>OY759263.1:34676678-34739178 GCA_963662155.1 Lamellibrachia columna | reverse complement strand
GTTAGTTGAAGCAGGAGAAGACGTTAGTTGAAGCATGCGAAGGCGTTATTTGAATGAGGCCACATAAATACACACTCACTCACACACACACACACACACACACACACACACACACACACACACACACACACACACACACACACACACACACACACACACACACACACACACACACACACACACAAGCGCGTACACGCACGCACGCACGCACGCACGCACGCACGCACGCACGAATGAGCAGCATGAAAGCCTGTTGCACGCCTGGGTTTGTCTGGATGGACGTTGTATCGTTTCACAGTCACACAGATCAATTTTAATCTGCTTTAACTCGTTGAGCAATTATACACGCTCTGTCCGATGTATTTGTGTGGCGCGGTGGCGCAGTGATTGGAATATAGGACTCTCAATCGAGAGCACCGGGGTTCGAATCATATTGCTGCCGTTTCGAAACTTGGGTAATTTTGTTAACTCCACGTTGCTTCAATTAACTCAGTTGTATACATGAGAACCAGCTAATAGACAGTGTGTGGACGAATAGTCTTCGCGCAGTAAAGGCTGAATGCTTCACTGTGAAGTCGTTTTGGTGTTGGAATGAACAGGTCTTCCAGGGGACGAAGTGTATAACGCTTTAAACAGTTCCAAGAACAGGATACCACGCATTACAAGAACGTACATTTACCTTTCGAACCGAGGACGCCAACATAAAAGACCAGTATGCAATTAATGTTACTGAACGTTTGCATGTCATACATAAATTGGGAATATATACAAACATAAACAGCATTAAAATGCCTGTTCTTGTTACATAGCAACCGAATTATGCTTGTATTAATGCATATAAAACTACGTAGATAAACGAAGATTGTTCAAATACATAATATGCATACATACAATACATACATAATTGATACATCAATTAGACAACCAATATAAACAACGTAAATGTGATATGCTATAATAAGACAAATGAGTAGCGGACCTTGGAAAAACAGTAATGGACATATGAATGGTCCACCGAAGTGCCCATTGCTCTCGAACATACGCTGGACAAGTATTTAACCCTTTATATGTATTATCTGTCAGAACAACAAATAACATAAATAAACAAGTGAGCCCATATTTATAAATAAAGGTGTACAATGTGTTCCCTTTGTCACAAACGTTCGGCTAAATCCTACAGTTGTAACAATAATTAAACCAGGTTTAGCAACTTGTGTGATTAACTAGCTAACAACAATGAACTAAGAGTAGCCTACTATTTATATTTGTTGAAGTCTGTGATTATGCTTTGCGAGCGTTCCGCTTGACGCACTCGAACGGAGTTCCACAGATATTGATTCGTTTAGCTAGATTAACCTAACACTGGTAGTTCGGGTCGACCATTGAGACGTATATATGTGGAATATAGACTGACTACTGGCCAGTTGTGTGTCTTTTGAAAATGGCGTGGTTTGTAGTGGAGACTATCGGGATTGTTTCAATATTCTGCGTGTCTGTTCGTAACCAGATTGAATAAGTAAGAGTTTGAACATTTCCGTACAAACGTAGCGACATATTAGTACCACGAAGCCCCGTATAATGTGTTGCATTACACATATAACTTTTCGGTATAAGCCGGTTCCTCGTGACATCACAATTATACTGGGACACCTCGATGTTTCGATGCTGTGATGACTATAATTATTGTAACTACATCCCACCAGTACCCGTGACATTTGTAGACGTTCGGTAATGTGATGTTGGACATACCTAACCCTATCCGTCTACCAAGATTAAGTGGGCCAACCGAGACTTCACGTTTGGAGCCGCTCGGTGTATTCACACCTGCATTTGCTCCTTCTATCGTGTCATGATAATTTACATGATATTTCTATTTATCGCAAACTTAGATTAATTCCTTCAACATGTATGCAATACATACTTATAATATAAACGTAATTAAGATAACTATACTTGGTGTTTTAGGTTTATGATCAGCTTTGTGGACAACATTGCCTTAGATGAATGTTTATAGATATCTCCATAACAATTCGCGCCTGCATGCAATTATACAGATATCAAGACAGCATCGTAATAATTTGTTTGCGTGCGCATATCCTTGTCTAGAAATGTCGAAGGCGTCCTCAGTAATGCATTTGGCTCTACAATGATAGCATTGCATATTTTTAAACAAGTGAGAATAATTGGAATATGTGTCGTTTTAGAGGTTGTAATTTATATAAATTAATGAACATTTGGAAGCAAATTGAGAATTAACAAGCTGCACTTTAAGACTATGTGCCTGTGTTACATTGTTTTATACATTCTCTTAGCAGGGTTCGGTGGTTTTTATATTAAATAAATCAGCACATTACGTGCGTTTTAGCAAGGTGCTGTTTCGTCAGGACTGGTGGCCAGGAGTTGCTCAATGGAGACGCTGAAACAAGTTGGTCTTGTTGATCGATGCTTCGGCAGCGATGACACTCCAATAGGCCACGTAGAGAACGACCTCGTCCCCGTCGCGACAATATGCTTCATTAAGTGAGCTATTTATTTAGTGCCGCCGTCTTGCTCATGTGTCTTTTCACATGGTGTGTGTGTGCGTGCACATGACACAGTATTTGTTGTAGCAATTAAATTTTCGAATCGGCTCCGCAAATGTGGTGCATGCCAAATCTATGCGCGACCCGCGCTTTGTTCAGTTACGTACCAGCGTACCTTGTACGACTTTTGAGTCAAATACACACACAGTTCGCACCAGAAGTTTAGCTATTGCATAACTAAGCATGTTCTATATATCATATCTACATTATATAACCTATGTATAATCGATACACAAACACTCTAGATAATAACGTAATGTTCGACAAGTTGTATGCATACATTGCCTTCCTGTTTTTTCATCATCGCATTACAAGTTGGTTAGGTCGACATCACCGATACGTTAATAAAACGTTCTACGAACGTTGTGCGTAGATGTTTTCACTTATATTTAAAAGTAGCTCCCCATCGAAATTCCAACCACTTGTCGCATTCGTTTAACATTTCGATTTGGCCTCCGCTTAGTATGACCTTTTCGGGCCAGACCAATTTGATTATATTAAGTGGCTGACGCACGTAAGCTTCGTCGCTACCAACACAGTGCTTCATTTGTCAACACTTAGAGAGCTACACGGATATCACGAGATGGAGGAATCATGAAGTAGACATTAGCTCATATCACTTCCTGTTCATTGGAAATATAGACGCCAAACCCTGTGTATCAAGATCAAACAGGAAAGTAGTCAAGAGGGAAGACATGGATAAGCTTTGTGACAGAGAAACAAGGCAAACATTCCATGTGAATATCGATGGCGCATTTGAACATCTATTGGATGGCGCATTTGAATATATATTGGGACCAGGTGATAGATTTGCGGAAGAGCTACTGTTAGACTTCAAAGTGACAACAAATTAAAGTTTCTGTACACAAAAGGAAATTCCATATATGATGCCATTCACCTCAAACATATTACAAAGCGTTGTAGCCTTTGATCATTTGTCCATATAAGCCATAATATATTTCCAACCAAGGTAAAGGTCCATATGGCAAATGGACAAGGAAGCCTTTGGCTTATTGATAGTTGAGACATCTATGTGTAACTCATCCTCCTGAGATATGTGTCAACCTTGTTTTTAAACATATTCCCCTTACTAGCAGTTATACAATCTATAAATAATGTGTTCCATTCATTTATTGTCCTCTGCGAGAACGAGTACTTCCATACCAATCTGGTCCGATCCTTTACTAATGTTACCTAATGTCGTCTAGTTCTACAATCTTTCTTTAGTGAGACAAACGTATTTCTATCAATATATTCATCAGTGGTCAGTAAAGAAACGTCTCCTAATATTATTCATTATTGTCTTCAGTTGTTATTTAACCGTTGTGTTATGCGGCGATCTCCAAAGGTTTTGTTTTATGATACGTATATCACTAAAGCACGGACATTAGGTGCCGATTCCACATGCAGTGTAAATATGATAATATTTGGACCGAAACATGCAAATCAAAATGAAAATAAATTATTATGCCTACCTCAACCTATTTGGCAAGTCAGTATGTATTCACTGACGTAGCAAGTGGCAGAACATTTCACTGATTAATCCGACGGCTACTGTCCTCTCAACCAGACCAATTGTTGAGAGTGTTAAACGGCCTTGGTATTGGATATATTTACTCTATTGCGTATAAATGGTGTTACTACATAAGAATGTGAATATGTACTTTTAATGTCAAAATTGCTAGTGTCCATAGGAAGTCTTTGCATCGGCCGGGTCTGGACTACTCCGAAGGAAAGACAACAACAATAAACATTCGTCGAAATTGTAACCTTTCCGAACAACATTAATCATGCACATACATTTAGTAGCAACATGAATTAATCACTGATGCCACCTGACAGTAACTGTCAAACCATGTGTCTGGCAGATTCTGGGTAAACATCTGAATACCGTATAATACAAAGCGGTCGTGAGAGCGACAAACAGTGTCGCCATCTCACGTAGCCTTGTTAATCGAGGCTAGTCTCACTTAGCGTCTAAACTCTAACGCCTCCATAAATTCGGTGAGCAGAGTTTGACCTAGTGTTGTCGTGTAACATATCAAGTACACGAGGGTGAATGGTGTATATCAGGGTTTTTCCGTGCCTAGTAGGAAGTATTATCATCACATCACGTCCATCAGCAATGTTCTCAATGCAGGCAAACTTTTTTTTCAGTGCGAGTTCTAAATTTAACGACTCTTGCACTGTCGATATCACGTGCGACTCGTAACGACTCCGTTTCTGTAGGCCGGGTGAAGCGCCAGCAGCCAACCAGCGTCATTATCAAAATATAAATGCCCCGGTGAGATCTTAATTGGCTACTTATGTATGCGCCCACAATCTGGACGCATACATAATTTTCGTTTGATGTGTGCGACAAACGGTGGCGCCACAGCGCGGAGTCTGGATAATCGAGGCTAAGTTTAACCGAACACACATGGTGTGCTTGTTACCGTCAGAGGGCACCAACGATCGGATTAATTAAGAATATGCTATATTTATATGCATAGTATGTACAACGGGATTAAGTAAATAATGTAATACAATTTGATTGAAATTAAAAGAACCGAAAGGATACGAATAAACTTTCTTCTAACAGTATTCAAAGCCGCCACCATAGACAAAGTTCTGTTTAGAAAGTGAAGTACTCGGCTACAGAGGATGCAACACGTGTGGTTTGTTTGGCAGTTACACGGAGAACAAAGCGAGTAAAGTGTTCAATGTTATGTTTGTTGTAACGTCCAATGCTGTCTCGTTACAGCAAACACCTGATGTGTTGAGGTAGTTTGGCTGACAAACCATGTGCAAAAGTCAAAATGTGTCGCAGTCAAAACCATTACCCTGTGGTAACGGCATGTTGGGCTACTACGGGAAACAACGAAAATGCATGCGTGTACTTGAACCAATTGCACTATAGTATAACTGTATTTAGTAGTCTCATTATTTGAATGAGCTTGCTCGCTTGTTTGAGCCGTGCATTAGACGCACTAGATAGTAGCTATATCTCACTATATGCCGTATCTCGGATGAAAACCAAATTTCATGTTTCGCGTTCATAAGTCAGATCAAATACTTACTTGCAGAGGTTCGCTGTCCGCTTCTCTACACACAACCACACACATACTTCCAGAGCAAATGCAGCTATATCTGCGCTGACGGCTACCGCGTGCCGTCCGGACAGGACGGCGTGCGGGTCTGCGGCTACACTGGGCACTGGCGGGGAGGCACTCCGGTCTGCCAAGGTCGGACACTTGTTTCGTTTGAGGTAGCATTAATCAGACTTAGCATTTGCTGCATTTTATGAGCGGACGCGCACGCGCATGCACACGCACACGCACATTATGCATATTTAAATCAAATGTCCCAACATGGGTACGGTTCTGTGATATTATACGATGGACAACTTCATTGCAGACTACGAGCGGCCGAGGATTCACAACTGTCCCGTCAATCGAATTGCATACACGGCGAAGACTTCTTAGCTGCCAAATGGTCAGACCCAGACGTGACAGACAACTCTGATAAAGCGATAAGCGTCACCCTGACGGTACCCAACCCGGACACAGCGCTGGCCGTAGGGTCACATCGAGTGACGTACAACGCCAGAGACAGCGCCGGCAACATGGCCTACCCGTGCAGCTTCACCGTCAACGTCAGACGTACGTCGTAGAGTCGAAGTCAAACAGTTTGCAGTCGCATTCTTATATTTATTCAGCATTATTATTAAATCATGATCCAAGAGGTGAAATAAAATATATAATCTACTAACCAAATATAGTTGCGTTTCTATGTTGGAAACACACCTCAACTTTGAACCAAAAGCTATCAAAACATCACACTTTGTCATAACAACTGAAGCGCATGCGAATTTAGCTCAACAAATTAGATACAACCACAATATATTGCTTATTCTGGATTTGGTTCATGGCAACGGCGCATCTTTACAGAGGTTGGGCACTTTCCAGTGAAGAGAGATTTACCCAGTGAAGTCAACTAGTTATTTCCAGTGTGCGCCAAAAGAAAGGATTGAGACTAGTTCAAGGTATGGATAGAGCCAATATTACATATAACTTTCCATTGTATTTTAAGCATGTATGTATATAGTTGATAATGTTTTCATTACGGCGCACGCTATTCGCTATCTGTCAGGACACTATGAGTTGCTTTGTAGTTTATGTGTAACTCTTGAAACATAACGATGTTGTACAATGTGCAATGTGTCTTCTGTAAAGGTTTGGTGTGTCCGGTCATCTATACAACGCCCTATCAACGCGTGTCATGCCCGGCTGGCCACAGCTACGGTGCTAGTTGTTACTTCAATTGTACTAGCGAGAAGAATGTGACTGGCGCACAGGCCGTGTCGTCTGACTCGTATGGCTATCCACCCGTGACATATTGGAAATGGGGCTTGGCACAGCCGAAATGCGCACGCTATGCACTGTTTCAGGTTATCGTCACAGTTTATTTTAATTTTGATGTTTCCATGTGTGGAATCACATCTTCACCCAATGGGAGGCATGAACTGTGATATGTATATACATGTATACACACATCAACACACGCACGCAGGCACGCACGAACGCACGCACGCACGCCATCATCCTTGCACACGTGTACGACTTTCTTGGTGCAAACACTGCGAATATGGATGGAGAAAAGGCGTGGAGAACAGCAGGAACCGTGCAACAACAGTGCAACACCCCAAGGTCATATCTTATGGAGAGAGACCAAGGCGCTGTGCTGAGGAGAAACAGGAAACACCTAAAGGCGAAAGCGGAAAGTCCTGCACAAATGGCCACGACTACGTCAAACGTATTGGCGTACCCTGAAACAGAAGCACCAGTAGATGACACGACGCCGATGGTGCTAACGCCACCTCTTCTACACACCGAGAAAACTTTCGTTGAAGACGTCAGCAGACAAAACGCCGCTTCGGCGCTCTTCACGTGCTTCGAGAACAGTCAACCGTCTCATCAGTGAAATGTAGCCTGCAACAATGCAGAGCGCACGGGGCATAATAGTCCCCTATCGTATTCGCAATGCCTAGTGCACGGGGCATAATAATCCTCTGTCGTGTGCATAATGCTTTAGCATTTAAGAGTGTTGTGTTATCAGAGGTTGGCATTGTTGAGCCTTTGCAAGTAGTTTAGTCTTTGTATTGTTGATCATAAGCTGAACGTTTCACCGTACAGTAAAGATGTTTAAACTTAAGAAGGGAGATGTCATGTTAGCTGGTTCCGCCCTCTATTAGTTGAACACTAAACCAGCATTTTAGTGGGAGACACTTCCGAACGGCGACACCGACACGATGCTCCTGGAACGTGCTCGATCGCATCTCAATTATCACGGATTCTAACATGATAAAGGCAATTATTAAACACGTGTTTTACTAATGTAGTTACACGACAGTGAAGTCGTTCGACTTTATTTGCTAGCTGGTATAATTTGACAGATGCGTTTTCCAGTGTTTTTCTTCGGATGGTTGCTGAAGACTGTTACGTTCTTGTTTCAGCGCGTTACTTACTCTGTTATGTTGTCTATTTGGAGGAGGAGCATCTTCTGTTCATGAGACGTTATCTCAGGACAAACATATTGCCAGTTTGATTGGGTAGGTGGTGTGATACCGATAGAAGATGAAGCTACTTTATGGATGGCTTTCACGACCGAGTGAAGGTATCTGTTGTTTAGAATTTTGCGCTTACCTCATTCATACGTGACGTATGGTGAAATTTATAGTTTCTTGCTGCTTCTCCATTTGAAAGGCTTTCAACGGGATAGCGCTTTGAGGTGGACACAGTTGATCTTTTTCGTCCCCACAAGCCAAACACTCGATTAAGTCTGATGTGACTTGTGACATGTCTATCTACCACATTTCCAGCGTACGACCGCGCATTTAGCAGCAGCGATTCATGTGGTTGAGGGCAAACGATGAAGTCGATCATATTATATATGACAACTTCACATTAGGTTATTGGGTTCGTGCATTTGTGCTGACGCGTGTGTGGTTTTATGACGTGCCGAATGCGAGAATGCTGTGTTACTCACACACAGATTGTGCGCTTCCAAGAAGTGTGCGAGAGCTGCCCCGTTCATATGTCTTCATTCCTTGGAGTGTCTGCCCACGAATGCTGTGTTACTCACAAACCGATTGTGCGCTTCCAAGAAATGTGCGAGAGCTGCCCCCGTTCATATGTCTTCGTCCCCGAGTGTCTGCCCACGAATGTTTCAACTTATTCATGCAGCCCGAGATTAGAATTGAAGTCTCCCGCGATGTAGAAGAGTGCACTGTATGAGTTGGCTGTAATGACCTGGGTCAGGTCATTAAAATTTCATAGAGCACTTGAAAGTCATTATCGGTTAGTTCAGAATGGGGGCCGTATCAAATTGACGAGATATTTTGGATATTCGAACTTGGATAACAGCTATTCATTCACACAGGGGCCAGTAACGCAATATATTGTCTGAGAGGGAGTCTGCGACAGCAAACGTTAGACCACAGTGTCTACAATTCGTGGGTAGACATATCAGTTTGAATCCGCGGCGCCGTTGGCGCATTTTGTCTTCTGCTAGCAGCAAAATGCTACCTTACGTGCGGCAAGATCTTCTGTTATAGCTTTCTCTTAGTTGATGATGTTAAACTATGAACAATAAATGTGGCGATTATCGGTTCGGATGGAGCATTTCTCCCGATTTAACGACATTACTATAATTTTGAGCGTCATTAGTAGTGTTCAAAATGCCTTCTCAATTTTGATGCAGCGGTGATATCTTCATGTGCAATATTATTACTTGTGGCATCTCATCATCGCTCATTGCGAATATATTATCTGTTGTTTCAGTACTACTGTTCTAGAACGTTCTGAATCGTCAGTTTTACATGATCTTTATAACTTTTTGCCGTTGCCATACGCTTAGTGCTTAGTAGGGTAGGTACTGTTCGCCAGTAACTATTACTTTTGACAAGACATTAAAACATTCTCATCGTGTTTTTTCCAGCAAAGTGTTCCGCTGGTTCATACTCGCCAGCGGGAGGGGTGCAGCCCTGTACACCCTGTGAGTTGGGGACATTCGCTGACGTGAAGGCCACTGTCGAATATCGTCCTTGTCCGTCCGGCACCACCACAACTAACGCGGGGGCATCTCGCCTTGCTGACTGCAAAGGTAGCTACAGTCTACTGCATGGATCTAGTTCCATCCAACACAGTTTGCCATTGCTATGTTCTTGTGTGGGTGTGTCGTCCTATACTAGTTACGTATACACTATTACAGTATGTGTTTTTGTTGGTAAGATAATGGAATGTATTAATTATATATACTGACATCATGCCATGTACAGTTCTTCCATGCGTGCGTGCGTGCGTGCGTGCGTGCGTGCGTGCGTGCGTGCGTGCGTGCGTGCGTGCGTGCGTGCGTGCGTGCGTGCGTGCGTGCGTGCGTGCGTGCGTGCGTGCGTGCGTGCGTGCGTGCGTGCGTGCGTGCGTGCGTGCGTGCGTGCGTGCGTGCGTGCGTGCGTGCGTGCGTGCGTGCGTGCGTGCGTGCGTGCGTGCCTGCGCAGTTCCATCCGTCCGTGCGGGTGTGCGTTCGTGCATTGTATACTTATATATGTTATTCATATTTATTAATACGCTATTGTGGAACATTTACATATAAATACAATTCATCAAGGAGAACAAATGCAATTTGTCTCATTCAAACAAAATACTTGGTACTTGTGCCACACTATATATTTTTTCAGAATCACACATCCTTTTTTGTTGCAGCTTTCGACACAGGCTTTGATCCAACTGCATAGTTTGCAGTTGCATACCGGCAATACATTTCCAAGACAACTTCTTTGACTTCCTAAATGCAAGAACTGACTGGAAGGAATTACTCGTTTATGCTCATGGGGCAACTGGCATAGAGGTATTGAACCTTATAATATGTCTTGTAAATATTTCTTGGCAACTCATTCATCATTCTACGTCACCTGCACGTTGACTATGCACATTTAAAAAATATAGTTATTTGGGAAGAAAATGTAATGTTTTCTTAATGGAAACACACCGTTGATACCATAATATAATTAAGCTATAACAAATCACATAAATTAATAAATAAACGATAATATGTACTGTTCAAACTTAATGTTGGACTACTGAATATGCTATTAAATAACCAACTGTTTGTACAAATTACTGTAACAACTTAACCTAACTGAAACATATTGCCATATTTTGAGTTAAACTCGGGAGTACATCAGGTGGCGCCACGGGGCTGTTGATATCACATTAGATGTGAGACTTTTGCTTAATGACTGCATGTGAATATGAGCCATCCGACAGTCATATAGTTCAAATGCTACGTGTTGTCAGTACCTGTTATGTATATCAGTAGACTCATTTATATTGACCATGACATATGTAAATCCAGTGGCGTATCTAGGATCTCACAAAGCGGAGGCCAAAGGTGGGGCAAGTCACCCATTAGTTTACCATGCTGGCATGTAGCGACGCAATGGAAAAAAATCAACATTAAACCCTAAGGGGACATGCCCAATTCACCGTAAATATACCGTAAGATAATTGACATTTAGTGCAGCTTCACCTTATATTATAATCACCAGGAGACCATTTGGAAAAGTGTTTGAGCAGCGTGACATGAAGAAATTAAACGTCTGCTTTGGCCTCACTGGATTATTGAGAAGTCTGCCTCAAGTGTCCACACGGGTTTTACAAAGACGAGCCTCGACTGTTACAAACAGTTATGTAATAGTCGACCGGTAATTTAATAATCGACCGGTAATGTAATAAATCGACCGGTAATGTAATAACCGACCATTAATGTAATACAAATTATGATGATAATCATTATGATGATGATGGTGATTATGATAATAATAATGATAAAGTAGAAAGTGATGATGAGGGTGATAAACCATTATGATGAGAATGACAGTTAAGGGGTCATCTTATAGACGACGAGAATGATGATGATGATGATGATGATGACTATGATAATAATAATGATGATAACGATGGTGATGATGAGTTTGATAAATGGTTATGATGATGATGAGGAAGAAGATGACAATTAAGCGGTATTAGATATGATGATGATGATGATGATGATGATGATGATGATGATGATGACAATGAGGGTGATCATTATTACGATTATGAGGATGAAGACAATGACCCCCTCAGTCTCATCATCCTGCTCCTCCTCCTCATCGCCATCATCATCCTCGTGTTCATCCTTATAACTGCTAGCTATGCTGACACCACTCGACGTTCACAAATGTGTGATTAACACAGGAATCTCGAAACGAGTGAGCCGCATGTTTTCTGGGAGGACATACGGAATGCCGTTTACATAACCTCCCAGATAACGCACGCCAGTAACTACATGTTGGCAAACGATAGGACCGAGTCAGATACAGTGGTAAGGAAAAAGGGAGGGTCATTAAAAAGGGTCACCTCAACAAATGAAAGAGGTAATCTACACTCAATTAAGGGATCATTTCAAACAGTTATTTAAAGGATCATTAAACATGCTTTAAAAAGAAATACCTGAAACTCATTTGATTAAATTAAGGGGTCATATCAAACAAGTTCTCACAATGCAATGTGATATTATATTAGAAACTTAAGTTTAATCGCAAAAATAACAAAATAAGGGATCAGCTAAAACAATTAAGGGGTTATCTCAAAAATTAAAGTTAATGGTAATTTCAGTCAACTAAAATGTTCATCTAAACGGTTAAAGTTGTTACATTACCAGCACCTAAAATTAAGGGATTCTGTCAAAAACAAGTTAAATGATAATTTTAAAAGGAGTAATTAAGGGGTCATTTAATAATAAACTAGCTGATCATTTCAAAACAGTATGAGGTCATTTCATCAAATCGAGTGGTTGTCTCGAAAAATGTTAAATAAATTAAGAGGTCATCACATACAATAAATGGATCTTCTCAAAAAAGTTAAAGGATCATCACAAAATATGTAAGAACAATTTAACTAGCTAACTTGATCGTCACAACAAATCAAGGGATCATCTCAAAAGTAAGTGTGTCTTCTCAAAAAAGTTAAGGGATCATATTAAAAAGTGTAACTTGCCATTATAAATGAACCAGCTGATCGTCTCAATAAAATAAGGGATGATTTCATAAACCAGGTAAAGGATCATTTAACAAAAACAGGGATCATTTAAACACTCATTTAACTGATCATTATAAAATGAAGCAGTCACTTCATATAATTAAGGGAAATCTAAACAAGTAGGGATTCATAGCAAAACACAAATTTAATGGATCTTCAAACCAATGATCTGTTCACGTCGAAAATGTAAGGGGTTATCTCACATAAAGTAAACGGATTTTTTTTTTAATATAAGGGTCATTTAACAAAGTAACTAGCTTATCATCTGAAAAAGGTAAGGGGTCATCTCATATAATTAATGGGTTATCTCAAAATAAACAAATAAGGAGTCATGTCACAAGACATACTTAGGAGGCCATCAAACATTAAGGAGTCATCTAAAAATGTTAATAATAGGGTCATCTAAAAAATCAGCGTCTTTTTACGTTTTTATGTGATCGCTCTTTAATTGAAAGATACCCTTTAGTTTGGGGGGTTCCCTCTTAATGTCGTAAATGTTAAATGTACCCCTAAATTTTATATGTTGAGTTGCTCGCTTAATCATTTAGACAACCCCCTTGAATAGCAACTAAAATCCATTGATATTTACTACATATAATCAGTACGTGTGTGGGCCTTTGATTCAGACTAAATATCTAAACCATTTTTCTTGCATAAAACGTGGGCCAAACACATGAGACGGCCTTCCTATATTTATGTTCTTTGATTACATAGTAATAAAATTTAATTGTGATATGTATATGCTGCGGAGTTACGCAACCGAACACTGGCTGCGCGCAGGTGGAGAAGAGAAGAATCGCCACGCCATTTTCGGTTATGTTCTAGTAAGACGTCCGCGCTTACTGCCGTTGTACTCAAACGTCCGCGTTTAATGCCGTTGACTCAGACGTCCGCGCTTAGAATAGGGAACGCAGGAGCACGTGGAAACATCGAAATGGACCGCTGAAACGGGAACACGGGATCTCGGGGAACGCCTGAGTATATCAAGATGGAGACGGGCAAAATCAATCCCTTGCTAACAGCAAGTGCGGATCATATATGCACGACTTCGATGTAGGAAAGAGAGAAAGTGAGACGGAAAGAGAGAGAGAGAGAGAGAGAGAGAGAGAGAGAGAGAGAGAGAGAGAGAGAGAGAGAGAGAGAGAGAGAGAGAGAGAGAGAGAGAGAGAGAGAGAGAGAGAGAGAGAGAGAAAGGAGGGACATTTTCATTCGAATATAAGGTGGAGCAAAGTGTCTTGTTAATTTGTCATTATTTTTTCACATTGTTAACGATATATAGGCAAACCATTATTTCATCCGTCAACAGTATATAAATACGTCTTGCCACAATATTCTTTTTTCGATAGCTGTAGGATATGTGATTTTCAATCTCACTTTAGTAAGATGGCTCAAAACGTAACGCTAATTGACGGATCCATTACAATATTTGTCCGCATAGTGGCGCTTCTAGCCCTTTAGTTTGCTTGGTAACATGTATTTTGTAAAAAAATGAGTTGCTGCCGGGTCTGGGGTGGTGGATTACCCCCGAAATCACCCCTTGAAGTGGGCAACGTAATACATTTATTTAGGGGAACGACGCCAAGGCTAAAAACAGCTTGGTTAGCCATGATAAAGGCGAACATGAGGATGTTGAGGAGGAGGTGGAGGAGCAGGACGATGAGGCTGATGAGGAAGACCAACTTGTCTTCATCATCGTAATAATTATCATCCTCATCATCATCATTAAGATAAACCCTTAATTATCTTCATCTTTCTCATCCTATTCATCATCATCATTACCATTTATTATCTTCATCATCTTCTTCATCATAATAATTTTCTTCGTTTTTATTACCATTGACCGGTAATGTATTAATCGACCGGTAATATAATACATCGATCGGTAATGTAATAATAATAATAATCTCATAAAAGTTGTGTACTCAAAAAGGTTAAAGGATCTTTTTCAAAAATAGACATGTTGATTAAAAAGAACTGGCTGATCGTCTCAACACATTAAGGGATCATCTCAAAACATTAAGTGGTCATCTCTTAAAATAAAGGGATTTATCAAAAAAGCTAAGGGTCATTTCAAAAATGTAAATATTCATTAAAACGAACAAGCGCCATATATCGGGAGTGTGGAAAACTAGTTGTAGAAATAAGCAGGAACTAGCTACGTAGGTTTGTCGACCTCAGTGGCGCTGCCCATGAAATATGGTTGCTGTGTGTTCAACAAACTTTTCCTAATAAACTACTGACGTGATATTGTTGATTGTAGTTGCAAATGGTTAGTTTGTAGTCATTCTTTTAAGTGCAGAACCCCCAAAACTTGCCTTTTGTTTCCATTTAAGGGATAATAAAGCAATATATAAAATTAAGGGATACGTTTAAAATTGACGACATTAAGAGTAATCTCCAAAACTAAATGGAATCAAAACGTAAAATAAGAGTATCTTGCTTTAGATTAACCTCTTATTAAATTTGTTAGATGACTCCTTAATGTTCTGATAACCCACTTAACTTTTTAAGATGATGAGCTAATTACTTTGTTAAATGACCCTTACATTTTTTAACTGATTCCTTAATTTATTTTTTAAATCCGTTTAATTTATTTTAGATAACCCCTCGTATTTTCGATGTGATTACATATTTTTTTATGACCCCATAAATTTGTGTTTTATTGTGAATCCTTACATGTTTTGATTCCCCTTAATTATATGAAGTGACCGCTTGAGAAGACCCCATTATTTTATGAAATGTTCCCTTAATTTACTGAGACGATCAGCTGTTTCATTTGTAATGACTAGTTACACTTTTTAATATGATCCCTTAAATTTGTTGAGAAGACACTTAACTTTTGAGATGATCAATTAAATTTGTTGAGACGATCAAGTTAGCTAGTTGTTCTGACGATCCTTTAACTTTTTTGGGAAGACCCATTTATTTTATGAGATGACCCCTTAATTTAATTAACTTTTTTCGAGACAACCACTTGATTTGATGAGATGACCCCATAATGTTTTGAGATGATCAACTAGTTCATTATTAAATGACCCTTTAATGACTCTTTTATAAATTATCCTTTAAATTGTTTTTGATAAAATCCCTTAATTTTAGGTGCCGGTAATGTAATAATTTTAACCGTCTAGATGAACATTTTACTTGAGTGAAATTACCGTTCACTTTCATTTTTGAGATAACCTCTTAATTGTTTCAGTTGATCCCTTATTTTATTATTTTTGCGATTAAACTTACGTTTCTAATAATAATATCACATTACATTTTCAGATTTTCCCTAACTTGTTTGGGGTGACTCCTTAATTTGATCAAATTATGATCAGCTATTTCTTTTTTAGCATTTGTAGATTGTAGTGTAGATTACCTCTTTCGTTTGTTGAGGTGACCCATTTTAATGACCCACCCTTCCTTGCCACTCTGTCTGACTTGCCAACATCTAGTTACTGCCGCCCGTTACCTGGGAGGTTATACGAACGGCATTCCTTATGTCCTCCCAGAAAACATGCGGCTCACTCGTTCCGAGGTTCCTATATTAATCATACGTTTGTGAACGTCGAGTGGGTTTCAACATGGCTAGCCGTTATAAGGGTGAACATAAGGATGATGATGACGATGAGGAGGAGGAGCAGGTTGATGAGGTTGAGGATGTCATTGTCTTCGTCCTCATAAACGTAATACTGATCACCCTCATTGTCATCATCTTCGTCAGCATCATCATCACCATCACTAAGACCGCTTAATTGTCTTCATCTTCTTCCTTATCATCATCATAACCATTTATCACCCTCATCATCACCATCGTTATCATAATTATTATTATCATCATGATCATTATCATTATCATCATCATCATCATCTTCATAATCATCATCATCATTATCATCGTCACTAAGATTACCCCATAATTGTCGTCATCATCATCATAATCGTTTATTATCTCATCATTACTTCTACATCATCATTATTAACATCATCATCATCATAATGATTATAATAATAATTTTTATTACATGATTGGTCGATTTATTACATTACTTACTTACTTAATCCTCTTGGCCCCTTCAGGAGCATAGGGCGTCAACCATGTTTCTCCACCTCACTCTCTTCTGGGCTATAGCTTTGGCCTCTTGCCAGGTGATTTATTACATTACCGGTCGATTATTATATTACCGGTCGATTTATTACATTACCGGTCGAATATTACATTACCGATCGATTTATTACATTACCGGTCGATTTATTACATTACCGGTCGATTTATTACATTACCGGTCGATTTATTACAGTACCGGTCGATTATTACATTACCTGTCGAATATTACATTACTGGTTGTAATACTCGACATATTACCTGCAAGTCATGCCCTGATGGCTTCACAACACCTGGAACTGGTTCGAAATTCCATCAAGAATGCAATGGTCAGCATGTACATTTTCATATTAAATAACATATTGAATATTGACTTGTATGACTAAATACTTAAATTAACATCATGTTCTCCCATGGTGTATTCCACGTTCGCGAACAAAGGTTTATGTAGCTGAAAATTCAAACTGTAGTTTAAGCATTTGTCATTGTTTCAAGAACAATTTCCAAGCAATGCTGATAGGCTACATTGCAGAACACGTGTTCTTTCAAGTGACATTTTCTTCACTCCGGGTAATGATTTTTGTGTGTTCTTCGTTGTGTCATTTTCCACTTTCTGTTCTAATTCGAAGAATAATCCATCACACATCAGATAATGTAGTTGTCATACCTCCATTTTATTCGCTACATACATGTATCAACACAGATACTTTGTTCATCTAAACTGATATTGCTTTCCTCCTGAACTGGGGTGCAGCCCTGGCGAGTACAGTAAAGACCACGTTTGTGAGAAGTGTCTAATCGGCTTCTATCAAGACCTGGCAGCTCAGGCCGCATGCAAGGGATGTCCAGACGGCGTCACGACCCTTGACATAGGAATGGCGCTTGCTAGCGAATGCAATGGTGAGTGTTATGATCGCGGTTCCTGTTGGGGATTATACACTGATATCCACTTGCGGCCATGCTTGTCTGGTCGGAACACTGACAGAGAACATACACTCAGAGACATAGAAGATTAATATCCAAAGTAACATACACCATTCTTGCTCTTGGTGTTGGGATCTCATTCACACCCCGCAAAATCAAAACAGAAAGCACAGGCGAACTGTTGAATGTGAAACAAATGTAAGACTATACCAAGAATAGTTTCTTCTTCCGGGTACGAGTCAACCCTTTCTTCAAAACTTACGGACTCGGTGTGTGTGTGTGTGTGTGTGTGTGTGTGTGTGTGTGTGTGTGTGTGTGTGTTTGTGTGTGTGTGTGTGTGTGTGTGTGTGTGTGTGTGTGTGTGTGTGTGTGTGTGTGTGTGTGTGTGGTGTGTGTGTGTGTGTGTGTGTGTGTGTGTGTGTGTGTGTGTGTGTGTGTGCGCGCGCGCGCACGCACACGTTCTAAAATGCTGTAAAAATAAAGTAATACAATATTTGAAACAAAGAGAAAAGATGATAGTGTAGAACTGCAATTTAAGGAGATGAAAAGTTGATAGTGTGAAAGCTACAATAAGGATTAATGTTACCAGCTGTAGATCCACTGTCTGAAGATCTCCAAACTTGGTGCTGTAGCTGCGTTGACTGGCAGGTTGTTCCAGTTGGCTACATAAAAAAATGTGCACTGGCTAAATTGCTTATTGATTGGGGGAGTTGAAAAAACTTCGGAATGCGTGTGTCGAGAGGGTCTCACCAGGGGTATAAGTTGGGGGAAGAGGTCCTTCTAAGTCTTGGGCATGACTGTATATTTGTACAAATCGTTGTCATACAGTTAATACCTGATGTTACACTTCCGTGTTAAAATCGAATGCTATTCCGGATATGTGTGAATGTTAGCATTGTTGTTGCTCACCACCCGGCTGAGGCACTTCTCTTCGATATCCAATTCATTGTTGTTGCTCACCACCCGGCTGAGACACCTCACTTCGATATCCAATTTATTGTTGTTGACAACCACCCGGTTTTGGCACCTCACTTCGATATCCAATTCATTGTAGTCGATCACCACCCGTTTGAGGAACCTCATTCCAATATCCAATTCATTGTTGTCGATCACCACCCGGTTAAGGCACCTCGCTTCAATATCAAATTCATTGTTGTCGATCACCACCCGTTTGAGGCACCTCACTTCGATATCCAATTCATTGTTGTCGATCACCACACGGTTAAGGCACCTCACTTCGATATCAAATTCATTGTTGTCGATCACCACCCGGTTAAGGCACCTCACTTCGATATCAAATTCATTGTTGTCGATCACCACCCTGTTAAGGCACCTCACTTCGATATCCAAGTTATCATTCTTAAGGGGCCATCCACGAAGTATGTCACTACAAAAGGGTGTGTGAGGATGTCGTGGTAAACGTTACGGAGCATTACATGGGGTGGGCATATCTTGTTGATTATTATTGACATCAGACTGAGAGCATAAATTACTGTGATAGGGAGTGCATCAACACTGACAAGAAATACAATACTATCCACCACGTGTTTTATTACACATATTAAATGCACATGAATATGGTCAGAGGCGGATACAGCATTAATTACACAGACAAGAAATACGAAACTATCCACCACCTGTTAATTTTCACATGTGGTTTACAGTGGTGCATACGGGGGGGGGGGATTTGACTTTTTTTTATGTAACCTGTTGCGCCAGTACGGTGAACCATTGGATGACTAAGCTTGCCCCCTTTGCGAGATTCTAGATATGCCACGATTGGCTTGTAACTTGTTTGCTTGTTTTCGGTCGTATTATGACGAGCGATGTCAGTATTTGTTGTTTATGTAAACTTTGGGGAGATTCGCCCTAACGTGACGTGTACCGTATGATTTCCTCTACTTTGAAATTGTTCGGATCCACCCATTTTCAATACTGGGATATCTTGCAAATATGTAGAAAACACATAGTATATAAAATCAGACATTTATTGTCGAGAAAGCTTCGACTGTGAATGAATAAGTTCGCGAAAACCCAATAGAAATGTTGCTGTGAAGAAACTTCAAAAACATTCTTTGGTCAGTGTCGTAATTTGGTTCTCGGAAGGGGGACACAAGCTTTTTCACCCATCATTTGGCTATGCTACGACATTGTAACTCAACAGGTTATACAGACACGATTATAATCCCGAAACTAATGTATGAGCCATGACCCAATGCCCATACTGGCCCAATGCACAACAACAACAGCTACAGCTGTAATTACACAGCAGCCGTGTTTGCATCCCACGTGGGAAACAAAAAATAGGTTACAGGTTTGTTTTGTTTGATAATGACTGAATAAAACAAAAAATCGGTCTGTAAAGAATATCTTTTTAGTCGTAATAATCTAGTTGCCATATTGATCCTAGTTTTAATCTGATGCAAATGTATTACATCTATGAGTTATGTTTATTTAGGTATTATGTAGTTATGTATCATACGATATGTTGCCTTTTTCATGTAATCATGTTGCGGGTTTAGTTGAAACAGGCTGGACGCCTTCAATGACGTATAATATATAACGGATAACATACAATAACATATCTTGGAAACGCTGAAACATACAAATTTGTTTCGTAGTGTTTCGTGTGAGAGAGATCTGTATAATAATCAACGCACCTAATTTGTTGTGATTATGGTTCGTGTTTTCGAAAATGTGTGTTTATAAAAAAAAATCAATTATCCCCGGTCTCCTTTACTCTCTCGGAAAAACCGTTCCTGTTGCAATACAGCCATTTCGTATTTCTAAGGTTTGCAATTAAAATGTCGCAAGACATATATAATAATGACTTGCCGTTCTATCAAAGACACGACATATTTCAGATTCACGCGACATCGCTTTGTAGTTCTTCTGGGCATATATCTCAAGTTACGTTGGTTCAGTGTTCCGTCGGTGCCAAACTAGTAGAGTTCAGGAACAATCACCTTATTGAAAACGCAGTACTCTCAATATTCCAGGGTGAATTCGCTCCATATCACTGGCCCTGCATGTAACTTATGTTATCAAAATACAGTCGACTTTGGCTATTTTTCCTACTTCCCGTACTGGGATTCTTACTAAACAATGTTCCAGTGGTCAACTTAGAGAACAGTCCAGTGAATTTGCAATGGTGAAAGTCAAAACTAAGTGACGTTCGTTTTCTGTTTCAGGAAAACAATTATGTTAGCATTGATACGGATCAGCATATTTGCCATAATATCCTATGTGATAATAATCTTTGTGGTGTTGAACGTCTACGACAAGGTGCCACAGTTCAAGCGTCTTACAAAGGTGTTTTCTCCAACATTGATCAGTGTAGGAATAAGTAGTGAGACACATGTAGTGTCCATTACCAGGGCTGTTGGTCACATAGAACTAGACTCAACGCCCGGTCAATTCAAGTCGACCAGGCCATCACGTGATACGCATACGCGATCACGTGACACGCTCACGACAGACTCAGAATCGTCTGCGGGCGAGCCACGTAAAAGTAACGAACCACCGAGTGAACGCGTCATTCGTATACTGACGTGGACTGAAATTTCACCTTCAAATCCATTTTGGTTTGGATCGAAACTGGAGGGAACAACTAAATGCGGGACACGAATTCCGTGTGTTTACACCAACAATCGGTCGGTGTACAACACAAGCGACGTCATCGTATTTCACACGAGATACATTTACGACTATAGTGAAATGCCGACATTCCGCCTGCCACGTCAACACTGGATAACGTATTTGCACGAGGCGCCCGTGCGAACTTTGATGACAGTGATGTCACCTTACGAGTCTTGGTTCAACTGGACGTACACCTACTCGATGGACGGAGACATTGTCACACCATACGGAATATGTCTCCCGAATCGTGACAAGGTGACGAACGACCCGAGTAGCATCACGGACGTAATTAGACTAGTCTACGGGAAATCAGCTGAGTCAACTCCGTGGATTGGAAAACACGCACGACGCAACGACTACACTGCTATTAATTACGCTCGTGATAAAACAGACTTGGTCTTATGGGCTGTTAGTCATTGCAAGACTCCGGGTGAGAGGGAGAAATATGCGGCCGAACTGAAACGATATATTCCAGTTGATATTGTTGGCGGATGCGTACGAAAGAAATTTGATAAAAGCAAACAATCAAATTTGTATATGGGGCGTCTCTTAAGAAGTCATAAGTTTTACTTGGCTTTCGAGAACTCCATTTGCTCCGACTACATCACGGAAAAATTGTGGTCACATTTGTCACACGGGATAGTTCCGATTGTCCTGGGAGGAGCCGACTACAAAACCTTTCTGCCGCCGCATTCTTACATAGATGTTAAAGACTACTCTTCACCGAAAGCTTTGGCGACATATCTTCACAAATTGGACAACAACGACACGCTTTATAATGAGTACTTTGCATGGGAAAGAAATTACACATGCTACAAGGGCGTACCATGAAAATCTCATTCATGTGACATATGCAAATTTATTAACGAAAATCTAAATATAACTAATACAATATCTGATATCAACCGATTTTGGAGCCGAGAACGTTGTATTCTTCCAGAACAATACTATGACGGTATAGCAACACTTTCTTATAATGACGCCTTTTCGGAGAAGAAGAACTTGGTATAAATGAGTGACACTGTTTCGAGGTTTCGTGTGAAATACTAGTGACTATATATATACACACACACACACACACACACACACACACACACACACACACACACACACACACACACACACACACACACGCACGCACGCACGCACGCACGCACGCACGCACGCACGCACGCAAGCACGCACGCACGCAAGCACGCGCGCGCACGCAAGCACGCACGCACGCACACACACACACACACACACACACACACACACACACACACACACACACACACACACACACACACACATGCACTCACATATAGCAGTGGCATGATTATTTCATGACAATTGCTATCTTATTTTGTTCTGTGTATGCCACATTTTAAGACAAATCATTTACTGCGACATCGTTCGGAACCTGTCATTATGTGATATTTAGTGACGATCTATATGCATAGGAAATACTGGATACTGTTAATGTAAAAAGACAATGTATACAGTAGTTTCAAAGAAAACAACAACACCAAGCAGCATGTAACATTAAACGGCACATATGATCAAGAAATAAAAACACATTTGGAATATCAAAGAAACGATTCCAGAATATACATCTAATGCAGACCAGGATAGGATTCTTAATATTAATGTCTGCATTGTCACAGGGCGTGAAACATGAATAATAAATAAGCATATATGAAGCATAAATTAACATAATTATGGTTGTCAATGAATATATCAAACATTTCTTTGACACAACACGTTACATATTACGAGGTTGTACAACAGCAGGTCAACATAGATAATTAGTTTGAATTAATGAACACAGGTGCGATTTCTGGGGCATACATTGAGAAACAGTAATTTTGAGACAAAAAACATCAGTAAAGGAAAAGTGAAGGACACAAAGCTAGACGCAGCTAGTTACTTCACAACAACCAGGTATAAGTATGACCTCGTTGTGGTAAAACCAGGTATAAGTATGACCTCGTTGTGATAAAACCGCAACATCCTGTGACGTCATTCGCGATGTACGGCTGTTGATTACAACACTAGTTTGTACCAACTTATTCATAATCAATTATTTTGTGCAAGACGTGCATGCATTACATCGGTTTCTACATATAACATAAGGTAATGTAATAACATATCTGCATGGAATTACAGTGCAATGCCACTGAGTGAATCACCAAAAGATCTCGCCTATCGCACCTAGTCGATCTAGCAGACACAAGTCGTAATTTGCTGCCATCTGTGGCGGTGACGTCGTAAAATATTAGCCCGCTACATTCACCAGAAGTTATTGAATGGGTATGAAAATAATATTGACATAAATATTACTTTCTCACTCAAGAAAGATAGTAGAACAAGAGGACATGTGATAACATTAGTAAAGGATCAGTGTAGATTGGATATCAATATCTCATTCTCACATATTGTGTAAATGCTAGCAGCGTGAATATGTTTAAGGCGGGTTAGACACATAAGAAAGATTGCTGGAATCTTGATAAACCAATAGCACCCTTGTTCATTTGCCATCTGGGCATGTGCCTTGGATAGCATCCTCGCGATCCAGCGGTAGTGTTGATGATTAAGTACAGTGTAGTAAGTAATACTATCCCAAGTATATATCCTAGTAAGCCGTCATCAGCACTCGTGTTAGGTTCGTGGGTTGCCTCTGATCTTCGTATATGTAGGAGCCTATATCAATCGATGCTTCAATAAAATGTCAACCAACGCTGCATGTGAACGCCTGTTTATTCTTTATTGGTGCTGGGCGTGTTTTCACGCCAGTGAGGGCCCACGTATCAAGTATTCGAGCATCGAATGTTGTTGTAGCTGGACAAGTCATTTCAAGTCCAGGACTTAAATAAGTGTTGAATAATAATAATATTATTGTCATATGTTCTGCACTTGGATCATCGTTGGTTTTTCATTTATTTCACTAAATAGTTAATTATATAACCTTTATTACATATATCATAGTTTGTAATTCGTTTAAAAATGGTTTATGCTACATTACTAATTATGACTCCTTTTTATAATCTGATCACGTGAAAATCAAATGTGCTGCACACTACACTCCTGTGTTGAAATCTAACCGTAACTATAAGCCTGGACAACCTTTATCTGCTATGTGGTATTGCTCCACCATCGACCAGAAGGGCATCCTTTTCACAAATAGAGAGAACCAAACAAGACAGTAACCATCGCTACCCCCATTCTATGAGCCAGCACCCAAGAGGTTGAAGTTAAGCCTCTGGATGTTAAACCTCACAGTTGCAGTCAAAACCTCACAAAGTGTCTAATGACTCAGAGGAGTCTCTGCCAAACGGAGCCAGAGAGCAATGGCCAATCTGTCAGTGTCTCAACCACCTTAGAACTGGTGACGCGCGCTGCAGATCGCGACACTCGATGCAGAATTGTGGGTATAGCCTGGATGCCAACACTGAATATGCTTGTGGAGAGGACCCCTAAACGCCATAGCTTGTGTGCTGCAGTGGCGACGAAAGGTGTAATGAACCGAGAAGAGAGACGCTAATACTGACACACTCCCTAGTGGTATGCCTTGCCATAGTTACACGACTGACAGACCTTGTTGCTTTGATCTAATGACTTGCCTGATCGACATGCCACGCGCATTGCCTGGAACTAATGACACGCCTGACAGATCCCTTCACGTGATTGATGAGAAGACCAAGCTCTATGTTTCGCATATATTAACAATAGTTGGTTATGCAGTTGTTTTGAAAGGGCGTGCTGTGAACGGTAGATGCCAATATTCTCAAATTCTGATTGAATTGATTGGGAGAGAGCATAACCAACATTATTCTCAATACGTATGACACACAAAAACATTTACTGACGCTTAACGTTTGAAACATATTTTGTTGTTTGTGTATTTGGCATACACTCTTTGAAGGAAGGACGATGTTAACACTTTGCAAGTTTATATTTGCCTAATATGTATATTGACCATCATTTCATGTTTTTGTTTGATAACATTATGTATATATTAGTACAGCATTGTTAGCAGTCGATTTACTTTAGTGGACAGAATGAATGCAGTGTCGTTACAATATTCCAAATGTATTTGCATAAAGTAAAACCTTGTGGCAACTATATGTTGTCTCAATACTGACCAGTACAATTGATACTTTTAATATAACATAACGAATTGTGTGTAATTCTTACTTAACTCTCGATTTGTTATTCGATCAAACTGTTCACCTTATCAGTAGAAATAAGAGTTGTCATAGTATATTTGGCCTACTTCTTTGCCTTGGTCATGTATGTATATAGTTTTGCAATTTGTTAATACTTGATGTGTTGGTAAATGCAACTGCCAAAACAACCAAGTATCTTTCCACATTTTACTTTTTTTCAAATTACATACGAATGTTGAACAAGAAATAATGAAACTGAAGTAAGGTAACGATTTGTACATTGGCTTTTTGCTGTCTACCTTCTTCGTGTTAAGGTATATGAAAAAGAAAGTATTGTTAAGCAAAACAACAGAGCACAACTTTCATAGAGTACATGCACCGTGTGGGGTGGTTTATATATTATTCCAGAGTGTGGTTGTTTATATATTACTCCAAAAATATTTGGGCTCAAGATGTTTAAACTGATTCTGTGCTTATTCATATTGTATATTCACAACTGTTTCTATGCTGTCATATAGAAATGCGTGTGATACTGTTTCCTCAGATTGCGTGTTGTTATGTTGTGGTTTCAAAAAAACTCCTATATAGTGAAATGAATATTTCATGACAATTATGTTCTTATTGTGTTCTCTGTATGCGAAGGTTATAGCTCATTCATTCATTAAAATGTCCTCATGTGAGGAATTTGGCATGATTGACTAAAACGCTTTATGAACGTTTCTGATAAGACCCATATGTTTGAGAGATAAGTTACACAGCTAGTTACACATTTTATTTATTTTACTTTCCCTGGCATTAACACCAAGTATAATAGAGCATCTTCCAGAGGGCACAGGCAATGGGTATGGAATGGAATTGTCCAAGTTACGAAAGTGCTGTAGGTGGACCCAAGTCCCGGTCGTCTCGATTAACATTCCGGTGCTCTAACACGCATATTGGGTTATTCCAGCGGTCCGCAAACTCTGGCCCGCGGGCCAAATTTGGCCCGTGGCCCGCTTTCAACTGGCCCGGGTGACCGTGCCAGCAATAAAAAAAAATTCAGTACCAATTTTACAGTTGTTCTATGAGCACTAAATAATGTGTTTCCTGAGGGTTTCCAATACAATTATGCCAACTGTTTCAACTTTACAAAACAGCCATAGACCTTACACAAATTTGAAATATTACGAAGCATTAATTGTGTTGTTCACTTAATGGCATTTCGCCAGAGATACCTTCATACACATTTAATGGCAACAACCTTCACCTTTGCAGTGATGTTCTCTAGGCGGCGCTACTGTTAATATAACAGAAGCTAACGCTCGATTCCCAGAAACCCGGATGAAACATCGCTTAATAACAAGTCATCTTCGACACAGCTAACATTGAATTTGTGAATATCAGGACTATGGCGTATATAGAAAAAAAACGTCGTTTTGATTATTCCGGAAAGAGAGCGTTTGACGCTGCCTGGGAGCATGAGTACTTATTTTGCTATCGCGAACATGACCAAAAAACGATTTGTTTGATATGCAGAGAAGGCGTTGCTGATTTGAAACGCTATAACGTGAAACGGCATTACGATTCGAAGCATAAAAAGTGCTTTGACGGTGCATATGTGGGAAAAGACGAACGCATGAAGGAGTTCAAGACACGATTTGATGCATACTTGGGCGAGACGAAGAGAGTATCTGTGTTTACAGACACTTCAAGCCACGTTAATGAAGCCAGTTATCGCATCTGTTACTTACTCGCTCAACACCAGGTGCCGCTTACTCACGCAGAATTGTTCAAGAAGGCTTTCATGGCCAGTGCCGAAGTTCTGTTCGCTGGTTTTCAGAACAAAGATAAGATCGTACAACAGATTGGGAAACTGTCACTTTCACCCGACACATGTGCCCGTCGATGTGATGAGTTGAGTTGTGACATTTTCACGCAGCTGAGATCATGTGCAATAACGACTTCCGGTTGCGCGCGCTTTTAATTTTAAATTTAAATTTAATGTTTTTGTTTTTGTTTTTTTAATTTTAATTTTAATTTTAATTTTAATTTTAATTTTAATTTTAATTTTAATTTTAATTTTAATTTTAATTTTAATTTTAATTTTAATTTTAATTTTAATTTTAATTTTAATTTTAATTTTAATTTTAATTTTAATTTTAATTTTAATTTTAATTTTAATTTTAATTTTAATTTTAATCTTAATCTTAATCTTAATCTTAATCTTAATCTTAATTTGAATTTTTTTTTTTCATTTTAATTTCAAAATTAAATTATTTTTTCTTTAATAAGAATACATCATCCACCACCCCATCCCCCACCACCACACCTGACCATAACGGAGTGACCAATTCCCTAGTCCGAGTGGCGCGCTAACACCAACTACACTCCCTAACGACTGGAGTTAACTCTAAGCCCGAGTGTTTATCCAAGCTGTAAGTGCGAGATCAAAGGACGTCATTCGGAATGTTGTAATGGAGCCGAGCTTATCTGTGAAAACACAGCGATACTGTTGCAAGTAGAGTGAGGCATAGCATAGCCAGTATATAGACGGTGGGACATAAGACGTCATAAAATGAAAACTTTTAAATACACTGTGATGATTTAATATTTATTATGTAGTCAACACGCATGCCTACATTTTATTCGTTGGATGATGGAAATCTGACCGCTCAGATAAGAAATTGTAGCAGAGTGAAATGTGGCCATCGGTGTTTTCGTAGCGTAGTTAGAAATGCCGACAAATCTTTTATATATATTTAAAACAGCGCAATTGTACATATAAGGAAAAGTATATATATATATATATATATATGTAATTTCTCATGTCATAATTAAAATGTAGAAGAAAGTATATAGTGTTTAAAATATGTAGATATAGTCCAATGAATATAGCAATTATAAAAGTATAGTTCACGCTGTCGTATTGAAGGCCGACAAGAAACTGCGTCGGGAAATCTGACCGCTCAGTTAAGATATTGTAGCAGGGTGAAATGTGGCCATCGGTGTTTTCGTAGCGTAGTTAGAAATGCCGACAAATCTTTTATATATTTAAAACAGCGCAAGTGTACATATAAGGAAAAGTATATATATATATATATATATATATATATATATATATATATATATATATATATATATGATACCACTGGTCCGTCTCGTGAGCTCCAGTGTAGCGCAAATAATGTCATTTCACATACAAGAAATTGTTCACGGTTGCGAAGTGTTACACGGCAACAAGAGAACGACAGCGAGCAAAGCTGTCACTTGCCCAGATCACGCGCTGGTGAAGCGACAACATATATGTAGTGTATACGCTGATACCCGTGTTAATACGTTCGCCTCTGGATAACATACAACTGCATTGTTTCATTGCATTGGATGGAAGTGACCCGGCTATACTCGTGCATGAGCATTCAGCACAATTCAAACGTCTCTGTCGCGCGGACCGTCCGTCTACGCTCTACAGACAGTGTTTGCTTGCACTTTAAATTATATATATATATATATATATATATATATATATATATACAATTAAGTGTACCCGGTGGATAATAGAGACATCACGGTCGAGTCGTGAAACTGATAAAACGTTTCCCTGAACTGTCAGATATTCGACACAGTACATGCATCAAAAGTGGGGTTAGGAGTACTCAGAAAGCACTATATAACATCGTGTATTTAATACGATGCATGTACATTTTAACATCATAAAATCAGTATGTATCGTCCTATAAACTTCAGAGGTGGTAACAGTTACCTGTCCAATTTCTATGTGTGCAGGATACGTGTGTGGAATAGAGAATTTAACACTGTTGAAAGCGCATATCAGTGGCGTTAATGTATGCATCATGGCGATTTGAAGAGAGTAGAAAATACTAGTCACACGCACTTGAAAGAAAAGGAACAGATCATTTCAGCCCGAGAGTCAGAAAAAGTTGGCTATTGAAATTGCACGATCATTAACCCAAATATTTCAACGTTTGGTTAGTAACATGACAAAACATTCACAAAATATATTATATTATCATCAATATGACTCTTGGTCTCGGTTGTATTGTGAGGCACGACTGATTCAATGTATTAATGATTTACTTACCTATATGCACACTGGTACACGCAGTGATGTCACATTAGTTAAATTACTATTAATGATAACTGAGAATGTATCATAATCCCCCCACAGTGAACCGAGGGCCACACGTAACGCGAGACGATCGTATGATGATTCGAGCAGGCGACACAAGACGCGTGATCGATAAGAGAGACATCACGCGCTAGACCGCACTAAAACAACCGTTCAACGGTCATGATAAGAAAACCGCGCAAACAATAGCAGCAGGCCTATATAAGCCGCGCTGTCAGACCACTGGCTCATAACCACTCTCCGATTGCCCAGCAGAAGTCAAGTCGTCAGCAGAAGCAATGGCCGCACAACAGTTCGCCAACAACAACGAGATGACTCTGTCACGTTTGCAGAATGAAGTAAGTGGAGGAATCTATAGATTTACACGTCCGTTAACGATAGTACAATGTGCCATGCAAGAGAAATATGTCGTTTACGCATCATGTCAGCATTGTAACAAACGTGTGATTCCGGAAAATAATGGGTATGTGTGTTCGGTTCATCGATGGCAACGGGTTCCTGTGTATAGGTTCGCTCTGCGTATCCTCCTGGCGGATTGGATTGGATCAGAATGTTGGGTTACCTTATTCAATGAAAAGGCAGTACAGGTGTTGGGGTTCACTGGTAACGCCTCCATGAGCATGGCGTCAGACGCCGAGCGGTATGCAGCACTGACGATGCTGCGGGGGGCCTGTGTCATGGTCACCGTTAGGAAACGCGTATCGGGAGAGTATATCAAATACACCGTGTCAGAACTGGAAGTAGTAGCCGTGTAATTCTGTTGACAGGATGACGCCGCTGCTGCTACAAGCAGTGACGTCAGGGAGGGGACAAAGACCAGCGGAAAAGAGAAGGTAATGGAATGGTTACGTAGTAATAGTTTTGAAATACTATTCTCCTCCTCGGTGGAAAGTTGTTCACCACCACCACTCATTATGATAACAGATGACGAGGGGCAGGATAGTACTACGTCACAGCCCGATGTTATATCAATAAGTAGTAGCGACGAGATGGAGGCGAAGGTGAGTGGTCTAGATAGGATACGTGATCGATCCGAAGCCATGAGAATCGAAAATAACTTTTATAAAGCGCTAGAGGTCGCCAGTGTCCAGTATGCATGTGATGAGGTGGCTCGCATAATGAATTTAACGGACGACAAGGAGTGTTACATACCATCGTCCGACTTGGTCCTGCACATCTTGCGGTGGCTAGCGATAGAGGTCACCGCAAAGTGTGGGAATATGCAGTGGCGATACGATGTGAAAGATTTGGTTAGAAAGAGTCTAACCGAACGATGCGCAAATATGCAGGGCGACACGGCCGATTATGCAGAACGATGCGCACATATGTATGGTAATACTGACTAGCAATGTAACTATTATTTCTATTCAATAGATAAGCGAAGGCCTGATACAACTGCGTAAGGCATACGAGGTAGAGGTGTCGACATCATCCAAACGTAAGACGTCGGACACGGAGGATGGCGACACCAGACAGGTGGGGGCGATGAAGAAACGTCGAGACACTTCCGCATCACCACCACACCACCACCATCATCATCATCAGCAGCAGCAGCAGCAACATACCCTGACTACGTCGAATCACCTCCAGCGTCGCAGGCGGTACCATGGGAGACGGACGATGATGATGATGATAATGATAATGACGATTTCGAGTTCAGTCCCGCGTCACCACTAACGCAGTCGACACAACGGGAGGAGGAGACGGCACCACCACCACCGACATTGTACGTCTTCCCCGAATCGAGCGTCCTACTGACTGCGGACGGCGGTGCAGTTCGTTTACCGGACCGGTCAGCAAACCAGCCGGAGTCCTCTACACAGCAGAGGGAGGAGAGGCCGGAGCACTCCACAAGCCACACCTACAGCTCGGAGGATACACCAGAGGTGTGTAAGATGATGATAGAGGAGGCGGTGTCAAATCTAATCACATACACCTGGCGAAAGTCAACAACAACAATTGATGAGCTGACGAAGACGATATGTGAAGACATCACGGCGACTATAATGTCGCAGGAATGGCACGAACTTATAAAAGATGATGTACGCATCAGCATCCGCCGTCCGCAGTAGTTGAACATTCAGTAGTTGAACATTCAATAGTTGAACATTCAGTAGTTGAACATTCAGTAGTAGTAGTAGTAGTATTAGTAGTAGTAGTAGTAGTAGTAGTAGTAGTATTAGTAGTAGTAGTAGAAGTAGTAGTAGTAGTAGTAGTAGTAGTAGTAGTAGTAGTAGTAGTAGTAGTAGTAGTAGTAGTAGTAGTAGTAGTAGTAGTAGTAGTAGTAGTAGTAGTAGTAGCAGCAGCAGCAGCAGCAGCAGCAGCAGCAGCAGCAGCAGCAGCAGCAGCAGCAGCAGCAGCAGCAGCAGCAGCAGCAGCAGCAGCAGCAGCAGCAGCAGCAGCAGCAGCAGCAGCAGCAGCAGCAGCAGCAGCAGCAGCAGCAGCAGTAGTAGTAGTATTAACACTGTAGTTGAACAGAATATATATATATAACCGCTGTAGAAGAATATTAGTATTATCACTATTATTATGTAGTTGAAAATTAGTACTATTTCTTTTCTGTAGGAGGAAGGTTATGACGAAGCGCTCGTACTACCGACAGAAGTGCGGAGACGCGCATTGCGAGGATTAGTGAAGATAATTATCGATTATATGCTAGAGACACACGACTATTAACAACCACCGTTGCAACGGAAAGTCATATTACAATATATCGTCAGTACTTATATAACCACGGTAGTTTATTGTAACCAACTTTATGTTATATAGTCTCTGTTGTAATGTATGACATATATATAGAGTCATTTATATATGTATATATATATATATATATATATATATATATATATATATATATATATATATATATATATATATATATATATACATAACGACTTATATAGTACATCATCATCATTTTACGTAACATCTGTCGCGGTGTAACAGCCCACAAGTTAATAACCATGATACTAGCCACTGGCGTATCGATAACCGATCGTAAGCTAGTGGTCACTGTCGAAAACATAAACATCCCACAAACCATCATGTTGTCATCGTATGTATATAAGTCTATCCGTATATATATATATATATATATATATATATATATATGTATATATGACATACCACACACATATAATTCTAATGTTTTAAATTCTCTATATCCATTGTGCTGCTTTGCATATTACATTTCGCTTGAGCTACATTATAGTTAATAAAACGTCATACAATGATTGGTACGTGTTGTCAGTTGTGTTCCCCTCATCCTACATAGTTGAAAGAGAACCCGTAGCCATCGATAGTGGACATAGTAGCCATTTCCATAGGAATTAATCATACATCATCCACCACCCCCAACACCACCACCACCACACGCAATATATATAGATGTACTGAGGGCCGCTGTCTGTCAGTTGTAGACGAGTACAGCACCATGAAACGTCATCTATGTCGTCACTGTGGACTGGTACTCGACACGTAGTCATTCGACACCATCGTTGAATCAGCACTCGTATTCAGTGGCGCCACCAGCAGCGGTGCCACCTACCGATCACGCAAAGAGAACGAAATATTTGTGTAAATGCGATGCAACGTTTGGGAGATGGGACGATCTGCAGCATCACGCAAGGTTCGTATGTCGTCTTAGTAATAGTAGTAGAAAAAAGACCACAGTCTACACTTGTGCGAAATGTGGACGGAAGTTCAATAGACGTGACACCATGGTCAGACACACACGAACCGCGTGTAAAGGCGTCAACGAGCCACCGTCGCCGAAGCGATCAAAGATGGAAGACACCACACTGCATCACCCACTAGTTACCGACGAAGATCCTATCGAACCGCCCGATCGACTTCCCTTCCCAGACGCTCTGTCGACGGACTTGTTAGACGTTGTTCGGGAGCACTGGTCTACCATTAGAACACGCGTAGCGAGAGGACCTATTCAGACCAGGTTCAATTACAGATTGACTACTCTAGACACGACCGTTCTAGAGACTCCTTGGAAGATCATGTTCCAAGAACAGACCAACGCCTTTAAGATTAACCTCAGCTACGGCTTCGTTCTGAGGAACAAGAACACGGGTCGATACAAGTACTATCTTTCCTCGCGCAATTGCTGTGGGCGCTACCTGGACGAACCCAGTCTAATCACCAACATCAAGGACTTTAATGACTTTCTCGAACGCATCCGAGAAACTGACGTCTTGCAGTGGGCCATCAATCAAAGACCGAATTCTGCGTGGGTGTGCGAACTCGTGACCAATGTCACCTTCTTCGTCAACCTCATCATTGATCATCCGATAGGATGTGTAGGCATGATCCCTCTTCCAGTCTACATCAAGAAGAACAAAGCCGTCATCGGTCTGGAAAAGGAACCCAACAATTCCAAGAGGTACAGTGATAACCTGTGTCTCTTTCGGTGTCTGACCCTGCATCGAGGATGTGATCTATATCGATTGGAACCGGCGGTTAAGACGCTGTACGAGGCTTACGTCCAAGACGATGTACCCATGGAAGAATTTGACGGGATCACGCTGGATGACATCTATCGTGTAGAGACCACGTTCCAAACGAACGTGTGCGTTTACAAGCTCGTCAAACTGGATGGAGAGGATGGAAAGACAACTGCCGAACTCGTCCGTCGATCGGTATGTAAGTACCCTACCACACTCTACCTCAAACTTCACGAGACAAATTTTTCCTTCATCCAAGATGTACGCATGTACTGTCACTCATATAGATGGCGGAAGTGTGATGCCTCGTTGTGGACACACGCATGGAAGCTACGCCAACACGAGAGCGTGTGTACGGGGGTGTGCGTCGAGTCTATCCTGGCGGTGTGTATCATTCGACTCCATCGGTGTTCGAACGACTGGACGACGAGAACATCCGAGTGTCCGAATCATTGCGGTACTATCCGTACCGAGCTACCTTTGACTTTGAGTGTTGGTTCGACACCGAACAACTTCCGCCTGACAGTGACCAGGTTCACTGGGTTGCGCGTCACGTCCCGCTGAGCGTCAGCGTGGCATCCAACATACCCGGGCACGTGCAAGTGAAATATCTCGTCACGGACGGAGACACCAACAAGTTGGTGAGCACCATGATGGATATCTTGCGAGACATGACCAACTTCATAGCCCCTGGGTTCAGCTACGACAAGTATCTGAAAGCGTACGGATGCGAGGTGATGAAAGGTTATATCCCGTACGAGTACATGGACCGTCTGGAGAGACTCGACGATACCACTCTTCCACCGAAAGAGGCCTTCCTCAGTCGACTGAAGAACGAAGGTATTTCAGACGAGGATTACGCCAGTTGTCAAGAGGCCTGGTGCGACAATGGCATGACGACGTTGCGAGACTTTCTCGTCTGGTACAACAACAGTGACGTGGTTCCCTTTCTTCAGGTCATCGATAGACACTTTGCCTTCTATCAAAAACGTGGAATAGACATGTTCAAACAAGGCATCAGCGTACCTGGTCTGACCCTGCTGTACCTGTTCAACGACCTTCCAGAGAAGACCTACTTTACCACCTTCAACGAGAAGAATAAAGATCTTCATAATCTCGTCAAAGATAACATTATTGGTGGTCCTTCGATCATTTTTCACCGCTATCATGAGAAAGGGGTCACCACACTACGTCAGAACGAGTACGGAGAGGCTGCTCATCCATGTCGGTCGATCGTCGGATACGATGCGAACGCGCTGTACTTGTGGTCGCTCATGCAATACATGCCTATGGGATGGTACACGCGACGACGGGCAGAGAACGACTTCCGACCCGAATAAGGGCAGCTATACGGACAGATGGCTGCAGAATGGTTGACATGGGAATCCGAACGCACGGGACGTCCCATACGACATCAGATCAACGGGCGAGAGAAGAGAATATGCAAACGTCTGGTGGATGGATGGTGTAGCGAGACGAACACAGCTTATCAGTTCCAAGGATGTTTCTTTCATGGCTGCCCGTGCACCCGAGAAGAGGTGAACATGGCGCAATTACTCGCCGATAACCGAAAAAACACCGCCTACCTACGTCACTTTGTCAAGGTCGTCGAGCTGTGGGAATGCGAGTGGAAAGAGATGATACGAGATCCGGCCGTAAAACAGTGTCTGGATGCTGCATTTCCCCGACGTCGACACGCGCGGTGGACGATGACGTCGCAACAGATACTGAGCGGCGTGCGTGCAGGAACCGTGTTCGGTATGATCGAGTGCAACATTTGCGTACCGGAAGAATTGCGTGAGCACTTTGCCGAGATGCAACCCGTGTTCAAGAACATCTGTCTGATACGAGAGGATCTCGGACCGTTCATGCGTCGATATGCCGAAGAGCACAACATCATGTCGACTCCGAGACGCATGCTCGTGGGTAGTTATCGTGGTGATAAGATATTGCTCGCAACGCCCCTGTTGCGATGGTATCTGGACCACGGTCTCGAGGTGATGCATGTCTACCAGGTCATTGAGTACGATACTATTCCATGCTTCCGGCGGTTCGGTGATGCGGTGTCCACGGCCCGACTCGAGGGAGACGCCCACTCACACAAGACCATCATCGCGGATACCATGAAGTTGCTGGGGAACTCGGGTTATGGAAAGACCATCACCAACGTAGACCGATATCGTGACGTCAAATACTGCACGGGGAAGACGGCATCGCTCATGGCCAACGATAGACGGTTCCGGCAAATCGACATCGTCGTCAACGATGCGTACGAGATAGAGATGAGTAAGAGAACCGTCACGTATGCCTTGCCAATACACGTTGGATCTTTCGTTCTACAGTACGCCAAGATGCGCATGCTGCTGTTCTATTACGACTTCATCAACAGATACGTGGAGCGCCCTCTGTTCCAGTACTGCGAGATGGATACAGACAGTGCCTATTTGGCCTTGGCCGGTGAGTCCGTCGATGCCCTCGTGACCCCAGAACTACGAGATCGTTATTTCCGACATCGTTCCGAATGGCTCCCGTCCGAATGTTGCGACGAACATCGGAACGAGTACGAACGCTGTCGACTCGCCGATCGACCGTGGGTCGGGGACGAGGCGTGCTGTAAGGCGCGCAGAGCGTTCGACAAGAGGACACCGGGTCTGTTCAAGGTCGAGTGGTCCGGCGACGGGTTCGTGGGGTTGTGTAGCAACACGTACTATTGTTTCGGCGCCACCGACAAGTACAGCACCAAAGGACTGAGCAAATGTCACAACACCATCGACAAGGATGCATTCCTGGAGGTGCTCACCAACCATCGGCGCGGAAGTGGAACGAACCGCGGATTCCGGGTGCATAACTCGACCGTGTTGACGTACGTGCAGTAACGGGCGGCCCTCACATATTTCTACGCCAAACGCGTGGTGTACGAGGACGGGGTGACCACGGGTCCGGTGGACGTGCAGATAAGACAGTGCACTCTTGTCTTCTTTCATAAGCGATCATGGATGCACGATGGAAACATCCCTTCACGTGTATCGTCGCCGGACCAACTGGATGCGGTAAGAGTACTTTCGTGACGCGTATGTTGCGTCACGCAGCAGCGATGATCGATCCACCTCCCGAAAAGATCACGTGGTGTTACGGAGAATGGCAAGATGGACTTGGTCGACGTGCGGTTCGAGGAAGGGTTACCGACGACGACCATGTTTTAATCGACAACGAGGAACCTCATCGTCTTAGACGATCTCATGGTAGAAACGGACGAACGGGTCACGACCTTGTTCACTAAAAAAAGTCATCACAGTAACACATCCGTGCTGTATCTTGTACAGAACCTGTTCCCTAAAAACAAGGAGAGTCGTACCAACAGTCTTAACTCTCAGTACATGGTGGTGTTCAAGAATCCACGCGATGCAACGCAGATGTCACACTTGGCTCGTCAGATGTATCCGGGACGCGTGAAATTCGCGCAAGATGCTTTTAAAGATGTAACGGCGGTACCATATGGCTACGTGTTGATCGATCTGAAACAGGACACGCCCGAAGATCTACGCTTACGTACGACCATTTTTCCGGACGACCCCGTCCAGTACGTTTACTTACCGAAGGTATAAAAACGCTGAGTGTGTGTTCGAGTCTTCATTCGCACGATGTCCGAACTGGTGAAAAGACACATCCTGTGTATACAGGCGCTGAATAGATACAAAAACTACAAATTGAGAAGAGCCATCCTCGCCAACGCTGACGCCGATCTCATTTGTGCTCTGGTCGAGTGTGCCTATAACATCTTGAAAGGGAACGTTCCGTTGACTCCGACACAGAGGAAGCGGTTGAAAAAATACAGGAAAGAACTGCGCGAGTTGGCTAAGAGACGGTTGCCCATCGCGAGGAGGAGACACATCCTACAAGAACAGACCGGTGGTTTCCTATCGGCTTTACTAGCTCCGTTGGCAGGCTCGGTGATTCTTCCCTTGCTCAGAGAGGTGCTCGCATAGATGGAGCACGCGCGAAAAATGGTTTTGGTGGATCCGCGGTTGTTGGAGACCCTTCGATCACCACCACCACTACCACCACCTTCAGACACGGTTGGTAAGGTCATGCAAGGACTCGACGTCGAAATGACCTCCATTCTCGATCAAAAACACCTAAATGATGGGGACAAAGTGAAAATGTACAATCAGGTGTTGCAGCGATACAACCATTTTTCCGATCGACGCAACAAACAGCCGACACGAGTGGTTGTGGTGAACGATGATGCAACGACAGAAACATCGACACCGGAAAAGCCGGCAGCAGCAGCACCGACAACAGCAGCTCCCTCTACCATAGAGGCTGACATCGTGGACAGTGTTCCAAAGGCCATGAAGGTTAAGGTCAAGAATTGATGGATCGTCTCAAAACCCAGCTCTCGTGGACCGATCGATGCGAATTGATGCACAGCGGTACGCCGGTGCCTGGAAGTAACATGGTGGATCTTGTGAACGATGTATTGCGAAAAAGAAGAAAGAGCGATTCTGTAGGATGGCAAGCATTCGCGCAGCAGCTCAAAAGTATCAACCTACCCATGGAATTGGTCGGTAACGTCGAACGGAGACGCTACATGCGACAGACGGCAACGACAACACCGGTGGCGGTGACACCCAGAAATCGTCCGTTACCGCGTTGGACCCCCTAAAGTCGTTGACATGTGGAACAGTCCAAAAGTCCTCGAAAAAAACGTCAGCGTCGGTTGCCGTCACTGGATGGTTGGGAGTCCTTTTAAAAGATTTGTGCGCTACGACGATTCAACAGTTAACCATGGTATCGGTAGTGGACACATATCGCTTGGTATTTCTAGGAGTGCTGTGCAAGACCGTCGACTACTACCCACTGACAGGAGTACTTGTCTCCATGCTGTACATGACCGCTGACTACTACCCGCTCGCGAAAAAAGTCTTGCCGCTACTTCGATGGTAGGATATCGACCTATCGTCGTGGGAGTACTGTGTTGTATCCTACTATACATTATCGCACTCGTCGCTAGATATTACCTCAGTTCGTCTCCTATGGTCGTGTGGGGTGAACCATGGGGCGTCGAGTCGAAGAATCACTCAAACGCGTCTACTTCGATCCGAAACGCGTCGGAAGTTATGGTGGGGTCAACGCACTGAGATGTGTCATGCGCGCACCAGTGAAAGCCGTCAAGCAATGGTTGTCGGAACAAGACGCGTACACCTTACACAAAAAAGAGAATTCGATTCAAGAGGCGACGTTTCATCGTGGGTGGACGCAACCACCAGTGGCAGGCCGATCTCGTCGACTTGTCAAAACTGAAAAAAGACAACGACGGATATGTGTTTCTGTTGACGGTGATCGACGTCTTTTCCAAACGGGCCTGGTGTGTTCCTCTGAAAAACAAGTCGGCGTCGTCTCTGGTGACGGCATTGAAAGGATTGTTGGTTAACATCGCGCCTACAACCTTACAAACAGACAAAGGTTTGGAGTTCCTCAACAGATCCGTGAGGCGTTTGTTGAAGGAGCACGGTGTCCATCATTTCTCCACTCATAACGAGGAGACCAAGGCGAGTATCGTCGAAAGGTTCAACAGAACGCTGAAGACGCGTATGTGGCGATACTTTACGAAATATCAAACGATGCGGTACATCGACGCGCTACAGGATTTTGTGCAGTCGTACAACGACACCTATCATCGAAGCATAGGCATGGCCTCTTCGCAAGTGAACGCGGCGAATCAAGAGGAGGTGTGGCAGCGCTTGTACGGTCACGATGGTAAGGGTGTACCAAAGTTCAAGGTGGATGATCGCGTGCGCATCAGCAAAGCGAAGCGGCGGTTCGAGAAAGGGTACATAGCAAATTGGAGCGAGGAACTCTTCACGATACGCGAAGTTCACGCCTCCGATCCACCCGTGTACCGGTTGGTCGACGATCTCGGTGAGGTGCTGGACGGAACCTTCTACGAACCGGAATTACAGAAAGTATTGGTCTCGAAAGATAATCTGTACCGCGTGGAATCGGTGCTGCAGCGACGGAAGGTGGGAAAACGAACGGATTCGTTAGTCAAATGGTACGGCTACCCCACTTCGTTCAACAGCTGGAGCGATGCCAAGGCGCTCGTTCGGTATAAAGAGTAGTTACGCGCATGTCGACTCCTCATTCCAACGATGTCCATCGTCGAAGAAGACAACGAAGGGATAGACGTTACGGACGACAACGAGGTTGTTGCATCGCGTTGACACCTCTTCGGCACCGATTGTCCCAAGGCAGAAATCGTGTTCTTGTGTCAGGTCGTCGTCTTGTACACGATCATCGCGGTCAGCATCTACAATCTGACAACCGGTCACACCGACTCTAATCTGTGGACGGCGCTGTTGAGTAGTTTTTTGGGCTACCTGCTACCCAACCCATCCGTGAAACGGCTGATTTCTACCTGACGTAGCCTAGCAACGCGTCGATGCACCTGCATCCCGACAACACGTTAGCCCATTACGTCACTTCCTTACCGCAACGCATCAGTCTGTCTGACGAATGGGAATGTGGGTTGGTGGAGATCCAGTACCCGCACGATTGGTACAATGTCAGAGAGAAGGATTCTTGGTTCTTACTCTCGGAAAGCTCTAGCGATGGTCATTCTGTTGGAGGCATAGCAACGGGATATTATGACGGATCTCGTAAACTCATACGAGCCATCAACCGCTCGCTAGAGGGTATCGCTGTACGTCAAAGAGTGAAATTAAGCTACAGCGACATCACTCAAAAAGTATCCGTACGCATGTCACCGAGTACCGAATTCTATGGGAGTCATACTAGGTCTCGACGCAAGGACCATCCGTATTCCTGAAAGTCACGTGCCGCTAGATGGTGATGGAGAGGTGTACACCTTCGTGGAAGAAGGGGATTCTGTGGTGGATATGAAGCAAGGGTTCGAGTCACTCTACGTGTACACGAACGTCGTGGAATCGCGCGTCGTTGGCGACAGTCTCGTACCGCTGTTGAGGATTGATACAAGGCGAGCACGGACATACGATCTCGAGACATTTCGAGCACGTTCAGTACTTGCCCTTGTTGCGCAAGGAGTTTTTTTTAACAATCGAAATCGATATAAGAGACGATACCGGACATGCCGTGCCATTCGAACGCGGCAAGGTGACGGTGACGCTTCATTTTCGACGTCGCAATACTGGTCTGTTCTGAAGAATGAATTACAACGATTATTACACCCGACAGGCGGGAGGTGCTCTACCCTACTTTGTCGGTGCCAGAGTGCAACGAGGACACGGGTTGGGTTGTCTGTTCGGAGGTCTGATTCGGAGCGCCATGCCACTTATCAAGCGTGGAGCCGTGGCTTTGGGGAAGGGGGCGTTGAAGACCGGCTTGTGCATAGCCGACGACGTCATGTCCGGTCAGAACATAAAAACGGCGGCCAAACGACGCGCCACCGATGCCGGTAAAGATTTGATACGCGGTCTGTTGACGACTCCTGGCGTGCGACCCCAGAAACGTATAAAACGCGCGACAGCACCGCGACGGGTCAGTGCAGTGAAAAGACGTCGTAAAGCGCAGACGATTCGTGAACGTGACGTATTCGACGATGGCTTTCGTGCATAGACAATCTTGCGAGGGGGTCAAGAGCGAACTCGATCTCTTCGGCGTGCCGCCGACTCAGACCAGCATCGAAGACGCACAATGGGTGGAACACCAACCGATGGCCTCCCTCGAGTCGGGTGGTCCCATAGAATTCTTGCTACCTGGATCGGGAGACACTTACCTGGATCTCGCCAGCAGCTACCTGCACGTGCAAGCGAAGCTAACCAAAGGCAACGGGACGCCTGTCGACCCCGACAACGCTGTGGCTCCGGTGAATAATTGGTTGCATTCGTTATTCAGTCAAGTCGACGTCTGCCTAAATGGCACGCTCGTGACTCCTTCGACAAACACGTACCCGTATCGCGCCTACATCGAAACGCTGTTGAGTTACGGCAGCGAGGCCAAAGAGACTCTGACGAGTCAACTGTGGTACAAAGACACCGCAGGTCGCATGGATGCCGTAATGAACCGAGGGTTGGTGTCTAGGCGAGCGCACGTCACGCAGAGTCGTGTCGTTGACATGATGGGACGACTACACGTGGACCTGTTCCTACAAGATCGTTACCTGCTCAATGGCGTCGACGTCAAGATACGACTGGTGCGAAGCAAGGACACGTTCGCGCTCATGGCCGGTGGTGGCAACCTCGATTATAAATTACACATCGTCAACGCCACCATGTTTGCGAGGAAAGCCACACTGAATCCGACCGTTCAGATGGCGCACATCAAGGCACTGGACAAGGGCAAGGCCAAGTACCCGTTGCGTTCCGTCGACTGCAAAGTATACTCCATTCCCACAGGGGCCATGTCGCACACGCACGAAAACCTGTTCCTCGGTACCCTACCGAAACGTCTGGTGCTATGCTGCATCGACAACGACGCGTACAACGGTTCGTACGCGAAGAACCCGTTTCACGCCAAGCACAACAACGTCAACTTCCTCGCCGTTTACGTGGATGGTCGACAGGTACCCTCCAAACCACTCCAGCCGAATTTCGACGAGAATCAATTCAACAGAAGTTACCTCAACCTGTTCACATCGACTGGCAAGGTATTACAGGACGAAGGGAACGGTCTTACTCGTGACGACTTCCGTGATGGGTACACCTTCTTTGGTTTCAACCTGACCCCGGACGCGTGTGATGGGTCGTGCTTCCATCTGGTACAAAAGGGCAACCTGCGCATCGAGATGCATTTCGCTGCAGCGCTCCAACAGACCATCAACATCGTCGTGTAGGCAGAATTCGAATCGGTGCTGGAAATCGACAAGAGCAGGAACGTCATCTACGATTTCTGATGGAGACAAGCCAGATTGCACGTCTCCTGATGAGAGACGCACGAACTCGTTCGATCGTTCGCGACGTCGTACCCAAAGACGGATTGCCTACGATGATCGATGCTTTCCCGTTCGCTTTCGAATGCAATACTCACGACGGCGATAAACCCGGTTAACATTGGATCGCTCTCTACGTGGATGCCAACAGACGCGGTGATTATTTCTGCTCGTACGGACTACCACCGCTACACGGTGCATTTCGCGTGTTACTGAACGAACATTGTTCCGAGTGGAGTCACAATGCCAAGATACTTCAGAGTCATCTATCTAACGTGTGCGGACAATACTGCATTGCTTATTTGGTGCTTCGATGTAACGGTTTACCGATGAAGGCTTTCGTCAATACATTTGGTAGCGATTTAGTAGCAAACGATTGTCGTGTGTTTGATTGGGTTAAGACCCTGAGATAGGGTAAAGTGTAATACACCATAGCTTATTTATTGCTTCGATGTAGTGGTAATAAATACCAGCTGATAGTATTTGTATTGTGATGTAATTAAATGATGATTGTGTGTGTGTGTGAACACAACCTCTGGCGTGATGGTCAACATCCGCAAGTCGCCTCATCATCATCACCCTCGAGCCTCTGGCGAGGTGGAGACACCCCTAAGCTCGCGACCTCTGGCGTGATGGTCAACATCCGCAAGTCATCTCATCGTCATCGTCATAGTTGTAGTCGTAGTGATATTACACGCTACCCATGTTGTATCATCATGCTGCTTGTGTTGTTCAATAAAATACGTGTGCACTCGTACGATATCGTGTTTTGCTCGTTTCTCGTCTCCTCGTTGGGTACTTTGATCTCAGTTATTAATGACCACTGTTAGCATGTGCCCCTCTCTGGGTCAGGATTCACCGCAGACGATATAAACTTAGGGTTACACAACCATCAACACGTTGAGGTTACACTTAGGATTATCTCCATTCGCCAGGAGGCGCTCCTACAGTCGCTAGGGGTCGCTCTGGTGTGCTGCGTGCGCAACCGGAAGTCATTAATGCACATGGTCTCCGGCATTCACCAGGAGTCACCCTACTGACGCTAGGGGGCGCTCTGGTGTGCTGCGCGCGCAACCGGAAGTCGTTATTGCACATGGTCTCCGGCATTAATCCTTCAGCCCCTAATCCCTACTACTTACGGCGAAGAAAATGATTTGACGAGGGAAAATTTGGTTTCTCGGTGTACAGACGGCGCGCCGAGCATGCTTGGTCGTCAAGCTGGATACGTTGCGTTGTTCCGTCAAGAAATCGGTAAGCCGAATCTGATATCATACCACTGCATAATTCACCACCAAGCATTGTGCGCGAAAGCAGGCTGTGGTCTGCAGGATACGATGAAAACTGTTGTAGAGAGCGTGAACCTTATCCGCGCACGTTCTCTCAACCACACGAGGTTCCAAAATCACTTGGCTGCATTTGATGATGCAGAATTCGGCGATGTGCTATTCTACAACAGTGTCCGTTGGCTGAGTCGAGGCGCAGTTCTTGAGATATTTTCTGCACTGCTTCCTCACATCGTGAGTTTTCTCAAAGAAATTGATCACCCAGTTGCCCATCTGGAAGATGACAGGTTTCGGGTGCGACTCTGCGTTCTGACAGACATTTTTGGACACCTAAATAAGCTAAACCTGCTGCTACAAGGACGGCACAAGTTACTATGTAATTTGTAGGAAGCGGTGAAGGGCTTCGAGGACAAGGTGACACTTGTCAAAGTTCATGCAGAAGGCGGCAATTTTCTGAATTTCAAGTTCACCAGAGAATTCTGTGGCGAAGACGATGAACGTATCGCAGACACCAAGCGGGTACTTGCTGATGTGCTTAACAGCCTGGAGACCGCATTCAGCGGACGATTCGCTGACTTCGCTGCTATCGAAGACGTTTGCTGCTTCTTTGCAAGCCCTTTTACTGCGGAGCCAGCTATTGCCAAACATTGTCGCAAACGTTTGCTGTCGACGAAGCAGCGTTGCAGGACAATTTCATCGATTTCAAGGTGGTGCCAGGACAAAAAAAATTGTTTAATGCTGCGAAAGACGATCTCGTGCTTTTCTGGACAACGCAAGTGCCTGTGCGATTTCCAGTGCTGATCGAAGCAGCACAGAAATTTGTGGTGCTTTTCTGCAGCACATGGTCATGTGAATCAGGATTCTCAGCCATGAATCACATCAAGAACAACCTCCGGTGCCGACTCAAGGACACACGTTTGAGGGATCTTCTGCGACTCTCAATCTCTCCGCTCTGCCAATAGTGCGGTCAGTTGTCGAAGAATATGCAGCACCATCCTTCGCATTGACTGCATTCATTAGATGTGCTGATTTCTCTTGCGTTGTTTCGAAAATGTTTCCATATTCTACTTGTTCAGAACCATATTTTTTAGCCTGGCAAAGCAGATAATAAAAGCAATATTTGTGGACTGTGCTTTTCCGTGCTTAAAAGCTTTGGCCTGTCTTAACATAGCACTCCAAATTTTTGCCCTGTTCCAAAACGTTTGCTGAACCCTGGGTTATTCCCTATGAAATCAACCAAAAACGGTAAAAAATGTCTCGATTGTTATTGCATATTATTGATAACAAACAGCAAAAATTTGATACATCTTAACACATACGTAGATGTAGCTTTGCCTCTTATCGTCTCAAAGTGCTGGATTTGAAAAAATAACGTATTGCCCTATCCACAGTTGTGCATCACATGGCAGTTGGGCAAAATGTTGTTGTGATGGTCAGTGACTTTGACATTGATATACCCAAAATGAGTCAACCTCGATTTTTATCCAATTTTACGGCCTGTTTCACTTCTGAGATTGCACGACACATTTTGACCTTGTTTCCGAAGTGATGCATCTAGATTGCATAACTCGAGGTGAAAACCAATAATATCATGCTTGTCCATCTGCCATTCAGTTGCGGTTCCCACTGCTTGACTTGCGCTCTGTCCATACTTGTAACTGCTTTTTTCAGGGATGTTGAATTGTACCTAACATCCATGCTGATATCGATTAGTGCACTTGCCAGAAGACCACACAGAACATTCACCTGTCTCGTTGTTTTCCTTCTTCTGCTGTAGACCGTCAGACGTGGACTGAGTAGTGATTGCAGCAACCCGGTTTGATGTGTTTTGCATTCCACTTCGACTTTGGGGAGGCGTGTTTATTGTGACCAGAATGTTTCGCAACTTCGTGTTTCCTGTAGTTGAATCTTGTAGTCCTACATGAATGGTTATGTTGGCAGCACACCGTTTCTGCCCGTGTCTACTTCGGAATACAGCTTGTACATACGTGGCTTGTAGTGTCAGGCTGTACAGGACAATGGAGGTTTTCAAAACAAACAAAACGTTTTCTCATGTATTTCTAAATGTGGAAGTATACACGTGTCCTCTCCACTAGCGCACTCTTTAACGAAATCATTCCACTTTGCCCCATTCTTCTCCACACTAAGTAGATGCATTTCAGAAACTGCTTCAATATCTATCCATGCTTGCATCTGATGGTTCGTTGTAACGGTGACTGGCCTTATAGCAGAACACATGCTGGAATATCCTGAAAATTATGTTACAAGTTCATTCGTGCAAGTTGATAAAATTAATGCTTTCAATTGTTCTGGATTAACGATTTTCTCATGCTGAAGTAGCTCATATGGGCGTGTAAATACATGGATATCGTTGTAAACACTGACGGACATCGCACGTGAGAGCCTTTAAAAACAGCTGGAGGTATCTGATTTTGATTAAACTTGGTCAGCATGTCAATGAGGTGATGGCAGTTGCTGTGAAAAACTTTCAGAATGTTGGATGGTAAAGTTTTTTATAATCAGACAAAACGTTAACATGGCCACCAATGCAATGTTGCATTGTGGGCTTACCTCAATAACAGCGCTACGTTTGGAATAAGAAATTCTTGTTCCAAACATAGCGCTGTTATATTGAAGAATGACGGTTTACCCTAGAAGTAATTGTTTTTATATTTACTTTGTTTTGCCACCCCCTCCCCACAATTTCTCCTCGGATATGGACGAATTACTGGAATGACCCTAATACGCGGGCATCTGTGTTTCCGCTGAACTCTCCCGCCCCCGCACAATGTCTTGCAATCACGCACGAAAAGCAACAACAGTAACGACAACACATGTGAAGAAGGAGCAGATACCATGCATCCTTTTAAATCTGGTATGCCCTGTCTGCCCTTTACTTGCCTGCCTTTTAATGAGCCCCTCAACTGCTGGTATTGGTCATTCCATACTTAGGGGACTCTACGGGAACAGTTGACATCGTTTTTTCCTTCGCATTATTAAACTAAATAAGCGTCATTCCATTAAATAAGCGCCCCTTTTCTCACCCTTTGGGGTGGCTAGCAGGGAGAGAGCCCTACGAAAAATTGTTGGCATTGGTCATTCCGTACATGGGGAACCCAAAGATTTAATACTGTTTTTAGCCTTGACTTCATTGCCATAAACAAATTTCCAGTATTTTAACTGACTTTCGGTAACATTTGTCCTACAAAATATACACCCGTGTTCGCATAAACTATTATATTTCATCATTTTAAACGCGTCATAATTAAGAAAACTGAAGATACGATTTTCTTAAATATGTTGCATTTTTTATTAAACAATTAAATATATAACATGAAGCAACGAAATTGTGTTTTATATGCTGCCCGTTAGCCTTGCCCTTGTGTTTATTTTACTTGACATATCGGCGAACGTCGTGTCCACCGTCATGATCAACCCGACGTCTAAGACGTCCAAAAAATACGTACGGGCACGTTTTTTAGGCGGCGCTTCGTCATGTTTTGATGTTGACGACTCAGCTTTCCGCTTCGTGCTACCCATTAATTTTTCTGTTCAGAACAACGTGGACCGGTTCGTGGGCTCACAGTGCACACAACTCCAGCGTCTAGCAGAGATTGTGAGATTAGTTTAAAGTTTCCCGATAGGTGGCTCCAACATTTTTTTCAATGAAATGTAATGTGACGTAAAAGCATACATTTGCGTACGTGGTGTTTACACCCGGGTTCACAATGGCGTCTAGCGATTGCAAGTCTAATTCCTCTCATTCCTCTTGCGGTTGAAACAAGTGACAACGAAAGCGCACAAGTTGTTGAACCACCTGTGGGTTCTTGAGTATACATATTCGAACCGTACGCTCCTAAAAAACCGGCACCAGGGAGAGAGACACCAATTGTAAACGATGACATCGATCGATTCCAACACCATGATTCGAATGGTATGTAGACACGCCCCTACATTATTTATTCTTCAAATTTGGACGAAGTATTTACAAAAAAGGAATGGACTTTTGCATGTGACATCAGCCAGCCTTGAAAATGCGCTGCGAGTCACAGTTGCAGAACAACGAGCATTGCTAGAATTAGGTATATCCTTGGGCTTGGTCTGGAAACAATGCCTCTGCAGCCTACCATAACATTAATTATACCTATATTTAGCTGCATTTGTCACTAGCGCGTGACTGTCTTGTTAATTACACCATGTGTTGTCAAACGATTATTTCATCGTATAAGCAAATCTGTTGTGTGGACATATTATTGTCGTGTCAGTACAATAGTACAATATTGCATTAACACCTGTTTTTTTTGCAAACAATACATGTTGAACATTAATACCAATATAAGTGGTAACTTATATAAATTATTTAAGATTACATATATGCTGTTGATACCACACAAATGTTTATTTGTATATAGTACACAGTTGTCACATTTTAGGAATGATTTATATTTTGACTTCAATGTCACAAAGTTGTATTCATAGTATGCTGATTCACTCAAAATACGTCTTTGCCAACAAACACACAACAGATAATCACTCAAGCTTACACAAGGGCGGATCTAAGCTTGTTGGCAGGGGGGTCTCAGTCAGTCGTTGTCAAATGTCATTCTACTTACGAACCGAGAGGGGGGCGACACATGTGTCGTTCTACTTACATGAGGATTAATATTAGCCGGCTGCTTATACTTCGGTCTTTACATTGACACTAGTTCCGATGTAGGCCTATAAGGGGAGACCGGGACTAATCCGCCCCCATGGACACTCCAATAGATCTGGAGACTGTATTTGTAGAGCTAGAGGATCAGTTTCGGCCTTAAATTGAACGAAAATATCTTGTCCACATTTGTGCTTTCAACAAATGCCAAAACTGTTACAAGCCAATATCCAATTCTGACTCTTAGTAGACCTACCCAAGTATGGGCAGACTTGCATCATGTCGGAGCAAGTCCGCCCAGGGGCCGGGGCAAGTTAAGGTCGCCACACACCTATTTTAAGCAGCAAATACACAAGAACAGTGCAGTCAGTTTTGTCTTATTTTTATATCCTAAAAATCTCATGTTAGTGGCATACATTTGTCACAAACTTAAAGTACTCACAAATTCTTCTGTGGTATCTATGAAATAAACAAGGCAAACAAAAAACAACGTTTGGCACTGCATCGGCTATAAAAAAATAAAATCTGGTTTCGTCACATTTTTACTAGAACATTACACCAAACTGGACAATTGGAAGTCTTTATTAGAGTGCATGTTAGTGTGTTTATGTTCGCAAGTGATCCTGAGCATTTTACATCAGATATCCTAGGGACGAACTTGCCCCGTAGCACATAGGCGGACGTGCCCCAACACCTGGTGGGCGGCAACTAAATAACACTGACACCGGATAGAGCAACAATGCAAGATCCAAACAATATCTCTGCTATAAGGGCCTTACTGAGCACTCTGAATGTCTACAAGTACAAGTACTGAAATTTCATCGAAAAAAAAAATTATTTCAGTCACCAAAATTAGTTTTCTAGTTCACAATTTTCCAGCCAGCAATTCGTGGACGTCAGTTTCCCGCTGCATCAGTGTTATAAAATGAAGGGGTCTGGGGGTCCTGCCATAAGGCAAGAGGGACAACCCTTAAGAAAGAAAAATGTAAGCTTGGGGGGTCCCACATTTTATCGTTGTACCGATGTAATTACCCTTCCGTTGTTGCACCTGTTGCTGCGTGTGAGGCTACTCTGGTTCGTCTGTGCTAGAACTCGATGGTTTCCGCAGAATTCGACAGTTTTCGCAGAACTCGATCGATCTCGCAGCAAGAACTCGACTGCTTTCATAGAACTTTTTTGCAGGACTGGACATCATTATGTTTGTAGTTTAGCTGATTTATTCAGCTCACTCTATTGTCATTCAGTTAATCTCTGTTAAAAACATCGTAAATTATTCCACTTATATTATTGATGAGTGTGTGTTCTGTGGTTAAGGGCGCCATCTGTTGGGTGTCTGCAGTAATGCCACCAATGAGTGTCTAGTTGAGGCACATTTTTCCTAGGCATTTTACTTCTAAGAATTACAGAGCACTGTGTCTGCAAGCGCATTACTCGAGTAACAATGGTTTAGACCACAATTTACAATTTAGTAATTTAGCAGATGCTCTTATTCAGAGCGACTTACAACAAGTGCATTCAACATATGTTGGTAAAATAACTACAGGTCGAAATACCTATAGGTCGCTATGATAGCAAGCAAGTTCGTTTCCAAAAAAATAGGCGTTAATAGCCATTACTGTGTCTGAAAAGAAGATTTTTAAGAAGAGTCAGTGGTCATTTCGACTGCGCTGTATGTAGTTTGATTGTCATGTGATTTAATCGTGTGGCAGAATTTACTCACTTCTGCAACGGCACGGAATAAAAGCCAGTTGGCGGGCTTGTCCCGGGGGCCGACTAGTCCCAGGCTCCCCTTCGTGTTCCTTTACCGTAATATTTGCCACGGACACAGGGGGGTCTAAGACCCCCCTTTATGGGCTACGGGGTCTTGAGACCCCTAAGACCCCCTGGTTGCGCTGCTGTTACAGGTATCTCTCACAGGATATATACATTGCAACATATTTTAGTAAACACACACAATAAAACATATTTTTGAGGTTTTCAGCCCTAGACCTAAAGCAAATACTAAACTGTATTACTCATTTTGTTAACAGAAGAACGTGTGACTTGAGAGAGGATAATTAAAATATCAATAAAAAGATGGCACATCTCTCCAAAGAAAATAATATCTTCCTGGATACCACCCAGCCCCCATTTTTGGAGAAAAATTACTGTGCCTATTTCATTTGTCACCCGACAGTGTCTATGCTTAAACTGCACCAACATGGAGACTGGTGTTTGTGTGTGTGTGTGTGTGTGTGTGCGTGTGCGTGTGCGTGTGCGTGTGCGTGTGCGTGTGCGTGTGCGTGTGCGTGTGCGTGTGCGTGTGCGTGTGCGTGTGCGTGTGCGTGTGCGTGTGCGTGTGCGTGTGCGTGTGCGTGTGCGTGTGCGTGTGCGTGTGCGTGTGCGTGTGCGTGTGCGTGTGCGTGCGCGTGCGCGTGCGCGTGCGCGTGCGCGTGCGCGTGCGCGTGCGCGTGCGCGTGCGCGTGCGTGTGTGTGTGCGTGTGCGTGTGTGTGTGTGACCCGCTCCTGCAAAATCAGGAATAAGTCGGAAAATTATATTTTGAGATAAAGGTACCACGTAAATAACAATTGTATGGGCTTCCAATGTGCCAAAGGCATCTACCAAACTATGTTAGTTGCTGATTTATCGTTTGATAAAATTTTGATAAAGCGAAGTTACCCCGGGTTATTTGACGAAAAATTATTCTGAGAAAACATCTTTGAAGCTTATTAAAGTATATTCATATATTTCAATAAAAAAGGCACACGTTGACGTTGACGTTTTGCACTGTTGTAGTACACATCAACACGGATATTTTGGTGCAATTCCATTAGCTGTGAAAGTTCGCAAGACATTTCATTCCCTGCGCACTCGCTCGAAGCTGTCAGTGTCAACTGTCGCTCGATCGTGGTCTTCCTCTTCACGTTTTCCCTTAGAAATAATGTTCATTTCATTGTCACTATCTGTGCCATCTGACTAACATCACGGGATTGCGTATGCGTATCACGTGATGGCTTGGTCGACCTGAATTGATTGGGCGTTATGTCTAGTTCTATGTGATCAACAGCCCTGGTATTGGACACAACATGTTTCTCATTACTTATTCCTACACTCATCCATGCTGGAGAAAACAACTTTGTAAGACTATTGAACTGTGGCACCTTGTCGTAGACGTTCAACACCACAAAGTGTATTACCACATAGGATATTGTGGCAAATTTATTGAACCGTATCAATGCCAACATTATTGTTTTCCTGAAACAGAAAACGAACGTCACTTAGTTTTGACTATCACCATTGCAAATTCACTGGACTGTTCTCTAAGTTGACCACTGGAACATTGTTTAGTAAGAATCCCAATACTGGAAGTAGGAAACATAGCCAGCGGCGACTGTATTTTGATGGAATAATTTACATGCAGGGCCAGAGATATGGAGCGAATTCACCCTGGAATACTGAGAGTACTGCGTTTTCAATAAGGTGATTGGTCCTGAACTCTACTCATATGTCACCGACGGAACACTGAAAAAACGTAACTTGAGATATATGCCCAGAAGAACTACAAAGCGATGTCGCGTGAATCTGAAATATGTCGTGTTTTTGATAGAACGGCAAGTCAGTATTACATATGTCTTGCGATATTTTAATTGCAAACGTTACAAATACGAAATGGCTGTTTTACAACAGTAACTTTTTTTCCGAGAGAGTAGGGGAGACCGGAGATAATTGAAACACTTTTTATTAACACACACATTTTCGAAACACGAAACATTATCACAACAAATTAGATGCGTTGGTTATTATACAATCTCTCTCACACAAAACACTACGAAACAAATTGGTATGTTTGAGCGTATCCGAGATATGTTATTGTATGTTATCCGTTATAGGTTATACGTCATTGAAGGCGTCCAGCCTGTTTCAACTCAACCCGTAACATGATTACCTAAAAAAGGCAACATATCGTATGATACATAACTACATAATACCTAAATAAACATAACCCATAGATGTAATACAATTGCATCAGATTAAAGCTAGGATCAATATGGCAACTAGATTATTACGAATAAGAAGACTTTCTTTACAGGCCGATTATTTTGTTTTATTCAGTCATTATAAAACAAAACAAACCTGTAACATATTTCTTGTTTCCCACGTGCGGTACAAACACGGCTGCTGTGTAACTACAGCTGTAGCTGTTGTTATTGTGCATTGGGTCAGTATGATCTTTGGGCCAGTATGGGCATTGGACCATAGCTCATTCATTAGTTTCGGGATTAGAATCGTATTTGTATAACCTGTTGTGTTACAATATCGTAGCATGGCCAAATGATGGGTGACAAAGCTTGTGTCCCCCTTCCGAGGTCCCAATTACGACACTGACCAAAGACTGTTTTCGAAGTGTCTTCACAGCAACATTTCTACTGGGTTTTCGCGAACTTATTAATTCACATTCGAAGCTTTCTCGACCATAAATGGCTGCTTTTATATATTATATGTTTTCTACATATTTGCAAGATATCCCAATATTGAAAATGGGTGGATCCGAACGACTTCAATGTAGGGGAAATCATACGGTACACGTCACATTAGGGCGAATCTCCCTAAATTTGACATAAACAACAAATGCCGACATCGCTCATCATAATACGACTGAAAACAAGCAAACAAGTTACAAGCCACTCGTGGCGTATCTAGAATCTCGCAAGGGGAGAAGCCAAAAGGGGCCAAGCTTTTTAATTTTTAATTTATTTATTTTTTTTTATTTTTTTTTAATCTTTAATTTTTTTTTTTTATCTTGCAACCTATTATATTACTCTCGCTTGTTTTCAACTGTTTTTAGTATTACGATTGTGATATGTAATGTTTAGTTCCGTGTGTGATTGGGTGCACGAGTGTATGTTTGTGCTAACGCCACAACACTACAAATTCCTTGTACTTGCTACTTGGTGATAAAACGTATCTTATCTTATCTTATCTTATCTTATCTTATCTTAATTATCCAATGGTTCACCATGCTGGCGCAACTGGCTACATCAAAAGCATGTAAACAATAAGCCAAATGCTCCCCCCCCCCGTATACACCACTGTAAACCACATGTGAAAATTAACGATACATTTTAGGCCGTAAATCGAATCATATACGTGTTTCAACTTACCAACTGTTTGTTCATTTTACATGCACGTAACATGCTTATAACAACCGGTCGCGTCGCGCAGAGTCGGGCAATGTACGTTGATCTGCAACTCAACAACACGTCAGACGTGGCAACGGGTGGAAACCACAAACCACACAACTAGTGGAGTCCAGTTCTAGACACTAACTTTATGATCATGGCGATGCGCACACGAGTTACGACAACTTCCGTTGTGCAATGTACGCTAATCACTCGGAGACAGTCGGGGAATGTGCGCAGAATCTATCGCACAACCACAATACAACCGTTGTTAGTCGTTCAACTGCGCGACTCACAGCACAGGCTCAACAATGTACGCCTGGCATTAGGCGCTACAGCATTTATGGGCCTTCAACCATGCCATATCTATGAAGCCCGGAACATGACATCGTCGGCAATTCTCCTCGGATCTACACACTGCAGCGTTTCTAGCGCCCGGGTGGCGTCCAGCGTTACTACAAACTCGCCATTTTCTTAAGGCTGGGTAGCGCCACCTGTATGTCAAGCTCAGCGGTAGAATGTTTGCCTGCCACGCAGGCAACTCATGTTTGATTCCCGTCTAATGCATATTTTAGTTGTACTTATAGAGTCACACTTATTTTTAAAATAAACATCATGCCATTAGCACAATAACTTTTATAGTTCATCATAGCTCATCAACAGAACACGTGCATATATATATATGTATATATATATATATATATATATATATATATATATATATATATATATATATATATATATATATATATATATATATATATATTTACATTAAACCACAATTATTTCAGAAATGATCCAATGGAATTTAAATAACCTCTCACATTTCAATGAAATGATTATATTAATATATATATATATATATATATATATATATATATATATATATATATATATATATATATATATATATATATATATATATATATATATCAGGAATATATATATTGTGGTAATGACATGATTTTGTAAAAAAAAAATGATGTATGTTTGTTATAATATTTGTTTTGTTGAAAGGTAATATAATTGTGTCTAACTAAAAATTCGCGCAGCCGGGAAACAAACTCGCGCCGCCCTCGTGGAAAGCGAGCGTTCTACCGCTGAGCCATTCAATTACACACGATTACGTTATCGTTTGGGTGTATACTCATCTCAGTTATGACCTACAGGTGGCGAAACCCAGCCTAAAAAAACGATGAGTTTGTAGTAACGCGTTACGCCACCCAGCCAATAGAACCGCTACAGTAGATATGCGGAAACCGCGAGGAATGCCGATGATGTCATGTCATGGGCTTCATACACGTCTGAGAGGTTTTCCACCAGCAGGGGAGGAGGTCGACTCGTTCTTAAACGTATACTTACAGTAAAGTACTAGGATTTATCCGTCCTGTTAAGTTATAACTGTTATATATACAGCTAATAACATATTCACAAATATAGGCCATTCTATCAGCATTTACATATGCGCATCACGTCGCGAACGTTATGAATAACATGAGACCGACAAATGCAGCTGACGTTAGCACACATACGTTATGGACCTAATGATACCTAGAGCGAAAAACGTACGGCTGAGACTGTATATGGTTTATCTATGATTGTATTACGAATTCATCTTGGCCGGCAAAGTGTATCGATTCACATTCGTGCTCTCTTTGCTAGGTATACCAAGTGCCCGTCTTGTGATTATTGGCAGCTCATGCAGTTCTGTTCCACGTCTTGTGTGTCCAAGTACTAGAGAGCCTAGATTGCGTGTCATGCGCCAGTCCTCTCCAGCACGGCTGTTTCTTCTGTGAATGTTGATACACAACTGTTTTGGTTTCATTGATGTTAAAATACCATTTTGACAGGCAACCAGGAGCGATTCGTTGTACCTCGTCCTGGAATTGGCTGGCGTTGCTGGTGAGGTCAACGACGTCGGCGTATGTCGTGTATAATGGCATTGCAGCATCTTATCGAGGGCGTGATGGCAAGTTGTCTCTCAGATAACGCAGGGCGGCTTCCAAGTAGATCACGCAGATTATATGCGATATACTGTCTCCATGTTTTTCGTCCATGTCGAAATCCGCTTTGTCCTTGAGAGAGTAACGCGTAAACTTGTTCTGCTATGCTTGCAAGTACTACTAATGACAGCGTCTTCCTTAGGTCATCAAGTTGCACATTTGGCCTTAGACTGTTCATTGCACCTACTGACTTTCCAGGTTTCGAGAGCAGGATCAAAACCCCATGACCAAGATGTGAGAGTGTTTGCTGTTCAGTTAATGCACGGTTGAAGGTGTCTCCTATAGGTTTCGCAAGTATTTCGTGTCAGTATTTAAGTAGTATCCCAGTAACTCGTAACATCCACTAGTTCGGTTGTTGTTAAGGCGATTCACTGAGCGTTCTACTTCTGTGTAGGTAAACGGGTGTTCTAGAGGGCGACGTTCACCGACGAATACTGAAATTCCAATTTATTTCTCCTCGGAACTGGCCATAGAAGAAATTAGTCACAAGCTTTCTAAATTATGGGTCTACAACTGTTCTACCATTGGTTGTCATGTATTGTGGGTTGCTTTTGCGGTTTGCGATATAGGAGCTGGACAGATCTAAACATCTTAGCACCGTCGTGAATGTCATGTTAGCTGGTGCCGCCCTCTATTAGTTGAAAACTAAACAAGCATTTTAGTGGGACACACTTCCGAACGACGACACCGACACGATGCTCCTGGAACGTGCCCATTCGCATCTAAACTACCACGGATTCCAACATAATAAAGGCAATTATTAAACACGTGTTTTACTAATGTAGTTACACGACAGTGAAGTCTTTCGATTTTATCTGCTAGCTGGTCTAATTTAAAAGATGCGTGTTCCAGTGTTTTTCTTCGCATGGTTGCTGCAGACGGTTACGTTCTTGTTTCAGCGCGTTACGTCTGTTATGTTGTCTATTTGGAGGAGGAGCATCTTCTGTTCATGACACATTATCTCAGTACAAACAGCTTGCCAGTTTGATTGGGTAGGTGGTGTGATACCGATAGAAGATGAAGCTGCTTTAAGGATGGCTTTCACGACCGAGTGAAGGTATATGTTGTTTATATTTTTGCGCTTACCTCATTTATACGTGACGTATGGTGAAATTTATAGTTTCTTGCTGCTCTCCATTTGAAAGGCTTTCAACGGGATAGCGCTTTGAGGTGGATACAGTTGATCTTTTTCGTCCCCACAAGAAAAACCCTCGATTAAGTCTGATGTGACTTGTGACAAGTCTATCTACCACATTTCCAGCGTACGACCGCGCATTTAGCAGCAGCTATTTATGTTGTTGACGGCAAACGATGAAGTCGATCATATTATATATGACAACTTCAAATTAGGTTATTGGGTTCGTGCATTTGTGCTGACGCGTGTGTGGTTTTATGACGTGCCGAATGCGAGAATGCTGTGTTACTCACAAACAGATTGTGCGATTCCAAGAAATGTGCGAGAGCTGCCCCGTTCTTATGTCTTAGTCCCCGAGTGTCTGCCCACGAATGTTTCAACTTATTCATGCAGCCCGAGTTTAGAATTGAAGTCTCCCGCGATGTAGAAGAGTGCACTGTATGAGTTGGCTGTAGTGACCTGGGCCAGGTCATTAAAATTTCATATTGTACTTGAAAGTCATTATCGGTTAGTCCAGAATGGGGGCCGTATCAAATTGTCGAGATATTTTGGATATTCGAACTTGTATAACAGCTATTCATTCACACAGGGGCCAGTAACGCAATATATTGTCTGAGAGGGAGTCTGCGACAGCAAACGTTAGACCACAGTGTCTACAATTCGTGGTTACACATATGAGTTTGAATCCGCGGCGCCGTTGGCGCATTTTGTCTTCTGCTAGCAGCAAAATGCTACCTTACGTGCGGCAAGATCTTCTGTTATAGCTTTCTCTTAGTTGATGATGTTAAACTATGAACAATAAATGTGGCGATTATCGGTTCGGATGGAGCATTTCTCCCGATTTAACGACATTACTACAATGTTGAGCGTCATTAGTAGTGTTCAAAATGCCTTCTCAGTTTTGATGCAGCGGTGATATCTTCATGTGCAATATTATTACTTGTGGCATCTCATCATCGCTCATTGCGAATATATTATCTGTTGTTTCAGTACTACTGTTCTAGAACGTTCTGAATCGTCAGTTTTACATGATCTTTATAACTTTTTGCCGTTGCCATACGCTTAGTGCTTAGTAGGGTAGGTACTGTTCGCCAGTAACTATTACTTTTGACAAGACATTAAAACATTCTCATCGTGTTTTTTCCAGCAAAGTGTTCCCCTGGTTCATACTCGCCAGCGGGAGGGGTGCAGCCCTGTACACCCTGTGAGTTGGGGACATTCGCTGACGTGAAGGCCACTGTCGAATATCGTCCTTGTCCGTCCGGCACCACCACAACTAACTCGGGGGCATCTCGCCTTGCTGACTGCAAAGGTAGCTACAGTCTACTGCATGGATCTAGTTCCATCCAACACAGTTTGCCATTGCTATGTTCTTGTGTGGGTGTGTCGTCCTATACTAGTTACGTATACACTATTACAGTATGTGTTTTTGTTGGTAAGATAATGGAATGTATTAATTATATATACTGACATCATGCCATGTACAGTTCTTCCATGCGTGCGTGCGTGCGTGCGTGCGTGCGTGCGTGCGTGCGTGCGTGCGTGCGTGCGTGCGTGCGTGCGTGCGTGCGTGCGTGCGTGCGTGCGTGCGTGCGTGCGTGCGTGCGTGCGTGCGTGCGTGCGTGCGTGCGTGCGTGCGTGCGTGCGTGCGTGCGTGCGTGCGTGCGTGCGTGCGTGCGTGCGTGCGTGCGTGCGTGCGTGCGTGCGTGCGTGCGTGCGTGCGTGCGTGCGTGCGTGCTTGCTTGCCTGCGCAGTTCCATCCGTCCGTGCGGGTGTGCGTTCGTGCATTGTACACTTATATATGTTATTCATATTTATTAATACGCTATAGTGGAACATTTACATATAAATACAATTCATCAAGGAGAAAAATGCAATTTGTCTCATTCAAACAAACTACTTGGTACTTGTGCCACACTATATATTTTTTTCAGAATCACACATCCTTTTTTGTTGCAGCTTTCGACACAGGCTTTGATCCAACTGCATAGTTTGCAGTTGCATACCGGCAATACATTTCCAAGACAACTTCTTTGACTTCCTAAATGCAAGAACTGACTGGAAGGAATTACTCGTTTATGCTCATGGGGCAACTGGCATAGAGGTATTGAACCTTATAATATGTCTTGTAAATATTTCTTGGCAACTCATTCATCATTCTACGTCACCTGCACGTTGACTATGCACATTTAAAAAATATAGTTATTTGGGAAGAAAATGTAATGTTTTCTTAATGGAAACACACCGTTGATACCATAATATAATTAAGCTATAATAAATCACATAAATTAATAAATAAACGATAATATGTACTGTTCAAACTTAATGTTGGACTACTGAATATGCTATTAAATAACCAACTGTTTGTACAAATTACTGTAACAACTTAACCTAACTGAAACATATTGCCATATTTTGAGTTAAACTCGGGAGTACATCAGGTGGCGCCACGGGGCTGTTGATATCACATTAGATGTGAGACTTTTGCTTAATGACTGCATGTGAATTTGAGCCATTCGACAGTCATATAGTTCAAATGCTACGTGTTGTCAGTACCTGTTATGTATATCAGTAGACTCATTTATATTGACCATGACATATGTAAATCCAGTGGCGTATCTAGGATCTCACAAAGCGGAGGCCAAAGGTGGGGCAAGTCACCCATTAGTTTACCATGCTGGCATGTAGCGACGCAATGGAAAAAAATCAACATTAAACCCTAAGGGGACATGTCCAATTCACCGTAAATATACCGTAAGATAATTGACATTTAGTGCAGCTTCACCTTATATTATAATCACCAGGAGACCATTTGGAAAAGTGTTTGAGCAGCGTGACATGAAGAAATTAAACGTCTGCTTTGGCCTCACTGGATTATTGAGAAGTCTGCCTCAAGTGTCCACACGGGTTTTACAAAGACGAGCCTCGACTGTTACAAACAGTTATGTAATAGTCGACCGGTAATTTAATAATCGACCGGTAATGTAATAAATCGACCGGTAATGTAATAACCGACCATTAATGTAATACAAATTATGATGATAATCATTATGATGATGATGGTGATTATGATAATAATAATGATAAAGTAGAAAGTGATGATGAGGGTGATAAACCATTATGATGCGAATGACAGTTAAGGGGTCATCTTATTGACGACGAGAATGATGATGATGATGATGATGATGACTATGATAATAATAATGATGATAACGATGGTGATGATGAGTTTGATAAATGGTTATGATGATGATGAGGAAGAAGATGACAATTAAGCGGTATTAGATATGATGATGATGATGATGATGATGATGATGACAATGAGGGTGATCATTATTACGATTATGAGGATGAAGACAATGACCCCCTCGGTCTCATCATCCTGCTCCTCCTCCTCATCGCCATCATCATCATCGTGTTCATCCTTATAACTGCTAGCTATGCTGACACCACTCGACGTTCACAAATGTGTGATTAACACAGGAATCTCGAAACGAGTGAGCCGCATGTTTTCTGGGAGGACATACGGAATGCCGTTTACATAACCTCCCAGATAACGCACGCCAGTAACTACATGTTGGCAAACGATAGGACCGAGTCAGATACAGTGGTAAGGAAAAAGGGAGGGTCATTAAAAAGGGTCACCTCAACAAATGAAAGAGGTAATCTACACTCAATTAAGGGATCATTTCAAACAGTTATTTAAAGGATCATTAAACATGCTTTAAAAAGAAATACCTGAAACTCATTTGATTAAATTAAGGGGTCATATCAAACAAGTTCTCACAATGCAATGTGATATTATATTAGAAACTTAAGTTTAATCGCAAAAATAACAAAATAAGGGATCAGCTGAAACAATTAAGGGGTTATCTCAAAAATTTAAATTAATGGTAATTTCAGTCAACTAAAATGTTCATCTAAACGGTTAAAGTTGTTACATTACCAGCACCTAAAATTAAGGGATTCTGTCAAAAACAAGTTAAATGATAATTTTAAAAGGAGTAATTAAGGGGTCATTTAATAATAAACTAGCTGATCATTTCAAAACAGTATGAGGTCATTTCATCAAATCGAGTGGTTGTCTCGAAAAATGTTAAATAAATTAAGAGGTCATCACATACAATAAATGGATCTTCTCAAAAAAGTTAAAGGATCATCACAAAATATGTAAGAACAATTTAACTAGCTAACTTGATCGTCACAACAAATCAAGGGATCATCTCAAAAGTAAGTGTGTCTTCTCAAAAAAGTTAAGGGATCATATTAAAAAGTGTAACTTGCCATTATATATGAACCAGCTGATCGTCTCAATAAAATAAGGGATGATTTCATAAACCAGGTAAAGGAACATTTAACAAAAACAGGGATCATTTAAACACTCATTTAACTGATCATTATAAAATGAAGCAGTCACTTCATATAATTAAGGGAAATCTAAACAAAAAGGGATTCATAGCAAAACACAAATTTAATGGATCTTCACACCAATGATCTGGTCACGTCGAAAATGTAAGGGGTTATCTCACATAAAGTAAACAGATTTTTTTTTAATATAAGGGTCATTTAACAAAGTAACTAGCTCATCATCTGAAAAAGGTAAGGGGTCATCTCATATAATTAATGGGTTATCTCAAAATAAACAAATAAGGAGTCATGTCACAAGACATACTTAGGAGGCCATCAAACATTAAGGAGTCATCTAAAAATGTTAATAATAGGGTCATCCAAAAAATCAGCGTCTTTTTACGTTTTTATGTGATCGCTCTTTAATTGAAAGATACCCTTTAGTTTGGGGGGTTCCCTCTTAATGTCGTAAATGTTAAATGTACCCCTAAATTTTATATGTTGAGTTGCTCGCTTAATCATTTAGACAACCCCCTTGAATAGCAACTAAAATCCATTGATATTTACTACATATAATCAGTACGTGTGTGGGCCTTTGATTCAGACTAAATATCTAAACCATTTTTCTTGCATAAAACGTGGGCCAAACACATGAGACGGCCTTCCTATATTTATGTTCTTTGATTACATAGTAATAAAATTTAATTGTGATATGTATATGCTGCGGAGTTACGCAACCGAACACTGGCTGCGCGCAGGTGGAGAAGAGAAGAATCGCCACGCCATTTTCGGTTATGTTCTAGTAAGACGTCCGCGCTTACTGCTGTTGTACTCAAACGTCCGCGTTTAATGCCGTTGACTCAGACGTCCGCGCTTAGAATAGGGAACGCAGGAGCACGTGGAAACATCGAAATGGACCGCTGAAACGG
>OY759263.1:34603362-34673362 GCA_963662155.1 Lamellibrachia columna | reverse complement strand
TGAACAAGAAAAGCATTTGATCGGAAATTTTGCAGATTATGAGCGGCCAGTGTTTCGCAACTGTCCCGTCAATCGAATTGCACACACGGCGAAGTTGAGCGACTATGGAGTTGCCAAATGGTCAGACCCGGACGTGACAGACAACTCTGATAAAGCGATAAGCGTCACCCGGACGGGACCGAGCCCCGACACAGCGCTGGCCGTAGGGACACACCGAGTGACGTACAACGCCAGAGACAGCGCCGGCAACATGGCCTACCCGTGCAGCTTCACCGTCAACGTCAGACGTATGTAATTCTGTATTAATCAACTCAAAAGATTTATCAAGTTTTGCCATCCAAGCCAAAGGCCCAGATGGCAAGTGGACAAGGAAGCCATTGGCTTATCGAGAGTCCAACAATGCTCATCTACGTGTAACCCGCCCTCCTGAGATATGTGTCAACCCTGTATTCAAACATATTTACACTGCTAGCAGTTATACAATCCGTAAACAATTTGGTCCATTCATTTATTGTCCTCTGTGAGAACGAGTACTTCCTGATATCCAATCTACACCGATCCTTTACTAATTTTACCTCATGTCCTCTAGTTTTGCTATCTTTCTTGAATGAGAAAAACATATTTCTATCATTATTTTCATACACATTCAATATCTTAAAAAACCACAATCTGATCTCCTCTTAACCTCCTTGTCTCTTGAGCTGTTAAACCACATTCTTTCAGGCGTTCTTCATAACTAAGATCTCTCAGTTCTGGAATAAGTTTAGTTGCTCTCCTCTGTATGCGTTCAAGAGTATCTATATCCTTCTTACGATATTGTATACTTGTATACAGTATTCTAAATGAGGTCTATGTATTGCTTTATACAGAGGTATAATTAGCTTTTTTCCTTGTATGTTATGAATCTCCTAACCCAAGAATTGGTTTACCCTTTGAAGCGGCAATACCACACTGCTCTGAAACTTTCATGGCAGCTCTCGTTGTAACTCCTAAGTCCTTTTATTTTACAGTAGTACCCAGAAAATTTTAAAGTTTACATCCAAGTTCGGGATACGTGACGGGAGTAAATGACCGGGGGTAATCGATCGAGGGTAAATATTATAAATATGCATAATGATATGCCGATTGCGTAAGATTCATTCTAAGTATCAACTGAATCACGATATCTCCTTCACACAGGTTTGACGTGTCCCGTCATCTATGGGAAGCCCTACCAACGTGTGTCGTGTCCCATGGGACACAGGTACGGCGCAATGTGTCACCTCAGCTGTGACGAAGGGAAAAATTTGACAGGCAAACATAATGTCTCGTGCGAACTGGACAGTGAGTATCCGCCCCTGACCTCCTGGACGTGGGACCTGTCACAGCCGAAGTGTGAAGGTAGGCAGTCGACACTACTGCAGTGTTCGCGATACTCGTTAAACACAGGGGCCACGCTTTGCGTACAGTTATCAAAGGTGTACAAGAACCTGCGGTACCACGGTATCCTACTGCGATCATTTAATACGTTATACATATTATAGGGCATATTACGTATTGTTGGGCATTGGGCCATTGTCTCCTATGGTTTATTTTTTTATATATAACCTGTTGCGTCACAATATTGTAGCATGGTAGTCTTATGGGTGACTAAGCTTGACCCCCCTGCCCCCCCCCCCCCCCGGCATTCTTCTTTGCGAGATCCTAGCTACGCCATTGTTTCTGGACAATGATTTGTATTCGAGAATTGAATGGATAACAACAGACAACCTCTACTGTTTTCCGCATTACCAGGTTCGCCGTGCCATCCACTCCAGCCGCCTGCCAACGGGTCGTTGGCCTGTGACTACTGGCTGTATGGGCGCTTCTGTCAGATGTACTGCCAAGAAGGCACCGATCTCCCGAGGGGCAGCGACGATGTTGGTCGGTTATTGGTGTGCAACAACAATGGTGAATGGACCTACAAGAAGAAGCTGCCGCCCTGTAAAAGTGAGCTCCGAAACATTTTTTGTATACCCCACTCTCGTTATCTTTACCCCACACCAATTACTGGGATGGTGGGTGGTGGCTTGAGCAAATGCTAAACCAACCCTTATGTTTTACTGAATCCGCCATGATTTGTCCACACGCCACTCGTACTTCACAATTCTGCAACAATCCTCCACGTACTACATTTCCTGATATTCATCACGCGGAATTTACACGATATTTATATGCATGATGTGTGTGTGGCATTCTTGCTTGTAATCGAGATGATATCAAATTACTTTAAATCGCGATGATGAGACGTCAGTTAATGTCGTACACGTTTTCCGTTATTACATAATATGTTATAATGTTAAGTTAATGTGCGTGCTGCTAACAATTACACTATGTAACCACCACCACCACCACCACCACCACCACCACCATATCCACCACCACCACATCCATCACCACCACCACCAGATGCACCACCACCACCAACACATCCACCACCACCACCACCACATACAGCTACAACACCATATTGCATTGTAGAAACTCGGAGACCTAAAAAGCTCCGATTGCTGACGGAGCTTCAATACTACACGGGCGACTGTTGCGCCAACGACACACAAAGGCGTATCCGCGAGGTGTTTGTAGCTCAACTCAACTCGTCCGATTACAACCAAAATAACGGTGTATGTTATCCACCTGATTGCAGGTTCGTAAACCGTTTGCTGGTCTTGTACATGACGTACGCATGAAAGTATGCACAAATATGCAAACGAAAAGAGACAAAATAGCTATACCAAAAGCTTATGACTGCTAGCAGTATCCAGTTACGTGTTGATAGGAGAATGCCAATGGCAATGATTTCTGCAACTTCTTGCCCCAAAAAGATCACGTAACTCGGAAAAGTAGTAAACAACACGCATAGCGTTGCAAACAATTATATATATATATATATATATATATATATATATATATATATATATATATATACATATATATATATACATATACATATATATATACATATATATATATATATATATATATATATATATATATATATACATATATATATATATATATATATATATATATATATATATATATATACATATATATATATATATATATATATATATATATATATATATATATATATATAGATATATACTGATATATATTTATATATATATATATATATATATATATATATCAGTATATATATATATATATATATATATATATATATATATATATATATATATTCACATGCATACACACTGCTACATGTTCACAAGTATGCACACTGCTATATGTCCACAAGTATGCACGCTATATATATATATATATATATATATATATATATATATATATATATATATATATATATATATATATATATATATATGTTACGTTTGTTTCACTTAACCATGTACATGTCATTGGTTTTGTAATAGAGTGGAAAACGTGAACGTCCGGTGTAATCCTCCGTGTGACGGCAGCTCACGACATAAGAGGGACATTCCTGTCGCCATCGTCGAAGTGAGTCGCACCCTGGATGTTATGTCGAACATGTCCACACAGGACAACATCCAGGTAGCGACCAACTTGGTGTCCCGGCTTACAGACTCCATGGAGACACAGTTCGCAAAACTTTCACTTGACGTTGATATGAGATTCAAGTCCAGTGAGGGACGAAAACCCCAAATGGTGTGTGACGATGGCCTCCTTCCTTCCGCGACTACACTCGGATGTGGTCAGTGTTGGTAATTTTCTCAACTTTCAGTTTCAGTTTCGTTTTCAGTTCCATCCACACTGACCGGTTGTCCATTGGAGTTTTTGTATGTATCGCAATGCTTTGACGTACATAGCCGCTACTATTGTTGCAGTTTAATTAAGAGAACGGCGATTGAAACAGTGGCATTCTCTTGTAGATTCAACGCTTGTTTATGTTCACACATTCAACGCGAATACACACTGTTATATGTTCACAAGTATGCAGACTGCTATATGTTCACAAGCATACACACTGCTATATGTCCACAAATGTACACACTGCCATATGTTCACAAGTATACACACTGCTATATGTTCACAAGTATACACACTGCTATATGTCCAAAGGTGTAAACACTGTTATATGTTCACAAGTATACACACTGCTATATGTTCACAAGCATGCACACTTCTACATGTTCACAAGTATACACACTGCTATATGTCCAAAGGTGTACACACTGTTATATGTTCACAAGAATACACACTGCTATATGTCCACAAGTATACACACTGCCATATGTTCACAAGTATACACACTGCTATATGTTCACAAGTAAACACACTGCTATATGTCCAAAGGTGTACACACTGTTATATGTTCACAAGTATACACACTGCTATATGTTCACAAGCATACACACTTCTACATGTTCACAAGTATACACACTGCTATATGTCCAAAGGTGTACACACTGTTATATGTTCACAAGTATACACACTGCTATATGTCCACAGGTGTACACACTGTTATATGTTCACAAGTATACACACTGCTATATGTTCACAAGTATACACACTGCTATATGTCCAAAGGTGTACACACTGTTATATGTTCACAAGAATACACACTGCTATATGTCCACAAGTATACACACTGCCATATGTTCACAAGTATACACACTGCTATATGTTCACAAGTAAACACACTGCTATATGTCCAAAGGTGTACACACTGTTATATGTTCACAAGTATACACACTGCTATATGTTCACAAGCATACACACTTCTACATGTTCACAAGTATACACACTGCTATATGTCCAAAGGTGTACACACTGTTATATGTTCACAAGTATACACACTGCTATATGTCCACAGGTGTACACACTGTTATATGTTCACAAGTATACACACTGCTATATGTTCACAAGTATACACACTGCTATATGTTCACAAGTGTGCCTCATGTTGTTTCAGTGCCCTGCAGTCCTGGCCATTTCCTCAATCAGACCCTCTCCAAGTGCCAGCCCTGTCCCACAGGGAGCTACCGGGAGGACGTGGCGGTCCTACACTGCTCCCCGTGCCCTGCCGGCACGACGTCACGCGGCCTCGGGACTGAACGACGGGAAGAATGTCTTCGTGAGTGACTACTGTATACTAACTAATAATAGTAATGACATAATAATAATAATTACGACAGTGACGAAGATGATGATTGTAATAATGATGATGAATAATGACAATAATGACAATGATGATATTGACGATGATGATGATTACTGATTACTGTTTTTGCCGTTCAACGTTGCAGCCCAGTGCTCTCCGGGGTCGTACTCGAGTAACGGAGGGTTGCAGCCTTGTACCCTGTGTAGTGTAGGGACGTTCACGGACGAGACGGGCGCCGCCCAATGCCGTCCCTGCCCGTCCGGTACCATCACGGCTGACGAGGGCAGCTCGCAACACGCCCTGTGCAAAGGTAGCTGAACAACAATTCGTAACTGTGTGTTCGTTTATTCTCGATAGTGCTACGTTGTCTACACCGGCAGGATGTCAAACAGCGTTAACTAATAATTGAACATTTATCAAGATAGTTCATTTTCATGATCAAACAATGATGTTATCATATTCATAAGGTTTCGTTTACCTGTAAAGATTTCGCCACCTTATCAAGTTTGCTTTATCAGTACTGTCGTGATTAGTACTGGAAGATCCATCTTGATCAGGTGACGAAAACACTACAGATGAACAAACCTTTTGGGCATAATAAAACAGAATAACTTGATCAACGTTAACTAGTGTTCTTTAAAACAGAGATGATAACATGAAGTTTTACACACGTTTTTATATTTACGACTGTAATTATAGTAAAATGCACGACTGCTATATTGTTCGCAGTTGTGTTGAAGCTAATATGTTTCTTATGTCGCGAAATTAATATAACATGGTGTATTTCCATTTACTCATATAAGTGCTGTTATTATAATATTATGAAGTCTAACATTTTCGTTTTACTTCTGTGTTAAATTTGCACTGTTGCAATTATTATGGTGCTATGCCATACATTCGATTTCGTTTATACGATTCTAATTGGTTTATAAACGTAGCGTACATGGTTGTCGCTTAAAGGTGAAGCGAGGTATCATTCTAACGAAGTAGATGAAGAGCACGTAACGGTAAATACAGAACAAAATAATCAGTAGTATCCTTGTATGTTGTTGCAGCGTTCGATGTAGTGTTTGTTCCGAGTGCCTTCCAGCAGCAGGTTTCCATGACAACCTCGGTGACATCACAACCTGAAGAATTGACACTCTCGCTTAAGGTATGTATCAACCAAAGAATCTTTGGCAAAGTCTGTGTGTGGTGTTTGGCTAGTGAAAACATATATTGTTATGGCATTTAGAAATGAGGTAACACAATGTTTAGTCAAACGAATCGGAATAATGAAATACTGAAAACAATTACTTGGAAGTTCATTCAATATCTTTTATTAAATGTTATATGTATAGTAACCAACTGGCATGCCAAGAAGTTGTGTAATATATGGTTTTTTGCACTTTTCTCACGCTTCCAGCTGAGACTGGCTGATGGTCAGAATGGGTCAGATTGGGCAGAAGTGGTCAGATTGGATCACATTGTTAACCGCACTTCGACCACTGAAACTGTCATCCGAGTCGCCATCGCAACAGTAAACGAAAGTCAAGTGATTGTGGAAGCTCATGGGTAAGCTAGTAATTGGTTCATTAATTACAATGATGTCAACGTAGTGGCATCAAATTTGCTAATTAACTGTCGCAAGCCAAATATTCTAACAAGGTGGAACAATTCCCAATGACACATATTATCCTAATGTAATCAAGTCCAAATTGTAAGCATCCTGCTCTGTTTCAAAATAATTACTGTGGAGAAATCGCATTTGTTTTAATGAAATTCATCCAGTGAATCCATATATGTAATGTATATAATTAAGAAGTATTTATGCATGTTCAGCTGTGTGTGTATGTATCGGTGAGTTCAATATGATACTTGTTAAAGTTGACCTAAAGTTCTAAACGGGGAACTGTGTTACGTTGTGTAGGACCATTACATGATACATATATTAACATTCTAACGTGTTAAAGTTGACTTAAAGTTCTAAATGGGGAACTGTGTGTTACGTTGTGTAGGACCATTACATGATACATATATTAACATTCTAACGTGTTAAAGTTGACTTAAAGTTCTAAATGGGGAACTGTGTGTTACGTTGTGTAGGACCATTACATGATACATATATTAACATTCTAACGTGTTAAAGTTGACTTAAAGTTCTAAATGGGGAACTGTGTGTTACGTTGTGTACGACCATTACATGATACATATATTAACATTCTAACTTGCATTGTTTTACAAAAGGTGTAACGTGTATTGTATTCCTGCATGAACACAACAGGTGTAAAGTCGTCAGCAGCGGTTCCACGTCAATGACTCAATGGCAAAGTATCAGTGTATCACTGAGTCGCACAGCTCTAGTGCTTCGTCAAAATGGTCATGTGTTTGTCAACACGGGCGCATGCAAGGCACCACATGATGACAACACGGAAAACAGCACCAGTGCCATGCGAGTCACCCTTGGCAACCAAACAGGTGTGTCATGGCAATAGAATTTCTAAGTAAACGCTTAGTGCACAAATCTCTAACTTTCTAACTTGTTAATGTTGACATAGAATGTTAATATGTGGTCATGTGTGTATGCTACAACAGTTCAACTAGGTAAAACATTTGGGGTAAGTATTTTTGGCAGAAACATATGTGAAAATTTGTGCAAGAAACATATATGTGTGTGCGTGTGCGTGTGCGTGTGCGTGTGCGTGTGCGTGTGCGTGTGCGTGTGCGTGTGCGTGTGCGTGTGCGTGTGCGTGTGCGTGTGCGTGTGCGTGTGCGTGTGCGTGTGCGTGTGCGTGTGCGTGTGCGTGTGCGTGTGCGTGTGCGTGTGCGTGTGCGTGTGCGTGTGCGTGTGCGTGTGCGTGTGCGTGTGCGTGTGCGTGTGCGTGTGCGTGTGCGTGTGCGTGTGCGTGTGCGTGTGCGTGTGCGTGTGTGTAATTTAGAATTTGGTAGGAAGTAGCGTACATTACATTTACTTTTAAAACGCTGTGTCCCTCAATTATTGCTTCATCGTCGTGTCTTGGGAAGTGACAATACGCGGGGCGTTTTCAGATGAAGCTTTCTTTGGTGAAGTGACTGATGTGAACGTCTGGGACAAGACGTTGACAGACATTGAGATCAAGGCGGCTACGGCAACTTGCGGTCATGCTGCTCAAGGCAACGTTGTGTCTTGGCGCGATATGTCCATGGCCGATCTCGTCGGTACATCCACCCAGATACCTTCACTGTGCGACGGTACGTCTCTAAACAAACACGTATCGAGGGAACGTATATTGGTCTACGTCCTGGACATCTCTGAATGAACAATGAACACACCATAAGTTTCTAAGTCACCTTTAAGGCTACGCCGAGGCTATTGTTATTTGTCATAAATAGTTTTCTTTGCACGTGGCGTCAAGTTTTTAGTAGTAAATTAATGCAGTAATCCCGTGATAGAATATTTGTATACAGTGGAATCAAATTAAAATGCACGCTTTCTAAGTGCATTATTAAGCATATAGTTGGTTAATATGCGCTCATTCATTATTTTACTCCATTGGTTGGCATATAGTTAACACGGCAATATGTTTGGATATGTAGCGCCATTGACGGCATGATTCAAGTTATTACAGTCACAATTGATCGGGTCCTTATTACGTTTGACGATAGTCACTGACGACTGTGCCCCGGCGCCGTGCGGCAACCACACGTGTGTCGACAAACTGGGCGGCTACGACTGTAGGTGTGACGACGGCTTCACCGGTCGACACTGCCAAGTGAACATCGACGACTGCGCAGACAACGCGTGCGAGAACAACGCGACGTGCGTCGATGGTGTAGCATCCTACACGTGTCTGTGCCCGGAGAGCTTCTACGGAAACTTCTGCGAACATGAGATAGGTAAGATGATGTAACAGACAACATGTTTCGCTACAATTAACTACGTTCAAAACGATGACAATGGTGAAGACAATGATGGCCGACGTAAAGGCTGATACCCAACTTTCGCTAAATGGGTATATTGGTAAAATAATTACTATGAAGATATACGACGGTTATTATAAGGATGATTATCGTTTCTTCCCCCCCCCCTCTCGCGTAGGCGTGCGTTTGTGCGTGCGTTTGAGAGTGCATGCGTGCGTGCGTGCGTGCGTGCGAATACAACGGCTACTGTTAAGAGAAACAGGAAAACGCAAAAAGGGCACATATTGTTAACAAAGCGCGCCTGGTGTCAGACGTGTCGACAGCACAGTTAATAATACCACTTATCCACTTTGCATGTTGTGCTTCAGTGTCACCTTTCTGTGTTTCTTTCAGTAAACGGCGGCTGGGGTGTATATAAAGTATGTCATGTTTGGAGAACACCTTAATATAGTTCTACTGTGTGCTGTTTTTGCGCCATGTGTAGGCATACCATTTTTATTCGGACTCAAGATCAACAAACATGTACACAATAAACAGATGATAACGTGACGCAGTGCCATAAAGTGTGGATGAGTTGTCATGTAATTACTATGACACTGCAGTAAACGGCGGCTGGGGTGAATGGGGCGACTGGAGTAAATGCAGTCGCAGCTGCGGCGGAGGCAACACGACTCGTCACCGTCTGTGTGACAGTCCACCGCCTGACGCCGACGGACGACCGTGTGACAGCGACAGTGAGGAGTGGCAGGAATGTCACACTGAAGAATGCCCAGGTACCGTGTCAACATGTATTTAAAAAAATACTGCTATCAATGTTTAAATACTACAGCTACTGCTACTACCACTACTACTACCACTACCACCACCACCACTAGTACTACTGCTGCTGCTGCTGCTGCTGCTGCTGCTGCTGCTGCTGCTGCTGCTGCTGCTGCTGCTGCTGCTGCTGCTGCTGCTGCTGCTGCTGCTGCTGCTGCTGCTGCTGCTGCTGCTGCTGCTGCTGCTACTACTACCACTAATACTACCACTACTACTACCACTACTACTACCACTACTACTACCACTACCACCACTACCACTACAAGAAGTAGTAGAGGAAGCAGTAGCAATAGTAGTGGTAGCAGTAGCAGTAAATTAGCAGTAGCAGTAGCAGCAGTAGTAGTACTTCTATTACTGCTACTGCTACTGCTACTGCTACTTCTACTGTTACTACTGCTACTACTACTGCTACTGCTTCCTCTACTACTTCTGCTACAGCTACAACTACTGCTACTGTTACTACTACTGCTAGATCCATGTCACGGTTGGTTGCAGTTTGCGGCGAGCTGCAGCCGCCTGATCACGGCTCCGTCAACTGCAGCGACGGCGAGGAGGCCATCAACTGTACCGCGGTCTGTGACGACGGCTACGAGTTCAGCATCGAGCCTCTGGATTACTACTACTGCGGCCCAGACACGGCCAATAGGTGGAGCCACCAGACAGAAGACAACCCGCATGCGCGCATACCCGATTGTGCAGGTGCATTATTTTTTATCAACTATTTTTATTAATCCTGTTACGATGTTATCTTAGTTACCCTGAACGAGGCCAGTGATTGTACTAATGAACAAGTAACCCGTAAATACATTTCTTTTCAAACCCTATAATTAATTCGTGAAAATGTTCATAAAGTTGTGAGAAGTATATAATAAAGTTTTTATTTTAATCACAACTATAAAGTTTACGCAATATATGTGAGACAGCCTGCTCCTCATGCTATCTAGCGAGCAGAAAAAGAAATCCAGTCAATCCAGAATTCAGTTCCTGAAGAAGGCAATCGGCGGTTGCTAAGAGATTATATATGATATTTGTAAAAGAAAGAAAATATTTATATATCTTATAATTAATGTTGCCTTCTTAATATTTACTTGAGTAGATAGTGTCATCACATTCGTGACAACAATTACGTCACATTTGTGACATCCATTACGTCACATTCTTGACATCAATAACGTCATATCAGTGGCATCAATTACGCACGTGAAATACACATGAAACTGACTGATGTGTGAAATGTGTGAAAATGTTTTGTGTTTTTAACAAAAGAGATGATACTGCCTGAAAAGCTGACAGTCCAACATAGCGTGCAGTACGCTGACGCACCGTGCAACGCGAAAGACGTGAGAGCCGGTGTAGAGGCGCGGGCGCTCGAGATACTGGCTCTGGTCCCGTGCATCGAGAATGGCACGTGCGTCATGGCGGACCTCAGTGCCCGCTGTATCAGCAGCGATGGTCACCAAGGTGAACAGCCTCCGCTCACGTTAACCATTGCACTGTCCGTCTCTGATGACGAAGACAAAGGCGACGAGGCCAACTCAACCCAAGAAGGTTGGTTCAACCATTTAGCAATTCGGTTATCATTGTCTGATTTAGAAGATTAATAGTATTATCTATATTCTCACAACGTGTTGCTATTATTATATTATTATTATTATTATCTATATTCTCACAATGTGTTGCTATTATTATATTATTATTAGTATTATATATATTCTCACAACGTGTTGCTATTATTATTATTATTATCTATATTCTCACAATGTGTTGCTATTATTATATTATTATTAGTATTATCTATAGTCTCATAACGTATTGCTAGTATATAAGTGAACAATTATATTAATATCTGCCTATGTCAGGATTATATAAAATATATAGTTATTGTAAGTGTTTTAAACTGTATGGAACTGCATCAATAACAGAGACATTTCATGGGATGATGCCTATGCCGTACTACCAGATGCTGCTCTCGGCCTGCTCGGGGCCGTCGAAGACCTGAAGACAGCCGTCAAGGTACTGCAAGACCGCGTGGAGGCCGGCAACTTCACCGTGGACGTCGGTGGCGTGGAATACATCGTTGCGGGGCAGAACGTTACAGGACACGCTAGTTGTGCTCTAGGCATGACTCGCGTGTCGATTGTGTGTGGTACGTCACGTCTTGGTCTTTCTAGAACAATTACATATTAGTAGCACACGCATGGGTTTGGTATCAACAAATAGAAAACAGAAATCTCCAGAAAAGTTAAGTACAAAATTACAAATCTTATACATATGCGTCGGAAGCTGTTGTTTGTTTGGGGGGGGGGCAATTTGGTGGCTGCGAGCCATGATTGCCTTGTATGAAGATGAGGGACACGTGCCCCCTCCATGTCCAAATTCTTCCTATCACTGGGTAGATATTGGGGAAAACAGATTATACTCAGGCTCCCTACACAAAATATGGTTCCGACGTCTATGTTATAAATTTCATGGATTTTATGGTATGATAGTGTCACTTGTAGTGCTATTGCATTTTGTTAAAAAAAGTATTTGTGTAAAACAATAAAAGAAAACATGACGTCAATCTCCCTAAAAAATGTACAGATACTGTGAGTGATAATGTTTTAAAAGCTATAACGTTGTCTTGTACTGCAGTGGCGTGCAGCGAGGGCACCTACAGCAGGGATGAAGTCTGCAACAAGTGTCCATTCGGCTTTTACCAAGACGAGTCTCAACAGACTGCCTGCAAGGCATGCCCTGATGGCTTCAAGACCATGGGGACTGGGTCAAAATCACGCCAGGAATGTGGTACGTAGAATGTATACGCACGCCCAAGCGCACAAACTCACGCGCGCGTATACGCACAAACACACACAAACACACACACGCGCGCGCGCGCGCACACACACACACACACACACACACACACACACACACACACACACACACACACACACACACACACACACACACAACGCCATTCAACGCACGCCAACGACACAAGCACAAACACACACGGACGCACACACGCACGCATCCACACACACAAGCGCGCGCATGCACACACGCATGTAATCGCACGCACACGCAGTGCTTACATATAGACACTAATTGTAGTTAAAGAATTTTTTGGATTAGTGATTTATACGTTGTAATTGTAATAAGGATGTAATATGGGCAAGGGGAGTGGTCTTTGGAGGAAGGTGATTGGTGTCAAGAAAGGATGTAATATGGGCAAGGGGAGTGGTCTTTGGAAGAAGGTGATTGGTGTCAAGAAAGAAACTAGGAATATCTACTGTTGTCTATTTTAGCTAGTTCTTACATAAATACATATATGGTGTTACTTGCCCATGTGCAAACATTCCTAACTATATCCGTGATCATTGCGATAGAACACGACACAAATTGGCATACCAAAAATAGTTCCAATACGTTTCTGATAGAGGTGAGTGTTTATTTTATATACAGTAAAACAAGATCGATTATCAATATCATGTGAAATCCCTACGATAATAAATTATGACATTTAAACTAATGCTATGTTTGTACCTAAGAACTATTTCCTCTTTTGCAGTGACGTGTAGCCCGGGCACATACGGTAAGAATCACGGTTGTGAGAAATGTCCAGTCGGCTTCTATCAAGATCTGCCGGCACAGACATCGTGCAAAGCATGTCCGCCCGGCTATATGTCAGTAGACGTCGGAATGGAACATGCTAGCGAATGCAACGGTGAGTTGTGCAATTCCGGAAAAACTTTTACGATTTTACGGGTTTACGATACATGATTTTGATATTTCTGTGACAAGGTTTTGTGATGATGATGATGATGATGATGGTGATGATGATGATGCAATTTATAGTGTCTTACTCTGGCAATATGGAAACCAACGCAGGTAATGCATAATGAATGTGTGCACGTTGTTGAAATTGAGGGGATTTTAATTACCTATTTTCAAGAACAACGTATCTTGGAAATACAAAATTATGTTAAAAAGAGACAATGGGAACATTTCAGTTAACTCCTTTCATGTGCTCTACTCTTTCTTTCAGTAACAATGGCCGCAACGGTCGCCTCAACTGACAAGCCGACCCAAGGCAATGACATAGACAAATTAGGTAAGCTAACACATATTGACTAATTGATTGGTTTCCTGTTTAATAGTTTTAATAATTTCATAATTTAGTTATACATTGCATGATTGCAGATTGACAGTTTCTCATCAACTATCACTCATATTATGCGTGACATTTGGGAATATTTTTTATGTTTGTGTCCTAAATAAAAACGTTTACCTGCGCTCAGAGACGATATCAAAATATAACCGCAATTAATCACAACATATCAAGGCGCTTGTATAGGCCGAACTACTTGAAAGCCGCGGCGTACTTTCAATGTTTGCAGTAATAACTATGCAAATGAGCAGTGGTGTTATTTTCCCAATTACGCGCATTCTTTATTAACATTACTTATGTATTACACAAGTTGTGCCGTTTAAAAAGGCGGCAGCCATATAAGCACAGTTATGTAATTAACAGTTCAGTAAACTTCCACTATTGTGCTTTGCATGCTGGCTGAAATAATACACTCCTGCTGTGTTTTGATTGTTCGTCGCTGTGTGTTCCATGTCACACTCAGCCGAGGGCGCTGCGATCGCACTCGGGGTTGTCATCGGCGCTGTCGCTGGGGTCATCGCGTTGGTTATCATCGCCGTTGTCGTTATCGTCGTCATCGTCAAACAATGCCGTCGGTAATCAAGTGGAGGATGCGACAAATGCCGTCAACTTCCAAAAGACATTTCAACGAAGCTTGGCCATTTGTAAATTATCACCAACGCGCGTATATGTTGTTATGACTAGCCTTGTGTGACTAGCCTTGTGTGACTAGCCTGCCTAGCTGACTACACACCGATGGCATAACAACGAAGTTGCATGGTTAGCGGCTTAAAGCAAATGTGCAATTGCCCACTATGGCATAGAGTAATGTGTGATAGCGTAGCCAACAATTTGATGTACGCGTGTAATCATGTATCATTGATATTTTTACAACTCACTGACTAACATTCAACGACACAGTGCTCAATTAATTCAACTATATTAGCAACATCCGATCACGTTGGGGTGTTGTAGTGCTTGTACTGACATGTTATGTAGAATAATGTTACATCAATGCCAGGGTCGAAATAGAGGAAGTTGCTATTTAGATGGGACTTTCCGCTTGTGAATTAAACAGTGCTAAGCGTGTAAACATAGTGGTCTCGCACTGATCATTCGTACACCGGCCACACGCATATCAATTGAGACAAGTTGACTTACGTTGCAGATCACGCGACGATATCAGTGGGGGTTTGTTGTGTCTGGTAGCAAACCCGACACACCCCATTAACCTATATAAATAACCATTGTGATTCGTGCAGTGCAGCGTTATTGATGCATGTGTAGGGTATACATAGAAGTAGGTGGTCCCATACGTCCAACACATAATTCACTGTGGACAGAAAATAATTAGATATAACACATTGCACGAATAGTGTAAATATGTTTCTAATAGTAATGTATATATATATATATATATATATATATATATATATATATATATATATATATATATATATATATATATATAAATATATATATATATATATATATATATATATATATATATATATATATATATATATATATATATATATATTTTTTTTTTTTATTTATTTTTTTTTTTTAATACATATTACTGCATAATGTAGTGTTAACACCTAGGCTACTACTACATGTATTAATCTTGTTTTTGTTTGAGTGAATAGATGAATAGATTATCTAAATCTGTGAACAGGGGATTTGATGTTTGCACCCGGGATTACGTATATCCTAGTGGGATTATGCCTACGTGGATATTGGTACGGGGGTTTGTCCTACGGGGTTATTGCCCGGGGCGAACTTTGTGATGAATAATATTAGAAAGGATTGTGTGAATTGACTCATGAACATTATGGTAATTTAATATATTTTGTGCACTATGAAATAGATTATAACTTTTATTTGGTTACACATACAGACAGGTTGAACTATTGTAACCGTTTTAATTAAAGTATATATCTAGCGTCTTCCTTGATTGATTTAATTACCATTTCAATACCAAATGTTTGATCTATTTAGCCTTATTATGCTGTTTTAAACAGTGTTTTTATTTTAATAAATTAACTCATGATCCCATGTGTGACACATTGAACATGTAGCAATGTCTAATGTCTTGTCTGATACGTAATAGAGTAAGTGTTACTATAGTTTTGTGTATATGCAATAAAGATATTTATAAAAAAATCTTGTTTTAAATATATGGTTTTGTTCTGGGGAGCTACACACAGGAGGGTGGAATGTGGACCCGCGCTGCCTTTCATAATGTTGTACTGTTTGATTTGTAATAACATTTTAAATGGTAGTGCATGAAAAATACATTAATTAATTGAAGAGTATCATCTCACTATTGTTATGTTGACCTGGTTAATTCTATAGAATATTATTCCATTAAATAACTATAATTGACTGTAACACATTGTTTCGTTTTACAAAAGTAATCTATGAATTTATTTATTATATGGTCCCCTATTTGTTGTCTGTGAATCACATGCGCAAGACGATATATACGTGCATGATTCGTTCTTCTGTTGTCACGGTCAGCGAAGTTTAGGTGTTGTCAGTACTTATTGTTTGTCATGTGAGGCTTAGCTTGAGTTTCTGTGAACCAAATCTTCTTATTATGTTTCCTACATTAGGAGAACAGGATGGGGGAAATGTACTGATGAAACGTACCGAGCTGATGTTATTAGCTCCGAAGAAGGCAGATAATAGCTGTTATTATCTGATATAACGATCGGTCGGCGCACATCAAGCGGCACCAACTAACAGTAGGTACGCACACACAAATAAACGATACTGTATATTAATATATTTACTGGGAACAAATAGCTAATGCACTGAACTGACAAAACCGACAAAAATTCACCAAATTAATTACATGACGTGTACATCCTGAAACTTAGACTTCCATTCATAAAATGCAGTGTTTCTTCATTACATTACATTACATTAAAAAAGAAGTACGCTCATGCCGGTTAACAGTGAGTGGGCGTGAGACAGCCTCGCAGCCTTTCATTGTAACACGTGCTTCCATTGTGTCTCGGATACAACACTTCACTGAACCGGTAAACAATAGATCAACACACTTAACAACCTGAACAATCATTCCACAACAATTACGATACTGCTATTGTTATCTATATTGCCTGTTTTCCCAGATAACCAAGTTGGTGCATTTGGTACCTTAGATCGTGTGTAATTTATTATATAATGGCACATGCAAACACCCCCTCTGTATCTCTCATTAAGATGGACTGTCTATCCACCCCACTCCACTCCACTCCGCTGCATTCAAATCCACCCCATCCCATTTCATTCAACCCCACCCCACCTCATTCCAAAACACCCAATACACTGCACTCCGCTCCGCTCCACTATGCTCCACCCACTCCACTCCACCTCCCCCCCCCACTCAACACCACCTCACCCCACCCCACTTCACTCCACTCCACCCCACCCCAGTCCTCTCCACCCATTCCATTCCGCACCGCTCCACTCCGCTCCATCCCATCCCATCCACCCCACTCCACCCCACCCCACCCCATCCCACCCCACCCCACTCCACTGCAATACAATCCAATCCACTCCACTGCAATCCACCCCACCCCACCCCACCCCACCCCACCCCACCCCACCCCACTCCACTCCACTGCAATCCAATCCAATCCAATCCACTCCACTGCAATCCATTCCACCCCACCCCACCACACCCCACCCCACCCCACCCCACTCCACCCCTCTCCACATTGACAACTATGATATGTAAATCAAAAGAATGTTTATGTGCCATTAAAGTAACTGTGGAGACAAATAATGTGCGTTGTTGTAACTGACTTTAGCACGTTGTTTCGTTTTACCAAAGTAATCAGTGTCCCATGGTGGTTGTCTGTGACTCACGTGTATTACGTGGTCCCATGGTGGTTGTCTGTGACTCACGTGTATTACGTGGTCCCATGATGGTTGTCTGTGACTCACGTGTATTACGAGGTCCCATGATGGTTGTCTGTGACTCACGTGTATTACGTGGTCCCATGGTGGTTGTCTGTGACTCACGTGTATTACGTGGTCCCATGGTGGTTGTCTGTGACTCACGTGTATTACGTGGTCCCATGGTGGTTGTCTGTGACTCACGTGTATTACGTGGTCCCATGATGATTGTCTGTGACTCACGTGTATTACTTGGTCCCATGATGGTTGTCTGTGACTCACGTGTATTACGTGGTCCCATGATGGTTGTCTGTGACTCACGTGTATTACGTGGTCCCATGATGGTTGTCTGTGACTCACGTGTATTACGTGGTCCCATGATGGTTGTCTGTGACTCACGTGTATAACGTGGTCCCATGATGGTTGTCTGTGACTCACGTGTATTACGAGGTCCCATGATGGTTGTCTGTGACTCACGTGTATTACGTGGTCCCATGATGGTTGTCTGTGACTCACGTGTATTACGTGGTCCCATGATGGTTGTCTGTGACTCACGTGTATTACGTGGTCCCATGGTGGTTGTCTGTGACTCACGTGTATTACGTGGTCCCATGATGGTTGTCTGTGACTCACGTGTATTACGAGGTCCCATGATGGTTGTCTGTGACTCACGTGTATTACGTGGTCCCATGATGGTTGTCTGTGACTCACGTGTATTACGTGGTCCCATGATGGTTGTCTGTGACTCACGTGTATTACGTGGTCCCATGATGGTTGTCTGTGACTCACGTGTATTACGAGGTCCCATGATGGTTGTCTGTGACTCACGTGTATTACGTGGTCCCATGATGGTTGTCTGTGACTCACGTGTATTACGTGGTCCCATGATGGTTGTCTGTGACTCACGTGTATTACGTGGTCCCATGATGGTTGTCTGTGACTCACGTGTATTACGTGGTCCCATGATGGTTGTCTGTGACTCACGTGTATTACTTGGTCCCATGATGGTTGTCTGTGACTCACGTGTATTACGTGGTCCCATGATGGTTGTCTGTGACTCACGTGTATTACGTGGTCCCATGATGGTTGTCTGTGACTCACGTGTACTACCAGAGCATTACCCTGATTTTCTGGAAATTCGCGCTCGTTCACCGCTTGTCCTCAAGTAACTTTGATTCCTCATGATTCGTGAGAGGTAACAACTAACTGTATAGACCAGCATGAGTCATTCATATTTGCTTTTTCATAGAGAAACAGATCATATCGCATATTTCCGAGCCACAAGATCGTGCATAGTATGCTCTTTTCAGCGGGATCTTCTGTTACAAAAGGTATACTCCGTGTTATCAGATATAACAAAATAAAAATAACTTCTTCTATGGCGCCGTATCCGGTCGTTCAGACCGCTTAAAGCGCTTTACGCGTCACCCCTGGCAGACATGTTCTTTCAAACACAAACTCGACTTTTCGGGAAACCACTCAGCCATTGCTGCAATTACTGCTCGTAGACTATTCGTTCATCCACCACTGTCTGTACACACGTGTACAGCTGAGTGAAGAGTGTCAAGCGTTGTCAATTTGCAATGCACACTGATATATACACATACTTAATTTTGACATATTCCAATTTTGAAATATTTTGCCATATTCAGCATATGAGCCCTGGCCAATGTTTGTCTAAATTATGACGCTAACATTCCACATCCTGATAATGTAAACATATTCTACAAATGTAGTTATTTCCAATATCAGCTGGCGTTTACAACACGCTAGTTCGAATAGCCGATATTGTGACTTCTTCGATGGGCGATTAACTCCGATTCAGCAGGTAAAGCAAACACAAAACGGAAATAATTCTTCAACTACGTCAGCTCGTTGTAATTCCTCCATGACTCGTCCTAGTGGGGATGCCCTAGCGTCACTGCCAAAGTAGCTTTGCTTGCACTCCCTGTGTGAACAGGAATGCCATGAGACCGATACAATGAATAGGCGACGCCGATTAACCCAATAATTTCCATATCCACAGAATACCGTGGCAAAGTTCCTTAAGTGTGATTTGCGGGAACGTCATTGATCATTAATCACCACAGGTGCACAATGTTTCCGTAATGTCGCGGTAAACTGTCATATATATATATATATATATATATATATATATATATATATATATATATATATATATATATATATATATATATATATATATATATATTAGTACGGTTATACGTTTGATGTGGGGTTCACAGTAGTCAGCGGGACACGACGTGAATGCATTGATTGGCAAGTCTCGTCAGAACAGAGAAAGGTTGTGGTTTGTGTTGTGACGTCACAACACTCTCGTTGTCCGCCATTGTGGCTCCAATCCTATGATGTCATACCATGGGAACGTATTTCGACGAGGACCTTCCTTGTGCAATTTGGTTACCGTAGTGTGGAATGTCAGATGAAGACGATCTCGCAATGTGTCGTTGATTGCGCTTGTCTTAGTCTTATGTTAAGTTTGTTGCTCTCAAGTTACATAGATTAGGAGACGGTGTGATATGTGACGAATTTCACATAGTAACAACATTGCAATGCCCTGCCCGTTATATATGACTTATTCCGACAAATAATATCTGCCTTTTCCACAATCCATGCCGTATATTATGGCTTAATGTAAATACAACCGAGCTACTTGGCGAGAATGGCTAATTGTGTTCTTATGCAATTATATATATATTATATATATATATATATATATATATATATATATATATATATATATATATATATATATATATATATATATATATATATATATATTTATTTATATATATATATATATATATATATATATATATATATATATATATATATATATATATATATATATATATATATATATATATATATATATATATAATATATATATATATATATATATATATATAATATATATATATATATATTGTTCAACACATTCGAACACCATTTGAGAAATATTATACTTTTATTGACTAATATATATCATGTAACAAAACTTAAGTATCTGTTAATATCTACTTTCATTAGTGTTATCACATCAATCGTGCTAATTATATTTAAAAAAATATAATGATAATGCAGACAACATATTTTTAATCTAATTGTATTAGATGACTTATGTTCATACATTATGTAGGAAAACTGGTACAATGAAGTTATTAACGTCTAGTATTTTATTGTGAATATACAATGTAGAAGCAAAGTACACTGTCAAGTGTTCCCTAATCGCATAAACAATAATTGTGGCTATCCAATAACGGGACATGTGCATCACGGTAAACCTTTGAGCAATACAAATGTACAGATGATGTCAACATCGCACAGATAATAAAACTGCCTCGTCGATGCATACTCATGACCTGCGAGGATCAAGTGGGGTAGATTGTAATAGTCCTGCTCCATTCTGAAGCACATTTACCAGATGGGAAAGTACTGTATCGGTCAGGGCAAGACGAGATTACACATATGTCGTTAGCAGACATATTTCGCCGTTTTTATCTTGCTGTACTCTTCGGAGAATCATATACGTTTGGTTTGTGTAGACCATCACCACTTGCTACGCTATATATTTACAGTGGGCATATGGTAATGATGCTGGTGCTGATGAAGGAAAGTTAATTCAACACACAAGCAACACATGCTGAAGTACATAGTATGATGTAGTGAAAGGATGTAGCTGAATTAGTGTGATTTATACACGTGCTATGTCCATCTTAGATAAAATACAAAATTACTTTCACCATTATATGTTCGTTACTACAACAGAGTGGCACTATTTGTTTAAATACTATCTTTAAATAACATAACTCATGAAACCCTTCATGGTTTTCATAATACAGGTAAACGTTTACAAAATCTGCCTCTATCTCTCATTAAGATGGAGTGTCGATATAAAGGACCTGAGTTCGAGTCCCCCATGCTTTTGTTTCGAAGTTTAAGGCAACTTCGTTCACCCCACTCCACAACACTTCACTCCACTCCACCCCACTCTACAACACTTCACTACACTCCACCCCACTCCACAACACTTCTCTCCACTCCACCCCCTCTACAACACTTCACTACAATCCACCCCACTCTACAACACTTCACTACAATCCACCCCACTCCACAGCACTTCACTACAATCCACCCCACTCCACAACACTTCACTACAATCCACCCCCACAACACTTCACTAAAATCCACCCCATTCCACAACATTTCACTCCACTCCACCCCACCCCACAACATTTCAATACAATCCACTCACTCCACAACATTTCACTCCACTCCACCCCACTCAACAACACTTCACTACAATCTTCTCTTACAACACTTCACTACAATCCAACCTACTCCACAACATTTCACTCCACAGTACCCCACTCCACAATACTTCACTCCACTCCACTCCACACCACTCCACAACACTTCAATACAATCCACCACACTCCACGACACTTCACTACAATCCACCCCACTCCACAACACTTAACTACACTCCACCCCACTCCACAACACTGCACTCCACTAACCCCACTCCACAACACTTCATTACAATCCACCCACACAACACTTCACTACAATCCACCACATTCCACAATATTTCACTCCACTGCACCCCACTCCACAACACTTCACTGCAATCCACCCCACAACATTTCACTACAATCCACCCCATCCCACAACACTACAATCCACCCAACCCCACAACATTTCACTAGAATCCACCCCACCCCACAACACTTCAGTACAATCCACCCCATTCAACAACACTTCACTAGAATCCACCCCTCTCCACAAAACGTCACTACAATTCACCCCACTCCACAACACTTCGCTACAATCCACCCCATTCCACAACACTTCTTTACAATCCACCCCACTCCATAACACTTCATTACAATCCTCCCCACTTCACCCCCACTCAATTCACTCCAATACACTTCACTACACTCCACCCCACTCTACTCTTCTCCACTAAACTACACTCCACTACACTTCACCCACTCCGCCCCACTCCTCTACACTCCACTACACGTCACCCCACTCCACCACATTCCACCCCAACCCACCCTACCCCACTCCACCCATCCCACTCTACTGTTCGGGAAACCACTCAGCTATGTTGAAATTACTGTTCGAAGACTGTTAGTTCATCCACCACTATCTGTACACACGTGTACAGCTGAGTGGAGAGTGAGAAGCGTTGTCAATTTGCAATTTCCGATGTACATAGGTACATACACATACTTAATGCTGCCATATTCCAGATTAAGTTGTCTGAATGCATATGCGAACTGTCCAACGTTTGTCTGAATTACGACGCTAACGTTCTGCTTACTGATAGTATAAACATGTCCTACAAATGTAGTTATTTCGAATATAAGCTTGCGGTTACAACACGCTAGTTCGGGTAGCCTATATTAGGACTTCTTCGGTGGACGGCTAACACGTGACAATGGGTTTTGAACTGCCGTGTTACGTACAGTTAGTATTCGGCTCCGATTCAGCAGGTTAAACACACACAAAACAGAAATAGTTCTTCAACTACGTCAGCTCGTTGTAATTCCTCCATAACTCATCGTAGTGGGGACGTCCCAACGTCACTGCCAAAGTAGCTTCGCTTGCACCTCCTACTTGAACAAGAAACCCCCATAACAACAGAAAGCCGTAGCAAAGTTCCTTTCGTTTGAATTGCGGAAAGGTGGGAATTTCCCCGTGTCATTGATCATTAATAACTACAGGTAGATATCGTGCACAACTTTTCCGTAATGTCGCGGTAAACAGATACATATCTGCTAATAATAGGCAACCCAATCGTGATACGTATAAAAAATAACCGCACACGGTTTGATGTTGGGGGTTCACAGTAGTCAGCGGGACACGACGTGAGTGCATTGACTGACAAGTCTCGATAGAACAGCGAAACCTTGTAGTTTGCGTTGTGACGTCATTACACTCCCGTACTATAGCGTTATCAGCCATTGAGGCTCCAAAAATAATGCTGTCATACCATGGGAACATATTTCTTGTGTAATTTGAGTTATCATAGTGTGAAATGTCAGTTGAAGACGGTTTTGCAATGTGTAAGTCTAGTACTATGTTTCTTGCTGTCATGTTACACAGACCGGGAGACGCTGTGACATGTGACGAATTTCATACAATAGCCACATATGATTTATTCCGACAAATAATATCTGCATTTTCCACAAGTCGTACCGCTTACTGTGGCCACATGTAAAGAAACAGCCAAGCGATTTGGCGGGAGTGGCTAATCATTTTCCTATACAAGTATATGTACTGTTCAACAAATTCGAACACCAGTCGAGAAATATTATACTTTAATTGACTAATATCATCTAGCAACACTTAAGTATGTTTCAATATCTACATTCATTAGTGTTACAATACAAACCGTGCAAATCATTTTAAAACGATTTTAATGATAATGGAAACAGCATATTTTCTTATCTAATGTTAATAGATAACTTATGTTAATACATTATGCAGGGAAACTGGTACAATTAAATTACTGACTTGTAGCATCTGCGCATATAAAAGCGTTGTCAATTTGCAATGAAGAGTGTCAAGCTTTGTCAATTTGCAATGCACACTGATATACACATACTTAATGTTGCCATATTCCAATTTTGACATATTTTGCCATATTCAGCACATGCGCCCTGTCCTACGTTTGTCTGAATGATGACGCTAACGTTCCGCATCCTGATAATGTAAACACGTTCTACAAATGTAGTTATTTCCAATATAAGCTGCCGATTACAACACGGTAGTTCGGATAGCCTATATTGTGACTCCTTCGATTCAGCAGGTAAAGCAAACACAAAACGGAAGTAATTCTTCAACTACGTCAGCTCGTTGTAATTCTTCCATGACTCATCGTAGTGGGGACGCCCCAACGTCACTGCCAAAGTAGCTTCGCTTGCACTCCTTGTGTGAGCAGGAATGCCACGAGACCGATACAATGAATAGGCGACGCCGATTAACCCAATAATTTCCATAACCACAGAATACCGTGGCAAAATTCCTTACGTGTGAATTGCGGAAACGTCATTGATCAAATCACCACAGGTAAATATCGTGAACAACTTTTCCGTAATGTCGCGGTAAAAAGACACACATATCTGCTGATTGATGTGGTGGGACACAGTAGTCAGCTGGACACGACGTGAATGCATTGATTGGCAAGTCTCCTATGATGTCATACCATGGGAACGTATTTCGACAAAGGACCTTCCTTGTGCAATTTGGTTACCATAATGTGGAATGTCAAATAATATCTGCCTTTTCCACAATTCATGTCGCATATTATGGCTTAATGTAAAGACTACCGAGCGACTTGGCGAGAATGGCTAATTGTGTTCTTATGCAATTATATATATATATATATATATATATATATATATATATATATATATATATATATATATATATATATATATATCATGTAACAAAACTTAAGTATCTGTTAATATCTACTTTCATTAGTGTTACCACATCAATCGGGCTAATTATATTAAAAAAATATAATGATAATGCAGACAACATATTTTTAATATAATTGTATTAGATAACTTATGTTCATACATTATGTAGGGAAACTGGAACAAATAAGTTATTAATTTCTAGTATTTTATTGTCAATATAAAATATAGAAGCAATGTACACTGTCAAGTGTTCCATAATCGCATAAACAATAATCGTGGATATTCAAAAGAGGCACATGTACCTGAAGGTAAAGCTTTGAGCAATACAAATGTACACAGATAATGTCGATATCGCACAGATAGTAAAGCTACCTCATCTATGCATACTAATGACCTGCGAGGATCAAGTGGGGTAGATTGTAATAGTCCTGCTCCATTCTGAAGCACATTTACCAGATGGGAAAGTACTGTATCGGTCAGGGCAAGACGAGATTACACATATGTCGTTAGCAGACATATTTCGCCGTTTTTATCTTGCTACGCTATATAGCTACAGGGTGCATATGGTAATGATGTTGGTGCTGATGAATGAAAGTTAATTCAACCCACAAACAACACATGCAGATGTACATAGTATGATGTGGTGAAAGGATGTAGCTGAATTAGTGTGACTTATACACGTGCTATGTCCATCTTAGATAAAATATAAAATTACTTTCACCATTATATGTTCATTACTATAACAGAGTGGCACTAGTTGTTTAAATATTATCTTTAAATAACATAACTCATGAAACCCCTCATAATACAGGTAAACGTTTACAAAATATGCCTCTATCTCTCATTTAGATGGAATGTCGATATAAAGGACATGAGTTCGAGTCCCCCATGCTTTTGTTTCGAAATTTAAGGCAACTTCGTTCACCCCACTCCACAACACTTCACTCCACTCCACCCCACTCTACAACACTTCACTACACTCCACCCCACTCCACAACACTTCTCTCCACTCCACCCCCTCTACAACACTTCACTACAATCCACCCCACTCTACAACACTTCACTACAATCCACCCCACTCCACAGCACTTCACTACAATCCACCCCACTCCACAACACTTCACTACAATCCACCCCCACAACACTTCACTAAAATCCACCCCATTCCACAACATTTCACTCCACTCCACCCCACCCCACAACATTTCAATACAATCCACTCACTCCACAACATTTCACTCCACTCCACCCCACTCAACAACACTTCACTACAATCTTCTCTTACAACACTTCACTACAATCCAACCTACTCCACAACATTTCACTCCACTGCACCCCACTTCACAACACTTCACTACAATCCACCCCACTCCACAACATTTCACTCCACTGCATCCCACTCCAAAACACTTCACTGCAATCTACCCCCACAACATTTCACTACAATCCACCCGACTCCACAACACTTCACTGCAATCCACCCCCACAACATTTCACTACAATCCACCCCACTCCAAAACACTTCACTGCAATCCACCCCCACAACATTTCACTACAATCCACCACACCCCATAACACTTCACTACAATCCACCCCACTCCACAACATTTCACTCCACTACTCCCCACTCCACAACACTTCACTACAATCCACCCCAACAACATTTTACTACACTCCACCCTACACCACACCACTTCACTACAATATACCTCACTTCACAACACTTCACTACAATCCACCCCACCCCACAACACTTCACTACAACCCACCCCACTTCACAACATTTCACTCCACTGCTCCCCACTCCACAACACTTAACTACAATCGACTCTACTTCACAAAACTTCACTACAATCCAACCCACTCCAGGACACTTCACTACAATTCACCCCAGTCCACAACACTTCACTACAATCCACCCCACTTCACAACACATCACTACAATCCAACCCACTCCACAACACTACACTACAATTCACCCCAGTCCACAACACTTCACTAAAATCCACCCCACCCCACAACACTTCCCTACAACCCTCCCCACTCTACTCCACTACACTTCACCCCACCACTTAATTCACTCCAATACACTCCAATACACTCCACCCACTCCACTGAACTACACTCCACTACACTTCACCCCACTCCTCTACACTCCACTACACTTCACCACACTCCACTACACTCCACCCCAACCCACCCTACCACACTCCATACAACCTACTCTACTGTTCCGGAAACCACTAAGCTATGTTGCAATTACTGTTCGAAGACTGTTAGTTCATCCACCACTGTCTGTACACACGTGTACAGCTGAGTGGAGAGTGACACGCGTTGTCAATTTGCACTGTACATACACATACTTTATGTTGCCGTATTCCAGATTAAGTTGTCTGCATGCATATACGCCCTGTCCTACGTTTGTCAGAATTACGACGCTAACGTTCTGCTTACTGATAGTATAAACATGTTCTACAAATGTAATTATTTCCAATATAAGCTGGCGATTACAACACGCTAGTTCGGGTAGCCTATATTGGGTCTTCTTCGATGGACGGCTAACACGTGACACTTGGTTTTGAACTGCCGTCTTCCGTACAGTTAATATTCGGCTCCGATTCAGCAGGTAAAACAAACACAAAACGGAAATAGTTCTTCAACTACGTCAGCTCGTTGGAATTCCTCCAAGATTCATCGTAGTGTGGACGTCCCAACGTCACTGCCAAAGTAGCTTCGCTTGCACCTTCTACTTGAACGAGAAACCCCCATAACAACAGAAAGCCGTAGCAAAGTTCCTTTCGTGTGAATTGCGGAAACGTGGGAATTTCCCCGCGTCATTGATCATTAATAACCACAGGTAGATATCGTGCACAACTTTTCCGTAATGTCGCGGTAAACAGATACATATCTGCTAATAATAGGCAATCCAGTCTTGATACGTATCAAATAACCACACACGGTTATACGTTTGGTGTGGGGGTTCACAGTAGTCAGCGGGACACGACGTGAGTGCATTGATTGCCAAGTCTCGTCAGAACAGGGAAACCTTGTAGTTTGCGGTGTGACGTCATTACACTCCCGTACTATAGCGTTATCAGCCATTGTGGCTACAAAAGTAATGCTGTCATATCATGGGAACGTATTTCGATCAGGACCTTTCTTGTGTAATTTGGTTATCATAGTGTGAAATGTCAGTTGAAGACGGTGTCGCAATGTGTTAGTCTAGTACTATGTTTCTTGCTGTCATGTTTCATAGACCAGGAGACGCTGTGACATGTGACGAATTTCATACAACAGCCACATCGTCCACGATTTATTCCGACAAATAGTATTTTCCACAATTCGTGCCGCTTACTATGGCCAGATGTAAAGAAACAGCCAAGCGACTTGGCGGGAGTGGCTAATCATTTTCTTATACAAGTGTATGTACTGTTCAACAAATTCGAACACCAGTTGAGAAATATTATACTTTTATTGACTAATATGTATCATCTAGCAAAACGTAAGTATGTTTCAATATCTACATTCATTAGTGTTACAACATAAATCGTGCTAATCATATTAAAACGATATTAATGATAATGGAAACAGCATATTTTCTTATATAATGTTATTAGATAACTTATTTTCATACATTATGCAGGGAAACTGGTACAATTAAATGACTAATTTGTAGCATCTGTGCATATAAAATGTAGAAGCAATGTACATGTCAAGTGTTCCCTAATCGCATAAACAATAATAGTGAATATCCGATCAAGGTGCATGTACGTGACGGTAAACCGTTGAGCAATATCCGATCAAGATGCATGTACCTGACGGTAAACCGTTGAGCAATACACATGTACAAAGATGATGTCGACATTGCACAGATAAAAAAGCTACCTCGTCTGTGAATACCCGTGACCTGCAAAGGTGAAGTGGGGTAGATTGTAATATCCCTGCTCCATTATGAAGCATATTTACCACACGGGAAGTACTATATCGGTCAGGTCATGACGATATAACATATTTGTCGTTAGCAGACATATTTGTCGCCGTTGCTATCTTGATGTGGTGTTCTGAGTATCATATACGTTTGGTTATTGAAGATCATCACCACTTCCTATGTTGTGCAGCTACAGGGTGTGTAATGATAATAATGTTGGTGCTGGTGAATGAAAATAATTCAACACACAAGCAAATCATGCACAAGTACCTTGTATGATGTAGTGAAAGGATATAGCTGAATTAGTGTGACTTATACTTGACAATCAAGAATACTCATGTTGTCATACAGAACTGCTATGCAACTTTCGCTTTTATGCTACCAATTTTATTGGTAAATATTATGTTCTTAAAACTGCTTCCTCAACTGATTTAGCCTATCGAAAATTCGGTTCATTATTGTTCAAATACGTAGTGTGTGAATAGTTTATGTAACATCCGCAGTCGATTTAATAAAAAAAAAAAAATTAAAATCATCGAAATAATTGACTTTAGTCGTTAGATCTGGTAAGATTCAAAATAGTGGATATCCAAAATGGTAAACACTGTGTGGGTCAATGCTGATCATGGGCGTGGTTTCAATCCTCTCGAAGATCACATGACAAAGTTATGAAATTTCACAAATTTTTCGGCAATTCTATTTTCACTTCAGTTAATGCTTGAACAAGCATTAACTAATTTAATAGTTTGTCTGATGATTTCACACACAAAACTGCATGCAAACGTTGGATACTAGGTAGGTTTGTTTTTTGTAAAATTTATTTGAAATGAGACTAGCAAAAAAATTCGAATTGATTAAGCACCTTTAAACGCAATGCCTAATAAATTAATATAACTCTACAAGCTAACCCAGTGTTTGTGGCGCATTCGACGAACATTAACTAAACGAAACACAAACACAATTTATCAGAGCGTAATTATGTATACTGGAATGCTTGTATGTATGTATGTATGTATGTATGTATGTATGTATGTATGTATGTATGTATGTATGTATGTATGTATGTATGTATGTATGTATGTATGTGTGTGTATGTATGTATGTATGTATGTATGTATGTATGTATGTATGTATGTATGTATGTATGTATGTATGTATGTATGTATGTATGTATGTATGTATGTATTCATGTATGTATGTGTGTATATATGTATGCATTATGTATGCATGTAAGTTTGTACGTCAAGGACGGGCACAATATTTTTAACAGATTTACATCTGAAATGCAATTCAGTGCTCCCTTTTCCTGATCAAATGTTGACATACACATTGTCGACAGCGAGCTGCTTAGGTTCAGCAATGGTACAGTACTCGGTCTCATCTTTGGAATGTTCGAGAGCCTCATTCAGGTCATTCTGCTCCAGGCCATCGTTGACCTTGTCTTCGTCGACGCTCTTTGGGTTCTGAGCGGGTTCTGCTTCTTCTTCTGGTCCTGGCTTCAACTGTGGAAAACATTTAATGTTTATTTCCATATTCTCTTTGCATATATCCTTCTTAAAATTTTAAATCATGTATATTTCTGTAGAACGAAAAAAAAATTGAGAATTATTACGTTTATAATTAGTTTACGATCATATGTTATTTTGCGTCACTGATGTGACCCACGGATGCAGTATCGTATTATATAGTGAAGATATCCAGGTTTGGAAGATTGGCTTTTAGTACGTTTTATCGATAAAGCAGTAACAACTCATTCGGTAGAAACATGATATGACAAGTATACTTACTGCAGGAGTAGGAGCAGGAGTAGGAGTAGGAGCAGGAGTAGGAGTAGGAGTAGAAGTAGGAGTAGGAGTAGGAGTAGGAGTAGGAGCAGGAGTAGGAGTAGGAGTAGATGTAGGAGCAGGAGTAGGAGTAGGAGTAGGAGTAGATGTAGGAGCAGGAGTAGGAGTAGGAGCAGGAGCAAGAGTAGTAGTAGTAGTAGTAGAACGCTTTCTCCAGATCACAATCACCACAGCCACTATGATTAGGAGGCCGACTATGCCGCCGACAATAGCCGCTGCTATTGCTGCTGTTGGACCTTCGGAATGCTCAGCACCTATAGCAAAACAAAGTCGTGCATGACATAGAGTATACTAAAATGTAATATTCATTTAATTTTCAACGACACGCTGCTGCTGCTGCCGCCGCCGCCGCCGCCGCCGCCGCCGCCGCCGCCGCCGCCGCCGCCGCCGCCGCCGCCGCCGCCGCCGCCGCCGCCGCCGCCGCCGCCGCCGCCGCCGCCGCCGCCGCCGCCGCCGCCGCCGCCGCCGCCGCCGCCGCCGCCGCCGCCGCCGCCGCCGCCGCCGCCGCCGCCGCCGCCGCCGCCGCCGCCGCCGCCGCCGCCGCCGCCGCCGCCGCCGCCGCTGTTGTTGTATTGAAGGATCGCAGGATTCTTGTATTAATGTATATATTAGAAAGAGGACACCAGTCTGTGTAAACACATCGTGCACATTTTCCAGATTTATGACGAGGCAATGCAATTCGCAACACGTTGTGGCTAATATCGGTCTCACCTCCTCCCGGTCCCCTTGTTACAGCAGCGCCGGCGCCCGAAGCATCGCTGTCAGTAGTTACTCGCATCACGTGTGTAGTCATACTAGTTGTAGTTGTAGTGATAGCTATTTGAGAAAACAATACATAGGAATTAGTAGCAACAAGGCATTGCGGAAGCTTGCATAAAACACGTGTCACCCATATTGTAAAGTGTGTTCATGCATTACTAGGACACATGTTACATCGGTACCTTTTGTTTGGTAAACCGCAAAAAAATGCAAAAGCAAACGAGAGCGTCCTCATTCGCGCAACAGGTATACTATGCCATTCTCACAAACACAAATCCAATGGCTGATCTGAACGAAATACCCCAATGAAACTTGAGCAGTTAAAATATACATTTGTCTTATGTTAATATTTCACATACACGCAACTGCCTATATCAATTATAGTGTGCACTTTAGAGGTAAGCTGAATGTTACTTTGAGTTTGGAGTCAGTGGCACACCATAACAACATGGACATATAGTGAGTACTGTCAACAGTAATGGCAGATTGCAGCTGTGGAGCTGTCGTGGCGTAACTGAACCATGAACCATTCACTCATAGGCAGTGACAATTGCAGTGGTTGCAGCCTCTAACGAACGTAAGGCATAAAACAGAATTTGCATTTTGTTACCTAACATTCATATTCTAGTAAGTCAACACACATCTTACCGCTGCATTCTTCTATGCTGGTTGCCCCGGATAACGCTGTCGTCGTGTTAGCGGGGCACTGTTTGCAGCCAGTCTGTCCCTCTTTGTTTTGATACTGTCCCTGATCACATAGGACACACCTCAGTTTGTCAGTGAAGGTACCCGGGGGACAGTTCACTGGAACACGCACACGACTGAACGTCAACATTTATCGATCACAACACGTGTTTGTTTACTTGAAATACGCAACAAATAACACACATTTATTACTCAATGTATTTCATCAGGTCTATTCTGGCTTCAGACGTGAGGTAATGAGACAAGTAGTGAGCACCAAATTAGCAACATAGTTTGACTATAAATATCAAAACATAATGATCACAGCATCGATCACAACACGACAACATTTTTTACAAATAAATGTTTTGCAATAATTGATCATTTAATTTGCAAATGTAAATAATGAGACAAATGGTTCATGCAATATAATCCAAAATTACTAAATAATAATTAACACCTACCAACTATACGCATAACATATAGCAAGACAGCTGTTTGGTTCTAAGTTACACGTGGCGCGTTGTTCGTTCCGCTTTCATTGATGTATTTGCATTTCCTTAGTTTAACTAATATTCACAAATCGACATAACATAATGCAAAGCTTCTGAACGTTTTCACGTTACAAATAGTTAGACATTCTACACGATCAAAGTTATTTTGACAACGACGTTGAGTTGTGGACACATTATGGTACATACCACAGATACACTTTATGGTACATACCACAGCGTGATCCGTCAAAGCTAATGACCATCGGAGGCGGACATATCTGGACGCCCTGTTGCCGTAGGGATCCATCAATAGGGCAGTAGACGTGACCAGCCAGTGGGAAACAAAGGCTCCCGTCTTCTTTAGCTTGTTTAATCAACGATGCCAAGATTTCTAGGTTTTTGATGATGGAGTTCCAACTGGCTACTGCGGCGTCTTCTGCACAGAACACGTAAATACTAACAGTTACGATAATAATATTATACGATAATAGGCTAGAGTGGAAAAGTAGAACCACAATGGAGAATTATATTTTTTTGTAAATGGATTAATAATGTTTACTAATATATACTGGTGCTGTCGAATGCTAAATAAAAAAATAACTGACTGGCTTAGTCCGGAATATGAAGGTTTTAAAAGTACATATCACGATATTCATTCGTTGAACCGGGAATTTGAAGTTTTAAATTATATATGTGATGGTTTTCTGTTGCTTGACGAAGTCAGTCCGTATTACTACTGTTGGTGTGGATGGGCTACAACCGAGGGTGGCTTACAGCTAATTTCTGTTCATTACGCAAAGGCCAATTTTTAACACATCATTATATAATCCCACAGTGAAATGCTGTGTCGTAACATAAAACACTAATCCAATAAAAACAAGATTACTTACACTGACGTTATACGTATGTGTAAAATGTTACCTGCACTGGTGTTATACGTGTGTGGAAAGAGGCTTTCTCGCTGCACAGTGCCGACGACAACAATGATAATGTTGACTCCACCAGTTGTCGCACTTGGCGGTGGCTGAAACACCGCTTTAGCGGTGGTGGTCTCGATGGGTTGTGCGACTGAAGTGGCCACTTTGCAGACCCCAGATTGGACACAGTCACTCTTGTCGGCCAGATTGGTCAGTTTGGTCTTGGCTGGATTGAACTGCCCCGGGCTTGATACGTTGTACGCAACTTGAACTCTCAATGCCACCTGTTTTGGCACTGAGCTGTCTGCAAGCAACACATTATTGAAGGCATGCCAAACATATGTCTCAACTATGTTATTTTATAATATTTACTTCCCAATGTAGTCCTATACGTTCTTGTAATATAACGTATAATAACTCGGGTCAAGATATATGGTCAAATATGTTGTCAATGTAGATATACTCATGAAGTTGATATATCAACATTTGGCATTCTGCAACGACAACTATGCATAGGCAATTATATGTTGACACGTGTTTACACTTACTCGTGCAGCTTGGCAGGCGAGCACTTGGCTGGTTGAGCATGTGTGACCAGACATAGTTGGTGTTTGGTCCACAGAAGTACGGGTTGGCCAACACTCGGTTCGGCTCCATTCCAGACTTGCAGGACACGTGACACGCGGTGTTTCCGTTGGCTTCTTGGGAACAATTCACCATCGTTCCTAGTAGGCCTGGTAAGCCGGTAAACTGGCTGCATTCTGTAGAGAACGCGAAAGACGAGAACGGTGTCAGTTATGTTAATATTTAAGATCGTGCGGCACAGTATGTTCTTACTGCAAAATAGATATGTTTTCCAGACAACTATGCTTGACTAACTTTATATTTATAACATTTGAGCTAACCAACCTTAGTATTGTTTCATGTTTCGTATTATAGATACATTTGACAACGCATTAAGTCAATAAAACTGTCAAAAACATCATTGGTTCCACGTGGAACATGCTTAGCTCAGATACTATTGACATGGACAAGATGCACGCATTCTATCTTCTAATAGAACAAATAATCATAACATTGTTTACATATATTGACGCATATTATGATACGAATGAAACGGAGTTGTAACTGCCAGAATGTATATTACCTGGACACTGGTCCACGTTGCAGTCTTGTGTTCCACTGCTAGGTCCAACACAAGGCAGACCATCCAGGTCTGACACTGGGTCATCGCATTGGCGACTACGATATTGGACCCCTCCTTCACATGACTTACTGCAAGAGGACCACGCGCTCCATGGTCCATAGCCACCGTTCACTGCAACAATCGAAATAGTGACCAATGTCGTTGATTGAGCTTGTTTTTATTCATGTTATAAATAGCGCCATCGAATTGTGTACGTTTCTAAAATAACGTGCATAACGTACTCTAAATAAAATACACTATAAGAGGCGCGTAAATTTATTAAATAAATGGTACACGAATTGTAAAACACAGCAAATCTAATGAAATAATTGTTATTGTTATTATTACATATTAAATGTTATTTAATGGTTGCACGTAAGATATTGAGTGCGTTAAGACAAAACACACCTATTTCTTCATCGCAAAGCCTGCCTCTGAAGCCGGTAGCACATTGACACGTATAGTTGGCACTGCCACGCAGACAGGAGGCGCCATTGAGACACAGGTTCTGGAGGCAGTAGTCAGGGGGAATTTCGCATGTCTTGCCCGTGAACCCGCCTTTACAGTGGCACACAAAGTCATTCAGTTTGTCCTCACATTTGTAGCCACGGCACGGGTCTGGGTCACAGTTGTCGTTGACTACATGGGGACAAACACGAATATAGATGTAGCTCAACACCGAAAGATATTATGTATCTAATTCCATGCATCTGCGCACGTGTGTGTGTGTGTGTGTGCGTGCGTGTGTGCGTGCGTGCGCGCGCGCGCGTGCGTGCGTGCGTGCGTGCGTGTGTGTGTGTGTGTGTGTGTGTGTGTGTGTGTGTGTGTGTGTGTGTGTGTGTGTGTGTGTGTGTGTGTGTGTGTGTGTGTGTGTGTGTGTGTGTGTGTGTGTGTGTGTGTGTGTGCGCGCGCGCGCGCGCGCGCGCATAGTTAATCATGAATGCACAATGGAACATTAATTATTTAATACATTTAATGTTGTAGGAATATATACACTTACAAGACAGAAAAACATGCACTCGTTTTAAAAGAAGTCACTTTGTACCTAACTAAATTCTACTATCACACATTGATCTCCTGGTGAATGTATCCTGTCCTTGCTAGTAAAGCTAGTAAGAAAGTAAACACACTGCTATAACTGTGTTCAAATATACAGCATTGTGTGATTTGAGGTTACCTTGGCAGTCTTGCAAGGCGACACTTCCCGCGTTCAAAGTGACAGTTCCGTGTGGACACTGAGTACAAGTACTCATGTTTCCCTGCGCCTGGAAGGCCCCGACAGGGCATTGGGCACAGGGGACGAGTCCCGTGTCTGAGTAGCTACCCGCAGGGCACATAGCTACAAGATGGGTGGTGAGCAACTCAAATACATTATTATGCGGTGTGTGCATTTAATAAGCATATAATATAGATATACACATGTGCACACATAAGTGCACCGGACACGCACACACAAACACACACACATTACTGTAGAAACAGGAAAGTCTGCGTATAACTAGATTTAGAAATTGTTCTTAAAGGTGGCAAAATAGGCCAAATGCAGGTTCGACTGTACATTTAGTGCGATTATATATCAACTTGTGCAACACAATATATTAACATGTTATTGTGATTCTGACCTATGCAATTGTCCATATCTCGGGTGCCTGTTGTCAACGTGGAGGTTCGGTCCGGACACGGCTTACAGCTTGTCTGGTTCTCCTTGTCGTTGTAGGAACCGACTGGACAGTCGATGCAGCTGTTACTGCTGCTGTCCAAGTATGTCCGAGTTGGACACACAGCTGTAAACCGGCAACATAACAACATGTCTATCTGTATACCTTAACATCAGTCAGGTGCTCCAATATAATATTGTTGGCGAAATATGGATTATCTTACTGCTGCTGCTGCTTCTGCAGCTGCCGCCGCCGCTGCCGCCGCCGCCGCCGCCGCCGCCGCCGCTGCTGCTGCTGCTGCTGCTGCTGCTGCTGCTGCTGCTTCTGCTGCTGCTGCTGCTGCTGCTGCCGTGACTTCGGATAATTGAACCACTTATCACGTGCCGTGGAGACTTGAACGACTGAACACAACTGTATACTCCGTGTGCACTGGAGGTAATACTTCAATCGCCTTGCAACATATGCCGTGTAAATATGTAACCACCAAAAATAACCACATCAAATACAACGTGGAAAACAATTATGACCTACCACAAGAACAAACGCACACAACTGTGTAAAGTAAATGACCTACCACAAGTGAACGAGTCGTCTCGTGGAACTGAGCCAGGGGGACACTGCAGCTCCGCCTCGAAGTCGACCGTCTCAAACGAATCAGGCTTCATCTGCATCGGGAAGTCCCTGATTGACAGATTAAGTCGTCCTCTCTGCCGTGTAGAATCCTTCATATTGTCCAATGTGTTTTCAAGTTGTTGCCACTTCTGTTGTGCGTTAGCGGTCGCCTCGTCACGCAACTCAATGAAGAAGTCGAATGTGATCGCTACTTCGTGTGTGGCAGCTCGTTTGACTCGGTGCCAAGTTGTGGTTCGGGAGAGATCTCGTTTCTCACGTGTCACCTCTCCGCACTCGACCAATACATTGTCAACTCCACATCCCGGGTAGGCACGACACACTACGCTCCATTGCGATGAGTTCAATGACGAGATGAACTCCTGCTTGATCTGTTTCTGTACTTGTTGTGATGAACAATCACCACTGAAGTAACGCACCTTGCTTCCAAGTCTAAGCCTATTTGGATTGTGTCTAGCTACAAAGTGAAAATCAAAATTGGCCATCACACACACTAATTATTCAGAAACAATAAACTGTTATAAGTATAAATTAAGTTTTGTTTTGACATTTTATTTTGACGTTCTGTAGCGCAGTCTTTGAATATTTAAATATTAAAATATTGACATTGCTTCAAATTGACAATACAATCAATATATATCACGACTCCCCATATATAGACACTAGAACACTACCTGTGCAGTCAGGGACAGTGTCGCTCGGTGTCCACGTCCCCTTAGCATCATCACAGACGAAGTAATCTGTGGATGTTGTCCCACGAGGGATGTCATACTTGTCGTTGCAGTAGAGACGAGACTGGATGCCATGGATCCAGTTTTCCCAAGCCAGAGCCCCATTCAGTGGCGGGTCGAGCTTCTTGCAATGCTTCACTACAAAGAAACAACGGACAAACTGAAATCGTCTGTCTGATCGATGCAAATCCGAACCTGGACATACAAAACAATCCAGACGCTCATTTTATAAGTGTTATGTTAAATGTCCAAAGTGTTGGAATATATTTTGAAGAAGACAAAGAGTCACTGTTTTAAATATGAAATCAAGATAGTTTTTAAATATAGATACACAACAAATTTAAAGTAAGTGAAAGTGTTTTGTGAATACGCACAAATTGCACAAAACACAAATTGCTAACAAAAATTAATAAAACATCCAAGAAGGATGGGTGTGTTTATTTTCAGAAAAAAACATACCTGCAGTGATACACTCGGGGAACAATAATGTATATAATAAAATATATAACATATCACTAGTAGACTATTTCCTTGGTGGGACGCCGTGCTTTCAAGGACACTATCTTCTTCTGGATTGTTACACTAAGTTGATGTTTTCACGGTGGTGGTCACGGTTATATGTTTGTCGTGAAACATATGCATTTGGTGACACCATGGATGACACCATCATCAATTGTTTCTATTGATTTAAATGAACGTTGTATATGACTCATCATTACATATTTGCATTGTGAAAATGTTAAGCATAGATTGAACAAAATGTCTTCCAGCAGATAATCAACTTGCCATCACATGTAGGTGGCGCGCTGCTCCAGAAACCAGATGTTGATGCACTTGCGTTACGTTCGCAGGTGATTTTGTTTTCACCGATCATGTCATATCCCGGCTCACAGGTGAAAGTACACGACGCTCCGTAAGCGAGGCCTTGGGGACAAGACATGGTCTTCATCTTTCGTGGCCACTGGACCGAGGGACATGTAGTCTCTGAAAACATCCAACAGTTAGTACGTGATTCAACTACATAACGTAAACACGTAGCTGCAACCATAAAAGTACTATGGGATAATCTTAACACGAAGGTAAAGGTGGCGAGTCTAAAGGTGGCAAGTCTAAAGGTGGCGAGTCTAAAGGTGGCGAGTTTAAAGGTGGCGAGTTTAAAGGCAAGCAAGGCTTTGGCAACTATTTTGCGATGCATGTGGAACAGAGCACACAGTTTTTTAATAACTTACTTACGTGATTAATATAGACAATGATGTCGGTCTGCCAATGCGGTTCTGGCATATTTGGCTTAATGTATCTTCTACTCATATCTGTAAATCGATTGTGGCGTATAAACGTATGCCGTGTGGTGTGTATTTTACTGACTGGCTTCAATTCCAGCAAAATGTTGGTATCGAAGGTCCAATCCATAAACAAATTACTAATTATTGGAAATGTATCAGACAATGCAAGTGAGCGTAAAATAGATAATTTTGGAATATTCCAGTATGGAATACCGATTTTTTTTCAATGTTTTTATATCAGCAAATAATTTACTGAACAAGAAGAAAATGAGAAGATGACAATATGCCTGTGTTAGTGTTCTCTTTTTTTATCTTGTATGTTTTCATTATTAATTAATGACGAGCAAGGGTAATTATAATGGCGATGGAAACAATGCGTATATGAAGATACACTAATTAATGGTTGAATGGAAAGAACGAATGAACGCACGAACGAACGAACGAACGGCGAACGAAAGAACGAACGAATAAATGAACCTGATAAAACGCCACCTACTTCCGACCGTAACTGTAAACTTGCACGGAATTGCGTCATTGTGCGCCGCGTCCTGGGCTGTGTACTCTATCTCATGTAGGCCCTGCGTGAACCGTGACCCCGGGGCCAGGCCTTTGGAGTGACGTGGTGTGACAGAGCTGTCTATATTGTCAGTTACGACAGGAATCGGCCACGTTGCGACAGCCGAGTTTTGGCCTCGGTCAGCGTTCACCTTCACGGCGGATGGGCATGTCTTGAACTCTGGGGGTGTGTTATCTGAAAATATACGTTATTTCACTGGAAAAATAGCATACACATGCATGCATGCACGCACACACGCACGCACGCACGCACGCACGCACGCACGCAAGCACGCACGCACACATACACACACGCGCGCACACGCAAGTGCGTGCGTGCGTGCGTGCGTGCGTGAGTGCGTGTGTGCATGCGTGTATTCGATGCAGTGTGTAGACAATTCGATCTAGGACCGTTTCGTTTTGATGAGTGTTTGGCTCAATACCATATTCACGCACCTTCGCATCCAGACAAGGTCCCAGACCATGTTTGGTCGTCACTGCAAGTGATGCTCCGTGTGCCACTTCGAGACAGACGATATCCTTCCTTACACTCCGTGAAACATGTTGAACGATAGCTCCACATATTAGAGCATCCGATCTTGGCATTGAGAGGGGGGTTTACTTGGGGGCACTTGTTCTCTGCAAAGAATTGTTAGACATACGAACACGTGTTGTTTACATGTAATGTTAACATTTTCCGAGTGCATGCACGAAAGTTAAACGTAAAGTGTGTTTTGTTATAGAGCACGATATCCACACAGTCGTACAGGTGGAAGCGATTCACGCCTGAGAACCTACAGTGACAACGCAATGAGGCCACACAGGATCCACCGTTAAAGCATAGTGTCTCTATATTAAATCCATAATGATTCCATGATGAGCCCACACTGACTGTAGAATGAGCCCACAATAATTCAATAATGACCCCACAGTGACCGACTCTTCAAAGCTCCGACAGTAACTATACAATGACCCCGCTGTGAGTGTAGAATGAGTACACGGTGACTCTACAGTGACTCTACAGTTGTACCGACTTACTTGAGCATGTCACTTCCTCTCCCGTCCATTGGCCATTTTGTTGACATATCTTCTTCGCATATCCCGTCGTCTTGTAACCTTCATCACACGAAGCAGTACAGGTTGTGCCGTACGTGTGCCCCATGTAACATCTGGCGTTGGTGTTGCACTCGATGTGTCCGTGTCTGGGACGCCGAGGTTGGTAGCAACGAATAACTGCTCAATATAACAAATACTGTGAACATGTTTCGCTCACAAGATATATATATATATATATATATATATATATATATATATATATATATATATATATATATATATATATATATAGTTCCTTGGAAAATGGCAAACGATGGCGAAATAAGCCATCTTGGGGTATTGGAGTCCCATAATTACTGATATTGTGTATGCATATATGCAAATGTTTGCTTTATTAAGAGTAGGAGGTTAGTTTCATGTTCATAGCAGAGTAAATTGATTTTGAAGTAATCAGTGTAGGCGTCCACGAAGTACTGCGTAAATATTGACGTCAACAGAGAGTGAGACCAAACAACTGCTTTTCCGACTTTTTCAAACAATTGATTTTTCTAGAACATTGTGATATGCACGTAACCAGACCAACCAACTGATTACCCGGATGCATCCAAACACAACTCGTTAACAGTAATGTAATAGTGTGTCATGACAGAGAAATCCATATTCACAAAGAAAACACTGACAATCAGATATATGCCTTCGTCAGATTTGCTATGACTAAGCCTACCTTCGACCTCGAACTCAAACGAGCAGGTACTTGTGAGGCCACTGTTGTCTGTCGCCACGTAGACCACGGTGTGTCGACCTTCTCTGAACTTACTGCCTGATGTCGCGACGGAGGGGCGAGTTTGCACTATACTGTAACAATGTAGCATTGAACAGTTGTATTAATTACACAGAGGCAATGTGTTGCACGCACTGTAGCTATAACACAATCTGCATACACCTCTTTGTCCAACATAACATGCTGATATAAAAGATTAAAACAATTGTTTACGTAATACATAAAACACAATTAGGAATATTTTGAATTAATTGTAGATCCTACATTTAGCATAAGCCTGTGGCATTTGTACTGTCATTAACACCATGCAGGAGTGGTGGTAAAATATCATTGTCTCAGAGTGACAGCCATGATGATACAAAAGACGATCAGGAGATCATTTCAACACCTGAGTTCAAAGTTCGAATTATACATATTTAAGAAGATGAGACAAAAACTAAACGTGTTGTCTGCTAGCAGCTACGTTACCTCCTGATGCCCTTGCTGTCTGATGCAGAAGCATCATGCCAACTGACATGGGCGTCACATCTTCCTTCGTCTGCAACGATCGGTGTATTTCTCGGCGGGTAGCACTTGATCGCTGGAGGGGTCGAGTCGCGCTCACGGCCTCCGCTGCCACCTCCTTGATATCATACAGTACATTTCGTATCATCTTATATATTCGCTGAGAGTGTGCATTTCACTGGTCCTGCTTATCTCCAAAACTACTTCAAGTGCTTGAATAATTTCATGTGATGTGCAATTCTACCGTTGTGTAAAATGTGTCACTGTTACAAAGGTTGTATGTATATATTAATGTGTCACTGTTACAAAGGTTGTATGTATACCTTAATGTGTCACTGTTACAAATGTTGTATGTTTACCTTAATGTGTCACATGGCGACATGTTGTTTTATGGTTTGCCCAAACGAATACGCAAATCCACGTTATTCATTATTAGGATAAGAAGACATTTGGGTTCCCACGAAGAAACCAAGTAGTTCACGTATTTCACTTATGGTCGTGATAACCCGGTTTTTATTTGATTCATTAACTTTGACAACAAGATGTTAACTCACCATCGTCGCACGACGCCCAATGTAGAATATCATCAACGACAAGGCAAGTAGCGAATTTAAGGAGGACTGGCGCGGCAGCTGCCCAAAAGCCTCTCTTGACTACCCGCTTTACTTGTGTCTGTGTTCCTCTTGTATCTAAAACACAACTCTCGCTGTAGAACGGCAGCAATCCACGTAGTAATCACGGGATTCACAAGTAATGATTGTGGTTATTACGTTACTCTATAGTAGTTAGTGTTAGGCTTATATATTATAACAAAGGCTGTTATAATAGTAATTACATTACAATTAGGAAGCAATACAAACTTGCATTTAATGTATGGCTTTAGAAGTTCAATTTACTAAATATACGACTAATATTGATAAAACAGTGTCACATAAAACGCGTAGCAATGCCAACTGTGCGTCGATATATGTGCTCTTCCTCCTTGTTCCGTGCTGTAATATATCATTATGTTAACGGTGTCAAAGGTGTGTTTATAAGTGTGTGTGCGTGCGTGTGCGTGTGCATGTGAGTGCGTGTGTTTGTGCGTGTGTGTAAAGTGTAGTCCAATCTGCACAAGAATTGTGCTACCCACTTCGTGACGGACGCTGGCAGTTCAACCTTGGTCCAGCCCAATAGCCGCCGTCGACACATTGACGTTGAGCCATTCCTAGGTTAGCGGCACATCTGCATCACGACATTGCCATTTTGTAAACAGATTCGTCAGAAAGTTCCAAAAATGTCTTCAATGAACGATGAATGCCTTCCATAAAAAGTAACTTCCAGAATTTTTTTAAGAAATGGGTAATATTTTTGTGTCGGTAATATTTTTGTGTCAAGAATAATCATTAATGTTTAAGCCCTCCTCTGGTGTCCAATTCGTTGTTGTTGACTGGATCTAACCATCACATTAGCACATTAAACATTTTGGAAGTTATGTTTTTGTGCTTTGTGTGTTTGATTAGCAGTGTGCGAAAACGACAATAGGCAGTGATTGATGATAGATGAGGGCATGCCCATTATTGAGTATTTCTTTGAAAGATTTTTGTGATAAACATTGTAAGCAGTATTGTCTTTTGCTTGATGTGTTTTGACAGTATTTCCGACATCAAATATTACACGAGATTTTTACAAAATTCTTAACATTGCGTTTTGTAAATGGTATAGTTGTGGGACTGTCAATTTATATTCAATTGCCAATATGTACACATTATATGTTTATATACTTCAAGCTACAATACTTCAGTCTGCAGTGTAGCAAATGGTTATATTGTTTGCAATGTCACTAAGTCACAGGTTGTGTTTTATCCGTTAGTTCATGATACTGTACTAAACTCTGCTTTATATATATATATATATATATATATATATATATATATATATATATATATATATATATATATATATATATATATATATATATATATATATATATATATATATATATATATATATATATATGAGCTATCACTATATGTTTGGCTTCAATATATAACACACCCGAACAACGTTTGACTTGATATGTAGATAGATATAGAAGTATATTGTATCACATTGCCCTACCTGACCGTGCAGCGTGTTCCTGGTGCTGCGACATCAGATCCTTCACCCAGACTGGTTGGCGTAGGCGAACAGCTGGCGATGAGGAATTCCTTCTTTAAAATAGACAGATGACATCCGATCTCTCCCACTTCGTGTCCGGCGGTTTGCTGTAATAGGCCAGGGCGAAAAATATTTCAGTAGTGTTTTGTTGTTGTCTCCCAAATATGGTGAAACATTAAAGGAGAAGTATATGTACCAAAATCATAAAAGGTACACATTTACAGATACAATGACTGGGTTTTCAAGTGTAATCAAAGCTGAAGTTTTTGTATGTGTAATCAAACTGAAAAAGTTGAACAAGTCTTATTAATATAATTTTATTATTATTATATTTGCATTATGATTTAGTTTAATTTCTTGGTCTACGTTGTTTATGACTATCACAAATCCATCTTAAAATAAACCACTGTTTAAAAGTGTTACAGCCACACAGTAATTATCTGTGTTGTCTTAGTGTTCATCGTGATCATCGACGCCTCTTTTGTCAACATGACACTGTGATTGTTAGTGCTGTCTAAATGTTCATCGTGATCATCGACGCCTCTTTTGTCAACATGACACTGTGATTGTTAGTGCTGTCTAAATGTTCATCGTGATCATCGATGTATCTTTTGTCAACATAAAACTGTGAATGTTGGTGCTGTTTAAATGTTCATGTTGTCATCGAGGTATTTTCGTCCACATAACGCACCGTCGTCCTGCTACACTTTTTTGAATAATGTTTCTGCAATTGTTAATATATTAATTAGCATGTCACACCATTATATATAACGTATGGCTGCGCTTTCATAGCTTTGTTATTATAGACACCAATACCGATACCTGAATGTAGGGAATGCAGTTTCCTTTTGTTGAAAAAATCACAATTAGCACTCCAAGCCACGCCGGCGCCATTTTGAGGATATATCTGAAACGTAATTAACAATTATGTTACAGTAGAATTGGAATAAAAGTAATATGGACACAATGTATGTGTTATTCTTCTGCTTCAACTCTATATAACTAATATTTATTTTTATACTGTCAAATGTAAATTTATTTAAAATGCCGAGTGTTTCTAATTAACGCGCAGATATAAGATACTGTCAATGCATAAAGCAGGCAGTCGCTATTTTCCGTGTGTTACCAATGCGAACGATATACGCCGTTGAACAGTCGCCGGAATCTAGATAATATGCTTGCATTATTAACATATCTCATCGTCAATTGTTCGTAGATGTAGCTGCCTCTTCAGTCCAGGGTTGCTGCGATTAGCATTACTTTGTAACGTGAACAACATTATAATACTCCTAGTGACAACACACAGCCCTGACTACCACAAGGACTACACATGTACGTTTAGACGAGAATTGTAATACATTGTAATACATTGTAATACTCCTAGTGACAACACACAGCCCTGACTACCACAAGGACTACACATGTACGATTAGACGACAATGTTAATTATAATATTGAACCTTATTGTGGACGCAGTCAAACGCGCTTTGTGGTGAATACGGATCATATAAATATCCGTGCACATCACGTGTACACCTGTGTACACCTGCGAGAATGTACACGCCCTTGTTTGGTGTGAAAAGAAGTATTAATACAAATGTGGAAAATCGAGTGTGGTGATTAAATTCACATGCACATGATACGAGTTATACAATTCGAGGATTTGTTTTCCTTTGAGGAGAAACTTACACACTTATTTGAGTTTTGTGTTGCAGGTAAATAGTAGAACAGTTGGAAATCGCTTGAGAAGTGTAACACCCACTCACGACAATATAGTCATACTTAGTTGGATGAGAATAAATAATGTTACGACGTTGTTCCCTAAACGTTTCTCCACAACTGCATAGTGCTATTTTTTCCTTCTTACCTCCGCAACTTCTTCCCCATATCCTTCTTCAAATTACAGCCACGGGTAATGATTGAGTGAGCGCACACATGCGACAGACATTGTTTTTTAGTAGGCATGGTCGCCGTAATAATCGATTCACAGTGTGCCTCACACGGTGACAAGTCATAATAGATTCACAGTGTGTCTAACACGGTGACAAGTCATAATCAACATCACAAAGAACGGCATAATTTATGATACAACTCGTGTTGAATGGACCGCACAATCAGAGTAATGAGTATCACGTGAATCACTACAGAGTAGACATGGTTATGTTCATACATGGCTCGGTATTTTCCAAATGTCATAAACTGTGCATACCGAATCCAATTCCCTCACTTGGGTATGCGAAGTGAAAATATTTTTTTTATTAATTAAGTCAGCATTGATTAATGTAGTGTTACCCTTTGATGGTAGGTGCAACTGAATTGATCACGTTTTTAATGTCTACAAGAAAATGCCCCCACCCTACCCAGAGGTCGGTTGAACAAAACATAATTATAAACACTGTCCGGTCCATTTCAGCCACATATGCAAACCCTTGAAATTCCCCTGTAATAAAGCTAAGATACCTGAATATATTAGACACAAATCGGGACACACTTGCACCATTAACAGGACTTTTTGTAAGATTGTAGGGGTAATTTGTTCAACGAACGAGATTGGGGTGGAAACACTGAAGCTATCAGTGTGTAATTTGAAAATGTAGGCTCTCGTCTGATAGGCGATGCTGTGGGAGGCAAAACATAGTAGACCAATAATGGTAAATCAGGATGGACACGTAATATATTAAAATTAGCATGATAACATTTAGAACATGTTTCTGCAGTCGTCGGGCTCCACGAGCTATTGCTAACCCAACAACTGTTAACTGCCCAATTACCGTGGCATTAAGATAGCACGACTGCGGAATAAGGAAACTTGAGCCTCTCCGTTAGCCATGGTTGAGTGCACTCCAGCTGAAACCACGTATTGACGGTTATACGGCCCCATAAATTAAATAAAAGTAAATAAACAGTCTTACAAAAGTAAATAAAACGGTGAGTGCAGCTCGTCTGCAAACCCATCGAGAGAACATATTGATATATCGAAAACTAATTAATAATAAAACTAAGAAAAGAAATACATTCTAGCACATGATGTGTTTAGAAATTTAAATAATCGTACCACGTGTTCCGAATACATGTTGAGATGTGGCAACGAACAGACATGGAATAAGTTGCCAGCATTGCAGCAGCACTGCAGCAGCATTGCAGCAGCATTGCAGCAGCACTGCAGCAGCATTGCAGCAGCAATGCAGCAGCATTGCAGCAGCATTGCAGCAGCATTGCAGCAGCATTGCAGCAGCATTGCAGCAGCATTGCAGCAGCATTGCAGCAGCATTGCAGCAGCATTGCAGCAGCATTGCAGCAGCATTGCAGCAATAGCAACAGGGCAACAATCACTACCCCCGCCACAATCAGCGCAGTCGCAGCCACCGTGGTTGTCATTGGACAATACTTTATATACACATGCAGCATTATCGCACCAGTTGGCAACGTTAAACCACTAATTTAGATACATATCGCCTTAACATTACTTCTGAAATATTGACAACAAGTAATATCGTGGGTGCTAACGTTGCAACTGCGAGTTAGCGCGAACATATAATGACACCATTCTTTTGTTTAACACAGGGACCCTCCGTGATAACTGATAACGTGTGAGTTTGACAACACAATCAGATAAAGCAATCAGGTGTCGACGTTTGACATAAATGCTTTCATAAAAAATTACACTGTTCGATGATGCACAATTCGTGAATACGTGAGGTAATGCCTGCTGAACACACTGACAGAGATTTAGTGCAACAGCTGTGGGATTCTCTATGGCTGTAACATACCACATATATTTGAACGATGAGTTTATCTGTGTGACTTTTGTACGTGTTCAGGACCTATAAAACCTTCTTATGTGCCCTCTCTGAGCCAAGGGGCATGTCCCAGCGCCACTGTTCATGCTTGTTTCTAGATTTCAGCAATTTTTGAAGATCATGACGTCATGTACAAAGGTTTACTATGCGTCGTAGCTGTTGTCTTTGTTGTGAAACATAGGTGAGACAACATAGGTGAGACAACATGACTCACAAAGGATATATGCACGCATTGTCTCCCCACGGCACAGGAAGAAGAATAAGGAAACATAATAGTATTGAATGTAGCCCCATTTTATATATATATATATATATATATATATATATAATATATATATATATATATATATATATATATATATATATATATATATATATATATATATATATATATATATATATATGGGGCTACACTCAATACTATTATGTTTATATATATATATATATATATATATATATATATATATATATAATATATATATAATATTTCATAAGATATAAAGTATTACGGGTGAATCCCCGAGAATCCACATTTCACTAACCTCTTATAGCTGTTGGCGGCGTCCGTAGGCTGCGCATGCACAACGAAGTCGGCTTGTCAGAAAATACTATTCGTATGACATAAATCTGGCAGACGCGGACGATGTCGATCCTAGCGCCCCAAGCAGTATTACTGCACTAAGGGAGGGTCTACAGTTTAATACTAGCCAACTGTGGTTATGATGGTTTCCAAATGACGCGGGGATTTCCCCACGAATGTTCACGCTTCGGCGATCGGCAAATACACAGCACGATGTTTATGTAGTGACATAGACATCACCTAGTGAATCATGACGCTGTGTGATTTGCATGAGGAAGTCGAACCTTGTGGAACAGCGGGGAAGAACTGACGTCTTTCCTCATATTAAAAAAAAATAGCATAGGATAACATGGGAGTGTATGCATATGCATACGCATGATTGTACACATGTGCATTCAGTCGGCATGGTAGGAGAGAACTGCTACTATGTGGTTAAATAATACATATAATTTTTTTAGCAGTCTGTCAGTTGTCTCGATCGTGCTATGAGTTCACGGAGGCGAAGAGTCTTTGCGGGCACTATAGGTCCTACAAGCCAATACGTCGTTTTGGTTGAGTGCGTTTCAACCGTGAGACAGTCAGTACGCATAATGCCCGCAATGTTTCCTTATTCCGATATCGTCATGTTCTACTGTTTGCGTATTGCTGAACAGTGTCCATGACATAAGCTTCGGTTTAAAACAATTTGGGGTCACAATGGCGCACAGTCCCGGAATATGGACGTTCTCTGACGTCAATTGTCGGATTCTTAGTGATGTTAAGTATAACTGTAAACATGTGGTATATCAATGTAAATACTACATACTATGACTACTCAAATATGATTTGTGAAATGGTGGTAGTGAAAGAATTGTAACAATGAGTTCAGGAGTTGCAGTTGCAATCACAGGGTCGGGATGGCCGGTGTGGGGCTCTGGCCTCCAACAAAATGCAGAAACATATGTGTCTTTTTTTGTTGAGGCAAGGGTGAAGCCTTCCCGTCTACATGTGTTGGACCATCGTTCGGCCAGAATGTGTTGGACCATCGTTCTGCCAGAATGTGTTAGACCATCGTTCTGCCAGAAAGTGTTGGACCATCGTTCGGCCAGAATGTGTTGGACCATCGTTCGGCCAGAATGTGTTGGACCATCGTTCGGCCAGAATGTGTTGGACCATCGTTCGGCCAGAATGGCGCACAATCCCGGAAAATGGACGTTCTCTGACGTCACATGTGGGACTCGGCGTTTTTATTTGGCCTGTTTTACATAACTGCCTATTACCTGCTTGCTGGTCTGCATATTATCTGCTTGATGGTATGTCTATCATCTGCTTGATTGCCTGCCTATTATTAGCTGTTACCATTCAATTTAACCTCTCTCAAGAATGACATCGGGGATCTTTGTCTTAAGTAAGGAATAGATTCATGGAGCGGGACATAGCACGGGTTATACAGCAACGCATCCAAACTGGTGAGAACATGGCAGTACTGGAACGTACATTGCCAGTGCATTAGTTGGTCGCGACTGCCGAGCCTCGGAACAGTGGTTGGACAGAAGTTATAACTAAATCGGTTAATTATTAGATTTAATCATAATCACACGTTGCCTTTGTTATCTCGATGTGGTGCTGTCGTATATCTGATTAGTTTCTCGATTAGTGACAAAAGAAGGACACATGACCTAGCCATGTTCACAGATGACATGACCACATCTATATTTATTTATTTTATGTCGCAGCCAATACAACTAATGCCAATGTCAACAAGTAATACCAACATACATGAACTTGGTCGATCCACACGTATTGGCACATTTCACAAATAAAGTAAAACATATACTATAGAAAAGATATGCTAAGTTTGACAACGAATATTTATATTAGTGCACATTGAAATACGGTTAACTTAATCCAATTGAACGCAAACTGTGGCAACGTTGCACGATTATTGCAGGTAATAACAAAAGTTTAAATGCACAGCGTGTTGGTGTTGTGATATTACTATTAAAATAGAAAGCGAATTTTTTTAATTTTTTTTTAATTTTTAATTTTTTTTTAAATGCACAGCGTGTTGGTGTTGTGATATTACTATTCAAATAGAAAACGATACGCGAGGCTGTTTTACTGGTGACGCAGGAAACTCCCCGCTTTCGGGTGAGTCATATACACCTGCCGAATTGAAAGGCTGTTCAACACCTGCAGTTACGTGTTAACTATTCAGTAATGTGGGCTCAATTTAGAATGAGTTATTGTTCCTGTTCAAGCGTGACAAGCCGCAAAACTGTTGTACTCTGTACACATTTCTACGAAGATTTGGTTCGACATACTGGATATAGTTATGTGGTAAATGGTGATTCAAGACCGTCAAATAAACAAATACACAATGCATTGTTTAAACGACAACAGCAATCTCATACTATCACTATTTCAAAATACAGGCCATCCATAAAGTACGTCATTTCAAGGGGAGAGTTGGAGTGGCTTGACGTGGAAGCACTCCCCAATTCCTTATACAGCACTGGTGTCTGTGACTACGGACACCAATAATCCCTTGGACAGCCCTATGAATCCTTCAGAAGATAGTTATAGTGTGTGGGTATGCACATGTGCATAAATGTGTGCGTGCGTGCGTGCGTGGGTGGGTGCGTGCGTGCGTGCGTGTGTCTATTATGTATATTAGTGCGTCACACATATTAAACGTACATAAACCTGGGCACTTGGTGTTATTATTTATTATTAATTATACAGACCTATATTCTACATGTGAACTACTAATTAATACAGACATGCAAAATATATATATATATATATATATATATATATATATATATACATATGCATAATAGGTGGGGGTCTTTCTAAAAACGAACATAGCGTTAGGGGTGTACAGGCTTGCGTTACCCGTGTGGCGGGGGGTCTCACAAACTTAACAAAAATAAAATAGTGTGATGTATATATGTAATTCAGCTACAGTTAACGTTACGTACTGGTTATAATTACTGTATGTGAAGACAACATCAGGTTTACCACGCGACAGGCATGACATTTCTTATGCAAAATCCATTGTATTACACGTCACTATACTTTATAGAACACAGTGACTCGGCTTGACACTACATTTTACGTAGAGTACAAGTTCGCGTTTGATTGTTTTCTAAGTAAGAATCCATACTTAAAAGGAATGTTTTGAATTGGGCATATTATAAAGTATTACAATAACTGCGTGAAACACACCATTAATGCGTCGATTATACATAGAATACACACACAAATAAAAAGAGGCGACCTCCCGTCTCTTGCGCAAAACGTGAATTTGCATCAATTCAAATGTTGTTGTCATTTGACAATAGAATGTGCACATGCTCAGCTAACACGAGTACTTCGTCTTGACTGTTACACTTAAGCTGCCGTGTTGATGCCACACACGACTTTGGCCTTCTGCGGCACGCACGAGTCTGTCCAGGACGTGCACATCTCGCGCATGTCTGACGCCTTCAGGATCTCGATGTATTTCTCGCCTATCTCCAGTCGTTGATCGTCGCAGTTTCCGCCGTAATAGTGGCGCTTGACATCCGACTCGACGTCGCTGAGGTACGGTTCTGTAAGGCGAACATTGGTATTCATGTACTAGAATATGTTGCGACCAATATTGCGAGTAAATATTCAAACAGACAAATAGAAAGGGAAACGGTGAAAAGAATAAAGAATTATTCAACTCAATTTCCTGCGTATGAGCGTCGCAGGAGGGCACACGAGAAGACATACATCAACCATGTCATGCAAGGTGACATAAAATCGGGTATGTTTTCGTAAATCACGGATTGAGGTCAAAGGTGAAAAGCATGTTTCCAACGCTTGCACACACTATTACATATTTAGCGAGATATGCCATTAAAATTCAGATATAAAAAATCAAAGGAAAATCATATAATCTTATTCTACGGGTTTATGTACAGTGTAAGAGTATGCAACTGTGTTATTATGGTTTTAGGTTTATAAATTATAATATTATAAGTGCATACACTTTGGCTGTACGCTGGTTAGTAAATGAAGACACTGTGCAACAACGGGCCTTGCCTATATACAGATCGATCACAGAGCCAGTAGCTGCAGATTTAGCAATATTGGATAACATCACAACGACCCGATATGCCGACTGAGGAACATAGTTTTCCTACCAGAGCAGGCGCTGATGTTCATCTTGTGAGACCACTTCCCTGACGCCCCACACACATACAGGCGGGATATGTCTTCCCCCGGAGACAGATCCCGGGTTTCCTGACACAGCACGGTGCACACCTCTCCAAACCTTCCGTTCCAGCCGTTGCAGGCGACGGCGCCGTTGTCTGGGGCGACCAGCGGCTCACAAGGAAAGGCTGTAGACAGACGTGTTGAACGGACATAACAATAGTGACTGATACAGCAGCAACCATAATAAAGTCAGCAACAATAATGAGGCAAAGAGGTCAACTTAAAATGAGACAACATTAACCGGCCCACCATAGTGAACTACAAAGGTATGTTATCAATGATTCGATCATTATAAATATGTTGTAAACTGTGTTTTATGAAGGCAACATGAGCAAGAATGAAGTAACGTTATATTAACATATCAATATTAATATATCATCAACAGGTACCCAACCAACATTGACATGGAGTAGGGATGATCTCAGTTGGATTATTGCACTTGTGTCTCAAAATGGGACGCCCTCAGTTGGACCTTGACACTTGTTACTCCGATAGGGGTTGTCTCAATTGGAACACGACCGATGTGTCTCAGATATGTGTGGTGTCAGTTGGACCATGACAAGTTTCGGATTGTGTTGGTCGGACCGTGACACCGTGTCGTGTTTACGTGTATGTCTCATTTGGAGAACGACACGGGTGTGTCGTGTGGGTTGGCTTCATTAGTAAAACTATCATTTTGTCTTTCATTAAAGATCGCAGTTGGACCATGATACGTGGCCTCTGTGGCTCCGCATATGAAAAAAATTATCCGCACTGATTATCTAACACTTACGGTAGACCGACTCGATGAAGAGGCACTCAGAACGCAGGCCGTTCGATGGTTTCGTTGCCACGTATTGGATGACGAATTCGCCCCAGGGGAACGTGGCTGCATTGCGTTGATAGTTACTGGATACACGGATCGGTTGAGGGGACGAAGCCTGCGTCGGTTCACGGAACGCGGGCTCCGTCCAGTTCACCGTCACCGTCGGCGTCGATGTATAGTGCGACTCGTTCGTCGGGCATTTTGATATACTTGGAGGAAGGATATCTACGAACAGAAATCAATGTGTACGAATTGTGTTAATAGTATGTATTATTTATAATTTAACAACGATGTTTACTACCAGGACGATATGCAATAGTCGTGTCATTACTTCACTCACCAAGTTCACAGTTGGTTCCGGACCAGCCGTGTTTGCATCGACAGTCGTAGCGGTTCAACCCGTTGACACACGTCGCTCCGTGTTGACAGGGGTTACTTCTGCATGTGTTCGAGACTAAAACAATAATAACCGTTGACACACGTCGCTCAGTGTTGACAGGGGTTACTTCTGCATGTGTTCGAGACTAAAACAATAATAACCGTTGACACACGTCGCTCAGTGTTGACAGGGGTTACTTCTGCATGTGTTCGAGACTAAAACAATAATAACCGTTGACACACGTCGCTCAGTGTTGACAGGGGTTACTTCTGCATGTGTTCGAAACTAAAACAGTAATAACCGTTGACACACGTCGCTCAGTGTTGACAGGGGTTACTTTTGCATGTGTTCCAAACTAGGACAAATGTAAGACTCACGTACATTGTTGTCCAATTTATTTGTTTAACGTACATAGTATTATCTATTAATCAGACAAACAACAACGTCGACAGCAATGCAGTTGACGTGTTACGTGTAAGAAGATATGTATATTTAACACAAGACGTTGGCTGTTGAAATATTCTGTCACCGCGCGGGCAACTTTTTACATGTTCGACAGTGTTATTTCGCCCAGAAAACAGTCATATATTTAGATCGGCTGTCGCTGTCAAGAGCTTATGATTGCCTATGAAAATAACCCAATGAAAATAAAATTAATTTAATTAATTAAGTTTTATTTCCTGCCTATGTGACAAAGGGTACCGAGTTTAGAAAAAACTCACTTTATGTGGGAATGTATGAACAACTAAAATGAATTTGAACGCTAATCAAGTCATGCGTGGTCAGTCTCTATTTTATGGCTTTGTTATCTTAGTGGATACTTAAACTTCAAAATAACAAGTCAGCCAGGACGGTTTTTATCGCCATATCGGCTTCTTTGTGAAGCGTTGAGCTACTATGCAATTATTGCAAAAAGCTTTTCGGTCACGTAACAAGTATTAGGAAATATTCAATTTCACAGGACTGGAACAATGTGGAGAGACTGGAATTCGAACCCAGGTTCTTTCGACTGAGAATCTGTACAAAAACGGGCACAACACAAATATAATTTTGGGAAGTGTTTTTTAGATTCAGTATTCGTCATTGTCACCTGTAGAGTTGTTAACAAATTTGCCGTACCAACTTTATCAGCTATGGAAATAACCCACTATGACTACTACTATTTACTGAAAGGCACGAACTCGACGAAATGCCCACCTCGCGACTACACGAGGTGCACACAGCGTCATTGTTATTGATGACATTAAGTTGCCAGGGGTGCCACCTCTCACGCTTACATATGCAGGCAGGTTTGGTTCCGCTCCAGTAGCCGCTGCCGCTGCAGGTGCGGGCCGTACTGCCGCCCGTCAGGGTGTAGCCCGAGTAACACGAGTATCTGGTGACGTCTCCGTACTGGTAGCGAGACCCCGAGACGGAGCCGTGAGCCGGTGCTGATGGTCGGCCACACGTGACGGCTGGCAACATAGAGCATCAACATAGAGCAACAACATAGAGGAACAACATAGAGCAACAACATAGAGGAACAACATAGAGCAACAACATAGAGCAACAACATAGAGGAACAACATAGAGCAACAACATAGAGCAACAACATAGAGCAACAACATAGAGCAACAGCATAGAGCAACAACATAGAGCAACAACATAGAGCAACAACATACAGCAACAACATACAGCAACAACATACAGCAACAACATACAGCAACAACATACAGCAACAACATACAGCAACAACATACAGCAACAACATACAGCAACAACATACAGCAACAACATACAGCAACAACATACAGCAACAACATAGAGCACGCGAACGTGTCTTGCACAACATGGATTACATCTAAGCTAACATGGAATTGTGATAGCTACCATTTACTAAAGTTATATTGATTGTCTTACTTTGGATATATTCCCTGTTATTTGAACTGAATGAATTAATAAGCTACGACGTGGCAGAAAAAACTTAAGTGGTGCTAAAATAAAATTGCACAACGATTGACCTACAATGGAGACGATGTGATACAATATATATCCTTTGGTTTCAAATACAAAATGGGTTGGCTTGCATTTGCAATAACCGCAGTGAGTACTCATTTACTTAACCAACGCAGGACACCTGTGACACAGCGTTGTCGGAATCATGAGTTGCCTACTTACTTCCACGGCAACACGTGCCGTAGTGCCCGGAATAACAATGGCATCGTCCCCCTGAATAGTCGCCGTATGAGCAGTCTTCGTTGCACGTCGAGCTGTCGTCAAAGCCGGAACGCGAGAGGCCGCAGTTTGACAGACATTGGTCAACATTCCAGTCAACAGTACAACACAGTTCTCGATCCCTCGTACGTCTCCCGCCTCCACAGGTGGCGCTGCATGCGCTCCAAGAGTTCCAGGATGTCCATTCGCACCTCCTGCAGATTACACAGTGCAAGCGTGTGCACGATACCGAGATAAAACGCTGGATTCAATCTTTCAACCAGTGGTGCATGACGAAACTTTCAACCAGTGGTGCATGACGAAACGGCACAACAAAACATCGCTTGTTGATAACAAACATACTTTTGGAATATAATTGTATTGGTAAGAGTACACGAATGTTGTACACGGGAAAGTGCACTAAATGTCAATTGTATCAACATAAATAAACATAATAATTATGGTGGGAGCCACGTGATTTGTACACCTGCTATCTTGCGTAAGACAAATACATTAATTATGGTGGGAGCCACGTGATTTGTACACCTGCTATCTTGCGTAAGACAAATACATTAATTCAAATAGAACGAATCAGTGCACATGAAATAGAGAATACGATACCACTTAATTGCGTGAAGTAAGCTATTAATGTTGAAATTATGATAATTTCTTTATTAAAAATATACCCAATATTGGCATAGTAATAAAACGTTATTTGTATTATACAAAATTTGTCCTCATCACATGTTTCAAAAACTAAATTTGGATTAACGTTTTACGCTATCAAGAAGCAAGACTAAAACATCATAATTCAGACAAACGTTGGGCAGGGCGAAGATTCCGTCTTGTGAATGAGGAATGCGGCAAGCAGACCGAAGGCACTGAAGACTCTAAGCACGGGAAACATGTCTGCGCGGAGATAATTCGCGGAAACTGCCTGAAACGACACCACAACCATCATATATAAACATATATAAACATATATAAACATATATAATGCGGTATCTATGACGTCCAATTATATTCTTGCATAAGTCTAAGAAATAAAGCTACCGAACCTGTTCATACAATACATGTAAACGATTTGAAAGTTGTTGATGCTGTCTCTCTACGCATTCATAAACATGTTCATACAATACATGTAAACGATTTGAAAGTTGTTGATGCTGTCTCTCTACGCATTCATAAACATGTTCATACAATACATGTAAACGATTTGAAAGTTGTTGATGCTGTCTCTCTACGCATTCATAAACACCACTAAGTATACATTACCTGTTTCACTCAGTTGTACTATAACCAGTGACGGGTTAACATGTCTTCGCGCAGTAACTGTAGCTTGGCTGAACGCTTCCAAGAGAAATCGAATTGGTGTTTGAATGAACAGGTCTGACAGAGGGTGAAGAATAAAACGCTTTGAGCCATAACGGGAATACAAAGTAGCTATAATGGGAAGTAGCTATAACGAGAATCCTCCGTCTCAATGACAGGACACCGCCCAACAGGTTAACTTACTTTTATTTCGATTGGTGGGTAGGTGGGTGGGAAGGGGATGGGTGGAGGGGGGCGGCAGGAATTGAGGGATGGTAGAAAAGGAGATAGGGTGGGAGGGAGAGAAGGGGGAGGGAGGGAAGGAGGGAAAGAGGGAGGTTGGGAAGGAGGAAGGGAGGGATGGAGGGAGGGAGGACGAGAGGGGGAGGGAGGCACGGAGTGGAGGGAAGGAGGGAGGGATGAAGGTAGGCAGGAGGGAGGGAAGCAGGGATGGACTGAACAAGGGAAACAGTACGGAAGGATACAGGCTCGAGGGAGGCAGATTCGGGGAGGGAAAGGGGAAGGAGGGAGGGAGGGAGGGAGGGATGAAGGGAAGAAGGAGAGATGGAGGAAGGGAGGCAGGAGTGTACCAGTTCCATGTATGGGTATATTATATACACACTGGTAGCATGGTACGTGTGTTGCCTTGTAATGTTCGGATGACAGCCGTGAAACGATCTCACACCCACGAACTGTTAACCAGCGCAAATCTACTTCGTTGTTGTGCAAAGAAGCAAGAATGCACTCTGCCACAGGAAGTTTGCGTTTCAAAAAGCACATGTCGTAGAATTTATTACACTGGGGAATTTGAGTCGTCAGCAAGCAGCCTGTTGACGCACCAGTGTTTGGATGTATTTAAATACATATGTTTCTAGCAGTGGCGTATCTAGGATCTTGCAAGGGGGAGGTCAGGTGGGCTAACGGGGAGGTCAGGGGCCAATGTGGGGGTTGGGGGACCAATGGGAAGTCAGGGGGCAAGGGGGAGGTCAGGGACCAAGGTAGGGGTCAGGGGGCAAAGGGAGGTCAGGGGGCAAGGAGGGTCAGGGGTTTAAGGGGGAGGTCAGATTGGCCAAGGGGATGTCGGGGGGCAAGACGGAGGTCGGGGACCAAGGGGGAGGTAAGGGTGGCTAAGGCGGAGGTCGGGGGGCCAAAGCGAGGTCAGGGGGCCAATCTTAGTCCCATTAGTTCACCATTCTACCCTGTAGTGCAACGGCAAAATACGGAAAAATTATTGAAATATTAAGCCAAAGAAGGCATGGTCCGATGCCCCACTAAATATGCCACTGGTTTCCAATAACTAGACATATAGGCCGTTCTTATTGTTGGTTGGCGCTACGTAATGTGCTCCAACCGATGGTTATCTCTGATAATAGTAGTTATTATCTGCCTTCTTCGGAACCAGCGACAGCGCGATAGATTGTTGGTTGTATATGTTCCTGGTTGCCTCACTTTTCGTGAACTCTTTATTGTCCACATCTTTAACGTTATGCTTTTACAATTACCAAGCACATCGCAATGGACATATGGTTAATGAACCTCGATGCTGTGGTTGTGTAATGTTCATTGAAAACTATTCAAACAGAACAAAACGATTTGGTTTGCATAAACTCAAGAATTGCAATCGGTCATGGATTATTGTAAGCCGTGTAACAATAGCTATAAACAACACCTATTCACCGCTGACCGTGAGAACAACGCATCTTAGAGGCGACGTTCACAGCATCTACTATTACAACTACGACCACTACATCCACTATTACAACTACGACACCTACATCCACTAATACTACAACGACAACTACATCCACTAATACTGCAACGACAACTACATCCACTATTACTACTACGACAATTACATCCACTACGACCACTGAATCCACTATTACTACTACGACCACTACACGTACTGTGATTACTACGACCACTACATCCACAATGACTATTACGACCACTACGTCCACAATGACTATTACGACCAATACGTCCACTATGACTCCTACTACCACTACATCCACAATGATTACTACGACCACTGTATCCACTATTACTACTACTACGACCACTGCCCCTACAATGACTACCACGACTAGTACCTCCATCAGTACATCCACTATTACTAATACGACCACTACTCGCTACCATCATCGACATATACGACCACTATCGATGCGACTACTACAATCAGTGCGAACATTAAAGCGACACCCACACCGACCACTACGACCACCACGACTACAACGACCACCACGACTACGACCACCACGACCACCACGACCACCACGACCACTCCGACCACTCCGACCACTCCGACCACTACGACCACTACGACCAATACGACCACTACGACCAATCCGATAACTACGACCACTCCGACCACTTCGACCACTACGACCACTACGACCACTACGACCACTACGACCACTACGACCACTACGACCACTCCGACCACTCCAACCACTACGACCACTCCGACCATTACGGTCAATATCGATCGCTACAACCAATACGATCAAATCGACCAATACGGTATGAACGACCGCCACGAACACTACGACCACTGCGATCAATATGATCACCAAGACCGCTCCGACCAGTATGATCAATACGGCAACTAAAATCAATATAGTGTATTTCTACTACAACGTCCGAGAGATGCCATTTGTTTTATACATTGAAAACCTAGGAATTGTGTTCGTAGGACGTGTGACAGAGTTTACTCGGGGTGTCTTATACATTATACATCCATGCATCTGATACGATTTAGCAGTGCCGGTTGACAGTGTCGGTTGACAGTGTCGGTTGACAGTGCCGGTTGACAGTGCCGGTTGACAGCGCCGGTTGACAGCGCCGGTTGACAATGCCGGTTGACAGCGCCGGTTGGCAGTGCCAGTTGACAGTGCCGGTTGACAGCGCCGGTTGGCAGTGCCAGTTGACAGTGCCGGTAATCAATGGCGGTTATTGAATCCGATGCTCGAGTAAAGGGATCGACTATATCCGTGACAAGATAAACGTTACTTACCTGTAAGTATTCTTAGAACGATGATGGATCGTGAACTCTGAAGTTTGTTTTCGTTATCGTACCGGTGAATGATGTCCACGCGAATGAGGAAAACACTGCCACGGCGCATTAAGGAACTAGGAACTAGGCGACACGTCATTCGACGACGGGGAATTCCAGTCTCAGTCGTCTCGTTAGACGGGACTACATGTATAACGACAGTGATATACATGTATAACGACAGTGATATACATGTATAACGACAGTGATATACATGTATAACGACAGTGATATACATGTATAACGACAGTGATATACATGTATAACAACAGTGATATACATGTATAACCACAGTGATATACATGTTTAACCACAGTGATACACATGTATAACCACAATGATATACATGTATAACCACAGTGATATACATGTATAACCACAGTGATATACATGTATAACCACAGTGATATACATGTATAGCCACAGTGATATACATGTATAGCCACAGTGATATACATGTATAGCCACAGTGATATACATGTATAGCCACAGTGATATACATGTATAACCACAGTGATATACATGTATAACAACAGTGATATACATGTATAACAACAGTGATACACATGTATAACCACTGTGATACACAAGTATAACCACAGTGATATACATGTATAACCACAGTGATATACATGTATAACCACAGAGATACACATGTATAACCACTGTGATATACATATATAACCACAGTGATGCACATGTATAACCACAGTGATACACATGTATAACCACAGTGATATACATGTATAGCCACAGTGATATACATGTATAACCACAGTGATATACATGTATAGCCACAGTGATATACATGTATAACCACAGTGATATACATGTATAGCCACAGTGATATACATGTATAACCACAGTGATACACATGTATATCCACAGTGATATACAGGTATAACCACAGTGATATACATGTATAACCACAGTGATATACATGTATAACCACAGTGATATACATGTATAGCCACAGTGATATACATGTATAGCCACAGTGATATACATGTATAGCCACAGTGATATACATGTATAGCCACAGTGATATACATGTATAACCACAGTGATATACATGTATAACAACAGTGATATACATGTATAACAACAGTGATACACATGTATAACCACTGTGATACACAAGTATAACCACAGTGATATACATGTATAACCACAGTGATATACATGTATAACCACAGAGATACACATGTATAACCACTGTGATATACATATATAGCCACAGTGATGCACATGTATAACCACAGTGATACACATGTATAACCACAGTGATATACATGTATAACCACAGTGATATACATGTATAGCCACAGTGATATACATGTATAACCACAGTGATACACATGTATATCCACAGTGATATACAGGTATAACCACAGTGATATACATGTATAACCACAGTGATATACATGTATAACCACATTGATATACAGACCCGATCCATTCACACACAACCATGTTTGTTTTCGTTATCGTACCGGTGAATGATGTCCACGCGAATGAGGAAAACACTGCCACGGCGCATTAAGGAACTAGGAACTAGGCGACACGTCATTCGACGACGGGGAATTCCAGTCTCCACATTGATATACAGACCCCCATTCACACACAACCATGTGGTTACAGGTATTAATTATCTTTTTCGGCGTCTGTTTATTGTAATCGTATGTCTTCATCCAAAGAAGCCATTTATATAATAGTCCAGGAGCATTAGGGTTGAAGATGGATATAAATAGTGCAAAGCTTTCAGGATAGTTACAAAATACCATTTTGAACAACATGAAAAAGTCCCCGTGTTTCAACTGTGTGCGTTTGTAACAACGAGGCTAGATGCGTGAGAGCTATTACAGACCGTTGGCCATTGGGTTTAAACCACTTCCGTTCATGAATCCCGCCATCCAGTCGTTGCGACAACATGAAATCTTAAAAACAATATTAACCATGACATCACTAATGACATACATAATGTGTCCACTGAAAAATATCGCTCATTAAAGAACGAGAAATATGAAATGTTGGGGTCAAAGGTCAATGTTATTACGCAATTTAAAACTTATGATCTACTGAACAGAGGTGACTATTAAAATATCCAGTATGTGAAACACACGTACCCCGGTAGGTCATATTTAAGGTCAAACAGTGGGTGGCAATGTATTCCCGTAAACACGAACTGTTAAGTTGTGACAATAGGTCGGGCTATCTTTTGGGATGTATTAACTTACAACAAATTGTTGTTGTCATTTTGTCTTACCAGTTTCTGACACCTTGCTAAAAAAAATATTTAACCCCATTCAACACACGGATTTAGCCTGTATGAACACCCTACACCTGCATCACATTAAGTTAATACGTCCCAATAGACAGCCCGACCAGTTGCACAAATTAACATTTCATGTTTACGGAATACATTGCCCTCTCCCACTATTTCGCTGAGATAGGATTTTGACCTTTTGACCTTAAATCTGACCTAACAGGGTACGTATGTTTAAGATACTGGATAGTTTTACAACCAGCTCTGTTCAGTAAAAATACAAAGTTGACACATTAACCCCAACATTTCACATTTCTCTTTAATGAACGATATTTTTTTCAGTGGAAACATTGTGTTTGTTATTTGTTAATAGTTTTTATTAATTATTCATAATGTACGACACCTATCGGCTAAGAATAAAACCAGGGTTGCAGGTCTTGCTAACGCGCATGAGTGAGAATGTTTTGTATGCTTGTGACGTTCTTATAATATGTTTGTGACGTCTGTGTTTGTGACGTCTATGTTCGTGACGTCTATGTTTGTGACGTCTATGTTTGTGACGTCTATGTTTGTGACGTCTATGCAACGCCTGAATTTGGTAAATTGATTGGTTTTCACAGCGTCGGAGATTTTGATTAGTTAAACAAGCTTGAGAATTACCGTAGACAGTTTGTGGCGCGCCTTTCTTCCGGTTCTCGTCTTTGTTTATTGGTGGTTAGTTTACTGGTGGTTAGTTTACTGGTGGTTAGTTTACTGGTGGTTAATAAAAGAAATGCAGTCAGCATTGCAACACTTCTCTTGGTACATCTGCCATCTATACAACACTTGTAACACTCATTCGGCAAAGTTGATAGGCCTATTTTCTGCGTACATAAATTACTTATATTGGCTGTACAATGTAGCCGGAACACAGTGCTTGTACGCGTGCGCTCTGAAATCAGAAAGAGTGCGTGTTCAAACCAGCCACCAAGAGGAGGTCACCCCAACGAGTCCAAGAAACCTTGCAGATAGTACGTGAAGGCGGTCTCCGCTACCAGCCTGATTACTTCGAACGAGACCTACTTCTATCTCGACAAACGTTGCTGCTACGCCTACAAAAGCCCTCGAACAGACAACGACCACCGACCACGTCAAGAAGAACCGTGTCATCCGGGGCAAGGTCACTCGTTTCCTTGACAACAGTGGCAGCGTCCGGGCCAAGTTCATGAAGAACCTGCCGCCTAAAGCAGTGGGACGCAATATTCGTACTCATTATGTACTCATCAAAGATCTACTTGGTCGATGTCGACCAATATTACTTGTGTAAAAAATAAATAAATACTCAACTTCATTTGGGGTAGGATGAGGCAAGGAGACCGCTTTCGATAAACACACTTTATATTGTCAATATCATACGAGCTAGCCGTCTGTCGCGGATGAAGGAATGCGGTACTGCCATATAATGACTATTCTGACAGAACATGCATGCTGATGAAACCAGGTAGTTAACAGGATCGCACAGCTACATTGCATAGTTATTGGTGGTTGATTGCATTTATACTGCACATGTCTTAAGCAAGGCGGCCTATCTCTGCGTGACATGCCAGGTCGGGTAATTGTAGTTGCCTCGTTTAGAACCTGTAGATGGGTAAGAAATTACCTGACACTTTTTGTTGAAAACATTTCCACATTGCAATTTCACTCACGTACTAATTTTATACATTTGGGTTTATTACAGGTCAGTTTTACAATTATGTTCATTCCCTTCCAACCGCACCATTGTTTGTGTATGCATACATTCTACATATTGCAAACGGTGCTGTATTTTGCAATAATGGAATTCGTACTGATGTTGGAGGTACATTATTTGTTTATCGTGCTGCTACACAGCTATCAGCAGGCGTTGGGTGTTGTGTCGGTCGTGGTCGTTGGGCCGTGTCGCTGCTCGATAGATGGTAGACAGTCGGTGATCGGTGACTCCAGGTTGAATACCGCATGTTGTAGCGCCGAGCGTGATCAAATAGTGCCGCTGCAAGAACTACTGTAAATGACCGGTGGCCAGATAACGCGTGGACGTCACCGGTCTGCAGGACGTTGCCATCGGGTCGTTGTCCACGATCTACGGTAGACAATCGACGACCGGGACAGACGTGAACGTCGCCAGGACGTGGGACGAGTGTGCGGGGACTGCTGGAAGTACGTGGTCACAGCCACACGCAGCCTTACTGGTGATGACATACGACCGCATTAGTTAGCGGGACACTAGCAAGTGTCGTCGGAACAGCGTAAACTTGGAACAGCGTAAACTTGTAATTTGCGCTGTGACGTCACAACACTGCCGTACTCCAGCACAGTCCGCCATTGTGGCTCCAATCTATGATTTCAATTAGAAGATATTTTGAGGAGGATGTTCTTTGTGTTACTATGTTGTCATACTGTGGAGATGGTATCTGCACACGCCTTTATCTAATTATACGCTCAATGATCCCACGAATGAAGACATGTTGTATTGCATCAGTAGACATTGCGACATGTGACCAATTTCCTATAATGCAGACAGCGAAACCGCAATGGCCTCTCTTCAAATTTAAATCATTCGACAAAGAGTAGTTGTATTTTCCATACAATTCCTGCCAATGTATGATGAGACGAAGCTGGCAAACCACTTAGTCATTCGAAAAACAGTTGAAAAATAAGATGTGTAAAACTGTAGAATTTATTGTGCAAAATCCAATGTGAAATACAGTAGAAAGATAAACACTACCTAACTGCCATCAACCGTGTGTTACTACAATTTTACTGACACAATGTTAGTATACATAATGGATTATATATTTTCATCCGCTTAAACATAGTTCTTAATATAAGCATAGTATAATTGTAACTAATCAGAATTGTTAGTACACGGGGATAGTCAAATTTACATTTTAAGTAGGCGAAATAATTAAAGCAAATTGGGTATTTTAATTTGGCAAATGTTACAATTATATCACCACACAATAATTTTAGAATCGTAGTGAGCATATATAGTGAAGAAGCAATCAAGTGTGAAACACATAAAACAATAAACCCTGTTATTAAATAATTGTACGCGCGCCAGCAGTAAATGTTGGAGCTAAACAATTTATATTTGATGTCATCAACATTGCACATCAACAGCAGTAAATGTTGGAGCTAAACAATTTATATTTGATGTCATCAACATTGCACATCAACAGCAGTAAATGTTGGAGCTAAACAATTTATATTTGATGTCATCAACATTGCACATCAACAGCAGTAAATGTTGGAGCTAAACAATTTATATTTGATGTCATCAACACTGCACAAATAATAAAACAATCTTGTTATTTATACAAATGACATGCGATGGTTCTGTTGAGTAGATTATACTATCCGTGCTCCATTCAGTGGCTTGTTGAATATATGTGCGACAGTTTTACCGGTCAAGGCATGAATGGACACATTATATTTAGTAAGCAGGCATCTCATTGTTCGTGTTCTTGCCATGCTATTCAAACAGTCATATGCGCTTACTATACTATATACTTATATACGCTTACTACGATACATGACGATAGCGTATACAACAACAACAGTACAATTCGTGTAAGCATGTGTCAACGTAACAACTCTGGTGCTGATAAGTGACTTCGTGAAAGCAGTGCGAAATAACCGAACATAACCGAACATAGTGCTACAAGCTAAAGTCATGGTACAATCGAACGACTAAAATATATCGAAACATCGACACTGTCCAAATTTCGAACGTCAGTAAGTTGAATAGGATCATTATCCTCTCATTTGAGGTTTCCATAGATTTGTCTAACCCTGTATGTAATATGACAGATGCGGCTATGAAACCCAGTATGCACGTACCGACCCGACGCGACGCAACTAGATGGTTGGTTGCTGTAACGTGTCGGGCTGCGTGTGGCTGCGTTGAGTTGCATTGGGTCTTAAATGTTGGCACTTGTCAGTTTGGTTGCCTCGTCACAAGAGGCCTTTCACAATTGTCGACATTTACATATTCGTACAAAAGGTACTAATAATCACACTCCCCCTCCCACCTTCCCACCTCCTCCCACATCCCCGATTTAGTTCTATAAAATGTTAATAATTTTTCACTTTGAAAAATATATCGATGTAACAATGTTATGACAGAGTATATAGCTTTAGGAAATACAATACCAATCAAAATATGTTTACAAACATTTATCTCCGTGGTGTCATACTAATCATTTATCTCCGTGGTGTCATACTAATCATTTATCTCCGTGGTGTCATACTAATCATTGTTTAACGGCTACACACTTTAACACAATAGTAGTTCTGTAATAGCTCGCGCGCGGCGCTGCATGAACCAAAGGTGGTTAAACATCTGAAACGCAACTCAATTATCTCTATGTTTGATGAATTGTTGAGGGGTGTACACTCATTTGATCGTCACCGCACAGTTTCGATCCAGGATATGTAAAATATTCGACGTTACCCTCGTTCATTTCGTTCTGGACCTGCAGGCATAGAACAAAGAAGAAATGTTACTTCCACATTCTTTGCATAGTATTAGCATTCAAAGTCATGTAATAATAATAATAATTATTATTATTATAATTATTATAACTACAATACTTATATGGTGCCCAAATCACCAGGAACCAGATATATGAGCTTTTCTGTAGTACGAAAAGAATGTTGTATTGTCGTATGTAGTTTTTGTGAAATCATCTAACAAACTACTAAATTACTTAATGTTTGGTCAAACATTAAGTGAAGTGAAAATGGAAACGCTGAAAACTCATGAATTTTACAATTGTCATGTGATCAGCGAGAGGATGGAAGTCACGTTAATGATCGGCATTAACCCGCACAGTGCTTACCATTTTTATATGCACCATTTTGAGCCTTACCAGATCTAACGACATACAGTCAATTCATTTGATGTTTTGAACTATTCACACACTAGATATTTGGAAGCCAACGAACCGGATTTGCGATACGCTATCTCATTTGTGGATGGAGTTGTAAGCCCTGTTTGGTATATTTATGCAACTCATATGTGACCCATATTTGTAGTGTCTTATACTGAGGGGATATATACTTTTGGCAGTGAGGGATTGAGAAGGCTCCGTCGACATAGAATTGTCACTTCAATTCATTCAAAACAGGACCTGGCAAGTACACTTACTGTTGGACTAAGAGTAGGTGTAGGAGTAGGAGCAGGAGTAGGAGTAAGGGTAGGAGCAGGAGTAGGAGCAGGAGTTCGTCGCCTTCGCCTTCCGTAGATCACAATCACCGCAATCACAATGACGAGGCCGCCAATGCCGGCGGCGGCAGCCCCTGCTATTGCTGCTATTGGATATTTAGCATGCTCAACATCTGTAACAAAACGACGTAATGCAGATTAAATGTTATCCTTAAAATAATAGATATCTTAAGATCATTACGACTGAATGTACATAATAACGATTTAATATGTTGTAATTAACTACACGCTTTCGTAAAGGAGTTGACCGCTGACGCTGACTCTGCCGTTGTTACTGCGAGTGTTGCCGTATATATTAGACGTTTTATGGTATTTAACTAGAAGTAGATGACTGTATCAGCGATCACTTCTTAAATCGTCTACTTAAGATTTAACACGCAATTCTATTCATAACAAGTTGAGGCGAACTAATCTCATCTCAGATCTCACCTGTTTCATTTCCACTGGAGGAATGCGTTGATGCTGTTGTTGTCAATGTTGTAGTACTAGATGCAGCAGCGCTGGCAACTGTTGTCAATGTTGTAGTACTAGATGCAGCAGCGCTGGCAACTGTTGTCAATGTTGTAGTACTAGATGCTGCAGCGCTGGCAACTGTTGTCAATGTTGTAGTACTAGATGCAGCAGCGCTGGCAACTGTTGATGGAACCATTCTCGTTGTCATTGTAGTTGTAGTAGCAACAACAGCTTTTGAAGAAACAATACATGGGAATTAATAGCAAGACGAACGGCTGAAAATACATGGGACACACTCCAATCTGTCATTGTAGGTTCCCGGGGGACAGTTCACTGGAAAACACACAAGACTGAACAAAATATTTTGTCGACATAAGGAAGCTGTAATTTTGATTTACTTATATCTCACTGCACACGCTGCTTAATGGATCAATGCTATTATTGTCGCTCTAGTATTGTGCGTGTGTGCGCGCGCGCGCGTGGTGCGTGTGTGTGTGTGTGTGTGTGCGTGTGTGCGTGTGTGCGTGTTTGCGTGTGTGCGTGTGTGCGTGTGTGCGTGTGTGCGTGTGTGCGTGTGTGCGTGTGTGCGTGTGTGCGTGTGTGCGTGTGTGCGTGTGTGCGTGTGTGTTTTGAGGTTGTCATTCTTGTAGTAGTAGTAGTAGCAACTGTAGTAGTAGTCGGAGCAGCAGCTGTAGTAGTAGTAGTAGTAGTTGTAGTAGTAGTAGTAGTAGTAGTAGTAGTAGTAGTAGTAGTAGTAGTAGTAGTAGTAGTAGTAGTAGTAGTAGTAGTAGTAGTAGTAGTAGTAGTAGTAGTAGTCGGAGCAGCAGTTGTAGTAGTATTAGTCGGAGAAGCAGCTGCAACAGTAAGCAGCAGTAGTTGTAGCAGTAGTAGTAGTAGTAGTAGTAGTAGTAGTAGTAGTAGTAATGGTTGTTGTTGTCCTAACAGCAGTAGTAGTAGTAGTAGTAGTAGTAGTAGTAGTAGTAGTAGTAGTAGTAGTAGTAGTAGTCGGAGCAGCAGCTGCAGAAGCAGTAGTCGCAGCTGCAGCATTATTAGTAGTCCTAGCAGTAGTAGTTGCTGTAGCAGCAGCTATCACTAGTTGGTGATAACAGTCCAGTAGTCACGGTAGTAGCAGTTATGGTAACATTAATAGCTCTAAAAGAAACTTTGCAGATGTGGTAGTATGTGGTAGTTTAAGGTAGTATGTGGTAGTATGTGG
>OY759263.1:34568362-34598362 GCA_963662155.1 Lamellibrachia columna | reverse complement strand
GTGATTCGCATAAATAAATAAAAATGTAGGTTTACATACATGTAGGAACATAAATGGCAAAAACCAATGTTCCTGGAGATGATCAACTTGAATACATCGCCGTGCCATTACCTTCTGATGTGGCATATCCAAATGTTAATGTCGTGGCTGGTGACAATACTACACTGCATTGATCTGTCATGTCCTTTGTTGCGATCACTCTCCCTCCACGGTACAACTGGAACGTGCAGTGGGCGCCATCCCAGACTGCAGCGATGTGACTCCATTTGTTGCCGACCAAGTTCACGCCTGTGCTGCCGACAGTTCTGTGAAGAAAAAACAAAGTTTAAATAGTAACTCATCATCTCAAAGTGTTACTAAAACACCAATAAAATAATGTCATTGTGGCTATGACTCACTTGTATTAAATTCGTGCAAACTCCCTGACAGTTGTGTAAACAACAATAACATATTACGTCATTTAGTTATATTACGTCATTTAGTCATGTTGGTATCAAGAAAACAACGGCAAAACAACGCAACGACGGTCACATTTCGTACTAAACTCGTACAAACCCTCCGAATGTGTTGCCACAAAACTCACCCAACAATGTCGTAAGACAGCGCGGAGGGGGTTTTCAGTTGGAAGATGACGCCACTGTTCGTGAGGGAGAAGATGTTTTTGTTGTTGGAGGTGACCTTCAACCAGAAGGTCACCGACCACGAGTCCGTATTTGCTTTCACTATGTCCGACACCGTCACAATGCCGCCCCCTGTCAGAGTATTGAGCTGGAAGGCTGTGGGCAAAAACATACTGTTTACACATGTAGACATCCAGTCCGAAGTCCGCAACCGGCCATTAATTTAGTCAACTTAACTGCTTAGAATGATAGAAGAGACTCACTGCCTGATGGTTTTAACATGGACACCAGATGAGAAAAAAACAAACAAACTGGCAATGGCGTATCTAGGATCTTACAAAGGGGAGGCCGGGGCGAGGCTATTCACCCATGTAAGAAAGGGGAGGCCGGGGCGAGGCTAGTCACCCATGTAAGAAAGGGGAGGCCGGGGCGAGGCTAGTCACCCATGTAAGAAAGGGGAGGCCGGGGCGAGGCTAGTCACCCATGTAAGAAAGGGGAGGCCGGGGCGAGGCTATTCACCCATGTAAGAAAGGGGAGGCCGTGGCGAGGCTAGTCACCCATGTAAGAAAGGGGAGGCCGGGGCGAGGCTATTCACCCATGTAAGAAAGGGGAGGCCGGGGCGAGGCTAGTCACCCATGTAAGAAAGGGGAGGCCGGGGCGAGGCTAGTCACCCATGTAAGAAAGGGGAGGTCGGGGCGAGGCTATTCACCCATGTAAGAAAGGGGAGGCCGGGGCGAGGCTAGTCACCCATGTAAGAAAGGGGAGGCCGGGGCGAGGCTATTCACCCATGTAAGAAAGGGGAGGCCGGGGCGAGGCTAGTCACCCATGTAAGAAAGGGGAGGCCGGGGCGAGGCTATTCACCCATGTAAGAAAGGGGAGGCCGGGGCGAGGCTAGTCACCCATGTAAGAAAGGGGAGGCCGGGGCGAGGCTAGTCACCCATGTAAGAAAGGGGAGGCCGGGGCGAGGCTAGTCACCCATGTAAGAAAGGGGAGGCCGGGGCGAGGCTAGTCACCCATGTAAGAAAGGGGAGGCCGGGGCGAGGCTATTCACCCATGTAAAAAAGGGGAGGCCGGGACGAGGCTAGTCACCCATGTAAGAAAGGGGAGGCCGGGGCGAGGCTATTCACCCATGTAAGAAAGGGGAGGCCGGGGCGAGGCTAGTCACCCATGTAAGAAAGGGGAGGCCGGGGCGAGGCTAGTCACCCATGTAAGAAAGGGGAGGCCAGGGCGAGGCTAGTCACCCATGTTACCATGTACCGACGCAACGAAAATTTTTGAAAAAACCTAAGCCAAAGGTTGCCATGGAGAAGGAGCAGGTGCACCGGTGAAGGAGTACTACTGCCACATCGGCCATGGGGCCCGAAGAGGCTAGGCATTTGCAATGTCTGGGAAGGTATAACAGCTGCAACATTATCACTTACAAAACATTCACACATTTAAAATGAAAGCACCCTGTATCCAACCATATTCCACTGTTATCTATACCTGTGTCCGTCTGCTTTTTGCCTGTCCAAGCTAGTCAGAACGTAAGAAACAATACTATTATTTTGTTCAAATATACAACATTGTGTGATTTGAGGGTACCTTGGCAGTCTTGCAAGGCGACACTTCCCGGGTTCGAAGTGACAGTTCCGTGTGGACATTGAGTACAAGTTCTTGTGTTTCTCTGGGACTGGTAGGTCCCGACAGCGCATTGGGCACAGGGGACGAGACCCGTGTCTGAGTAGCTGCCCGGAGAGCACATAGCTGCAACATGGGTGCCGAGCGACTCAAATACATATGTTGTGTGTGTGTGTGTGTGTGTGTGTGTGTGTGTGTGTGTGTGTGTGTGTGTGTGTGTGTGTGTGTGTGTGTGTGTGTGTGTGTGTGTGTGTGTGTGTGTGTGTGTGTGTATAATACGCATATAATTTATATATATATATATATATATATATATATATTTATAAATATATATATATATATATATATATATATATATATATATATATACATATATACATACATACATACATACATACATACATACATACATACATACATACATACATGCATACATACATACATACATGCATACATACATACATACACACGGGCGCGCTCACACACACGCACACACGCACACACCCCCACACACCCACACACCCACACACCCACACGCATACATACATACATACATACATACATACATACATACATACATACATACATACATACATACATACATACATACATACATACATACATTATATTATGGTGATTCTGACCTATGCAGTTTTTCACATCTCGAGTGCCTGTTGTCAGTGTAGAGTGTCCGTCCGGACACGGCTTACAGCTTGTCTGGTTCTCCCTGTCGTTGTAGGAGCCGACTGGACAATCAATGCAACTGCTAGTGCTGCTGTCGAAGTATGTGCGAGTTGGACACACAGCTGTAAACCGGCACCATAACAATATATTTACCTTCATATCTTAATGTCAATCAGGTGCTCCAATATAATATTATGAATTACCTTATCGATTTTGGTGGCGAAATATGGGTCATTATGTATTTACTACAATTAGCCACGACGATGGTTAATAAACCTATGCCTACGAGTGAGTAAGGTTTTGCTTTATTGAACGAATAATGTTATAGTGTTCATTGGAGAGGTAATATGTTAGTCTCGTACCGTGCAACATATGCCGTGCAGACATGGAACCACTACAAACATGAAATGAAATAGAACGTGGAAGATAGTAAATGACCTACCACAAGTGAACGAGTCGTCGCGTGGAACTGAGCCTGGAGGACACTGCAGCTGCGCTTCGAAGTCGACGGTCTCAAACGAATCAGGTTTCATCTGCATTGGGAAGTCCCTGATTGACAGATTAAGTTGTCCACTCTGAAGGGTAGATTCCTTCATTTTCTCCAATGTGCCGTCAATGTCTTTCCACTTCTGTTGTGCGTTAGCGGTCGCCTCGTCACGCAACTCAATGAAGAAGTCGAATGTGATCGCTACTTCGTGTGTGGCAGCTCGTTTGACTCGGTGCAAAGTTGTGGTTTGGGAGAGATCTCGTTTCTCACGTGTCACCTCTCCGCACTCGACCAATACATTGTCAACGCCACAGCCTGGGTAGTCACGACACAGTACGTTGTAACCTGATGAGTTCAGTGACGAGATGAACTCCTGCTTGATATGTTGCTGTGCTTGTTCTGATGAACAGTTACCACTGTAGTACCGCACTTTGTTTCCAAGTCGAAGCTTACTTGGATTGTGTCTGGCTACGAAACGCAAAACAACATTAGTTAGACCATGTCCATCACACACTGTTATAAGATCAGTGGTTTTTCAGAAACAATAAACTGCTGTAAGTATAATATTATTAAATAATGTAAGTTTTGTTTCGACATTTTCTTTTCTAAGACGTTCAGTACATCCACAATTGGTTAATATTTAAATATTGACAGTGCTTCAAAGTAACTGTACAGTCAATGTTAAACACGACATCCAGTACTGTGACACTAGAACACGACCTGTGCAGTCAGGGACAGTGTCGCTCGGTGTCCACGTTCCCTTAGAGTCATCACATATGTAATATTCTGCGGCTGTTGTCCCACGAGGGATGTCATACTTGTCGTTGCAGTAGAGACGAGAATGGATACCATGGAACCAGTTCTCCCAAGCCAGAGCCCCATTCAGTGGCGGGTCGAGCTTATTGCAAGACTTCACTATAAAGAAACGACGGACAAACTGAAATCTTCTGTTTGATCGATTCAAATCCGAAAAAGGAAAGATAGAATAATGCAGACTATCATTATAAAAGTGCAATCGTAACATAACAAAGTCCTGAAATATCTTCTAATTTTACAGTTTCAACCATATTCCGATAAAACTACAAACGTTTTATTATTTGTGAAATATTATACAGCTGCAAGGAGAAACCAAGCAGATGCTATTGAATATGCAGTCATGCTAATCTATGAATAATTCTACATCAAACCAAATGTGAGAATATAAGATCAAATTGATAAAAAAATTCAAATAAAGTATCCAAAAACTCCTAGCATACGTTTCTATTTTAGTGATCACCTTTGGTATTTTATTTATAATGAAGCATCGTATACACCGTTCAATAAATCAGTAGAAACAATCGCCAAATGACTGGGTGTGCTGAGGGGGGTCAGCTTTCTTGACTCGTCTCAGCACACCCAGTTCGTTGGCAAGTTTTTGTATTGATTTATTGACAGTTGTATATGACGCGTCATTAAAATGCTTGCTTTTTCGATAATTTTAAATCATACATTGAGCAAAACGTCTTCCAGCAGATAATCAACTTGCCATCACATGTAGGTGGCGCGCTGCTCCAGAAACCAGATGTTGATGCACTTGCGTTACGTTCGCAGGTGATGTTATTTTCACCGATCATATCATATCCTGGCTCACAGGCAAAAGTACACGACGCTCCGTATGCGAGGCCTTGGGGACAAGACATGGTCTTCATCTTTCGTGGCCACTGGACCGAGGGACATGTAGTCTCTGAAAACATCCAACAGTTAGTACTTTAAAGTACCTTGAACAAATGCAAAATTGCAACATTGTATGAACGTCAAATGTCCAAGTCCTTATAATGGCGATGACCTTATAATTGCGTTGTCGACGTTATTTCAACGTTGTGCCAACGTCACATATATCCACGTCGTTATAACGTTGATGATCAGACATTGTAAAACGCCATATTTATATGTATGTACCTAGTTGGTTGGGCTGTCGACGTGATTGCAACGTTGTATGGACGTAAATTTTTCACGTCATACTAAAGTTAATGACCAGACTTTGCAAAGACGTTGGGTTGGGTTGTCGACGTGATTTCAACGTTGTGCCAACGTCATATATATCTACGTCGTTATCACGTCGATCACCAGACGTGGTAAAAACGTTGCATTTATAGATGAAACTAGTTGGTTGAACTGTCGATGTGATTACAACATTGCATGGATGTCAAATTTCCACGTCCTTATAACGTTGATAACCAGACGTTACAAAGACGTTGGGTTGGGTTGTCGACGTGATTTCAACGTTGTGCCAACGTCATATATATCTACGTCGTTATCACGTCGATCACCAGACGTGGTAAAAACGTTGTATTTATAGATGAAACTAGTTGGTTGAACTGTCGATGTGATTACAACGTTGCATGGATGTCAAATTTCCACGTCCTTATAACGTTGATAACCAGACGTTGTGAAGACGTTGGGTTTGGTTGTCGACTTGATGTCAACGTAGTGGCGACATCAAATTTCCACGTCCTTGTGACGTCGATGACCAGACGCTGAGAGAACGTTGCATTTATGTTGTTCGACGTCGCAACATATATACAACTAATAATCAACGTCATACCGACGTTGTATGCCGGCTGGGTTACTCCGATTCCAGGATATCGGCTGATGGAACTAACACGGAACTGCAGGCCATACTATGAGATAATCATAACACGAAGGCGCGGGTGGCGATTGGCAGTCAAACCCATGGCAGTTATTTTAGTAAGTTATTTTAGTAAGTTATTTTAGTAAGTTATTTTAGTAAGCGCATAGAACATCGCACACTATTCATAAACCTAATTCTGCGATCAGTGTCGACAATGCATTAAAATGGCATCGGTCTGCCCATGTGACTCTGGAATACTTGGTTCTATAAATCTTCTACAAACATGTATTTGACTGAATTGCTGGATACAATGCCAACAATATCTTGGCATCGCGAATGTCAACATATTATGGCCTTAGCTGTACTTCTTGGAAATGTATCAGACATTCAATCAAGTGTGACATAGTTGAATATCAAACAAATTATTATGAAATACCAAAATAGTGTCAGCATTTTTATATCAACAAATATTTATTTAAAGCAAAGTTAGGAAGAGATGGCAATATTATTTCCAGGCAAGAATGTTCTTTTTTTCGGTCATATATGTTTTAATCATTAAAAAAGGCGATGAAAACAGTGAAGATGTGTAAACATATTGAATGAATGAATTAATAAATTAATAAATTAATGAATGAATGAATGAATGAATTAATTAATTAATTAATGAATTAATGAATGAATTAATAAATGAACTAATGAATGAATGAATGAATTAATTAATGAATTAATGAATTAATGAATTAATGAATTAATGAATTAATGAATTAATGAATGAATGAATGAATTAATTAATTATTTAATTAATTAAATAAATAATTAATTAATTAAATAATTAATTAAATAATTTATTTATTTATTTATTTATTTATTTATTTATTTATTTATTTATTTATTTATTTATTTATTTATTTATTAATTAATTAATTAATTAATTAACGAATGAACGAATGAACGATTGAATGAATGAACGAATGAACGAATGAATGAATGAACGAATGAACGAATGAATGAATGAACGAATGAACGAATGAACGAATGAACGAATGAACAAATGGTCGTAGGATCGAACGGACGGACGGACGGACGGACGGACGGACGGACGGACGGACGGACGGACGGACGGACGGACGGACGGACGGACGGACGGACGGACGGACGGACGAACGAACGAACGAACGAATGAACCTGATAAAACGCCACCTACTTCCGACTGTAACTGTAAACCAGCACGGAATGGCGTCGTTGTGTGACGCGTCCTGGGCTGTGTACTGTATCTCATGTAGGCCCTGCGTGAACCGTGACCCCGGGGCCAGGCCTTTGGACTGACGTGGTGTGATAGAGCTGTTCGCGTTATCAGTTACGACAGGAATTGGCCACGTTGCGACAGCCGAGTTTTGGCCTCGGTCAGCGTTCACCTTCACGGCGGATGGGCATGTCTTGAACTCTGGGGGTGTATTGTCTGAAAACACGTTATTTCACTGGAAATATGATGCGTAAATTAGGTTGGCATTTTATATAACAAGAAAACAGGGGAAGCTAAACATGCGAAGTTATTTTGCATATTATCTAGTATATTTTCATAATGTCCTGAATATTTGTACACAGCATATCACCGAAACATAGTCAAAGAAGTGATATTCATATATGTCAAATGCATGTTACTAGCATTCGTGGAGACCTTTTATTAATATCATCATGCTTGTCCTGAGATATACACATGGGCACAGTTGTCCTATTAAGTGCCAGAGTAATACTCTGTCACTGGACCACTGTTGATGACGTCACACCTGTTGTGTTCAAACCGTCAACTATACAAGATATAGTATTATCTCATGTGTCATGTTTACAGAAAGTAACAAAAACTTCCGTTTAATCCAATTCTATATTTTACACAAACTATTTTTACATACATACATACATACATACATACATACATACATACATACATACATACATACATACATACATACATACATACATACATGGGATAGTGTATGACTCCCACTTTTCCAAGATCTGCAGATAAAGAATCGGGCTCCTGATTTAGCTCAGGAGCCACAACCGACCGTAGGCCGATGACAACCTCTTCCCGAGGGAATGCTGGTCGCTGACTGGCGGTGCATGACCAATTCAATCTAGGACCCTTTCTAGTTGATGGGCTTTGGCTCAATACCATATTCAAGTACCTTCACATCCTGACATGATTCCGGACCACGTCTGGTCACCTCTGCAAGTGATGCTACGTGTGCCACTTCGTAACAAACGATACCCTTCCTCACACTCAACGACACATGTTGAACGGAAACTCCACGAATCAGAGCATTCTATCTTGGCATGTCGAGGTAGAGCTACTTGGGGACATTTCTTCCCTGCAGCATATTGTTGGATATAAGAGCACATCTTGTTTGCATATAATCGCAAAATTGTTCAACAAACAAAAGAGATTAAGCATTTCGTAATCGATAAGCAGTTCCAGTTGTAAACAGGTTGGATTGGTACGCTGGGGAGCTATGGGTGATAAGCAATTTTAAACAGGTGGGTTTTTAATTTACGGCGAAATGCTGTTATATTTCCTTGTTGTTATATTTCCTACATACTTAACATCAATGCAGCAACTGCAAACACTTTTGTTCCGACATTTGTCTTAACAATGGGAACAAAAAGTAGATTAAAATTACATGGTTGAAGCTGTCTGGGCTGTCTTGCAGGAGGGAACAGCGAATATAAGTATGCTGGTTGCTTGGATGAAAGGTAATTGTACAGATCTTAAAAACAAAGCAATATCGGCAAATTTGCAATGAGTCCACAGTGAATATACTTATTGTGAACCCAATGTAAATCTAAAATTAGTTGACTGTGAATCCACAACCACGGTGATTCTACAGTGGGCTGTACCTACTTACTTGAACATGTCACATTTTCTACCGTCCATTTGCCATTTCGTCGACAGGTCTTCTTCGCATGTCCCGTCATCTTGTAACCTTCATCACACGAAGCAGTACAGGTTGTACCGTACGTGTGCCCCATGCGACATCTGGTGTTGCACTGGATGTGTCCATGTCTGGGCCTCCGCGGTGACTCACATTGCACCACTGCTCAACAGAACAAATACTGGTGCGTGCGAGCGTTCGTGTGTGCATGCGTGCTAATAAAAAATGTACACGTACATACATTCACATACATTCATTGCTATTACCATGTGCACTTTTCCAGAATAGCAAACTGATTACCCAAATCCCATGGCAAACAGTACATCTATCGTAAATAGTAAAATCATATAAAGTAGTAGCATTTAATTGAAAATTATACTCATGACAGTCGTGATTTTTTTTCTTAAGCGAAATCCATGTTCAAGAGGTCAAAGAAAACTATTAAACTCAATTATATATATTTTAGTAAACATTATCGTACCTTCGACTTCGAACTCAAACGAGCAGGTACTCGTGAGGCCACTGTTGTCCGTCGCCACGTAGACGACGGTGTGGCGACCATGCCTGAAGATACTCCCTGACTTCGCAGTGGAAGGCCGTGTTTGCAATATACTGAAACAGTTTATAATGTTATCGACTGACTGAGGCACATGTAGAGAGTTCCTCATACAATGTCATTTATATGTATCTTTTTGTAAAAAATGTAACACTGGATATTCAGTTGACAATGGTACATTTTACAATGAAACATAAACTGACGTATTTTGTAAGTACTAATGGCTTATAAATGCATCACTAGTCTGTGGCATTTAATGTCCTCTAGCACCATGCAGATGGACCTATGGCATTTAACGTATTACCTTAAAACGTTATACATTTACATCTTCCTATTATACATTTACATCTTTCTATATGGGTGGCAAATGCTACAGTGGAAGGGTACCTACCCTGTGCAATTTTGTAACAAAATAATTGAACGTTCTAGTCATGACCAGATATCAGAATCAGAATCACTGCAGCTGATTTTAAATAGCATTAACTATCAGTATTTGTGAAGATGAGGCTACAAGTGAATTGATTAGTTTCTAGGTGCTGTAGTACCTCTTGATTCCCTTGCTGTCTGATGCAGAAGCATTCTCCCAACGGACAGTAGCCTCACATTTGCCTTCGTCTGCAATGATTCTTGACATTGACGGCGGGTGGCACGTGATCTTTGGAGGTGTTGTATCGCCGCCCCCACCGCCGCCACCACCGCCACCTGGATGTCAAACAGTGTAGTTATTAGTTACTTACGTTCTCGCTGATATTATGTATATAACCATGTTTGCTCTACTTTTCTCCAAAGCTAATTACAAATATTTAAACGTACGATGTGCAATTCTCCGGTAGTGCGATGTGTGTAGTTGTTATTACCGTAGTATTCGGCAAATACCTTATTCGCTATAACACATTAGTGTTTCACCTGCAGAATGTACAGGTAAAATATTTCCAATATATGTGTGCGTGTGCGTGCGTGCGCGTGTGATTGCGTGTGTGTGCTTGTGTGCGTGCGTGTGCGTGTGTGTGTGCGCGCGTGCGTGCTTGTGTGCGTGATTGAGTGCGTGCGTGCGTGCGTGCGTGCGTGCGTGCGTGCGTGCGTGCGTGCGTGCGTGCGTGCGTGCGTGCGTGTGTGTGTCTGATCTTACACGTGACATGGCGGTATTGTGGAACTTTGACCTGACGGACACACCGACAAACCTTATTGATTAGGATAATATCACATTGGGATTTATCCATAAAACAATTACAGCAAATACTACAACTATGATTGTGAAAATTCAGTTGTTTGTGCATGTTTCCTTAATGTCGTTAGCTTTGACAGCAATGTGTATGCTCACCACCATCGCACGAGGTCAAGCTCAGCAAATCATCAACGACTGCGCAAGTGAAACCACGAACGATGCGTCCAATTGCACTAAAAAGGCCTCGTTTGACTATCCGTCTTACTTGCACCTGTGATCTTCTTTTATCTGAAATAAAACCATCGTTATAGTATTGCAGTGTTCCACCTATTACAACCCTCGTTATAGCATTGCAGTGTTCCACCTATTACAAACCTCATTATAGCACTGCAGTGTTCCACCTATTACAGCCCTCGTTATAGCACTGCAGTGTTCCACCTATTACAACACTCGTTATAGCACTGCAGTGTTCCACCTATTACAACCCTCGTTATAGCACTGCAGTGTTCCACCTATTACAACCCTCGTTATAGCACTGCAGTGTTCCACCTATTACAACCCTCGTTATAGCACTGCAGTGTTCCACCTATTACAACCCTCGTTATAGCACTGCAGTGTTCCACCTATTACCAGTAGCCACATGGATTTAATCAATAGTACGTACATACGCATGTATGCATGTATGCATGTACGCATGTATGTATACATGCATGTATGCATGTTTGCATGTATGCATGTATGCATGTATGCATGTATGCATTTATGCATATATGCATGTATGCATGTTTGCATGTGTGCATGTATGCATTTATGCATGTATGCATGTTTGCCTGTATGCATGTATGCATTTATGCATGTTTGCATGTTTGCATGTATGCATGTATGCATGTATGCATGTATGCATTTATGCATTTATGCATTTATACATGTTTGCATGTATGCATGTTTGCATGTATGCATGTACGCATTTATGTATGTATGTATGTATGTTTGCATGTTTTCATGTATGCATGTACGCATGTATGTATTTATGCATGTATGCACGCATACATACATGCATACATGCATGTACGCACTGTGAATGTGTTCGTTCTTGCGTGCGTATTTGTGCCCGTGTGTGCGTGTGTGCGTGTGTATGCATTTGTCTTGGAAGTGTGAATGGGAGTATGCATATGAGTGCATGTCCATGTTTACGTATTCCGATCTGCACCAGACTTGTGCTGCTACCTTGTGACGGACGGTGGCAGTTCAACCTTGGTCCATTCCAATAGCCTCCGGCGACACATTCGCGGTGTACCATTCCCGGGTAAGCGGTACACCTGCATCACGTAATTATCAATTTCTGAATTACTTTCAGCAAAATACTACATGTTTTCCGTAAAGTAAGTAACAGACGATCTTACAATTACTGCTAAATACAAATGTGAATCTGTACACAATAAATATACAATCAAATGTTTTGCTTTGTTTTGCTCTTTGCTCCTCCAAACGGCTGTCAATCAACCGTGCTCGTTATGTCATTCATAATCAACCGTGCTCGTTATGTCATTCATAATCCAGATTCGCGAGACTACGTGTTGTCGAAAAGTCCCGACACATTCTGCAAATTCTGAGGCTTCACATTTTTTTATTTCCTAAAAATTGCTTGATTTGAAACGGAATGACCCCATTTATGTTAATAAATGCAGTGTCTCAATGGCCCGTTTTGTGTTTAACCAACCGATGTGTTAACGGTACCAATAAATATACATAATTATCATACACATACCGGTAAAAAGTTTGACTTGATATCTTGATAGATATCGATGCATGTTGTATTGCATTGTCTTACCTGACGGTGCAGCTTGTTCCGACTGCTACGGCGGTAGCTCTATCATTCAGACTGGGTGACCTAGGTGAACAGTTCCTGATGAGGAATTCTTTCTTTAAAGTAGAAAGAAGACATCCGGTCTCTACCTTCTCTTCACCAACGGATTGCTGCAATGGGTCAATGCGAACAATGTTTTAGTAGTGTTATATTTTCTATTCCAAAATGTTGGAAAGGCTGTAATTTAGAGGCATACATTAGTAATCAAAATCGGAAAAGTACTGGACTATATATCTACTAATATCTACCAAAAATCATAAACTATCCAAACATGGAAATGCCTATTCTTTTTTGACTGTCAAAATTCCACCCTAAAATAAACCACTGCTTACAAGTGTTTCAATGACACAGTGATTAGTATTGCTGTCTAAATGTTCATGTTTTTATTGAGGTATATTTCGTCAACATATCACTGTGATTGTTCATGGTGTTTACATGTTCATATTGTGGTTGAGGATTTATTCGTCAAATATCACCATGATTGTAACTGCTGTCTAAATGATAATTTCGCCATTCATAAACATAAATCACCGTCTTTGAATTACACCTATTTCATGTGTTGGGCATAACTGTTGATATAGCAATTAGCACATAACGTAATTATAAATAACGCATGCTTGTTCATTACACGTTAAATTATATCAGCCATCATTACTGATACCTGACTGAATGTAGTGCCGCTTCCTGTTGTTACAAATACCGCTATCAACACGAACAGCCAAGACGTCGCCATTTTGAGGGTGCACCTGAAACACAATTACCAGTTGTGCTGTTGTGGACATGGAATGAAAAGTATGTAAACAATAATATTTGTTTCGTTTTGGTCATTCTGTTTCGTATAAATGGAACTGATATGCCACAGGCCACGAGCCTAATGCGTTGACGGTAACCGCTGTGCCTGTATTCTCGAAACAAATTACGAAATCGGTACAAAAATGTGGCGTCAAACTCTCCCCGGTGGTCACTCAAATAAAATCTGGAGACACATGCGCGTTAAAAAAAAGTTAAAAAGAAAGAAAGACGGGTGTCGATACATCAAATCGAATAGGGCACTGTTTATGGAAAAGGGTCTAACAATTAGTTTGCATTGCAGATCAAATGGGATTGCAATGAAAACCATAAGTTTAGGGCTAAGATGCAGTAAATCAGACGGCGATTATTTTCCGCGAAACATACGTGTTCTGATCATTAACTTCGAGCTTTTTACAACCGCTAAAAGACCAGAATGCTTTACGACGTTTCCTGTTAGACGTTAGACCGGCAGTTGCCAATGACGGCCAGTCATGTGAAACTCACAGGTGGCTCGATTACTTGTTACTTATAAAATTTAATATATCCTTCTGGGAAACCATCGGCCGGGACACTGTTTGTTTATGCAAAATAGAAAACCGATACGCTTATTGAAAATAGAATAGTTATGTAAGAATTAAAATAAAGCTAAAAAGTCCTCCTGACGAAAATAACACGGGGCGAGTTCCAGTGGAGAACTTTATGATGCAGTTACATATACACCTGTATTTGGTGGTGTTGTATTGGTTGTTGCATGCACCTGTATTGGGTGGTGCTGTATTGGTTGTTGCATGCACCTGTATTGGGTGGTGCTGTATTGGTTGTTGCATGCACCTGTATTGGGTGGTGCTGTTTTGGTTGTTGCATGCACCTGTATTGGGTGGTGCTGTATTGGTTGTTGCATGCACCTGTATTGGGTGGTGCTGTATTGGTTGTTGCATGCACCTGTATTGGGTGGTGCTGTATTGGTTGTTGCATGCACCTGTATTGGGTGGTGCTGTTTTGGTTGTTGCATGCACCTGTATTGGGTGGTGCTGCCCGTGCAAATAATTCGTTTTTGTTCAAAAACTATCAAAGTAAATAATATCCGATGCGCTAAATAACAATTAGGCATATTGACGTACTACATAATGCATGTTGAATCTTAGTCTGGTCGGCTTGCGTTATAATAAAAAATTATCACATTCGCCCACGTTATTTTGGTATTAGATATTCCGTTAGCGAACCCCCCCCCCACTAGGGGCAGCATTGCATATGTACGAAAACTTGAGTTACGTATTCGTTATTATATCCAGAATACAGGTATTGTACTGTACTCTCCCTAAATATAACGACGGCTAAAATGTAGTTTACGCAAGATCGCAAAATTGCGGAAAAAACCTGCCCTTTCTTTAGCGGGCTTTCTTTAACGTTCACACTTGCGCCATGAACAGGAATTAAGGTTATATTTGTGCCAAGAATAGAACAGTTGAACAGACTATCACCATAGCGGGGTAACTGTAAGGGTTAAAAATGGTTTTGGAAACGAAATGATAAATAAACGAACATCACACCCATACAGGAAGACATTTATTAAAATGTTAAGTAGTATACCATATTTGTAGTTCCGACTCTCATAATAGATAGGATGTTAATGAGGACGGACACAAAGTATAGATATACATGCTTGAGAACATCTGTTTGGGCACAGAACGTGTTTCAGGAATCGTTTCTAGAATAGCAACGGTTAGCCGTGTTCTAGAATCGACAGGCAGTTTCCAGTAAGGACGTGAATATATCACGACTGCCTAACAAGGAAACCTTGCCACTCTCCGCCCACAATTTCGCCGTCGCCGTCGATATCGTAATTATTGAGTAGCTATACAAACGACGACCTGACGACAATAGCACTGCCCCTGTACTCTCCACACATAACACAGCATTACGGCTCCATTTGGCGGCGTCAAACCACTTAATTAGATACGCATCGCCTGTTGTCGACAAAAAGTTAGACCCTGCGACGTGGCTATTATATCGTGTGTGCTAAATTTAGCAATTGCAATCACGACATGCACACATTTATTTCGTTTTAGACAGGGTTTTTCCATGTGTCACTATCCATGCTACACAATCCAACGCGTACGTCGGGAGAATCAGCACAATTCAGTTTCCAATCAACCAAAATGTAACGTAATCTTGCAATCGATTACCAAGAAAATGGTAAATATTCGCAAGAACGTTTCCCTGTCTTCTCTTGGTTGTGAAGTGAAGTGAAAGTTTATTCAACAACAACAACAACATAATACAGGTGCATAGTATGGTGTGCTGCTGCTGCTGAAGGGACATAGCTGAAGTCATACGACTTATAAGGTGCTATGCCCTTCTCAAACTAAATAAATGCAATATAAGTAAAACATTAAATACAAAATAGCATTCACAATTCACTTATAAACTTATTACAGTGGTGCTTGAGCTAATTATAAATTAACTAATTGACATAACTTTCAATTAAAAGTTTATAAATATGCTGTAAGTAATGACAACTTCAATGTTTTTTTAAATTGTTTTAAACTTGGTAGCTGAGTTATTTCATTTGTTAAGCTGTTCCACGTATTTATACCTTTGACAGTGAGTGACACTAGTCTGAGGGTGGTGTTTGTTTGTTTAACATAAAACAGTTTGCTTTGTCTGGTACCATGCATGTGTATAGCTTCGGTTGGTTTAAAGAATGCTTGAACCCGACCATTTTAAGAGTGATTATTTGCTTTATAGAGTATAATCATAGACTTTTATGTAACTAAATCATGAAGTTTAAATATTTTTGAGCTGTGGAAAAATACAGATGTATGATCATGGTAATTAAGGTTATAAATAATCCGTATAGCTTTTTTCTGTAACAGAAATAGTTTCTTGAGTGTGGATTGATACGTACTTCCCCATATATCACAGCAATATGACATATGTGGTTCAACAAGTGATTGATATAATATGTGTAACGCTTGACAATCAAGAACATGCATAGTTTTATACAAAACTGCTATGCTTTTTGATACTTTTGTTCCAACCATTTTTATATGTTCTCTCCGTGTTAGGTTTTCATCAATAGTTACTCCAAGGAATTTTGTATTTGTTACCTGCTCAATGTTTGTTCCATTCAAAACTATATGCACATCTGTTCTAGGTTGTTTTTTATTGTTAACCGTTATAAAATTTGTTTTATTCACATTGAGCGATAATTTGTTTGCTCTGAACCATAGGCCTAGTTGTTTTAGTTCGTTGTTAACTACATTGGTTACATCATCAATATTACTAGCCGAGTAAAACATGTTAGTATCATCTGCAAATAGAATAATATGAAGTAGTTTGGAAACATCGCACATGTCATTTATGTACAAGATACACAGTAATGGGCCAAGGATTGATCCTTGCGGGACTCCACACTTGATTTCCTTGAATTCTGAGTTACTATTATTGTAGCATACATATTGTCTACGGTTGGATAAATAACTTTTTATCCATTCCAGAGCTAAACCCCTTACTCCAGAGCATTGCAATTTACTTATCAATATGTTGTGGTCAACGGTGTCGAAAACTTTTTTTAGATCGATAAAGACACCAATCGTACTTTGGGATTTACCCATTGCAGAAGTAACCTTTTCGACAAATTCAGTTAGAGCTAGTGAGGTCGAATGATTACTTCTGAAGCCATACTGCCCGACTGACAGTATGTGTTGTGCTTCAGTGAAAGATGTTACCCTTTTGTTAAATATTTTTTCAAGTATTTTTGAAAATTGTGATAAAAGAGATACAGGTCTATAATTAGAAAATTTAAAACGATCACCTGACTTAAATACAGGAATGATTTTTGCCAATTTCATATCATTTGGAAATGATCCGCAGATCAATAATCTGTTAAAAATGTGGGTTAGTGGTTTTACAATTTGCTTTATTGTATGCTTAACTGTTTTCATGCTGATCTCATCGTGTCCGTATGAAGTTTTACTTTTGCACCCAGACACAATGTCAAGTACTTCTTGCTCAGTAACTGGCTGTATATACTGTGACTGTGATACATTACTTTTTACGAAGTCAGTGGGCTTTGTTCCCGGGCAGGGTTCTATAAAGCTTGATCAATTTGTACCTATGTCAACAAAGAATTTTTTGAAATGGCTAGCTATTTCTTTACTTTCTAATACTACTCGTTTTTCACCAACATGAAATTCGTTGGAATATTTTGTTTCAGATTTTCTTTTACCTATTATGTTTTAGAATTTTCCAAGTCTCTCTTGTATTAGTTTTACAATCTTCGAGTTTTTTCCTGTAATAGTTCTTCTTTTCTAGACGTAAGAGTTTTGTTAACTTGTTTTTGTACTTTTTGTAGCGACTTTCTGTTAATTCTGACCTATCTTTTAGAAACGCTAAGTACAGGTTATTTTTCTTTACGCAGGCATTTTTTAGCCCTCTTGTTAACCAAGGTTTATCATTCCGTTTTGTTTTTCCTATATACGTGGTTATTTTGACAGGACAGGCATCGTTGTAAGTATTACTTAGTATTTGCATAAAGCGCGAGAATGCTAAGTTAGGGTTTGACTCGTTCATCACAATTTCCCAGTTTATATAATTTAGGTCGTGCTCAAGTCTGTTTAACGAATCTTCATCTAATTTTCTTTTATATTTAACTGTTGGATCTTCATGATTAACCACGTTAGTGCTGTTGTCACACAGAACGAAAATTGGCATATGATCTGTAGCATCGCTTAAAACAATGCCGCACACTTTCTACACAGCTCAGAACAGAAAATGTTATCTATTATAGTAGCACTCCTGCCTGTTATTCGTGTTGGCCTGGTGATCAAGGGATATAATCCAGAGCTAAACAGTTGATCAAGGAAATATTTTTTTCCAGCTCGCTCTTCGCAGTGCAATAGATCTATATTGTAATCACCACATATGTATACAATTTTACTGGTGAGATTTCCCAGTATGAATGAGAGATTGTTATTAAATTTGCTGATGCTGGTATTCGGCGCTCTATACGTACAACCGACATTGATCGTGTTTACTAATTTGTAACTCGATAAAGATGCTTTCAAAACAATCATTATCCACATACGAAATGTTCCTTAGACAAATATCAGAAGACTGACAATTGTTAAGCAGAGATTCACACACACATGTGGCAACACCACCGCCTTGCATGTTTTATCTGGAATTACAGGACAGTTTGTAACCTGAACATGCGACTTCATTGTTACTTCATTTCCATCCCAATTGTTTTCATTAAGCCAAGTTTCTTATACTGCAATGATTTGAAATTTATACTCCATACTTCGGATAATATCCTTTATCTTAGACAAATTTGCTTTTAGACTCCGGGCATTAAAGTGTATAACACTCAGTTTGTTTGGCCGGTTGTTGCTGGCACTGCTAAAAAGTATCTATTTCGTGTCCATAACAGTGTTTGTTGTAATCAAGCGGTTTATCATATGTAAGTGTTAACCCGTCGTTTTGTTGGGTATCTGACGCCATAGTTAATTGAAGAGTTCACAACAAGATCCGGCAAGGTATTGCACATGTACTTAGTTAGCTAATCACGGTTTGCGACATCGTGCCGCTCCCTTACCACCAGTTTGTCAAATGTCAAATACGCGATGTTCCCCTCTTCCCGGGCCTTCATCATTTTGGGCAACAGTTCTTTCCGCCTCGCCATGACCCTCTGTGAGTAGTCTTCATTCACACAGATGCCTCGAGGCCGATTCTTCTTCGCCGCCTGTAGCACCAGCTCGCGGTCCTTGTACGAGTTGAACTTGACGACGATAGCCCTGGCTCTCGTTCCCGGGCCGCCAGTTCGGTGCGCGCGCTCGATGTTGATGGCGTGGGCGAGACCGAATGACCCGCACTGGATATGTACAGGTCGTCTCCTTATGGAAATGCGACAATAACAAGGACACACAAGAAGGTGTGTTGCGGCAACGTCTATATAAAATAAAAATTAAGAAAATACGTATATGTGAATCGGAGAGTATGTTCAAACATTTCATTAACCTCTTGTAACCGTTGACGGCGTCAGTTGATCTCGCGTGAACAACGAAATCGGTTTGTCGATTGGTAATAATTATTCGCCTGACATAAACCTGCAAGACGTGGCCGGTGTTGATCTTAACACCGCAAGCAGTGGAACTGTCCTGTGAACGGTGACTGCGAAATTTATTTTCCGTGTTAGCTTCCTGGACCAGGAGCACAAAGCTTTTGTTTGTTTATGTAAACGACACCAAAAGGCTTCACTCCATGGGCTGATGGGACCATCTCCGACATCCCAAAAATGCGTTGCTGCCGGGTCTGGGGTGGGGCGTTCCCCCTAGCGTTGTTCCGATTCGATTAATCGATTTTGTCGATGATTGGTTGGTTCATACTTCCGATCAATTAATCGATCACAATCTTGTGTGATCGATTATTTTGTCGATGCTTGGTTGGTTCATGCTTCCGACCAGTTAATCGGTCACAATCTTGTGTGACCGTTAATTTTCGATTGTAAAAAAATATTCATTTTGAATTTCGTTCCCGTTCTATATAGACTCGTCGGGAGTCGTGTGTGCGACAAACGGTGGCGCCACATCACGGAGCTTGGATAATCGAGGGTAGTTAATGTTTATAATGGCCAATTAAGTAAGCACTGATTATAGTAATATTACCTCTTGATGGCGGTCACAACTGAATTAATCACGTTTTTAATTTATACAAGAGAATGGGGTTCTACATAATATACGTGTAATTGTAAATGAGGACGGACACTTACAGTAACGCTAGCTTGAGAACATTTGTTTGGGCATAGAACATGTTTTTGCAATCGTATGGGTCCGTGAGTTATTGCAAATCTAGCTACTGTTAACTGTGTCCAATTACCAGGGGATTAAGATAGCACGACTGCGGAATAAGGAAACTTGTGACTCTCCATTAGTCACGGTTGAGTGCACTCCAGCAGAAACTATGTATTTACGGTTATACGACTCCATAAAAAAATTAATACAAAATAAGGAAAATAAATAAATGCTAGTACATTATGCGTTTAGAAAGTTATATAATCGTGTCACATGTTCCTAACACATGTTGAAATGTGACGTAGGACAATGAATTGAATGATAATCGCATAAACCGACAAAACATTCAAGAAAAATCTAGTAAATATTACGAACGTTGTGTTAACACGAAAACAAAGGAAACAATGTGAACTATTTTATGAGAGATATGTTGTTGCATATAATAACATAGTTATTACTTATACACCATGTATTACATTATTGGAGACAATTAAATTACTTAATCATTGACACATTTTATAAACGTTAACATCATTTCTAACTTTAGTAAGCATGACTCAAGGATTGACACAATATATGTAACATATAACACTAAATACAAATTCCGTAAGCGTTACAATAATGTGTAGCTTTTATTCAAACACATTTATTAAATTATACGTTTTGTGGCACAGAACTGCTGCGTCCGTTTAGCTGTACTAGGCAACATTCAATATTAAATTTGAAAACTGACTTAAAGTAAATTTGAAAACTGACTTCAAGTCACATTTAAGAATGTTCAAATGCAACAAGAAAAGCAGTTATTAATTCAGGCTGTAACTTAACAAAAATAGCTTGGTCTGAATGTAACAACAGAGCTGCCACCGATTGTGAGCCAACCGAACATGCAGGCAGCAACACGGCAGCAATCACTACCACCGCCACAATGACCGCCGCCTTGGTAGACATTGAACAATGCTTTATATACAGTGCGGCTCCATGTAGCAACGTTAAATCACCAATTTAGATACGCATAGCCTTAATATACTTCTCAAATGTTGACAACAAGTTAGAGCTTGTGACATGGATATCATATCATGCGTGCGAACGTTGGAAATTGCGGGTTAGCACGAACATATCATGGCACAGTTATATTGTTTAACACAGAGACTCTCCACGAGTCATCAGGTAACGTGCGAGTTTGACAACATAATCAGATAAAACAAACGTTGTAACAAAACAAATATGTACGTAGAAGAATTGAGCAAAATTATGTTTCAAATAAGGAAACACAATGGTATTGATTGTAGCCCCATATATATAGTATTTTATAAATATAAAGTATATGTGTGAATCCACGAGCAGGTTGACACATTTCACTAACCTCTGACAAACGTTGAAGGCGTTTGACATAAATCTGGCAGACGTGGACGATGTTGATCCTAGCGCCCCAAGCAGTATAATTGCACTAAGGGAGGGTCTAGAGTTTAATACTAGCCAACCGTGGTTATGATGGTTTCCAAATGACGCTGGGATTTCCCCACGAATGTTCACGCTTCCGCGATCGGCCAATGCACAGCACGATATTTATGTAGCGCCATAATCACCTAGTGCCTCATGACGCTGTGTGATTTGCATGAGGAAGTCGAACCTTGTGGAACTGCGGGGAAGAACTTACGTCTTTACTCATATTATAAAAAGGGTATCATAGGATAACATGAGAGTGTAAGCACATTATGTATGCGCATAAGTTTATGCATATACATTCCATCGACATGGTAGGAGAGAACTGCTACTATGTGATTAATAAATAAATTATTAAGGTTTTTGAGCTGTCGATATTATTGTGAGTTATCCCGATCTTACTGAGAGTTCTCTCGATCGTGCTATGAGTTCAGAGAGACGAAGAGTCGTCGCGTGCACTATATAAACCGAGTTGCGACTTTCTCAATAGACAAGATGTTTAAAGAGGATATCGAGTTTAGAAATGCGTACCCGAGAACACTTGTTTGGGAATGGAACGTGTTTCTGGATTCGTTTCTAGAATAACAACGGTTAGCCGTGTACCTGAAGCGACACACAATTACCAGTAAGGACGTGAATATATCACGATTGCAGAACAAGGAAAACTTGCGAATCTCCGCCCACAATTTGTTTTCGCCGTCAGTATCGTAATTATCGAGAAGTTATCGGGGCCAGAGCTGTTACGAGTTTGGTCTGGTGGCCGTTCAAGTTCACATGTATCAGTATGTTCGTATTAATTTGTTTAAGTTTCTGAGTCAATGTTGCGGCAAACTGCATGACTGTAATCCTGATTCAGGTTATTATACTAGTTCAGACAGTTAGAATGACTTTGTGTGGGTTTTTTAGCAAGTTGCTATCGTGATTTCGAGCTGCCGCCGCGCTGCCGGTGGCCACCGGCTCGTCTGTCAATATAAAATATGTATATATGCAGTGTATTTCTGCTATAATGTCAGAGAAAATCATCTATTTTGATATATTAAATACCTACGAAAGTTCTCCATAGCACGTTTCGCCGAGTTTGTTCGCCGCGCCTCTGTGCATTATACAGCCATACATCCGATACGATTCCATACAGTGCCTGTTATTTTATCCGATGCGTCTAAATGGTGTCAACACAAAAGCCACTAACCTGTCAGTATCAGCAAGACGCTGCTGGACCGCGACCTTCCCGGTGTACGATCTTTCCTTGACTGCGGCTACGTTGTAGCAGTGCTTTATTATGTTCAAGCGATCTTTCCTTGACTGCGGCTACGTTGTAGCAGTGCTTTATTATGTTCAAGCGAATGAGGAAACTATTGTCAAGTCGCATGAAATAACCAGGCGACACGTCATCCGGCGTTGCGGAATTCCCATTGATAAAAATACCCATATTTGCTGTCTTGCAAATCTTAACGACATGTATAACCACGTTGATATATTGACTCGATGCATCGCATAACCATTCACACACACTCACCTGGTTATATGTATCGAATAACTGTTTCGTAGTACGCGAATTGTGTATTATGACTTGATATGTTTGTCCAATGAGGGAATAGTAAGCAAGTATAGGATGTCATAAGTGTCGCATCACTACAATCATTAGTCATTACGTAGCTCCTGAATGTAGTAATTCTGACTGCAAATAGATCAAAACTAAAGGAACGTTAATTTCAACACCAACTCCAATTCGGCTTCGCTGCAGTAATTGCGCGAAGGGTAACTAGGGATTCATTTATACAGGTGAGTGAACTGAGAACGAAATTGCCCAAACGCTTAAAAAGCTGCAAGACGATTCGAACCCTGAGTGTTGCCTTGGACCACCTACGACGGACCTTGGACCACCTACGACGGACCTTGGACCACCTACGACGAGGAACATGTACTTCAGCAAAACATGTAAAGCTGCGTATTTGTTTTATACACCCAACATACGTACTTTGTGTACGTTTCAGCAGCATTACCACCCGCGGTTCAACCCGTCACGGTTGAGTGAGCTCCATATGTGCAATACCTTAACGGGGGGGGGGGGGTTGGAGTGTGGGGGGGGGGTAGATGTGTTGTGTGGCTGTCGGGTGGAGGACCGGCTTCAGTGTGCTATATCTGCATTTATTGCAACCCCCCCTTTTTTTACTGTAGCGTTAGACTAATTTTTATGTCTGCTTGTTTTGCACCCGGGACGACAAATAACCTGCTGTATTCAATAGAAGGTGTCAAACTATGTTTTTATTCGTCACGGGTACGTTTCTGTTGCTCTCAACGTGATCCGGTTAAGTCAATATTAATGCACTTTGTGTAAACCGTCTTCTTCTATTACAGATAATACATATGTATTGATCACATATACAATGTGACTTGAGTGTTATCACGCTGGGCACATTCGCACCATCGCACCATCGCACTCGTATCATATATCTATATACATTTACCCCTTTGACTTCACCTGGCATAGACACTGTGCAGAAGGGAAGTAGGGTGGTTAGCGTCACATACATTCCTCTTCCTTCCCAAACACCAGGTGTGATAGGCGAGTCCGCAATATGTTCCTTTAAAAAAAACTCGTTCGCTTGGCCTCACCTTGTGGTCACGAGGAGAACTTCACACCATTGAGCCACCGCGCCGTCCAACTTTATATGGCTCGTAGGGAGTTCCCATAACGTCATTCAGCGAGGATTCGGCAAGGCATTTGTACAGCCTGCATGGGTGGCTATGCGCAACGTAGCATTCTCAGTTGAAATATATGTCGACTTACTGTTGTAGCTTCACAAACTAAGAAAAGCACACATTTCACAGTAAATACAAACATAAAAAATATAGTTCTCTTATTGAGAGTAATATAACCCACCACCAAACTATTATGTTTATTTTTATTACGCACGTATTTAATAAACAATTTCAGCTATACCTTTTTCGTTCCCACTGTTTCTCAATACTTAACATATAGCCTGTATTTTTAACTTATCTCATACGTAGCCATAATGTAGTTTCAGCTACAAATTTAAAGCGGCGAACTTGCCCGTTATGCGGTAGTGTGAGGGGTGGCAGGAAATGAGATGTGGGATGTAAGTTCTACAAATTAGTGGGAGGTTGGCCTCATTGCTAGGTGAATTGGAGGGAGGAGGATTCTTAAAATTGGTGGGAGATTGCCAATCACCCATCTAGCGTACTTAATGGCCTTCAACCACGCCATGCATGAGTGATGCCCCACCAACGGGGACGTTGACTCGTTCTTAAACTTGTATGTATAAAACAGTAACATTACTGGTGTTTCCTTGTCCTGCTGCGTTATAGCTGTTCTCAGATATCTCGATTACATCGCATGTACAGCTTAAGCTTGTCTTCTTAAAAATAACGCATTAAAACTGATAAGTAGCTTATTCACCCGATGAACGACATTCTGTCCCTAGTTACGTATACGCATCTCGTCGCGACACTTATGGGGAACACGTGACCGGCAAATTCAGCTGACGTCAATGCGTATAAGTTATGGAACTAGCGATAGCTAGAGCGAAAAAATTACAGCTGAAACTGTCTATTGTGTAGAACGCTTTGATATAACATTACACTTTCTAGTACACAAAACAGCTTCAAATTGTGTTTACTGTCATTTAAGCGAAAACAGTATCGCCGCAAATCTCTCCATCGGGAACTATTTTATCTTTTTCTGGGCGTTTCGCACGATCGCGTTAATGTTCGACATCGAAACGTCACTGGAAAGAGATTCCTCCCGATTCATTACAATTGTAATGGGATTGGGAAGAGGTTTCTCCCATTTCGTTACAATCGTAATATGATCGAAAAGAGGTTCATCACAGTTCGTTACAATCGTAATGGAATTGGGAAGAGGTTCCTCCCAGTTTGGTACAATCGTAATATGATCGAAAAGAGGTTCTTCACAGTTCGTTACAATCGTAATGGGATTGGGAAGAGGTTCCTCCCAGTTTGTTACAATCGTAATATGACCGAAAAGAGGTTCTTCCCAGTTCGTTACAATCGTAATGGGATTGGGAAGAGGTTCCTCCCAGTTCGTTACAATCGTAATATGATCGAACAGAGGTTCTTCCCAGTTCGTCACAATCGTAATGGGATTGGGAAGAGGTTCCTCCCAGTTCGTTACACTCGTAATATGATCTAAAAGAGGTTCTTCCCAGTTCGATACAATCGTAATGGGATTGGGAAGAGGTTCCTCCCAGTTCGTTACAATCGTAATATGATCGAGAAGAGGTTCTTCCCGGTTCTTTACAATCGTAATATGATTGGGAAGAGGTTCCTCCCATTTCGTTACAATCATAATGGGGTTGGGAAGAAGTTCGTTGCAATTTTTACATAAGAGGAATGAATTCCTCCAAGTTCGTTGCAATATGGTAATAACTGGCGAATATGGTCACCGTCAATGAGAGGAATAGCACACAAAGTCCCAGCAGTAATCAATAGTTCTTCACCTTAAGCTATTATCCACCATACCTAACCTTGAATGACCTATTTCCGACAACAGAATATACGTGGGACTAGTTCACAGTCGTAGCCAGGACTAGATTGTAATGTCGTGAGACAGCTAAAATTAATACGTTTCAGGACATTTTTTAAGTAGTTATTAAGCATTTATTTGTTAACGTGTCGTTCAAAAAATGACTTTACATACGAGAAATTGGACGTCGGCGTAATTACCCGTTTCCTGTTCCCGTTTCTATTTAGAGGGAGTTCGTCCTTCAGCGAGTTCTCGATTCAACGCATGACTATGATTGTTGAGTCATGCTTTACTTGTGAGATGCAGTGCGGCTTGTTGGTGTATAGCATAACTGCTGCATTTCATTCACTGGGAGGTAAGTTTGTGTCAGCCGTGATTATGGACAAGTATTACTTACTTCCTATCACCGTTTACTTGCTGTGAGCATAGACCATCGACATGATGTAACCCAACTTTTAATTTAATAACTAATAATTCAAGGTCTCACTGGAAGCTCTTTCTATGTCGTCCTCTTCTTTGCCCGATGACAATTGGAAACTAATTATGCGATTGGCGTCCAGCTATCCAACAAAGTTACAAATCAGCAAATCCACATGGACGGGACTAAATCAGTCCATTTGTTTCGTGATGATACCACTACCGTGGTTATGGACTCGATATTTAAACTATGAGCTGACTGCTCAAGCTGCCAGTCGACGCGATGTTCATGGATGGGTGGGTGTAATATACAGTGTTGAGTTATTTACAAACTGGTTTATTCATCCGTTAGTGTTCGGCAACATAACCGACATGATACATAACAACACCGGAATGTGCATGAACTGACGGGATTATGCCGAATTACAGGGCAGTCTATGTCCACCGCTCCATCGCATTGTCACGTGATTGCATTTGTGACGTCATTGGTTCAGGACTGACGAACGTGTTCACAAATGAAATGGCTACACACAAACTTGTAATACGACAAGCTGTATATAAAAATTATATTGTTTCCAGAATAGTATTAACAAATACAGGAAAAACGCGTTGTTAAGTATTGCACAATATTTATTGAACCACATCATAAATATTATGTAAATGCATAATGTCAGCTAAACATAAAACAAGGAAGTAACAGGTATATTTTGGAAAAGGCTAGCTCTACACATGTTCTGTGTGTGTGCGTGTGCGTGTGCGTGTGCGTGTGCGTGTGCGTGTGCGTGTGCGTGTGCGTGTGCGTATGCTTGTATGTGTGTTTGTACAGTTGCAAGGTGTCTTCTAGCGCTCAGTAAAAATGCATTATGTATTACATGACATACAATTTAAACCTATTTCCTACTGGTGCCGACGTAATGTACTGTCGTGTGATCTCTTTTTACATCAATATTAAATATTAAGTCACACAAATAGTATGTTGTAATTGTTTGTACACAGATAATATATATTAGTGTAAGACTCTGGCAACAAGAAATGTTATGTTGTTAGCACATATCTTATACTTATCTAACCATGCTTCGGAAGCCCAATTTACCATGAGTCATATGCACTGCATGTTCCAACAAAGCACGTGCCTTGTACCATTGCCACAGCACAGGAAGTGGGGCGAGTCATGTAACGAACAATGTGATACTAGAGAATAGGCGTTCGTTGTTGTTGCGCAGTGGCGTCTTGTAAAATGTTGGAACAAGAAGTGTCCTGTAGTTACCACATATCGACTCAGCTCATGTTTTATGCGTGCATTTGTTGCTTTTTAACCACACAACAAAGTTTAGACAAACTTATTTGACCATGTAATATTCTTGTCGCGCAGTTATACGTTGTAGCATTTGAACGTCTGGTGGCCAGTGAAGATAAACAAGGCTGGATCGCGTGTCATTTGCCTTGACTATCAAATTGTAGCCAATGAAATGGTTGTGGCCTTTGCCAAATTGTAGTTGTTTCGCTTTGCCGGTCAAAGAACTATTTTGTTGTTGCCACACACGACTTTGGCCTTCTCCGGCACACACGAGTCTGCCCAGGACGTGCACATCTCGTGCATGTCTGACGCCTTCAGGATCTCGATGTATTTCTCGCCTATCTCCAGTCGTTGGTCGTTGCAGTTGCCGCCGTAATAGTGGCGCTTGACGTCCGACTCGATGTCGCCGAGGTTCGGTTCTGTAAACCGAAAGATTCTACACGATACGTGCGACGACTAGTGTGTTGGCGGTGGAATGGCACTGGGTTGGTGACTGGGTGTAAATCGACATAAAGGAAACGCATTTAAACCATTTGATTTTGCAGTTGTGTGAACAGTTGTGTGAACAGTTCATAGACATCATGGTACATTTTCATGTCATCAACATCATCAACATTTCAAAAGTCTTTGTCAAAAGGCATAATGCAATACGAACTAGTATAAGATCACAGGAACAAATGTATAATTGATTCTGAACAATTATTATGTGGCTTGGCTTAAAACAACAACGATGAAGATATTTTAAGAGACATTGCATTTTGCTATATTTAGAACAAAATACTCGCAGTCCGCGTGTTTCATGTGTCACGGTTGACAATGATTAAAGATTCGGAACGATATGTCAGTAACATAAACATAAACATAAACAACAATGGCTATTTCATGGTTGTTATTCCAAGCATAATGATGCCGAAGCGTAACATAATTAATGCAGACTTACAATGTGTATGCGCTAGACGATAGCTACTACTGTCATAGTGTCGTTTTTACTTACATATTTAGACCACATATGTAACACGATTTTCAAGATTTTGCAAGATTGAAGTTTATTTTAGAAATACATATTTTTTTAATATGATGGTCATTGTGAACTATGTGTCTATAAAGATGACGGTAACATTTATATTCTCGCAAGATAAGAATAATTAGTGTGTTGCTGCCAAAATAATGTCTTTAATTGGCAATACATCTCAAAAAAGGGATAGAACTAGATCATACAACAAATATACTTAGGTAATAGTAACTGGATTATCGAAGATTTGACGTGTAGAGAGAGGAAGACGTTTCCCTACCTGAGCAGGCGCTGATGTCCATCTTGTGAGACCACTTCCCGGATGCCCCACACACGTACAGGCGGGAGATGTCTTCCCCCGGAGACAGATCCCGGGTTTCCTGACACAGCACGGTGCACACCTCTCCGAACCTTCCGTTCCAACCGTTGCAGGCGACGGCGCCGTTGTCAGGGGCGACCAGCGGCTCACACGGCCACGCTGGAGACAGACGTGTGGGAAACGTTAATAATTAAACTTTTATAACAGTAATTTCACATAGCAAATTTCACAGGTTGCTATAATTATTGTGTTCATGAATCTAATGTAGTAGCTTAAACGATAGTGTGTATTTGTTGTTTTTTTGTGTTTTTTCTGTTTGTGTGTTTGTTTGTGTGTGTGTGTGTGTGTGTGTGTGTGTTTGTTTGTGTGTGTGTGTGTGTGTGTGTGCGTGCGTGTGTGTGTGCGCGCGCGCGTGCGTGCGTGCGTGCGTGCGTGCGTGTTGCATATCTTAATATAATAATCTCTTGACACTCCAATTTTGTTTATGCTGGAAATAAATGGCGCACACATACCGCGCAGAGGTTAACTACTTCACTATTTCAATGATCATGAAAAGCTAATTGTGAGTACTATTATTCGATTCATTACCCCCTTAAAATGTAGGTTGATCCTTTATAATCAAGGTCCCGTGTTGCTTAGATGCCATACAGCAAATACATGAATTTAATGCCAGTCATTTTGAAAATGGCCGTCGAACATACTTCTGGGCAAATAGCTGGGGGCGACTTACGGTAGATTGACTCGGCAAAGAGGCATTCAGAACGCAGGCCGTTCGAAGGTTTCGTTGCCACGTACTGGATGATAAATTCGCCCCAGGGGAACGTGGCTTCATTGCGTTGGTAGTTACTGGATACACGAATCGGTAGAGAGGACGGTGTG
>OY759263.1:34490862-34563362 GCA_963662155.1 Lamellibrachia columna | reverse complement strand
TAACGTTAGTGCGTACGCCAGGTATAACGTTAGTGCGTACGCCAGGTATAACGTTAGTGCGTATGTCAGGTATAACGTTAGTGCGTACGCCAGGTATAAAGTTAGTGCGTATGTCAGGTATAACGTTAGTGCGTATAACGTTAGTGCCTACGCCAGGTATAACGTTAGTGCGTACGCCAGGTATAAATTTAGTGCATACGCCAAGTATAACGTTAGTGCGTACGCCAGGTATAAAGTTAGTGCGTATGTCAGGTATAACGTTAGTGCGTATAACGTTAGTGCCTACGCCAGGTATAACGTTAGTGCGTACGCCAGGTATAAATTTAGTGCATACGCCAAGTATAACGTTAGTGCGTACGCCAGGTATAAAGTTAGTGCGTATGTCAGGTATAACGTTAGTGCGTATGTCAGGTATAACGTTAGTGCGTATAACGTTAGTGCGTACGCCAGGTATAACGTTAGTGCGTACGCCAGGTATAACGTTAGTTATTTTGACTATCGTCGAATTGTAAATTACGCTGCGAACCGTATTATTATATTTAGCCATGTCTCTAATATAAGCTGATATGAAATGTAAAGTTGATAATTGAGACATCTGCCTCTAAAAACGATTCGATAACACCAGTTTTGTACATATAAAAATTACATTTGCCATGAAATCCACTTTGCTGGAATAATACAGTGCATTCTTAATTATTGCTACTATCTCAACTGTGTTTCTACTAAATAAGAATAGTATTTTTAGTAATGAGTATTCGTGCCGAACAGTAAATACGTTACGTTCTGCACGTCTCGTACTCCGGTTCCACCAAAATCCTCGACGACGACGCTCGATCTTACGGTTCGCATCATGTATGTCTGGAAAAAGCGAACATTCAACGTGAAAATAGGTTTATCCATATGTATCAAGTTTAATGACTATGAGCTTTTCCTGCACGAGATTTTGAGAAAGTACTCTTTCTCACAGAGGGTGATAAATGAATGGAACAAACTGCCAAATGATTGTGTTAATGCTAGTAGTGTGAATATGTTTAAAAATAGAATTGACAGATATTTGATAAGGGCGGGCTACACATAGATGAGAAAATTGTTGGACTATCGATAAGCCAATGGCTTCCTTGTCCACTTGCCATCTGGAACTTGTTGTTTGGGATGGCAATCTTGTTAAATCTTGTTAAATCTTGAGATGAAATGAAGGTCTCAAAAGGAAAATTTCCTCCCCAAAGCAGGACACGTGGCACCTCTGGTGTTGTTTCTGTCACGGAATATGTCGCGATACCGCAACCTGGTGAACCAGTGGTGATATTCTGTTATCCCCATCAGTGCATCTTCCCGAACAAGTACACAATTGAACTTTGCCCCGGTTTCCGCATCAACCGGTGCAATGCTTTGCTAGATTAACCGGCTTATGCCGGGGTAAGTCATTGTCGATAAATGTTTTCTGCTTCGAATTTACGATTCAGAAATGTTCAAAATCTGTGTGCATCGTGTAGTTTCGTATCATGATATTTTCATCACATTCATATCATATTGCATCTCGGGTGTATCGGCGAATCGCAGTATTTGCTGAACAAAGTGTAAATAAAAGTCTCACGAAGTATTAATTATTTATTTTAACCAATTAATTAATTAATTAATTAATTATAATAAATGTATTTTGCTAGAATCCTTGATATGCTTTCTTGGTTACAAAAACTATTTCCCTATTCGACGAAACTCCCCTGGATGTGTCGACATATTTACCCCGCTGCTATGAACATGCCTCCATAAGATCGCGATTAAAACACGGTAAACAGGAGAGGTATTTATTGTGCACACGAGCAGCGCCAATCACCTACCGACACACTTGAGTACTGGGCCGTTCCAGTATCCGGCGGTGTCACAAACCCGGTAGGTAACACCATCTCCTTGTTTACACCTGAAAATAAAATAATTGTAGCATGTGATAAACTGAAGCAAGGTATCTTACTTCAGCAAACAAACTGTAAGAAAATAGGCACAGTCGGCTTAGTAATATTGAGTGTGTACTTTTGATAATGTCATCGAAAGAATTTGCTTACATCGTTAGATCGGGTAACCTGCGAAAGTGTGAATAACTTATTACATAGTATATAGAGACGGAGCTACTTTGACCTTTTTCGATGAATTTGAGCCCAGTCGGAAATAATTTAATAGTTTGTCAGATGATTTGATCAAAATAAAGCAACACAGTAAAATAGTGGATTAGATATGTACAACATAGTGGATTAGATATGTACAACATAGTGGATTAGATATGTAAAACATAGTGGATTAGATATGTACAACATAGTGGATTAGATATGTACAACATAGTGGATTATATATGTACAACATAGTGGATTAGATATGTATAACAGTGGATTAGAGGGCCACTGAATTGTCTGACAGTTCGTTTTGAAGTTTTCCCGCCTTATTACTTGCTTATTTCTTTATCTAAAATAGTATTATTATATACCACTGGCTTTGTCACGACGAGTTCTTTCAGGAAATATATACCTTTCCTATAGTCGTATGCAAATGAACGGTCCACGTCCCTCTAAAGTGTAAAAAACGGCCAAAATAAGCGTTCCCTAAAATATTTCTCATTTCAGAAAGCTTTTATTTTACATTTACTAATGATAATTTACCATTGTCTTATGTTAAAGTAAAACTTTTCAGTGTGTGTCACAAACTATGATTGAGGCCCCTACAACAGCTGCTCCTACCCAAACTTATTTTGTTTGTTAATGAACCCATTTGTATTGTTACGCCCGATACCAAGCGCCATGACCAATATTTTAATACAACAAATTAATGATTTTCCAAAATTAACTTTGTTTAGAAAGCAGAGAATAATCAAATGTATGATGAATGTATTATTTCACAGTAGTTATTTGAATGAGTGCCTTTACTTTTGATCTTCGTGCTGTCCAACAAATTGTCAAACTTTAATGGGTTACGCCCGGTACCAAACTCTGTTATGGATTGAGACATAACTAATGAAAATAATTACTTCAGCATTTACAAATATATAAATAACAATAATTGTTGCATATGTGAATGCTCTCTCATGGGATGATATCAATAACACATCAAGAGAAGCAAAATTTAGACGTATGTTCAGTATTTCACCACAAGTGTTACGCCCCGGTATCTGTCGCCAAAACGTTTCAACTAAGGTCCGTTAGGAAGATAATATTTTTTTATTGCTCTCCTACATTTAGAAGCAGAGTAAACAACAGTGATGGAATATTATATGGAAAACAACAACTATGCTTTAAAATATTATCAGATGGTTGTTACGCCTAGTACCAAGGTGTGGTAGTTGTTGTTACACCATGTACCAAACTTTAATGGTGCACAGCAAAAGATAAATTACGATCTCTTCGCTCAGAAGCATCAAAGGAAGGGTGTTCAAAAGCTACTGCAAAAAAACAAGATCTGTCAAGATGTCAGGGTGGAATAATGTAAATAAATAATGAGTTGAATAATGGCTACAAACAGATTATGTTAGTGACAGAGGAGGTACCCGCTGAATAATGGAAATAGGGGAATAAGGAAATGTTTTACAAGGAATATATTCCTTGGAAAAGTGTTTGACACAAAGAACTCACCAAGAATCAGTACGCCGTGATATAATAGGTCAATGGCAACCTTAATGAGGACATTATGTAATGTGCAAATTAACTTTGTAAAAAACATTCTGTGAAGCGACATTAAATAAATCCAGTCTGCCTAGATGTCAACAAAAACACCGTTACACTGCATCCACACGTAGAACACCACACGATCAATGTTCAGAATGAAAATACTTTAACTGTTTATTGGTATCTTGGAATGACGTTCTCATTGCAAAGGGCAAGTGGACGCGTAGTAATATCACGGAGTAGACAACTTCAGGAATGTGTACAATGTGATGGCGAAAGAACCCTTCCACTATACAAGGGATAGTTCCTGTTATAAGTGATGCTGCCGTGATGCCAGCACCAATACATGTCAAGGAAATTATGATAGATGGGTGAAGACAATAATTAAACGTCAAACATATTGGAAGTTGCAACCCCAGACACGCACCTGTGGACGTAGTCGAGGACGTGGATGTGGGCGCAAAGAAACTAGTCACACGTAGTCAAAACGTGCAATACAGTGTGCAGTAGAAATATATATTGCTGTCCTGCACAATAAGCATCAGTTTGACATATATAGACTGCAAATATACTTTGTTTAAAATATAGTTCTTACGCCATGTACCAAGCTTCAGTGTTGTGCTTCAATTGAATTCATTACGGAGTTTTAAAAAGCGGTAGAAAATGGCTTACCTTATCATGCAGTTTGTCGCGACGGGAGCGAGACCCTTGTCTATGACCCGTATTTCATTGTCACCGTGGTCGAAGCACCGGCTGATACTAGCATCTTGTTTCAACGTCTCAATCGAACAACCTCTGGTGGCAACTTCTGCCAATGATTCGTCATACTGAAAAATTTAACAAGATTTAACAAGATTTGCCATCCAAGCCAAAGGCCCAGATGGCAAGTGGACAAGGAAGCCATTGGCTTATCGAGAGTCCAACAATGTTCATCTACTTATAGCCCGCCCTCCTGAGATATGTGGCAACCTTGTTTTTAAACATATTCACGCTGCTAGCAGTTACACAATCTGTAGACAATTTGTTCCATTCATTTATTGTCCTCTGTGAGAACGAGTGCTTCCTGATGTCCAATCTACATTGATCCTTTACGAATTTTACCTCATGTCCTCTAGTTCTGCTATCCTTCTTGAGTGAGAAAAACATATTTCTATCAATTTTTCATACCCATTCAATATCTTAAAAACTTCAATCTGATCTCCTCTTAACCTCCTTGTCTCTAGAGTTGTTAAACCACATTCTTTCAGGCGTTCTTCATAACTAAGGTCTCTCAGTTCTGGAATCATTTTAGTTGCTCTCCTTTGTATGCGTTCAAGCGTATCTATATCCTTCTTACGATATGGTCTCCATGCTTGTATACAGTATTCTAAATGAGGTCTAACTATTGCTTTATAAAGAGGTATAATTAACTTTTTTCCCTTGTATGTTATGTTTCTTCTGATCAATCCAAGAATTTGATTACCCTTTGAAGCTGCAATACCACACTGCTCTGAAACTTTCATATCAGCGCTTATTGTAACTCCTAAGTCCTTTTCTTTTACAGTAGTACCCAGAACAGTATCTCCCATTTTATAGTTTACATTCAAGTTCCTATGTCCTGTATGTAGGCATTTACATTTCCCAAAATTGAACAACATCTGCCATTTCTCAGACCATTTCACTAATCTGTCTAGATCGTTTTGTAAATGTTGTTTATCACCATCAGTATTAACCTTTCTAAACAGTTTTGTGTCATCCGCAAATTTCAGTACGTTACTTGTTATACTGTCGTCCAAGTCATTGATATAAATTAAGAATAATATAGGTCCTAATACTGATCCTTGAGGTACCCCACTCAAAACCGATTTCCAATTTGAAACTTCTCCATCTACTACAACACGTTGTCTTCTGTCAGTCAGTCATTGTTCTATCCAGTCAGTTATGCTATCCCCGATACCATGGGCTTTTAATTTAAGTAGTAATCTTTGATGTGGCACTTTGTCAAAAGCTTTCTGAAAATCTAAGTACATAATATCTACTGGCGATCCCACGTCTATCCACTTAGTGATTTCTTCCAAAAAACATAACATATTTGTTAAGCATGACCTCGCTTTATGGAATCCATGTTGAGATGAATTTAATAATTTATGCTTAACGAGGAATTCCACCATATGGTCTTTAATTAACCTTTCTAATAATTTACAAATCACTGACGTTAAACTCACTGGTCTGTAATTCTCTGACTTATTTCTCGAACCCTTTTTAAATAATGGTATGATGTTTGCTTCTTTCCATTCAAACGGAACAACTCCCTCTTTTAATGACAAGTTGAATACTCTTGCAAGTGGTATACTGATTTGTTCTACTGTTTCCATTAGTAATTTTGGAGGAATCCCATCCACTCCCGGTGATTTGTTATCCTTCATTGCCTTTATTTTCTTAGCTACCAATTCTGGAGTTACAACTAACGGACCTAAATAGTCAGATTTAGCCCCCTGAAATTTAGCATCAGCAACTGGTAATGAACTAAAATCTTCTTTGGTAAACACTGAACTGAAGTAACCATTTAGGTCTTCCGCCATTAAACACCCCTGTGAAATTATATTTCCAGCACTGTCTTCTAGAGGTCCAACCTTGTCTTGTACGTTTTGTTTACTCCTGACATATGCATAAAAACTCTTGCTGTCATTTTTTATGTTACATGCTAGTTTTTGCTCATAGCTTCTTTTAGATTGTCTGATTTCAGTTGTAGCTGCATTAAGTGCCTCTTTGTATTTTGCATAGTCTTCGTCCTTTCTGGTACGCCTATAAACCCTCCACATAGTTTGTTTTAGCATTATTTTTCTAATAGCCTCTTTTGACAAGTGTTTCTTTCTACACCGTTTTCCTTGTTTTTGGAAGGGAACAAATTTATCGATGATACTCTCAATTTCATATTTTAGAATATTCCAACATTCAATTGCGGTCTTATTCATCAGCATGTTATTCCAATCTAGCTTTGCTAAGTATTTTCTCATATCTTTGTAGTTACCTTTGTGGAAGTTTCTCTTGTACGTTTTCTTATTTTTACTTTCTGATTTTACATTGATGTCAAAATGTATTTGATTATGGTCACTATTACCCAATGGTTCAAATATTTTTACATTGTCCACTAATTCTTTTTGTGATGACAAAACTATATCTAATACATTTTCTCCCCTGGTTGGTTCTAGTACGTGCTGAGTAAGAAAGCTATCCTGGATTAAAAATAGAAATTGTTGGTCCTCAATCCCTGCGCTCTCTAGAGAATTCCATTGTATGTGTCCATGGTTAAAATCTCCCATTATGATACATTCCCCTTTACTAACTTCCTTTATAGCGTTTTTTATTTTTGTGTTGTCCTCTTCGTTTATGTTTGGACTTCGGTAAACTAATCCAATAGTTAATTTTGAATCTATAACCTTTTTCAGAGATGTTTTTCGGATGATTTGATATTGGTTTATCTGTGCTAGTGGCCTCTTGTTCTGCTTGAGACACCTCTAGGTAACCCCCCTGCACTTCTAGTTTAAAGAATGTTTACTTCCAAAAATATTTGTCATTGTACCCAAGTCACTATCTACTGCTGCTGAAAGTTTGTCCGCGAATACTGCCGCCCCCTTTCCACTTAAATGAAGCCCATCCTTCATGTACATATCAGCCCTCCCAACAAAACTTCCCCATAAATCCACAAATCCAACTTCCTCTTCCCTACATAACATCTGGACTAACATGTTAATTGCCATGCCCCGACAATTTCGATATTTGTGACCCCTCCTGCCCATTACAGGTAAAATCCCTGACAGTATTACCTGCTCAACCCGCGTCTGTTTTAGTGTTCTGACCAACTGCCTATATTTCCTAACTATGGCAGTTGTACCCTCCCTCTCTACGTTATTTGTCCCTACGTGTACTAAAACAGATCCACCCTTACCCGAGCCTACGATGTTTTTTACCCTCTCAGTTATCGCCTCTATTTTGGCTCCAGGCAAGCAGACCACCACATCATCTCCCTTGTTTAAGACTCTGTCGGTCTTCCTAACTATCGAATCCCTCACAAACACCCTCGCTCTCTTCCTCACCCCCTCTATCACTGCTGCAGAATAACTCTTCCGTTCGATCCCCTCCATCACATTCTGTCCTGACCCCTTCCCTCCTGTCTCCTTCGCTCCTGTCTCCCCCACTTCCCACTCCTTTGCTCTTGTCTCTCCCACTTCCCTCTCCTTCACTCCGGTTGTTTTCCCTCCCGTCTCCTCCACTCCCTTCTCCTTCCCTCCTGTCTCCCCCACTCCCTTCTCCTTCCCTCCTGTCTCCCCTACTCCCCTCTCCTTCGCTCCGGTTGTCTTCCCTCCCGTTCCTTTCCTTCCCGTCTCCTTACGTCCTGTCTCCCTACGACCTGTCACCTTCCCTCCTCTCAGCTTCCTCCCAGGCTGCGGTGAGCTTTCCCTAGCATCTCTTGTGTCTTTCCCCACTTTATCATCTACTGTTCCCCCACCGGAACTACTGGCACAACCCCCCTGTTCCCTTCCCACCATTGCCACAACGAGCAGTCTCAGCTCTTCCAACTCCGATTCTAGTTCCTTCATCTTCGTACATCCCCTACACTCAAAACTAAAACTATCTGCCTGGACCTCAGCCCAGGACTTCTCGCACCCAGACTTGACGAAGTCCACCCAGTTACTGCAACTGCCACAAATTAAGTGCCTTGTGGCCTTTAACTGCCGTTTGCACGACGCCATCATACAATTTAGTTTTAATTAGTTTGCAACGTTAGCCTTGAATAAGGCTGTTTTTGTGATCAAAAGAACACTTTAGTCTAATATACTTGCTAACTGTGTCTTCTATTAACCTCGCATGAGAAAAAAAAACCTGCCACCTAGCGAATACGGAGAACACTGTGTAACAAAACAACGAAGTCAGTGTGTACTAATTTACGCTAAAATCCTGCTGTTAATTCCTTTTTACCGAAAACGTTTACTACCACTATGTCAGATATTACCTTATGTATGTAATTTAAGTAAATAGATCACTTTATCTTATATATATATTAGCCAATGTAAACTATTCACTATGCTATCTCAATTTTCGAATAGTAAACAACCCTATTATCGCTCGCTGAATTCCCTGACAGAATCCGAAACTAACTTACTCTAAAATACTCCCTCTGACTAATAATTAACAAAACCTGTTTCCTAATATATGTCTACAATACGTTTATGTATAATATATATTCAATAGTAATACTTATTCTATTTGATATATCGCATTTTTCTGTAAATGATCTACACCAAATTCAAGTAGCTGCACCAAGTCCAAGTAGCCGGAAGTCAAATACTATGTGCCACGGTTGTTTATTTATAACGAATACTGTTAGACAATAAAATGTTCTACGGTGATATTAAAGTATAAAGCAATTAGTTTACTTCGTACAGTAGCAACCAAGCTTTGCCAAACACCTACTTTGATATTGTTTCTAACATACGCCACCGCAATGCGAAACACCGACATAATATCCACGTTAACAAATCTAATACACTCTATGCCTTTGCTATTATCGTCCACAAGTCACAAGTATCAACATCTGCTCACGGAAAAGCGGGACAGCACTCAGGAGGAAAAGCGATGAAATGTTCACGAAAAGCGGCAGATTGCTCATGAAATGCGGGAAATACCCTCCTCCACACAACTGTCGCTTGCAGTGTTTTTTCGCTGTTTTGAATGTCTTGCTTTTCGAGTCGTCATTTTGATGTGCCGTTCTCGTTCACGATGAACGGACACGCGAGAACTAGTGAAATCACATGACACCAAAGAAACAAATCTGTTAAATGTCGATTTTACCGTGAATCTTGATTTTTATCACACAAAATCGGGACATTTCGTTCAGAAATCGAGAAGGTGGAACTAATGAAAAAACGGTATTCTCCACCCGAAAGCGGTAAAGGGATCACAGGTCGGAATGATCTCATGAAGAAAAAAACAATTCTCAACCCACATTGCAACATGCAATGAGGTTCGTGAAATTGCAATGCGCGTGTCGTACATTTGTCTGCACAATGCTCCTTTTGGACCGTTTTTTACACACGTTTATAATAATAATAATAATAATAATAATAATGCAGCCTTATATAGAGCAAGTATCCACCTTGACAAAACGTTGATCTCATTATCAGAGCAAGTGTTTTGGTAGCAGCTAATGCAGTGCCATAAGTTTTTCTTATAGATCGACACCATTGACTCCATGAATCTATGAGAGGATTTTTCAAGTTCCCATGTGGGATCTTTTACTTCCCCTGATATAGACACCAAATAGAAGGGACCAACGGCTTTTAGTGTCTCTTCCGAAAGACACATGCAAAGTACCCAAGTTTTGAAGTGGACTCGAACTCCGGTCCACTAGATTAACAGTCCGGTGTTCTAACCGCCGAGCCACAGCGCCCTTATATCGTGTAGGACACGGTTAAGATACTTACCAGTCCCAAGAGGGAAAGCAACACAATCGTCTTCAGCAGCATGTTCTTATGTGCTTTCAGGTGCATCGAGTGTCTTCCTGGAACCAACGCGTGACTCATTCAGTGACAAGACATGTATTGATCATAAGGAAGTAGGTGAAGGTGGGGCATGTCCGCAAGCTGAGGCCTGTCCGCATGCTGAGGCATGTCCGCACGCTGAGGCCTGTCCGCACACCTCGTTATTGACCACACCACGCAGTATTTGGTTTCAAAACTATGTTCTACGGTAGCATCTCACTCGTACAACTCACTCGTACATCTCACTCGTACATCTCACTCGTATATCTCACTCGCACATCTCACTCGTACATCGAAAACGCGAATGGAAGTAAGTAAGAAAAGTCGATAGTGAGAAACTAAAATGTTATTTGTGAAGAATGTCATGTAATTGTATACGTATAATGATACGTAGCTCACACCTATAATAATATATTCACCTTGGTGTGCTTATGCGTTATGCGTACTATAATTGTTGTCGCTACAGAAAATTACTGTTACCACCGTAGACCGCGTGTGTGGGAAAATTTACAATATTCGCGTGTGCTGATATGCCCCAGTGGAGGGCGGATATGCCCCAGTGGTGGGCGGATATGCCTCAGTGCATTATGTTCATTTATATAACGTGACGTAGACGTTATTAATATATATATATATATATATATATATATATATATATATATATATATATATATATATATATATACATATATATATATATATATATATATATACATATATATATATATATATATATATATATATATATATATATATATATATATATATATATATATATATATATATATATATATATATGTATATATATATATATATGTATATATATATATATATATATATATGTATATATATATATGTATATATATATATATATATATACACATATATATATATATATATATATATATATATATATATATATATATATATATATATATATATATATATATATATATATATATAATTATATTGGTTTTCACGTATTTACGAATGCATGAGTCATTATGTGATATATGGCGTATGCATTATGCCAATGGAGATTTTCATCAGCGAACCACATACCTGTAACACCTTCCCCTCAGGGGCCATCCATAAGTGCGTCACGCTCAGGAGGTGGGGTGTCCGGGTAAACGTTACGAAGCGTTACACGGGTGTGGTGGGGTGTATTTGCGACCGTTACGTTCGTTATTTAAAAGTGTTTTGCCAACCTAGCTATCGATATCAGACTGATTGATAGCATTGATTGCTTTGCCAGTTTACGGTTACATTTCAACTGAATTCCAACAAAAAAGGAAATCGGCCTCGACCATGCACCAGTGACGTCTACAGTGGCGCCCGAAAAGTCTACAAACTCGTGTGCCGACAAAACGCTCTACAAAACACCAGCTTGTTGCACCTAGAACTTATTTATGGTGTAGTTGATGCACCATAAAATCATGGTTGGGGAATAGTTGTATGTGTGCGCGCATTTGTATGTGTGCATGCTTGCGTGCGTGCATGCGTGCGTGCGTGCACGTGTGCGTGATTGCGTGTGCGTATAAGTTCACGGGCTCGTGGCCGGGATCTAGATGCAACTCCACCCGAACACACAATTTGCCCTGCTTGCAACTGTCCTGAATTTACCCAACCAACTGGTCTATGAGAGAATAAACCCGGGAACAACACAAGCGCACCTGTTAAGTGCGGCCAGTGATCACCAATAGTGCTCCTGTTAAGTGTGGCCAGTGATCACCAATAGTGCACCTGTTAAGTGTGGCCAGTGAACACCAATAGTGCACCTGTTAAGTGTGGCCAGTGATCACCAATAGTGCACCTGTTAAGTGTGGCCAGTGATCAACAATAGTGCACCTGTTAAGTGTGGCCAGTGATCACCAATAGTGCACCTGTTAAGTGTGGCCAGTGATCACAAAAGTGTGGCCAGTGATCACCAATAGTGCACCTGTTAAGTGTGGCCAGTGATCACCAATAGTGCACCTGTTAAGTGTGGCCTGTGATCACCAATAGTGCACCCGTTAAGTGTGGCCAGTGATCACCAATAGTGCACCTGTTAAGTGTGGCCAGTGATCAACAATAGCGCACCTGTTAAGTGTGGCCAGTGATCAACAATAGTGCACCTGTTAAGTGTGGCCAGTGATCAACAATAGTGCACCTGTTAAGTGTGGCCAGTGGAAATATGCTTTGGTACACATCATCGTTGGAGCCAGACACATTAATGCGAATCCACGATGTCCTTTGCTTTGTGCATGCAAATATTTATGACGTCATTGCCATGTAAAGTCACGTAGCGTTATCTCAATACACAGCAGTGACGGCCGGGAAGTCCCTTTTCTTATTCATGCGTCGATTCGGATGGCAATTTGATTAATAAAGTCACCGCGGGGTGTCAATCAGATGTACGAGCTTCGCATGTCCGGAGCGATAGCTTTCTTAGATAATTGTAACATCGTAGCGTCAGCACTGGCGCAGTGACAATAATGGTACACAGGCAATGTGTTTTTAAAATGTCCCTTTTCCTGTTCAAATACGCAAATCAGATAAAGGGAATATCAATAGTTTAGCTAGATTTTAAGTTTTATTAGCGTACTCATGGGTTGTTTAGAAGCTGGCTAATTGGCTGGTTTATTTTGGTACATGGTTATATTGCCACGTCGCTTAATGTAACCACGATGTGACTAAGCCATTAAGCTATACTTGAAAGCAGGCAGGTAACACCTTGTGGTGAACATATCGCAGTCCCGAGCGGACACATTCACTTGTGAAAACTCGTAACTTTTTCAAAGGAAGAGCAATTTACTGTTATTGAGATGTTCCTTATATCCATGTCACGGAGCAAGCCAAGTTTTTAAGCGGGTGCTCCTTACATCGGGAATCCTTATAATGAGAGGCCAATGCTACACAACGCAATGCAGTGCTGTTAGTTTCAGAATGTTGAACAACAAAGCGTCCCTTCAATACGTAAACAGACAGCGTAGGTAATAAACCCCCCGCCCCCCTCCGCGAATTGTATAGTACCCGATGCTGTAATCAATTAATAGTTCACCAACCTCGGTGTCTGTGAGCCCAGCGTGACCGGTGTTGGTCGTTCCAATCGAAATAATGATGGCGTAAGTTGTCAGACGTGGTCTGTACAGATCACATTGGTGTTAGTGTTTCGATTCAGCAAGGCCACCACTATAGCTCGCATAACCACATTGCTGCCTCGGGTATTTCCAATGTCCTTATTATTACCCGTGACTCGTGGTTAACACTTGTACAGGCGTTTCAACACACGGCCCGACACGGGTCAATGATCATTCGGCAGGTGGCAGCATGTCACAGTCTACACAACATATTATATCCTAAAATAACTTAGCGTTGATTATCCAGGCTCCGGGATGTGGCGCCACCATTTGTTGCGCGCATCTGGGGTAGGTTCCATTATGACGGAAAGAATGTCTGCCCCCTGAGTAATTAGGGTGTCAACCGGGGTTTGGCTAACTAATCAAATAAGAGCAAACTTATTGGTTTCTACGATGCAATTGGAATCAAGTTTAAATTTTGATTATATTGACACAACTGCTAAATCATGCAACAATTGTAGACAATCGATAATGACATTGATTGACTGCCGGCGCTTCAAGGCAACGCCTACTCAAACAGAATTGTTACGAGTCTCACGTACTATATTGTATTAACAACAGAGTCTTTACATCTAGAGTTTGCACTGGAAGATCAACATATTGCCTGCACTCATAGTTTTCGTAAGAATATAGATACGCTTGAACGCATACAGAGGAGGGCAACTTAAATGATTCCAGAACTGAGAGACCTTAGTTATGAAGAACGCTTGAAAGAATGTGGTTTAACAACTCTAGAGACAAGGAGGTTAAGAAGAGATCAGATTGAAGTTTCTAAGATATTGAATGGGTATGAAAATATTGACAGAAATATGCTTTACTCACTCAAGAAAGGTAGTAAAACTAGAGGACATAAGGTAAAATTAAGTAAATGATCTGTGTAGATTGGATATCAGGAAGTACTCTTTCTCACAGAGGACAATAAATGAATGGAACAAATTGTCTACGGATTGTGTAACTGCTAGCAGCGTGAATAGGTTTAAAAACAAGGTTGACGCATATCTCAGGACGGCGGTTTACACGTAGATGAATATTGTTGGACTCTCGATAAGCCAATGGCTTCCTTGTCCACTTGCCATCTGTGAGTTTGGCATGGATGACAACTCTTGTTAAATCTTGTTAAGGTACATGTAGCCTTCCCGTTTCTCAGTGGCATATATGCACAGACACCCCCCCCACCAATATGCAAGATGACCTTGTGGCATGTGAGAGGCTGAACCTAGGGTTAGGCTGGGGCTAAGTGGCTAGGCTAGGGCAGACAAAACCTTCTACTAACTTAAATGTTTGGCTTTTCAACCTTCAAAAAAACTCTTTTTGATTGACCAATTACATTAGCCTATGACAATTATTTATATAGCACAATTGTGGTTCACCTGGCGTAGGTGACACTTGTGACTTTTGCACTTTATATTTTACACATGAAGTACTTATTATGTTGCATATGTTAGTGCTGGTTGTACGTCTGATGGTAAGCCCAGACGGAGATTGTATTGGTTTGTATATACTTGTACATTTACAGTAATTTCGTTACAACCAGCCATGCGCTCACAATTATAGCTGTGTGAGCGTCCGGCAATCCAATAAATTTATTCATGGATTGCCACGTTAACAACTTCGCTTCGTTTACGTAAATTGAACCAGGCACATCATTTATAATTACATTCAATTCGCAATGGGGGATCCTATAGACAGCAGCGCAGGAACGTAAATTATATTAGTCTATGACAATTACATTAGCCTATAACACATATCTCAGGAGGGCGGGTTACACACAGATGAAAAATGTTGGACTCTCGATAAGCCAATGGCTTCCTTGTCCACTTGCCACATGGGCCTTTGCCTTGGATGGCAATCTTGTTAAAAAATCTTGTTAAATCCAGAACATTGTTGATGGACGTGATGTGGTGGGAATACTGGTGACGATCAGAGGAGGGAATTAAGGGAGACCGGGGCTAATTGTACACAGGGGCAAGTTGTTACAGAGTCGTTTTACGAAAACATAGCACACATATGGAGGTACCATTGACAGTAGTTGGTTTGAAGTCCACCAGCAGACAAACTGTCCTAAAATCGGGAGATAAGAAGACGAAATTAACGAGGTGTGAAAAAAAATTACTTTTTAACCTCCAAAAATTATGTTTGGTATGTCCACATAATATAATCTCACGAAGCCACTTTTTATGTTTCGTAAATGAAACTTGAAATATATCTACTATGTAGTGTAACGGGTTATGCCATGTAGATGTTAAACTGAAATTCAGGATTTGTTATCGTCCACGTGCGTTCAACTGCAAAACAAATGTGTTTGGAGCAAGTTGTTACAATGGTAATAATGCTCAGGCGGCTCGTACCGATGGCTCAGCCAGCGAGTTGAGTGCTGACAATGACTGAAAAAACACAATTTATTTACCCACGACGTGTGGACGCTTTATTTCACTTTTGAAGCCTAGCGTACTGGTTTGTGACCAGTACTGTAAATGTTAGTAACTTCAAACAAAATTGAAAGATATCTCCGAAGGGTGGGTTACACTTAGATGGAAAATTGTTGGACTCTCGATAAGTAAATGGTTTTCTTGTCCACTTGCCAACTGGATGTTTTGCCTTTGGATGACAATTTTGTTAAATCTTACTAATTTGTAATGGAACAGTCCTATTTGAGCAATAAATAAATATTGCACGATATATTGAAATGTAGATGTGCATGCGCGTATGCGTGTGTGCGTACGTGTGTGTGTATCAATAAACCACTACACACGTATTGCCATTCACTCTTTCATACTCAATTCAATAATTTATATTCCATTCACAATTTATTGTTATGTAAGAATCCGGGGAATGAGTGCACTTTGGTAACTAAAAATTAAAAGCTTAATATATGAAGCTGTGAACACCTACTTGTTATGCACGCTGTGTATAAGATGCATAAGTGTGTAAAATCTAATTGATGTAATAACAGTAACACGAACGAGTGACACTTGCTTTGCGATCCACACGTTCCTTGCTGTAACAGTGTGCCCCGTATGATGTAACAACTTTGCGATCCACACGTTCCTTGCTGTAACAGTGTGCCCCGTATGACGTAACAACTTTGCGATCCACACGTTCCTTGCTGTAACAGTGTGCCCCGTATGACGTAACAACTTTGCGATACACACGTTCCTTGCTGTAACAGTGTTCCCCGTATGACGTAACAACTTTGCGATCCACACGTTCCTTGCTGTAACAGTGTGCCCCGTATGACGTAACAACTTTGCGATCCACACGTTCCTTGCTGTAACAGTGTTCCCCGTATGACGTAACAACTTTGCGATCCACACGTTCCTTGCTGTAACAGTGTGCCCCGTATGACGTAACAACTTTGCGATCCACACGTTCCTTGCTGTAACAGTGTGCCCCGTATGACGTAACAACTTTGCGATCCACACGTTCCTTGCTGTAACAGTGTGCCCCGTATGACGTAACAACTTTGCGATCCACACGTTCCTTGCTGTAACAGTGTGCCCCGTATGACGTAACAACTTTGCGATCCACACGTTCCTTGCTGTAACAGTGTGCCCCGTATGACGTAACAACTTTGCGATCCACACGTTCCTTGCTGTAACAGTGTGCCCCGTATGATGTAACAACTTTGCGATCCACACGTTCCTTGCTGTAACAGTGTGCCCCGTATGATGTAACAACTTTGCGATCCACACGTTCCTTGCTGTAACAGTGTGCCCCGTATGACGTAACAACTTTGCGATCCACACGTTCCTTGCTGTAACAGTGTGCCCCGTATGACGTAACAACTTGCCCCGCTTCATATATCTACCTAACTACAATACGGAACATCATTATTGTTAACACGAATAATGAATTTAATGTATACGTTGACATAAATAATCTATCATTTATCACACTTTTCACAAAAAAGTGAATTTAACTGAAAATTGTAACAACTATCCCCGGTCTCCCCTACACACAAACCTCAACGCTTTCGTGGTATGTTGTAAAGGTTCGACCCCGCCTCGTCGTTGTTGGGCGCGTGCGCGAGAGTCGATTCTCACAAAGTTCGAAATTAGCTCGCCAGATTCATTCACGTCTACAATGAAATCGGTTTTAACACCAATTGTCCAGGTATCGTCTCGATTAGAACAAGTTACACGTACATTTCACAATCATATAAAATCGCCATCCCGGCATATAAGTACACTGTGCGTACCATCGGTAACCTCTTGGGTTGAAATTTAAATAGTTCGTAATCAAACGTAACGCTAGTGCAAGCCGGCTTGGTTTGTCTATGCCGAATTTTTTAAGGCGTGAATGTTGGGAGCATTTTCGTAGCTTCTCTCGAGGAGCGTACACATCGTGTTTCGGTGAAATTGTCTGCCGCGCTCCCTGAGTGCGCAAATCTGTTACCTTTCAAAGCAAGTCAATCGTTTTCCCAGAAGTCTCCAGTACCAAAGTACGCATGCGTGAACATCTCCTGGTTCTAGGGTGAGATCAGGCCAGGGTGAGATATTGAGGAAACCGGTTGACAACTCATTAATACACTTCTAGGCACGGTGAAGGGGGTCCATGAAATACCCATTACTCACAATTGAACTTCTGCCCCCAAGGCTAGGCTACATGTCTACATAAACCAAATGATTGTAGTGTGAATATGTTTAAACATAGAATTGACAAATATCTGATAAGGGCGGGCTACACATATATGATAAAATTGTTGGACTCTCGATAAGCCAATGGCTTCCTTGTCCACTTGCCATCTGGAACTTGTTGTTTGGGATGGCAATCTTGTTAAATCTTGTTAAATAAACACCCTGGATTTTCTGAACAGCAAAATTATTATATCTATATTAACCGTGTAACGAAGGCAATGACTTTACAACGTGTTTACACGTTATTGTTTTATTAAGTTCCGCCCACTCGGTAACAATAAAACCATGTTTATGGTGCCAGGCTCTCTTCTCGACGAGTTCACGACGGCGAGCGAGAGTCGGATAAGTGAGACTACTAATAACTAGTGAATGGCTGCGATGCAACGGTTCTTTTATTATAATTCATTAGGCAGGTGGCGCCACGTTACGGTCTCTATGCTCCCAACAGTGGCGCCACTCAACAATAATATTATAGCCACAACGTGATTATCAATTGGAAATGGACTGTTGGCGAAGTGGTATCAATTGTTTGGCTAGGCAACGTCACTGTTGACTACGACGTGCAACGTCATCGCAACTGTGTACTTGAGCAACCTAACATAGTATTAAACAGAAACGAACGTTTTTGTGTTTCTAAACACATTTTAATACTGACACTGGACAACGTACAGCAACCACAACGGCTTGTATCGTCTTCCTCGAAGACGAATGTCCCCTTAACCCTTGGTCGACCACATCACCTCAGGAGTGCGTCAATGTGCGGTCTTGTTGCATTGAACGATGTACGTAGACAACGAACAAACAGTCCTAGTCCTATTAAGAAGTCAGTTACTTCGTTGTGAACGATGTACATAGATAGCGAACAAACAGTCCTAGCCCTATCAAGAAGTCAGTTACGTCGTCATGAACGATGTACGTATGCAACGAACAAACAGTCCTAGTCCTATCAAGAAGTCAATTACTTCGTCATGAACGATGTACGTAGATAGCGAACAAACAGTCCTAGTCCTATCAAGAAGTCAGTTACTTCGTCGTGAACGATGTACGTAGATAACGAACAAACAGTCCTAGTCCTATCAAGAAGTCAGTTACGTCGTCATGAACGATGTACGTAGGCAACGAACAAACAGTCCTAGTCCTATCAAGAAGTCAGTTACTTCGTCGTGAACGATGTACGTAGATAACGAACAAACAGTCCTAGTCCTATCAAGAAGTCAGTTACTTCGTCGTGAACGATGTACGTAGATAACGAACAAACAGTCCTAGTCCTATCAAGAAGTCAGTTACTTCGTCGTGAACGATATACGTAGACAACGAACAAACAGTCCTAGTCCTATCAAGAAGCCAGTTACTTCGTTGTGAACGATGTACATAGATAGCGAACAAACAGTCCTAGTCCTATCAAGAAGTCAGTTACGTCGTCATTAAAATTATTATAGACGTTACCCTGGTTACATGCTGTAAAACGTGGGAAAACATAACAACTCTGGCACATAGCTGATCGTTCATCAGAAGTTTTCAGATAAAGTTCTTTGTTATGCTACTTTGTTATGGCGAAGATGATTTAACAGGATTAATATTTGGTACGACGAAAATAGTTTATATGAAGCATTTTCAATAATTTAACAACACTACTTGTTTGGTGGGGTTTAGGACATTGCTCTGGATATATCAGTGGTTACTTTTCCACATAGTCCACGTTACTGTTTCTCGCAGTCAGAAAGATTCGTTTCCCAATATAATTTTGTAATCTCTTGACGTAGTATGCGTAACAGTGCGTGCATGCGTCTGTGATGTAACTATGTTGGTCTTTCCCATATTCTTGGTTATGATGCCAACCTTATGGTGTCAGTCAGTATATGTTATGCATCATCCGTAAACCTCTATCTTCTATGCCATTTACAACATTTCAGATATGCTCACGTCATTGTCGAAAGCTTGGATAAAATAAATAAATCATATACTGTAGGTGGCGCCACTTAGGTGAAATAACCGTTTGCAAATACCATAAGAACATTCAAGAAATGGGTAAACTTAAGCTGCCAAACATAACAGCAAGACAAATAAGGAAGTCTAACAATGAACTCTTGGTTTGAGACCAAGCACGCAGTTATTTGAAAATACTTGTGTTATCAGCCAGCTGTGTGCGTAGTTATGTCATCGGGTTCAAGCCGGACATAATGATTTTGATATTATTTATAAACACCAGAACGTTAAAGCGAAAACAGAGCTGTCACGATTTATAAGTTGAATACATTAAATGGGATGTGGTTCATCTCAAGTTAGAAGGTGGTCAACATGAATTAAATAAGCCCACCGTGATCAGTTTTCCACGAGCGACGAGTATGATTTTGTTTCCAAATAGACACCTGGACTGGAATATACATCTGTACTGGGCGAGCGTTAACTCAGGTCAAGTATATCGCGACTCTGCAACGCGTGTAATGTCATTTAGCTATTAGCAAAGTAACTCCGTGGTTGTTCTGCCGCCGCATCTGTATTGACAAATCCCTTAACATTTGAGAGTAAAGTCCTCTTACTCGCGAGTTTATGCAAGTGCGCCTTATATCGGAAGTGTAGTTGTAGTAACCAGAGCAAACACGAACCCAGTTCAACAAGAACGAACAGACACATGTGAATTGCGTATGCGACATAATAAATGGTGTTACATTGCCAACATTCAGCTACTGAACGCATTTGCAATTTGTGGATGCCGAGAAGCTAAGCCAATTAGTGTCTGTATCGGACAAAATATCCCTAGCTATGTTAAAATATGCAAAATGAAAACAACGTTTTCTAATATTACCATCGTAACGATTACATGCTTACAGAAGCATGAGAGGCACAACGTGGGACTGGGAAACAGGCTTACGATTACATTGGCACATAACAGCTGCTGATGTCATCGCACATGGCTTTCTGAGTGTTAGCTACACCCGTATACACAATAGTGACAGTGCTATAATGTAAATGGGGCTGTGTAAGCCTTACGACATCGTTGAAAGAGTCGGGCCTACGACTGTGTCTTTCCAGCCGATCTCTGTGTTGTTCCAATTCGAATGTATAGAATGGCTGCTCCTTCCGTACGGATGTCCCATCTCGTAACAACGCCTACACAAAGTAATGTCCCATTTCGTAACAACGCCTACACAAAGAAATGTCCCATTTCGTAACACCGCCTACATAAAGTAATGTCCCATCTCGTAACACCGCCTACACAAAGTAGTGTCCCATCTCGTAATACCGCCTACACAAAGTAATGTCCCATCTCGTAACACCGCCTACACAAAGTAATGTCCCATCTCGTAACAACGCCTACACAAAGTAATGTCCCATCTCGTAACACCGCCTACACAAAGTAATGTCCCATCTCGTAACAACGCCTACACAAAGTAATGTCCCATCTCGTAACAACGCCTACACAAAGTAATATCCCATCTCGTAACACCGCCTACACAAAGTAATGTCCCATCTCGTAACAACGCCTACACAAAGTAATGTCCCATCTCGTAATACCGCCTACACAAAGTAATGTCCCATCTCGTAACACCGCCTACACAAAGTAATGTCCCATCTCGTAACAACGCCTACACAAAGTAATGTCCCATCTCGTAACACCGCCTACACAAAGTAATGTCCCATCTCGTAACAACGCCTACACAAAGTAATGTCCCATCTCGTAACACCGCCTACACAAAGTAATGTCCCATCTCGTAACACCGCCTACAAAAAGTAATGTCTCATCTCGTAACAACGCCTACACAAAGTAATGTCCCATCTCGTAACACCGCCTACACAAAGTAATATCCCATCTCGTAACGCCGCCTACACAAAGTAATGTCCCATCTCGTAACACCGCCTACACAAAGTAATGTCCCATCTCGTAACACCGCCTATACAAAGTAATGTCCCATCTCGTAACACCGCCTACACAAAGTAATGTGCGAACGAGAATAAACAAAGTGGTAGTAGTTACCTCCTGAGGTATGACCAACAAAATATCTTTGACGGTAATGGTTGCTTCCAGAGTCAGACAAACGTCTACGAATGGCCCAAGTGTATCGAATTAGTCGCCTTCTTCAAGACACAGTTGTGGTGACAGAGGGACTGTAATCTGACCAATATATCTTAAAGACCCCTCCTCAGTTCATTTCAAATTCATGTTGCGAACATTCAAATCTACCTAGTATGCCAGCTCTTTTGTGCAACTTTTGTATGAAGATTTTGTGAAATCATCAGAGACACTATTAAATTAGCTAAAGCTTAATCCAGCATTTATTGAAGTAAAAATGGAAACGATGAAAACTTAAGAATTTCGGCCTTAGTGAAATTTCATAACTTTGTCTTGTGATCGGCGAGAAGATGGGAGTCAGGCCCAAGATCAGTATTGACCCCATAAACCGTTTTGGATATCCACTATTTTGAATAATACCAGATCTATTACCTAAGCTATTCACACACTACATTTGGATAGAAACAGGATATCAACAAACCGGATTCGCGATAGGCAAAATCAGTTGTAGGTGGAGTTTTATGTAGCCTTCTCGATATCCCAGGAACCCGCTTATTCAACCCATATGACGTCGTAGCTAATCGTGAGCGTTGTACTTTTCACAACGAGTTAACTTCTGAATTAAAAACATAATTAGTATAATATGTTGGCATGTGTCGATTAAGTTACATGTGTTATTCGGATTGAAATGTCACAATAACTAGTAACATATAAGATATGTTTAAAAAAAAAAAAAGCTGCAGCATATTATAAAACTATGACTATGACAAATGTACTCAGTGGAGTTTCGAGAAGGGTGTGACTATGACTCGTGTAACATGTGTAATTGTTGGGGCGCTGGCCACAGCGGGGAAACCGCGCGCTATTCTTATATAACCCATACTGGGTAGATACGTAATCCTATTGATTGAAGAAGAAGAAGAAGAAGAAGTAGAAATGTTTTTATTTGACCCATCATACATTTCATATAATACATATATATATCCATGTTAAATTATAATTTTAAATAATACAAGTGTATATTGTTGTAAGTAAACATGGTATATATTAAGGTAAACAAACAAATAAGCTCAAGACTTTGATAGTCGCTATCGAGGAGACACCTTGCAAAATAAAATTAAACTAAATCAATTGGTCAAACATATATAATTTTTGTGAGAATAATAATATCATCTCTGATGATTGTGTGTGTGTGTGTGTGTGTGTGTGTGTGTGTGCGTGCGTGCGTGCGTGCGTGCGTGCGTGCGTGCGTGCGTGCGTGCGTGCGTGCGTGCGTGCGTGCGTGCGTGCGTGCGTGCGTGCGTGCGTGCGTGCGTGCGTGCGTGCGTGTGTGTGTGTGTGTTTATGAGTGTGTGCGTGCATGTGCGTATTCGTGTATTACTATTCTCGCTTGATTATGTGTGTTTGCAGTTTAGGCGCCTTTTAGTATAAAGTGACAGGTGGGTGTATTTTTTTTTATTTTGCATACATATATAGCAATTTTGCCTTGTGCATGACACTTGATAGTTTTGTAAAAAAATAAATTTAGCAAACTGAGCAAATCGTCGTAAGCTGTGTGTATTAAGCTTTTCCTTAACTACAGTGGGAATATTATTAAGTAAAAATGGTAAATTATGCCGAAGACATTTCTTTGCAAATTCGTGTTAGGTAATAATTCTCAATGCTTTCTTTTGAAGTTTTATTATTCTATTTGTTTGAAAACCCCAAGCCATGATGCAATAATGAATGTGTGGTACAATTAATGAATTATATAATAACGTTTTAATTTGTTTTGGTAACACATGTTTAAATTTATTTAAAATACCAATCTTTTTAGAACATGCGTTTGACATTTTTTCAGTATATCTTTTCCAGTTCAGATTTGTATCAATAATTAAACCTAAGAAATTAAATTCCTTAACTTGCTCAATATTTATATTATCTATCTTCAGAGTAAGCGTCTGTACATTTTTATTTGTCCTTTGAAATGTCATATATTTAGATTTTGCAATGTTTAATGATAATTTTTTTATTTTGAACCATTAATTTATTTTTAAAAGTTCATCATTTATTAAAGATTCTAAATTGTCATTTTGTATGTTATCATTAAAGGTATTGTAAGTACTTGATAAGGTTGTGTCATCAGCATAAATGATGAAATTAAAAATGTTACTGGCTTGTGCAAAATCAATTTCAGTGTCTTGTTTACGGTTATTTAGGTAGCTACTGAATAAGTTCAGATTTGTACCATTTATACCATAATATTTTAATTTGTCAATTAAAATTAAATTGATTGACCGGGTGTGCGGTCATATAAGACCAACTGCCTTAGTTGGACCCCGACCCCTTGTATATAATTATCGGCAGTTGATAGACGCATGTGAGATGGATGCCAGAGGTGCTGAGTATAGCATATAGTATGCATGATAGAGGTGATGAGCATAGCATATTTGATGGAAGCTAAAGGTGATGAGCATAGCATAAGGTGATGAGCATAGCATATTTGATGGATGCTAAAGGTGATGAGCATAGCATATGGAATGTATGCTGAAGTCGATGAGCATAGCATATGGGATATAGCATATGCTAGAGGTGATATGTCACAGATCCCATAACATGTCACAGATCTTACACACTCTGTGGGCCACACACTGGACTTTGTGACAACCCCAAAACCTATATTTGACTATTTTTGTTGACGTCATTCCGATGTCCATATCCGATCTTCATGTGGTGCGCTACGGTTAACTTGTGAATCAGTATCGGCCGTGGCGTCAACATCCATTGCAGCGGAACGTGTCACCGGCTACGGTGCTTCCCTGAGAACATGTATTCATTAGCATGCGCATGAGCGACGCACCGTCATGCGGGTGATAAATCCAATCCGTGATACAATAGCGATATTGACGACGCGAGGTGACACCGACGAAATAACGAGTCGTTGTGGAGACGTACAACGTTGGTGATTCATCGTTAGATGTACGTAGCAGCCCGTGTCGAGTGCAACAAGCTCAGTGCACTCTCGAGAACGAACTACTACAATGACAAGTGACATCTGATAACAAAAACATGTTCAGCATCGTGAAATCGCTGAGTGGGAAGCCACCACCTTCATTTCCTAAAAATGTCTCCGCAGTGGACTATTGCAACGTATTTTCGGACTATTTTAACAACAGGGTAGCCGAAATTCGCCTGGGTTTACACGCTGCCAGACAGCGCATCACGCCGCCGCGTGAAATACGTTGTTTTGTCACGCCGATTGACACCTTTACACCGACAACAGTACGCGAAGTACCGACCATCATCACGAGAACGTGCAAAACGTGCAAGCACTTACGCACTTGCGATCATTGTTTCCTATGTAACAAATGCGTGTTTGGTCGAAGGCACAATGCCGACTGTGCTGAAACGAGCACTTGCGCATCCACTATTCAAGAAGTCCTCGCTATGCAAGGACACGCTAAGTAACTACCGCTCAGTCAGAAATCGTTCCCAACTTTCGAAAATAATTTAAAAGGTTGCGGCCAACAGACTGAACACTCACCTAGTCAATGGATCTCCGACGGACACATTTCAGTCCGCATACAAGCGAAACCATCCCACCGAGAGAGCTCTACTGTGGGTAGTTACCGAGATCAGGACTGCGCTAGACAGTCGACATGTGTCATCAGGGGACACGTCTACATGCAGAAGTTCGTTGTACTCTTCGATCTAAGCGCCGCATTTGACACGATAGATCACGCAATACTACTGGATGGTCTACAACGACGTCACAGCTTCGCCGGAGTGGCACTGCGTTGGTTGGAATCTTACCTACGAGATCGCAAGCAGAGTGTCATCATCGGCCAAGCGTCATCCAGCGAGACGACTTTGATAACGGGAGTGCCGCAAGGATCAGTGCTTCGACCACTCTTATTTTCATTATACGTGCAGCCGATCGGTGATATCATTCATAACCATGACTGAACATATCACCACTATATCGATGATCTACAACTGTTCTGTCATTTAGACCTGGATGCATCTTCTCTGTTAACCGCTGTGCGTCGGATCGAGCGGTGTATCGATGACGTGAAGGATTGGAAGACGCGGAACTATCCTCGCATGAATGACACCAAAACAGAAATTCTACCTGTTATCCCCAAATCGGCATTTGGTATCTTACGTGGAATGCGTGTACGTGTCGGGACAGATGAAGTCAGTGCAGCTAAACGTGTTAGAAATTCCGGCGTCTACCTTCATAGACACCTGGATATGATTGTGCAAGTGTCTCGTACCATCAGTATTTGCTCGTTACATCTACACAATATTGGTTAGATTTACCGACAGCCGACAGCGAAACGTGTAGTGAATGCCAAGGTGACCTCCCGTTTGGACTACTGCAACTCTCTATTGTTTGGGACGTCTGCCAATAATATCGGCCGATTTCAGCGGCTTCAGAACGCAGCCGCTCGCCTTGTTACTCGCCACTCTCCGTGAACGTGCGATACCTATACTTCGCCAACTGCACTGGCTGCCCATTCAGCAGCGCAAGCTCGCTGCGCTTACGTACAGGGTGTTGCCCTAAGACCTCTCGCCCGTCTACATGCCGAAGCTCGTGTGCATCAACAAGCCAGCCAGATTGTCTTCGCTCTAACACCCTCGTCGTCACGGAATCAAGCAGCAGAGCCGTTGACCGTACATTTGCCCAGGCAGCGGCAGCCGTGTGGAACGCACTGCCGTCCAGTGTTACCTGTAAACTTCACTGGACTCATTTAAATCAGCCTTAAAGACATACTTATTTACTGCCGCGTATATGTAGCTCAGTGCTGAAACAAAAATGTTACCATAACTTATTGATGTTTTATCTTAGTTTATTTATTTGTTTTACACTTTTTAGTTTAATTAGCCTATCCACTATTTAGCTTAAGCTGATTTATGTGTACATTTATCTTAGTTTAGTTATTATTATATTTGTTAACCAAATTTATTTTATTATACTATATTGTATATGTCATGCTGCTTCTATATTCTCTTTTTTTATAGTCCATAATTATATTTACATGCCCACCGTAATTAATTATATTTTTTAACGAAATAAATTATTATGTATAATTTTATCTATGATATAAAAAGTATTGTTTTTATTACAACATATTATGTTTAATATATTTTCTGTATATTTTCTGTAAAGTGCTGTGAACTGTATTAGACGTGACGCTATATAAAATAAATATTATTACTATTATGAGCATAGCATATGGGATGTATGCTAGAGGTGATGAGTATAACATATGGGATGGATGCTAGAGGTGATGAGGATAGTATATGGAATGGGTGCTAGAGGTGATGAGTATAGCATATGGGATGGATGCTAGAGGTGATGAGTATAGCATATGGAATGGGTGCTAGAGGTGATGAGTATAGCATATGGGATGGATGCTAGAGGTGATGAGTATAGCATATGGAATGGGTGCTACAGGTGATGAGTATAGCATATGGAATGGGTGCTAGAGGTGATGAGTATAGCATATGGAATAGGTGCTAGAGGTGATGAGTATAGCATATGGAATGGGTGCTAGAGGTGATGAGTATAGCATATGGGATGGATGCTAGAGGTGATGAGTATAGCATATAGGATGGATGCTAGAGGTGATGAGTATAACATATGGAATGGATGCTAGAGGTGATGAGTATAGCATATGGGATGGATGCTAGAGGTGATGAGTATAACATATGGAGTGGATGCTAGAGGTGATGAGTATAGCATATGGGATGGATGCTAGAGGTGATGAGTATAACATATGGAATGGATGCTAGAGGTGATGAGTATAGCATATGGAATGGATGCTAGAGGTGATTAGTATAGCATATGGGATGGATGCTAGAGGAGATGAGTATAGCATATGGAATGGATGCTAGAGTTGATGAGTATAGCATATGGAATGGATGCTAGAGGTGATGAGTATAGCATATGGGATGGATGCTAGAGGTGATGAGTATAACATATGGAGTGGATGCTAGAGGTGATGAGTATAGCATATGGGATGGATGCTAGAGGTGATGAGTATAACATATGGAATGGATGCTAGAGGTGATGAGTATAGCATATGGAATGGATGCTAGAGGTGATTAGTATAGCATATGGGATGGATGCTAGAGATTATGAGTATAGTATATGGGTGTAAGCTAGAGGTGATGAGCATAGCATATGAGATGTATGCTACATGTGATGAATATAGCATATGGGATATATGCTAGAGGTGATGAGCAAATCATATGGGATGGATGCTACATGTGATGAATATAGCATATGGGATGTATGCTAGAGGTGATGAATATAGCATATGGAATGGATGCTAGAGGTGATGAGTATAGCATATGGGATGGATGTAATCTGGGTGTAAACTAGAGGTGATGAGCATAGCATATGAGATGTATGCTAGAGATGATGAGTATATCATATGGAATGGATGCTAGAGATTATGAGTATAGCATATGGGTGTAAGCTAGAGGTGATGAGCATAGCATATGGGATGTATGCTAGGGATGATGAGTATATCATGTGGGATGGATGCTAGAGGTGATGAGCATAGCATATGGGTGTAAGCTACAGGTGATGAGCATAGAATATGGGTGTAAGCTAGAGATGATGAGCATAGCATATGATATGTATGCTAGAGATGATGAGTATATCACATGGGATGGATGCTAGAGATGATGAGTATAGCATATGGGTGTAAGCCAGAGGTGATGAACATAGCATGTGGGATGTATGTTAGAGGTAATGAGGATAGTATATGGAATGGATGCTATGGGATAAAAAGGAAGTATATGGGTTTATGCTATATCCCCTTTTATTCAGCGGGACGATCTATTAGGGTCGTCTAGGTATCATGTGATATGCAGGGTTGTTGACCATTGGCGGGTTAATCAACCGGGGTGACGATGTGGCATAGACTTGAAATGATCAAAGCGGTTGACGCAAATGTGCGTAAAGTTATACTGTGCCGAGATTCGCAATGAGGGCGCGTGTGTGCTGGCAGAAAAGCATATCTTCGTGTCGAGAATGTACCACTAGGGAAGGAAGATTGATCATTTGCATCCTTACGAGATTATTACTGGAGGTAAGACGGTTATGATATGTGTATCCTATAAATGTTGGGTTGACGTTGTAACATGGGGTAATTAGTTAGACTTCCGGTCATAGATGGGCGTGTTCGACGTATTTAATAAGCGGTTAGACTTTCACTGCAGAAGCATAGCCGTCTAGAACAAATCAGTATACCACTTGCAAGAGTATTCAACTTGTCATTAAAAGAGGGAGTTGTTCCGTTTGAATGGAAAGAAGCAAACATCATACCATTATTTAAAAAGGGTTCGAGAAATAAGTCAGGGAATTACAGACCAGTGAGTTTAACGTCAGTGATTTGTAAATTATTAGAAAGGTTAATTAAAGACCATATGGTGGACTTCCTCGTTAAGCATAAATTATTAAATTCATCTCAACATGGATTCCTTAAAGCGAGGTCATGCTTAACAAATATGTTATGTTTTTTGGAAGAAATCACTAAGTGGATAGACGTGGGATCGCCAGTAAATATTATCTACTTAGATTTTCAGAAAGCTTTTGACAAAGTGCCACATCAAAGATTACTACTTAAATTAAAAGCCCATGGTATCGGGGATAGCATAACTGACTGGATAGAACAATGGCTGACTGACAGAAGACAACGAGTTGTAGTAGATGGAGAAGTTTCAAATTGGAAATCGGTTTTGAGTGGGGTACCTCAAGGATCAGTATTAGGACCTATATTATTTTTAATTTATATCAATGACTTGGACGACAGTATAACAAGTAACGTACTGAAATTTGCGGACGACACAAAACTGTTTAGAAAAGTTAATACTGATGGTGATAAACAACATTTACAAAATGGTCTAGACAGATTAGTGAAATGGTCTGAGAAATGGCAGATGCTGTTCAATTTTGGGAAATGTAAATGCCTACATACAGGACATGGGAACTTGAATGTATACTATAAAATGGGAGATACTGTTCTGGGTACTACTGTAAAAGAAAAGGACTTAGGAGTTACAATAAGCGCTGATATGAAAGTTTCAGAGCAGTGTGGTATTGCAGCTTCAAAGGGTAATCAAATTCTTGGATTGATTAGAAGAAACATAACATACAAGGGAAAAAAGTTAATTATACCTCTTTATAAAGCAATAGTTAGACCTCATTTAGAATACTGTATACAAGCATGGAGACCATATCGTAAGAAGGATATAGATACGCTTGAACGCATACAAAGGAGAGCAACTAAAATGATTCCAGAACTTAGAGACCTTAGTTATGAAGAACGCCTGAAAGAATGTGGTTTAACAGCTCTAGAGACAAGGAGGTTAAGAGGAGATCAGATTGAAGTTTTTAAGATATTGAATGGGTATGAAAATATTGATAGAAATATGTTTTTCTCACTCAAGAAGGATAGCAGAACTAGAGGACATGAGGTAAAATTAGTAAAGGATCAATGTAGATTGGACATCAGGAAGCACTCGTTCTCACAGAGGACAATAAATGTATGGAACAAATTGTCTACAGATTGTGTAACTGCTAGCAGCGTGAATATGTTTAAAAACAAGGTTGACACATATCTCAGGTGGGCGGGTTATAAGTAGATGAACATTGTTGGACTCTCGATAAGCCAATGGCTTCCTTGTCCACTTGTCATCTGGGCCTTTGGCTTGGATGGCAAATCTTGTTAAATCTTGTTAAATCTTGTCTGCTCGGAATTGTATATGTGTATGTTGTGTATAGTGGCTATGCATAGCGGTGTAGGAATAACGTTAGTATAAGATTGTATGTGGCTTGCGTTTATTGTACTTGTGTAGTTCACGGCCTGTCTCTGTTGCGAATAGAACTCACGGGTAGCTTGGGTGTTTTAATGGTTTCCAGCGGCGGGATATGAGCCTAAGAGTGGCCTGTCTATGGCGTGTCAGTCGGCCGGATGTCAAACGTCCTCTCCGTCGTGAGACGAGTGTGGGTCGGCCTGGAAGGCGCAGTGGATCCCGCGAGTGTGACCCGTCCACTCGGGATTACGCCATGTTCCTGCAGGGAGTTCTACATGTTATGAACATTATGTGTACATTATAAACATTCCGACCTAGGCCGCGTCTGAAATGACGTGCGTTGTGGTCACAGTTCATGGCATTATGTTTATGGGTACTTAGTGTACGAGTTTAGATGCAATAGAGCAAGGTACAGTGTGTTTGTGTTGAGGTGTCCTCCGCGTGGGAGACGATATGCGTTAAGGGTCTATGTTAAGTGATTCTTAATTCAGAATCGCGTAGTACTTTATTATTGCATAATTTCGGGGTTTTGGTATCATTCTTTACTATTGGATATGATTGTACTGCTAGACCAGTAATATGTATGTAAGTTATTCCCGGGTGAATAAAATATATTGTAAAACTGATTATCTGTCTTGTCTGTGGTAACGTATGCACACACAATATATATATATATATATATATATATATATATATATATATATATATATATATATATATATATATATATATATATATATATATATATATATATATATATATATATATATATATATATATATATATATATATATATATATATATATATATATATATATATATATATATATATATATATATATATATATATAAATATATATATCTCACCTAACTCATACAGTTTGAGAAGCTTCGCCTGGCGTTCGTGACAGTTTTTAGCTTGATTATTTATAAAGAAAAAGTAACGTTCCTCGAAATGTTCGTAAGTTGTAAACTTTTATTAGACATAGAACTGTGTGACGCAGACAAGCATGAGGGTAGTTGGTGTTATGTTAACATGTCTCAAGTATGTCACGCCATAGTTGTTTAACGCGTGTTTGATTAGCAGCAGGAACGGCTCTGCAAATCATATTCCACTTCCATAAGTCGCCGAGTTTTGGAAAGTTACAAAGTTACAGTCTCTGTGATGCAGCATCACATTCCCATGTCCACGAAGTTGCTAGCACACCAAAATATGCATTCTTTGTGTTCGTCTTCACATTTCCGCGGGATGGCTAGAGGCCTGGGCTTACCACAGTGTTTCCTCGCGATGCAGATGAAGAGCTCTGTTAAGCAGACACTGTTGCATACCACATTGTGGTCGTCGTAGAGAACAGAAGACGCCGCCGTCTGAACGGAGCCCAGACATAGTAGAATCAACTGTAAATATATTATTGCTATGATTAAGAGAACTGATTCTATTTGTCACTATAGTTTACTTATATATACTAGCATATACAATATATGCAATTAATTTGATTAAATTATATTCGTTACTAGCTGATATTACGTATTTTGCGTAGCTGCAAATTGCCGAACATTGACTTATGTTTTAAAGTCAAACATTGTTTCGTAGACACCTATATATACGTGCCTATTCACGCGCCCACTCATTCATTCATTCATGCATGCATGCATGGATACTTTAATGCATTCATTCACTCAACTACTTAATCACACACATGCTCATTCACTCAGGCATCTTGCATAGGAACGCTTTCATCGGTTTGCGAAATTATCAACGTTACAACAATACATGTAATGTTTTACTTACGATAAGCGATGTCATGATTGTCTGTGGTGACTTGCAGAGAGGTAGACTTCCAGGGAGACTTCCAAGGTGTCGTTGTTTTAGTGGTTCTGAAGAGAAGTAGACGTGCACAGAACGGTTATACAGCTAAGCTAACAGTGTTATGTATGCAAAGCTGGACATGATCACATAATGCTATCGCATTCGCTTAGTATTTGTGTTGGTTTGATAATCGGATAAGTACCACTTAACGTGGATGATGTGGAGCTATCCACGACTCAAAACAGTTATTGGTCACCCTTGTATCCAACAAATAGGTCCAGATGTTCTCCCACTTGTGTAGTCGCTGTTTTTGCTGCTCTGTCAACCCAACGTCTACAACTACCAAGTTGTCTGGACTGCCAGGCCGTGGTAGAAGAGGGCACTCAAGTAGATGTAGATTCGTTTGGGGGTCGTCTCCACTGTCACATTCAGCATGTGTATCTTGGTTACCTGAATCACGTCTCTGCAGCGCCCAACCCCAGTCGTGCAAACGGCTGAGACATGTCCTGGTTAGCCACGGCTCTCTGGCTTTTGACGGGACTCTTCAGTGTCACGAGACACTTTGTGAGGTCTTGATTACTTGATTGATTACTTGATTGATTACTTGATTGATTACTTGATTGATTACTATCATGCAGCTGTGTCTTTACATCCAGTGGCACAACGTCATGAAGGAAGCTATTCATGCACTTCAAATTATTGGATGCTGGTCCATATAGGTGTGCATGAGTGACACATGATCCTACTTAACATGATCGAGTCATATTCTCGGAATAACTCTTATTGTTACTCAGCTAGACATTCGTCGCATCTAACTGATCACGATTTTGGTATAGTTTAGTTGATCATCTGTGTTTGTTATTTCATTTACTATTCCTCCTTCTTTTGACATAACTGTGCTGGTAGCATTCTTGCGTTTACCTGATTACTCACCTGCATATAGCTCATATTCGTACATATGTCAATTTATATATTGTATTTCTTCTATCTAAGATAATATTTTGTTTTCCCTTTTGTTATCGTAGATTTGATTTTCGCGAAAATTTTCTTTTAACATTTCTACTTGAATGAAAATATTTTAAGGTATAAGTAAGTAGCAACTACGCCAATTTATACCTTACATATTTTTGTGTCACGTGTTTTGAACATTAGGTTTGACCAACGTACGTTTTGTTTCCGACGTCGAATTACAATCATAGCACTAACGTATACCACAACAAGACGACAATAGCTATATTTTCTGGCCCAGATGTCAGTAAACGCGACAGCATAATTCTACGGTAATGAAATGATAAAGTTTTAACCCAATAACTCCGTTATCTACCGTTCAGAACACGCGTTGGTCAATCTAATGTATGCATGTTTTGGATGCGCATGATATGTTATCTTAAATCACCAACCCTTGTATCTTGTATAGGACAGCACCATATGTTCCATTGGGTTACTTTGTATCTTAGTGCACCTTGTATCTTGTATAGGACAGCACCGTATGTTTCATTGGGTTACTTTGTATCTTAGTGCACCTTGGGAACATGTTCCGTGATATTTACTGCCGGAACTTCAACATTGTTACCAATAATCCAACATATCAACGTGATGTTTATAATGTCCTATAACGCAGTTATGTGAATATCGATTACCATTTGATCACTCTTGACCCTTGGTCTTTCATGACTACTAACGATTATCGTTACTCATATATGCATGATCTCAAATATCAAATACCTGTCCCATCGAGTAAACTATAGTCGAATGGCGTGCAAACAGACAATATCATGATGAGTCATTATTGCGGTAAATTGCGGTCTGTATAAAATGTCTCGAACTATACAAAGGCGATTAACAAAACGTCTATTTTACAATTCCCTTTATCACAATATTGCTCTCAAGGAATTTTTTTTAATTGTTTATCAAGGGTAGTTACCCGTACCACTTCTTAAATCATTGCATTGGCTCTCTGTCTGATATCGCATTATTTTTAAGATCTGCACAGTTATCCAGCACTTTCATCCAAGCAACCATCATATTTAGATTCACTGCTCATTACTGCAAGACAGCCTAGACAACTTCGATCGTCTAATTCCAATCTCATTTGTGTTCCAAGTGTTAAGACAAATGTTGGAACTAGAGGTTTATCGGTTGTTGTTAGTGTTATGTCTGTAGGAGTTATAGCAACATTTTGCTGTAAAAAACTCACCTGCTTAAACTTAGTTATCCTCCATAGCTCCCCAGCGTATCAATCCAACGGTTTATGACTGGAACTGCTTATCGATTAGGAACTGTTTAACCCCTGTTGTTTTGTTGTTTTGGTGCCGCTGTTTGAGTCTCCCGATGATTTTAGTGCTGTAGAAGTATTTTATGTTATCATTATATATATATATATATATATATATATATATATATATATATATATATATATATATATATATATATATATATATATATATATATATATATATATATATATATATACACACATACAGTGTATATATAATAATGTCAAGTTACTGCTGGGAAAACATAATCCATATATGTTTATATATATATATATATATATATATATATATATATATATATATATATATATATATATATATATATATATCGTAAAGTAAATAGAATAAAACTAATGTAGATAATGGGGTTAAGGCAGAAAACTTGGAACAAGCGGGAACAAGCAGGATATTTGAACTATTTGGGGGGCATCGAACAAAAATATGTCAAGGTGAGGATAATTTTTTTAATGATTGCCTCCGTCAATAATAAAATGCTGCTAACAACAAAATTATTAAAAGGCAGAAAGAGAATAGTAAGCCATTGTTATGGACTGCAGTTCTTTAAGGTGCATAGACTTGGACTGGAAAACGTCATATCAAATGCTAGGAAAGCTTTTGAGATATGGATTTGGAGGAGGATGTAAAGACTAAGCTGGACATAAAGAATAAGCGAAGAGGTTCTCGACATGCTACGAACAGAAACAATACAGATGGAGATCGTTAGACACATCAAGATAGTTTAGCTCGTTTGGTAATGGGAGAAAGATTACATCTTATTGGAACCAGAGACCTGTTAAAAGACAAAAGACTCGGAAGAAAGCATTATAATAACTATACGCATGTATTTCTTACTGTTATATTTGTATCCTATTTCTCAACGAGTTATATTACGTGTTACGTATTATTGTTTTTTGTGTGTTACGTGTTACTTATCATAGATATGTCACGTGACATTGTTATATCCATCATTGTACACTATTGTGTTTGTTTTTCAACGCATTCACAACAATACCCCTTATGCTAGTATAATCCTGGCTGTAGTTTCACATGAAAATGTTCAGGGAAACTTAGACAAGTGTTGCCCCATTCTTGTGTGCCACACGTAGAACTGGTTGTCAATTCGTACAACACTGTAGCTACTCGATTGTAGGATTGATCTCTGCCCGTCTGGTTTATATGGCATAAACATTAAACGAATCCACATAATTTGTACGCAGAGAGCTAGTGGTATAGGCCTGTTAATCAACTGCATATGAAACAACTGCCATGAGTATGTCAGCCTACTAGCACAGGAACCTCCTTCATTTGTCCTAGATACGGTTGAAATATACATCATAATACAAACAAATCACACACCATTCTCAATCTGGGTTAACTTGTAAACACTCTACTATGAAGAGCTAAAACTTATAAATATGGCGTGTAAACTGTCTTTATTTATGGTGTCTGCACATCAAGTGTTACAAAGTGCAATACCTCTTGTTCTGCGCGTCATACAAAGCAAACAATACAAAACCTGATAATAGCCTGTGGGTGATACACTTCTTACACTGGAACGAAGGCCCAGTGTAACGTACAACACACTATCTGATATGATGCAGGAAGTTATTGGGTTTTGCTTTTAATATTCAACAATAACTAATATTTACACAATGTATTTGGATTGTAAATCAGCAACTATTGACGCATTTAATATGATGTGCAAGTAAGTATTTAATATGATGTGCAAGTAAGTATTTAATATGATGTGCAAGTAAGTATTTAATATGATGTGCAAGTAAGCATAGCACAAAGTGCGCGCTAAATACATTGCATTAAATGCTTATAAAGAATATATGCAGGTGACATATTAAACCACAAATTCACAAGCTTCATACAGCGTACACGATACACATTTGGACAGAACAACGGATACAATGGACGCTCCTGGCAAGCAACCACTACAATTGTACAAGTCAAAAACGTTCCGTGATGTGTGCTGTACTCAAACGATTTCAGGAATTTTACTGAGGAAACGTTTGGTAGTTGAAATGATGGCTTGCACTTGTGTACATGTGTAGTCCTGCATCAGTCACTGAACAATATTGTAACTCTCAGGTTAAATGTTATACATGTAAATTCATATATGGAATAAAGTTATTAAAAATGTAACATAACTTACCAACCTGCAAAATATCATGGGAATGCTTGAAAACACGCTTCCATTGGGAGCGTACGACAGCATGATCCGCTTCCAGCCGATTGAACGAACACACGCATTGCCGCGCCACCGACATGCTTCAACCTGGTGCTGCCACCAGTGGTTATGACTAACATACTTTTGTCTAACTCCCCACCAGTGGCGCCATGTAGTGAATGTAATAGAAGTAATTCATTTGTGTCAATAAATCTCTCAATTTCAATTGCATACAATTGTGGACAGTGTTTGTTTTTTTAAATGTGCATAGCAACATAGTTACCAGTAACTGAACATTAATAATAGGAGTAATTTATCGTAGGAAGATGAAAAACTACAATAAAGGAGGTGAGCAAGAGAGAATGTGTTATAATGGGTGATTTTAACCATGGCTATATACAATGGAAATCATTACAGAGAGCTCAGTTTGACGACCGTCAGTTTCTACTTCTAACACAGGATTGTTTCCTAACTCAACACGTCTTGGAAACAACCAGAGGTGTGAATGTATTAGATTTGATGTTGCTTCTCAAAATGACCATGTTAAAATACACGAACCTTTGTGTTCAAGTGATCATAACCAAATCCTTTTTAAAATAAAACTAAAACAAACAGTAAATACATATAACAAACAATGGAGGAGGAACTTCAACAAAGGCAAATATAAAGAGATGAGAACATATCTAGCAAATAGAGATTGGAATAACTTGCTGAGGAACAAGACGGCAACAGAATGTTGGACATTAACAGATGAGATTGAGGGCATTACTGAGAGATTTGTTCCATTGAGAAAACATGGGAAAACGTCCAGGAAGAAATACCTGTCTAAAGAGACTATTATAAAAATTGCTCACAAACAGATGCTGTGAGTTGTATACAAACACACTGGAAATGCCGAAGACTACACAAATTACAAAGAGGCACAAGAGTTGCTATGCTTATTTAAGGAGTAAACCTAAAGTTCGAGATAAGATCGGACCACTAGAAAACAACAGTGTAAACATAATTTCAGACGGGTTTCAAATGGCAGAGGTCCTGAATGAGTGTTTCAGCTCAGTTTTTACCACAGAAGTTATCAGCTCACTTCCAGTTCCATTTACTAAATTTGAGGGCGATAAATCAGATCATTTATGGCAGTTATTTGTAACTCCTGAAAAGGAGACAAAGAAAATTAAGAAGATGAAAGATAATAAATCACATGGAGTTTATGGGATACCACCAAAACTGCTGAAGGAAATTGTAGAGCAAATTAGTACTTCACTTGCAAAAATGTTTAAGTTGCCAATAGAAGAAGAAATAGTTCCTTCAGAATGGAAAGAAGGAAACATTATGCCGCTATTTAAGAAGGGGTCGAGAAACAAGCCAGAAAATTACAGACCAGTGAGTTTAACATCATTTGTATGTAAATTACTCGAAACATTAATTAGAGATCACTTGGTGGAATTCCTTATAAAACATAAATTTATAAATACCACTCAACATAGGTTCCTAAAATCAAGGTAATATCTAATCAATATCTTATGTTTTTTGGAAGAAATTACAAAGTGGGTAGATGATGGGTCTCCAGTTGATGTTGTCTACTTAAATGTTTAGATAAAGCCTTCGATAAATATGCAACAACAAAGTTTGTTACTTAAACTAAAAGCCCATGGTATATGTAATGATGTAATCAACTTGATAGGGGCTTACATACAGAACATTAAGTAATAGGGGATGGTGAGATTTCAAAAAGGAAATCTGCTTTGAATGGGGTACTACAGGGATCAGTATTAGGCCCTATGCTCTTTGTAATATATATAAATTATTTGGGTGATAACACCTAGCAAAGAACTGGAATTTGCAAATAACACAAACGTATTCAGAAAAGTTACAAATGTTACAGATAAACAAAGTTTACAAGATGATCTAGATAGTTAAATGGTCAGAAAAATGGCAAAGGTTATTCAATTTTGGGAAGTGTAAAGGTATGCACATAGGACATGGAAACATGGACGAAGAATATAAAATGGGGGAAGCTGCACTAGGTAGAACCACACAAGAAAAGGTCTTAGGAGTAACATTTGGTGGCAACATGAAAGTTTCAGGGAAATGTGGGATTGCTGCTTCAAAATGAAATCAAATATTTTAGGGCTAATTAGGAGAACTATCACATATAAGGAGAAACAGCTAATGTACCCCTGTACAAAGCAATAGTTACACCACATTTGGAATATTGTATACAAGCATGGAGGCCATATCGTAAGAACGACATAGACTAGCAAATTGTTGAACCCTCGATAAGCCAATGGCTTCCTTGTCCACTTGCCATCTGGAACTTGTTGTTTGGGATGGCAATATTGTTAAACTTGTTAAATCTCACTCAAATTTCAGATAGTCGACATGAAAATTGTCGTGGACGTTGTGCCCCATTTCGGACACGGTGAATATAATTTATTATATGATCAGAATATCATAAGAGTTGTTCAGAATCGGTACTACATTTCTCCTACTAATACTCTCATAATTTAATTATTATTATCAAATGTGAGGCTGGAGTTGAATTGCTAAAAATGTCTTACCATATGATTTCCTACCGTTTAGTCAGTTAGTGACGAGTTAGTGGTTATAGTGGTTATAATGGAAGACATTTATATATTGTCAGTATTGGCAGTAACTGCAATGTGAATTTGCAAATAACACAGATATACCTTAGATAGCAAGTAAAACGTAGACAGCGATTACCCCATGTGCGTTGGTGGTTACTGAGGAAAGTTAAGCCGAGGTTAGTTGGTCTATGTAGTATGATATGTTCAGTATGTGCAATGCGTAGTCTTCAGCAATTTTATTTTATGTACATATGCCTTGCTAGCCGAGTTACCCGTTGTTGCACGGGCGAAAAGGCATCCACCTCAAGTGCCTATGGCTCTTTCCATTACCTAGTAAAGTTTTGGTAGGGCAATGCAAATAGCAATAATGCCCTAAAATCATGTACCACAATTTATCGATCCATCACATGACTTGTTGCGTAGCAACCTATGCAGGTTTCCTTAAGTTTTCAACAAATATGGCCGCTAATGTAAAGTTGCCAGATACTCCGTGGTGATTTTTTAGTTGATTTTTTGACTTTCTGTATGCGTAGGTGTGATCGAACGACAATAGAAAACTGCTTGCAAATATATGCCGCCCCAGTACAAAAGTTGACATAACATATATTGGTGCAAAGCATAGGTGTGTTTAGTTATTGTGTCTACGATGAGCTGATCACGATCACGGCATGAGACGGCCACATAATTAAATCCACTTCAAATATTGATGTTGACTGTTGGACGGTTTCGGGAAAGGCAGACAACTAATTCCAGTTATTAGTCTATATGGGTATTTGGTGGCCGAATCGCAAGACCTCCGTGCACGTATCTTCACCAATTCAAACTAAGTGTGTTAATAAGGTGAAATTTCACGGAGGTCGGTATAACGGGCTATGGCAAACGAGACAGAGGCGCATGCTCATTGGTCATAATTAAGATAATGACATCACGTCATTTCCGTCAAACGTCCATATAAGTTATTTCGTAAAATATCCACCCCCGGGGAATGCCTTCCCATGGGCCCGGAGCACGCCTACATAATTTCAGCTCCATGGGCCCGACGCACGCCTACACAATTTCAGCCCCATGGGCCCGGAGCACGCCTACACAATTTCAGCTCCATGGGCCCGGAGCACGCCTACACAATTTCAGCCCCATGGGCCCGGAGCACACAACGGAGCTACACAATTTCAGCCCCATACATACAAATCTGACTCAGATACAAGGGAACAGACAATCAGACAGACAACGGCACAAACTGTTTTATTGCATAGATGTACATAATACATTATATGACCACTATTCCAATGTCTAAGAAACAGCTGACATGTAAAATGTTAGTAGGCCTCGTGTATATGTACACATTGGCGTTATGTATATAACAAGCAAACAACTTAATGGCACTAATAAGTTGCCAGCAACAATTTGTCTAGAACATATACTTACTGTATAAGTATGGAAACAATATGCGATACAAGTATTTACGGACGGAATTAGTCGAAACAATGTATGTTATTTGAAAGTGGCGGTAAGACTACACTCTATTGAGAGGCGACAGGCGTAGCAATAAGCAACTAGTTTGTCAATGATGGTATGGAACATTGTGAAATAACTGCAATACGAACCCAACTACATAAATGATGGTATGGAACATTGTGAAATAACTGCAATACGAATCCAACTACATAAATGATGATATGGAACATTGTGAAATAACTGCAATACGAACCCAACTACATAAATGATGGTATGGAACATTGTGAAATAACTGCAATACGAACCCAATACATAAATGATGGTATGGAACATTGTGAAATAACTGCAATACGATCCCAACTACATAAATGACACATCGATTACAATACAATAAAATACTTTATTCGTCTGACTAGGAAATTACAGATAATTAAAGCGGATACCAGTAACCGTGTCGTAGATGTTCGTGAAACAATAACAATTTGCCATCGTAAATATTGACGTAAAGTATATTGTATTACGTTAGTCATTGAAAGATATTCAACGCTTTAAATGCGTCGTCGTCGATGTGAAATGTAAACAGTTATTCCACAAAATAACTCGCAGCACAGGGCAACCAATTTTTTATATTATACAAAAACTTGGGCTTTGCTACGCTGCCACCTTTTCGCATAGTGGGACCACTACTAGACTGAATACTTCTGCCGAACAACGTCAAGGATTTCGAAAATATGGAAAGAAAATCACCTTATGATTTCCGACCACGCAAGTTTTCTTTTCAAAATGAACCAGGTGGAATTAATAACTGTAATTTTTGTTTAAATGACAGTTTTGGGATGTCAGTTATTGTTTGACCCCTGACGTGTGTTGGCCGGGACGAACACCAATATGAGCATATTTGTCTTCAATGGTCGCATAACAGTATCCAATGTCTCCACTAAGTAGCATTATGAATGATTGGGTAATGCAACGAACCACATCCGTCATAACATGTTATGTCTTCACTTAACGTAGGCGGCAACCAAATGAATGATTGGGTAATGCAACGAACCACATCCGTCATAACATGTTATGTCTTCACTTAACGTAGGCGGCAACCAAATGGCGTTCACCTTTCAAGTTTGCCACCTCCTTTACCAATATGGCAAATCTAAGACGGACTGACGGACATATATCTGCACATATATGTGCACAAATTATGGTACAACTCCGGACTCAGGCAAAACGAATGCAGCATATTAAAACATATTAACACAACATATTAAAATGGTTTGAAACAATACCGTAGTGTCTTATGAGTTGTTATGTTACAACATCCACACTTTGGAAGAGATTGTCACACTCATCCAAGCACTCATTTAACTGATGCATACATACTTTAGGAATGGAAAGCGGGAATTTCTTGGGACAGTGGACGCTCAGGATACAGTGGAAGAAGTTGCTGTCACACGTTTCTGTGCAAGCTTGAAACATTACCGCACGACGTTTTTCCACCAGTGGTGAAGCCTGTAGGCTGGGCAGAAACAGCACCTACATGAAACAGAGCCAGTCGACATATATTTATACTGACCATTGTAAATCAAAGCAAAATTAACTGATACATAGGGTCAAACTTCGTCTTCGATCAACTGCTTAGCACGGTGGTGCGTGCCAAGGAATGCCCACAACATGGACATTGTTCGATCTAGATATACCTCGTCGAACTGTAAATAGCAAAGGACTAGTACTGGTTTGAATATGAGCCTAACCTGTATAGCTATGGTGTTCTGATATCGTCATATTAATGTTGCAGCAAATTCAGTAGTTCTAGTACTGTCATATTAATATTGCAGCAAAGTCAACCGTGCTAGTACTGTCATATAAATATTGCCGCAAATTCAGCAGTTCTAGTATTGTCATATTAGTATTGCAGTAAAGTCAACTCTTCTAGTGTTGTCATATTAATATTGCAGCAAAGTCAACTGTTTTAGTATTGTCATATTAATATTGCAGAAAAAATAAACTATTCTAGTAGTGTCATAGTAGTATTGCAGCAAGGTCAACATTCTAGTATTGTCGTATTAATATTGCAACAAAGGCAGCGATAACAAGAATTAGTAATAACGAAATGATATTTGATATCCAAACTAAGCTACATACATACCAATAGCCACAAAGCAACCACCATGATGAGATCGTCCGCAGTATTCCTCTACTCTCGGTATCGTTTCTCTTCCAATACTGCCAGCGATGCAGCCGTAGTAAGTGACTCCGGCAGTAATACGCAGTGCAGTGTTGTTCTAGTTAATAGCTAGATGGCGCTGGTTGTATCCGTTCAATCTGAAAATATAGGAACCATAACAAAGGATAAAACAACTTCTATGTAGTTTTTAAAGTCGTTCATCTATCGTGGTAAGAATACGTTGTTTCAATTTCGGTGATTGTAAAAGAAATGATGTATGATTTACATAAGCATGGTATTGCCACTCACTAATCTAATATTATATTACTAATTAATAATTACAGCGGTGCGCACGTTTAGCATTACGAATGGGTATTCTACGCGGCACTTGCCGGTAATAACCTATGGTGATAGTCATGTCACATTTAACGCATGATCTGAATTGGGTCAACACAAACGTATACACACTTAAGCCCGCACCACACTAGCCGAATTTGTCGGGCCATCAGCTCGCAGCACACTAGCCAATATTTTATCTCGACTAGCACGCCTCTAGTGAGGAATTTGGAATTAAGCAAACATGACGGCGCTCACACCACACGAGGCGGCGTTGCAGAGAAGAAGGCAGAAGCTAGCTTTATTCGTTTTGATTCTGCTACGCAAGATAAGGAGACGCAGAAACACAAACAAACAAAATCCTTCCGCCTAATCATCTAAAAAAATCCACAGTTACACCACTGTCAACATGTTCTACCAGCAAACTTGTCAATGTGCCTGCTCAAATGCCGTTATGTCAGATGATATGCTTTTTTTTTAAATTACACATCTAAAATTACTGTGCCCTACATTCGTGTGTAACACACCAGGAAGTGTAACTGAGGCATGATCCCATTTGCCATCGTGGTCGTGGCACTGGGGGGCCGCCATGTTTACAATGACGTTTGTGCGCGTGACTGCAATCACGCTTCCTATTGGTCGCTATTCGCGCGAACCCCGACAATTTGTCGGAGTCTGCAGCACACTAGCCGACAAGGCCCGTCAGGACGTTGTGAGATCTAGTACTGTCAGATATTATCCGACAAGCCCCGATCTTTTCGGAATTCGCACACACTAGCCTGCCACTGAAGATTATTTGTCCCCGACGAAAAATCGGCTCATGTGCTGCGGGCTTTACATCGACAAGTACACAACTTATGTGAATCGGTGTCAAATATAAATTAATGCAACTCAGAGTGTCAAGCACAGCATATAGTAAAAGTGAAGGGATAGAGCTATTAAAACTGCAGTACCTTAGAAATACACACATATATGTTGTAATGAAAACTAAGATCATTGAATAGATGTTAGCCAAAGTCCAAGTGTTATGCCGTATTAACTATACACGGCTTATATGTTAGCGCAATATTATATTTGATTATATTCCGCTTAATAAATAATATAATTACTGTAGTGAATTGCACAGAACCGAGGTTTTCTAAGCACCGCAAGAAACAGTTGAAACTTTAAATTCAATTGCAGAGGAATTGTCAAATTCGTACTTACAAACATTTGATCAAGAAAAACTAGTCAACATTTGTTCTACAATAACTTAATAAATGCAGTATTATTTATTTTATTTTAGCTATATTTTACAATATGTATTTAAATAGATACATTATATTATATACAACGTCTTCAAAATATTATTATTACGAGAGTAGCTATATGCAATATATTTGTACACGGAAATGTGTGATGATGGTATATATTATTTTCAACGGTTAAAGTTATTATTAAATAAAAACATCGTATGGTTCATATTGACCGAACTTTAGCCGTCACACAACCACAACGCCCACATCTATAGATTACTCCATGCTAACGACTTGTTGGGAACAGATCTTCCTTGAAGTAAAATAGTTAAAATACGTTATACAGACTAATTACAGAGGACTAAGCTTAATACATAGAATAACTTCGGGCCAGAACAATTGCATGTTATCAAGCAGCCGATTCACTTACGCGGCGCTGTATAATACAACGTCAACGGGAATTATTCCGTCCCAGCCAATATATATGAATCATCGAAACGGTTGATTCTGTTATCCGCGATTATGTTAAGTGAAATGCACTGTAACATCGAAATATTAACTTGGAAAGAATTATATATAAAACAATAAACGCATTCAACAATCATACCTGCTTGCAACGTTTCATAAAGACTCGGTCCAGTGGCAAGTTTAGCAACGAAATAGTAAGGTCCTCACTTGGTTATGACTTTCATTAAATGTAACCATAGGCTGGGACATAAATTTATATAGATTAGTTTTTCTAGGATACCAGTGGTGGAAAACACTCAATTGTAAGTCAACAAAAGTACGAGCCAATGCACGGAGTAAGGGTAGGGTCAAGGCCACTCACACAGGTAATTATGTCAAGGCCATGCAAGAACTACCTGATTGGAAAACAAAGTCAAGTAGATGATGAAGCGTTGATTGGATCTCTATTTGTGTTACCTTGAATGGATGGAATGTTGAAATTGATATGTCAGTTATTCTAGATTGAGCTATAAGCATGATAACTTAGTTATCTAGCCATTAGTGTTATTGTGTTATTGTGTTATTGTTTATTGCTACAGGTCGATACATTAATATGACACAGTTCGGCATACTATATATTGGATATACGATTTGAGTGACGACATAAGAAGGAATTGTATTTACTTGTCCACATTGAGGTCAGAGCACATCATACGTATCTGTTGACAGAAACATAGACGAGGTCACATACAAAACGTGTTCACACCGGATACATCGCAATGACGGTATATGTGGCGTCTATGTTTACTATTGAACAGTCACAGACATGTGTGACGACTTGTTAATTAGGATGAAACATGATATAGCCTCATTGCTATGTTGATTTAATATTTAAAAAATAACAGCTTAAAGCATCTCACTTTAGCAAGAGTCAAGTTTGATTGATACAGGCAGGATTAATTTAATTGTCCATCTTATAATAATATTTGACTAGTATTATTAAATGTTTCTGTGTTTAATAACGATTGAGATGAAAGTTGACTAATAGGCGGATTATATGATGTATTATTGGGAAGTTCCCGTTGTTGTTTCGGAAAGTAAATTGATTGCTTCTGTTGCAGCAAACAAAATTGTTTTCTTTGTTATCAAACAATCAATCAATCAATGCGAGTTACTCATTTACTATGTTGTTACAGGTATGGTCATAAATAATTTTATTTAGTAACGCCCGTCAGCCCGCCCACCCGCCCGCCCGTCCGTCTAGAAGTATATATTATCAATTATCATTATCAATGTGAGTTTATTTGGTTACTCATTTACAATGTTGTTACAGGTATGGTCATAAATGATTTGATTTAGTAACTCAGGAGACTCTCTGGAAACCCCAAGGGGCTTATTGCGAGAACCACCCATGGTTACGTATAGTAATTTTGTCATGGAATGATGCTGCAAGTTCGCAATTCTTTTAATAATGATAGATATGAAGCAAATTTGGCGTCTTAATCCAGCAATCTAGTACAATCTAACGACTTGTTAATTGAACAATATAGTGAATATTCTTTGTATATGCAAAAAATATGTTAATATTAGCAATCCACCACGCTAGCACAATATCACAACGTGATGCCGTCACAACTACATGTTTTGATTGAACACACAACTACATGCTTTGATTGAACACACAACTACATGCTTTGATTGAACACACAACTTATTTGCGCACAAATAATGTTCTTGCTAACTGAATTTCAAATTGTGTTAATGTATATTCAGTTGTGCACACCCCTGGGCATATGGTCTTGTTAACACGTGTAACCATGCTAACATTTATTTGTTTACAGTGTTGAAAATAAATAGTTATAAGTAAACACTTGAAAATCTGTGTTTATTATTTACACAGTACCATAAATGTCAATCTCAAGATCGTTGGCTGAAGCTGTGAACTAAAGGGGTCACAGGAATGTTGCATATTATAATGCTGCATATATATATATATATATATATATATATATATATATATATATATATATATATATATATATATATATATATGCATATATATATATATATATATATATATATATATATATGTATATATATGCATATATATATATATATATATATATATATATGCATATATATATATATATATATATATATATATATATATATATATATATATGCGTGAGTGAGTGTGTATCATTCAGTCAAGTAGAAATCGCATTATATATAATATATTATATATATATATATATATATATATATATATACATATATATATATATATATATATATATATATATATATATATAAATATATATATACATATATATATATATATATACATATATATATACATATATATATATATATATATATATATATATATATATATATATATATATATAAATATATATATACATATATATATATATATATATATATATATATATATATATATATATATATATATATATATATATGCATATACATATTCATGTGCATATACATATTCATGTGCATATACATATTCATGTGCATATACATATTCATATGCACATACACATGCACACACATGACACGAAAGCAACTCAAATAAAATAGTCGCTGGTTTTTGGGGATGCATCACGATAATGATTGATATATAATGTTCACAAGAACACCGCCGATAGTCGGCTAATTCTGGTAACACACAAAGCCATATATATATATATATATATATATATATATATATATATATATATATATATATATATATATATATATAATGCGATTTCTACTTGATTGAATGATACACACTCACTCACGCACGCACTCACATCCTCATTTCATTAAATCAGGCAATATTTTTTATTACTAAAATAGGACTGCGCATCAACATGTACGCTATGGAATATGAAATAGTGAATGGCAATATATGTGTAATGTGATTTCTACTTGAATGAATGCTACACGTATGCCACACATATGCACGCACGCACGCACAAACCCAGTCGTGCAAGTTCAACAAGGAATACTTGTTTGAGCCGTGTGGTGAAATTCCATACATAGAAGAGACTACATATAACTCATCGATATTTCGGCAGGGTATCCGGTTGCAAGTCATTTATACTGGTTGTCAATAAATGCTGCATAGAAATGTGCACTTGTCCCGGCGACAAGCAAACATTTCGGTCGCTCTGTCAATAATTAGCTGTATCTAATTACGCACGGTTTATATACCATGCAATATATACAACAGGTTCTTAGAATATAAGCATATATAAATAAACCAATTGAACTACGTACGGTCAAGGTTTCCTTGCTCCTGCAGCTATCTTGTCAGTTTAATTTAAATAAATATTGCAGCAACGTTCTTACACTACGTAAATATTTATTCAACACAGACACACGCACGCACGCACGCACGCACGCACGCACGCACGCACGCACGCACGCACGCACGCACGCACACACACACACCTTGTATTTATAATGTTGAAATAGTCTTTTCGTATGTGATGTTAATTCCCGTTTAATGTTTAATCAGTTTCGTGCATTGGTAACTAACTATCAATTTGGGTCATATTTTGGCTCGGACATTTGCCCTAAATGGAAATTGGCAGAGATTCTATATGTGCATGATTAACAACAGATGTTGTAACTGTTAACAGCAAAACACGACAGCTGAGTGTCCCAGTCTGGAAGAAATGTGACCACAACGTACACACGACTAGAATGTTTATATCTAGGACACAGTCGCTCGGGCACTTTTCCAAAATACAACCGTTTCCGAACAGCTATCGCTCCCTCTATTCCTTAAATAATGATTATGTCACATCAGGTGAAAAGAAGACACTAATAAAGAACAAATTGTAAGACCAACTGTCATCCCAAACAGAAACCTTCAGACGGCATTTGGCAATGAATCCAATGAATTATCGAAAGTCCAGCCATTGTGCTTAGAATGTTGTTGTACTTAGAATGTTGTTGTACTTAGAATGTTCTTGTACTCAGAATGTTCTTGTACTTATATTCTTTAGTATACATGTTATATTATCAAGTTTGATGCCAGTACACCTTTATTACAATTCATCGCAGATCATCATGTAATACTATTTAAGCAAAGTGAAGCATTGGTTCGCAATAGTGTAAACGACAAAACGACTTAAGTAGACACACTATTTGGATTGGCTGGAAAATGTCGGTGATGTTGGTTAAATGGTCGAAAATAACAAAACTGTCGCCTTCGGATTGGCAGATCTGGCAAGGAATGCGGTGTTAAGTTAAATAGTTACCAAATGTAACCATTGTGAAGGATAAACATTAAATTATAGGGATGTTCATAACACAACAGTGACAGCCTTCCTCTTTCAGCTGACAGCGAAATTCTCTTGCATTACTTAGTCAACTTTGCAGTATGTATCGGAAGTCGACAGTTTTAAGGTTTGTGGGAGTGGCACCTGGAGTGACGCAAACATCTCCATGAAATCAATATATATTTCTAGCGAACTTTTTACCACTGAATTGAGGAGAGAACACTTTCACTGCCTGCAAGAAGACGCAACTGGCAAGAACTAAAGTCAGCCACAACCCACGAGGAAATGGAAACAAACGTTGGCATGTCAAACAAAAACACAGAACGTAGTTACACAGCTATACATTCTGCCTTGGTCTTGCCTATCTACATGGCCTCTTTCACGTGTCTTCTCCTAGTTGACCCTGTTCTTTAAAAAACCAAGAGTTATGGCACAGCGTACATAAGAGAGACAGTGAGACTGCTTAATATCAGACTAGATGAACAAAAGAACGATGTAAAGAATGCACCAAAAGAACAACACAGCAGGAACGAAAAGCAGTCCACCACCAACAAGTCTGTCCTCACAGACCACACAACCACCGAAAACCATCTCATAGATGTGGAGGGAGTAAAAGTGGTATATATGGAGTCACACAGAAGGAGAAGACTCGTGAAAGAGGTAACATGGACACGCAAGACCGAGGCAGTGATAAACCAAGACGAGGGCAATTATGAACTTCCTCACGTGTACGATGACGTCACCCGGCCAGTGCGTCATAAGTATTAACGAAGTCGCCTTGATAAGACGATACAATTTTTTACTAAGGTAAAAACACAAGATATGGATATGTTAGCATAATTATTTCAGTATGTCAGTAATAGTTTCTGATATTGAGCATGAACGCAATGTATTTGGCATTAGCCGAGTTACCCGGCGTTGCACGTGAAAAAGGCAGTCACTGCAAGAACTGATGACTTCTTGCACTGTACTTAGTCAGGATTTGGTAGGATAGGTGCCAATGGCCGTGACAACTCTATGCCCCAAAAATAATGTACAACTACGGTTTCACGAACGTTCGTATCGTACGAAGGAACTGGTGTGAATGCGTCACGTACATCGTGTGACTCTTAGGAATCGCAGATAACACACTTCACTTTGCTAACTGTACGTAACCACGAACTCCTGTTGTTCGCATACAAAATGACGGCCTAAAACGGCCAAACCGACGCGAACATATTCTCCATGAAATATATACTTCTAGACGGGCGGCAGGACGGACACAAACAATACGAAGCATTCGCATAGATGCTTCGGTACGTTTTTCGTTACAAATGGCTCTCACACGTGATATATCGTACTACGTCAGAAAGTATGTAGTCGCCTACATGTTACGTTGGGTCTGAGTCCAATGATCGTGTTGTCAAGCAACCAAGTCCTTAGTTCGATTAAAGGTGCTTAATCAATTCGATTTTTTTACTGGTCTCGTTTCAAATTAATTTGCGAAAAACCAAACCTATTTAGTATCCACTGCAACATGCCAGCTCGTTTGTGCAACTTTTGTATGTAGTTTTCGTGATCATCAGACAAACTAATAAATTAGTTAATGCTTGTTTAAGCATTAACTGAAGTGGAAATCGAAATACTGAAAAATCACGATTTTCTTCCTTGGTGACATTTTGTAACGTTGTCATGTGATCGGCGAGAGGATGGAAGTCATGCCCATGATCAGCATTGACCCACAGTGTTTACCATTTTGGATATCCACTTTTTTGATCCGTACCAGATCTAACAACTAAAGTCAATTGTTTCGATGATTTTAACAAAAATAGGCATTTTTTATTAAACAGACTGCGCACATTACTTATAAGCTAGTCACACACTACACATCTGGACATATGTGAACCGGATTTGTGATGGGCTGAACCATTTGAGGAAGCAGCTTTAACGACGCTTACAACAGAGACAGTTTATGTAACTTGAAACAATCGTAGAAAACATGCATAGTGTCGCAAACAATTGATAACAATATTGACAACATTTCAGGATACACAACATGATCACATAAATATCCATCTATGTCTTGGTAATTAGTGCTGCCCATCAATACCTTGGAATTCAACTCTCGAAATTGCGACGTCAGTTATAGTAGCGTATGTATATCAACGGTTTATACAACTCCGGACAATTGTAGAAAAGATGCATGACATTGTGAATCATATGGAATTTTCGCATATCTTTGCAAACAATTGTACATAATAACTACGAGGGGTAATTCGATGGTAATTCGATTGTAATAGTGGGGTGAATTTCGATAAAAATATTAGTGAAAAAATAATAGATGAAACCCTGAAAGTTTGGCAACTGAGTTGCAAAACGTCTATGATGAGTAGCATAGCATACATAATCTAGCTCGATTATAGTTAGATATCTAAATGATTCATTCAATTATGTATTCCAACGGCTGTCATTTTGAACCTGGCTTCAACGACGCAAACAGTTTTGTGCAGCGCAGGTGGAGGCATATGTCGCTGAGGAAGTTGTTGACAAAGCTGTCTCGTTCTGACTTCTTCTGCTCGAAGATCACGACAAACGTCAAGCGTGGCTCCACTCTTGTCAGGAAATATGTACATTGAAGACGCTGCAACAAAAACAATAGTAAAACTGTAATCTATTGACAACGAGGAGGTGCTAGATACCGCACGTGGAGAGACAGATAATTTGTGTCTGGCAGCACGAAGAAACGATAGAATTTGGTTGGAATCCGTACAGGGACAGATTTCTGAATCAAAGGTCAATTCTATTTCCCTTTCCAGCACAGAGAAATGGTTACTGTATTTGTACCAGAGCAATGAACAGCCTTTCCGGGGCTAATAGAACAGCCCATAGAGGCTCCACACATCCGTCCACAAGTCCATCGTCAAAACAGTCAAACAAGTTCTCCCACTATATGCACTAATTTTGAAACAGAAGCTGTTGTTACAACGTATTTCAGTCACAACGTTTGTGCAGGAGGTCCAGGTTGGAAAAGTCGACCATAATCTGAATGAGTGATGGCACGCAGAAGGAAAGGCAAGGCAAGCGGAAGAGAGGAAAAATTGCTGAAATCATGGACTCAACATAACTGGTGATCAACGAGTTGAGAGAAGTGACAGGATTGGTTGAGCTCATCGTGGACACCACCAAAAGTTGTATGACTTGACGGGACATCATTATCACTTATATACTGGTCGCTGTACCAGTTGTTATAAGTAAATCATACGCCTTTAAAATTCAGTCACTTTTGTACAAGAGATTCATATTCTAAATTCTAACAGTTATTCCGCCGTTGCAGTGCAAACAAATTGTTATAAAAAGTGTTTCTAGTGAAAAACTAAAAGAACGACACAAATACGGCTTCGCAAACGAGTGGTAGCCAACCAAGTTGTGATGTCGGTCATTGATTAATGAATGACGTTTATTTCAACACAAACAAATAAAGCAGAACATTACAATTGACTTAATGTAATGTAATGTCATATAATAAATGTTGAAAAAAGGGCAAGAAGGATGTTACTTATAATACTTGCCCTATTGCAATACATATGATATGACATAATATTAGTATATATAGTAGCATGCGTGAGTATCAATATCGATTATGCATATGCAATGACAGTGTTTTAACTAAATATTTTTTCTAACCTACCAACAACCAAACCGATGAAGACCAACATCATTAAAATTAGGTTAATGTTACAATAAATTGCCTTTCCCCCACCAAGAACTGCTAAACATTTACTGCTTAATTATTTAGTATGTTATCTATACATCTGTTTGAAAAGCAGTGAACACTTCGACAGCACATTAAAGAACTGTCGAGTGAATTTCATAGTTTGACACAGACTTTCAAGTGTCACGAATGGTTTGGTGCAATGATTCCTGCCTACACTGCTATACTTCACAATACGTGTAACTCACAAGGATGACCAGGAATGGTAGATTATAACAAATAACAACAAGAGATACTGACCTCATCAGAGAAATAGACCACCTTCTCTTGTGTTGACAAATCATCAGCACGGTCATTGAGAATACTGATGACACTTGGCCAGTGTCTCTCCTCTCTGTCCTGTAGTCAACCAATCACATCCAGTCAACATATGACATGTCCTTCAACATATACACGGTCATTGAGAATACTGATGACACTTGGCCAGTGTTTCTCCTCTCTGTCCTGTAGTCAACCAATCACATCCAGTCAACATATGACATGTCCTTCAACATATACACGGTCATTGAGAATACTGATGACACTTGGCCAGTGTCTCTCCTCTCCATCATGTAGTCAACCAATCACATCCAGTCAACATATGACATGTCCTTCAACATATACACGGTCATTGAGAATACTGATGACACTTGGCCAGTGTCTCTCCTCTCCGTCATGTAGTCAACCAATCACATCCAGTCAACATATGACATGTCCTTCAACATATACACTTCTTATGCATAACATTTCGAAATGTGTCTTATGCCAAAGCCATCATCACAGCGAGAATACCAACTGGTAGACCGGAAGGAGATCCAATGGAGAACTCTATTTACAAACATGCAACCTTCTAACCATATGCTGCATCATCCACTACCTCCCCTTCGGGAAACTATGCAACCCGCAGTAACTACAAATGTACAACGTGCTTCAATGCTGAACTGCAAGGTTTAAGAACATAACCTGGACTTCACCACTGCCACTGGCAGTAGGCGTAACCACAAACTTATTTTATATTCTTCTACATTTGACTTGTAATTAACAGAGGACCTAATTTTATTTACTTATTTATATTATATACTTATTTATATTATTTAATGCTCTTAATTTAATACTTATTTAATGTTTATTTATATGCAATTTAATGTTCTTACTTTAATATGTATTTATATTAATTGATATGCACTTGAATGCTCTATTAAGTTATTGCATTTAATCGTTATATACTATGCCTACATGTACTATTCAGCCTCCATGATTGCAAAGCAAAACATAAACTTTGTTTTATTTATTTAGTGCTGATTAAAACACAGATTGACTAAAATGTAATCCATATATTTTAGTCAACCTGATTGAAATGATTTTTACCTAATTCTAACCACATTATTTATAGGCCTAAGAACTAGATTACTTACAGCAGGGTAACTAAATATGGCAGGGTAGCTGTCAAGTCCTTTGGGGGGTTCGCAGTAGCACCTGGGATGACGGTATCCCGCCCCCTTGTACAAGTGTTCCATCCCAGTGACATCAAACACAAGGGATACATTACAGACGTCTGCCTTCTTCTGGAATGTCACGATCCTACAATGATACAAAACAAGTCATTCTGTACACACCACCTTCTAAACGTGACATTTATAGTACCTACTGTATGATCTCATATGTTTTCAGTTAAATGCAATTTGCTCTAAACAGGTTTAGTACAGTTTCCACCATCAGTCCATATAAAAATAATAAATACATAGATTAAAAACAGTATATTTAAAAATTATACAAAGCTACGATCTATTGATGCCGCAATTTCGATGTACAGTACATGTTGCTAATTGCAATGTTCTGTATAATGGGATTCAGTGACTTGTCAATCCTAGTCATTAAGCTAAATATACCCTTTCTGATGACACATTTACATGAGTTGACATTAGCCGTAGCGAACATGTGGCTAGTGCTACATCTCATAGACAGTCTGTTCAATATCCTGTAGGAGTTGTTATAAGCAACAACAAATTGCTGAAAATTTGCTTTTCTACAATTTACCCATAAAGCACAGATGTAAATACTACTGAAATAGGCTTACTGAAATAATAAGCTTATTTTGTACAGCAGTGGAGCGAAGGTGAAATTTTTGACGCAACATGTTACTGTTAGCATACAGAAGTCTCACTTTGGCTTGAATGTCAGCCTCATCTGATAAGTCATTACAAATGACATGTCCAAGGTATTTACATGAACTGGCAAATTTCTTTCTTCCTAAGGTCATTTCCGTAGCAAGATTTTCATTTCTAGAGTCACAGTACATGACCAGGGATTTACCAGCATTATATTGAACGTCGTGCTCACATCCGTAGGTGTAACATATGTAACATCCGTAGGTGTAACATATGTCAAGTAATGTTTGTAGTCCTTGGGTGGAAGGAGCAAACAGAATCAATCATCTGCGTATGATTAACCACCACTGTACCTACCCATGGGTTGTACAGTTCAGTGTTGTACACTCAGATTGTCCATATAAACGTTAAAAAGTAAAGGGGATAACTTCCCACCTTGCTTAACACTGAGAAGAAGTCCGAGTAGGTAGATCTCCATCGGACACATACACATCGGTTATGGAACTCATTGCTCAGTACTCTTAAAATATATTTCAGTACATCGCGTTGTTCATGTTTCGTTAAAAGCTATTTCGATTGACTCGATCAAATGCTTTTGAAACATCAAGAAAAGCAACATACATAACAGAACCGTGTTTAGTTTAAAACCTTAATAATTCCTTAAATGCAAACACACACAGCTCCATTCCATGTTTGGACTTAAACCCAAACTGATGTGGCGTAGTTTGCAAGTACGTATCCGTTCTGTTGAATAGGACAGCATCTAGTATCTTGGAACATGTGTTCAAGAGGCATATTGGGCTGTAATTGCCTTTTTCGTTTACACGTCTATTTTTATCTTTGATAACCGGTACAATAACAGACTCTGTGATTGCTTTTGGTATATAACCATGCACCAGAATAGAGGACAGAAGAATAGATAATAGTACCACAAGTTGTGAATCCACAAACTTGATATGTTCTGCAGTAAGTCCATCCAGACCTGGTGACTTATTGCATGATAATTCATTAATAATATTCATCAGTTCACCTGAATCAATAGTCATTCCAGTGTTGTAAGTAACGCAATCAAAGTGAACTTTATCACGACTGTCGATATAAATAATAATAAAAAGATTTGTATCACGCTTAAAAACAATATATTTTACTACATAGCTAATGTCATGACCACTGTTATGTTACTACATAGCTAATGTCATGACCACTGTTATGTTACTACATAGCTAATGTCATGACAACTGTTATGTTACTACATAGCTAATGTCATGACCACTGTTATGTTACTACATAGCTAATGTCATGACAACTGTTATGTTACTACATAGCTAATGTCATGACCACTGTTATTTTACTACATAGCTAATGTCATGACCACTGTTATGTTACTACATAGCTAATGTCATGACCACTGTTATTTTATTACATAGCTAATGTCATGACCACTGTTATTTTACTACATAGCTAATGTCTTGACCACTGTTATGTTACTACATAGCTAATGTCATGACCACTGTTATGTTACTACATAGCTAATGTCATGACAACTGTTATGTTACTACATAGCTAATGTCATGACCACTGTTATTTTACTACATAGCTAATGTCATGACCACTGTTATGTTACTACATAGCTAATGTCTTGACCACTGTTATTTTACTACATAGCTAATGTCATGACCACTGTTATGTTACTACATAGCTAATGTCATGACAACTGTTATGTTACTACATAGCTAATGTCATGACCACTGTTATTTTACTACATAGCTAATGTCATGACCACTGTTATTCATATATCAACATCTACTTACTTTCCAAAGAAATCAACCGATGCCTTCGAGTAAAGATGCTTCATTTCACTTCGTGGTGCCTGTTTACTCAGAACGTCGTAGAAGTAGAGTGAGAATTTGGCCACCAGGAGTCGCTTGTATTTAGTGAGCCACTGATAGAGGGCAGGAAGGGGCAACGACTTCGACGAATTTACAAACCCCAACTTCTTACCCTGTTCAGATAAATCACATTATATCACAAGTACTAGAATAACATTACTATTACAACAGTTTAGTTAGTTATTATATTCTGCTAGTCATGCATATCCACATCTACTGAAGTGTGTGTCCCTCTAAAGTAATCCCAAAAGTTCCCTCAAATGGGATAAATGCACCTTAATCATATAAAAAAATAGAGGTAATGATTAAACCTCGAACACTACCAATCAATGAGCCTTTTTAACATACATCTATATAAATGAGTAACCAATATATTGAACTGTGAACAAGCTCTTGCTCTGGTAACTGTGTCAGACACACATGAATGCTAGCACCCACGCACACACATGAATGCTTGCACCCACGCACACACATGAATGCTTGCACCCACGCACACACATGAATGCTTGCACCCACGCACACACATGAATGCCTGCACCCATGCACACACATGAATGCTTGCACCCACGCACATACATGAATGCTTGCACCCATGCACACACATGAATGCTTGCACCCATGCACACACATGAATGCCTGCACCCATGCACACACATGAATGCTTGCACCCACGCACATACATGAATGCTTGCACCCATGCACACACATGAATGCTTGCACCCACGCACACACATGAATGCTTGCACTCATGCACACACATGAATGCTTGCACCCATGCACACACATGAATGCTAGCACCCATGCACACACATGAATGCTTGCACCCACGCACACACATAAATGCTTGCACCCATGCACATACATGAATGCTTGCACCCATGCACACACTTGAATGCTTGCACCCATGCACATACATGAATGCTTGCACCCATGCACACACTTGAATGCTTGCACCCATGCACACACATGAATGCTTGCACCCACGCACACACATGAATGCTTGCACCCACGCACACACATGAATGCTTCCACCCATGCACACACATGAATGCTTCCACCCATGCACACATATGAATGCCTGCACCCATGCACACACATGAATGCACATACACAAATGCACATACATGCAACTATACAATTGCACGCTCGTATGCACACACGCTACAGAGTCATATGTTTGTTTTTCACTACGCACAGTGTGCTACTGTGATTTGTGCAAAACTGCATTTGAAATAAAAAATAGACTATTGTTGTTCTAACAATGACATGTCCATTCCTCCGTTCATGCAATGAATATTTACAACATGAATTGCAACAACTTATACAGGTCCATAAGTCATAACATATCTAGATATTGGCACCTCCACAAATATGACACATTCCTTTATCATTGCCACACCTCCACAAATATGACACACTTTCACAAATATGACACCTACTTCTTTCGTAGCTGCACCTCCACTGAGTGCACTCAACTGGGAGTGGGCATCGTTTAGCTGGAGGAGGGTGGGAAGAAATTCCCAGTGTTGTAGGTGCAGCTGGGCAGTGAGCAGGTGTCGCATGATGTCACACTCAAGGCTGGAAATGTTACATGCATGAACAAGTATATCGCAGTACATCATTGCGAGTCATTGCAACTTGCAATACTGCAGCATGTTTGGTTTATTTTATAAATATTTGTTTTCAAATTCTATGGTTTGTTCCACCTAAAAATCTTACAAATAAAAGTCTGAAAATTACAGACCTCATAAACAGGAGTTTAATTAACCAAGACAGTGCTACCACTAAAGGTCCCTCTAAATTCGACTTTCTTGCTTGTTTTGTTTCAGACTCATTTCTCAAAAAAAAACCTAGTATCCACTATGACACACTGGCTCTAGTTTCCACTATGACACACTGGCTCTAGTATCCACTATGATAAGCTGGCTCTACTATCCACTATGAAAAGCTGGCTCTAGTATCCACTATGACAAGCTGGCTCTAGTATCCACTATGACATGCTAGCTCTAGTATCCACTATGACACACTGGCTCTAGTATCCACTATGACATGCTGGCTCTAATATCCACTACGACATGCTAGCTCTAGTATCCACTATGACACGCCAGCTCTAGTATCCACTGTAGAAATGTGTTACTTAGTTTTGGTGAAATCATCAGACAAACTATTATGCTTGACTGGATCAAGTAAAAATTTGGCAGAAAAATAGCAAAAGTGGTCCAACCGTCCAATTCTATATAACATAAGCAACGATTCAGAGATAGTCTCAGTGCTAAGGTTGGGTAATAGTAACATAGTATAACTTACTCTAGCTACTCAGAATTCAGAATGTATTAAAAATAATACAACAACAATGCCATGAACAACAAACACAAACACAGCATCCTGATCACCCAGATTCTGATGTGACCTATCTAAAGAGATGGGTGAATGGTAATCTTTTCCCATGTATAGACATGTGTCTGGACCTTTTTAAGACCTTCTTAAGACCAATACTTGGACAAAAATTCTTTTTTTTCATGACAAATTCAATACGAAATAACAAAGAAGTTTTATCCAAACATTCTTTAAGAACAATGTAATTATTTGGAAATCAAACTGTATCATATCACATCATATCATTCAGCAAGACCCAGTCCATTCCAACTTTGTCGAATTGTAGCCCAAGGCCTAGTTTAGTTAAATCAAATATCAAGAAAATATTTTTATGGCCTTAAGATACAAGATTTAATTGAAGACCTTTAAGACTTTCGTAGACTCTTTCAACACCACAATAGAAAACCATCTTTATCCAACTCACGTGAAGCTTGACTTGACTGGACTAAGTATTGGGTGGTGGAAACCCTTGTGGTGGGTCTCTGTGATGTCGTTGATGTTGTCGAGTAGCTGCTGGTATCTGACACTGCGACTGTGGCCAACCATCGCCACAATGTGCTCATAACTGACTCGGGTCAAGGCGATTCAACAAGACACGTGTAGTATTTGGGAGGCAGACAGGAATTGTAGTCACATGCTTGTTTAACTACACCAAATCACACCAAATTTATCGTAATTTTTTTTTTTTTCTTATATATAATTTAATAGGGCTGACTATCGGGGATAGTTTTACTATTGCAATAGTATAACGATAGATGTATAACTATTGCAGTAGCATCATGGACTAGAGAATAGCTAGGAAGTCAGCCCCACGTATTTGTGGGGCACGATAGCATACCGGTTAGAAGGCCGGACTCTCAATCGAGAGAACCCGGTTTCAAATCCCACTGCGGTTGCTTCGAACCTTTGGCAAGTTTGACCACCCCACGTTGCCACAGTTCACTCAGCTGTATAAATGAGTACCTGGCAATACAGACAGTGGTGGATATGTGAACGAATAGCCTTCGTGCAGCAATTGCAGCGTGGCTGAATACTTCCCAAAGAAGTTGAGATGGCCTTGGAATGAACAGGTCTGCCAGGGGGTGAAGTGTAAAGCGCTTTGAGCAGTCCTATGGACCGGATACCGCGCTATATAAGAACATACCTTTACCTTTTACTTTACGTCTTTATTGGTGCTATCATGTAGCCTAGGAAGTGGATTATAAAATGCTGAAACCACGAACGACACTGCCCTAATCGACGATTGTTGATGTTAGGTCAATAAATAAATACAATTATCCAATATTATGAATACAGTTGGAAAAACCATATTTATTTCTTATTACAGCAATGCAACAAAGCCTGCTGAATTATGTTGACAACTATCATTACCATCAATATTTCCGTGCATTATCGATGTTAAGTTGTTAACTATTGATAGTTCAATTTATTAAGCTGTGACAGTATTGCATTGTCACACAGACTGTTGCAATGCATCAATAATTCAATGTTTGTTACACCCACATCTAATATACCAAGTGTGTCACACGCCATGGAAAGAGAGATCAACACTGCCTCTAAGGCCTAGGGATTTAATTCACTAATGCCATTGTTGGACTCAGCTAAATCTAAAATTACAAATCACATGAAAAACATTATGACAACAAAGAAGACTGACATTTAAAGGGAATGTCCAACGATTGGTTAACTGAATGATATTGTGACACTGAATGTATTAATATTTACAAAATCTTGGTTAGTTAATAATAATATCCATACAAGACAAATACATAATTGTGCAATGAAATAAAACATGGTAATTTTACAACATTATATAGAGATTACTGACCTGTGAATCTTCACCTTTGAAAGTGAAATATAATGTTTTCATCAGATGATTAACTGATCTGTCAAATTCCAGTTTTGTAAATTTTTCAATAACGATTAAATAATGATAAAATCATAGCATGAAGTATAATTATGTTAATTTGTACGTATTTTAAGATCGAAAAATTTGGAGAATTTTGGCATTTTCGTTATACGAAAACCTAAACTACTTGTAGCTTCATATCAGTTAATCAACGAAAATCATTGTACGTTCCTTCAAGACTATAAATAGATACCGTACACTTTGGTATGCAATGTATGCATCACATTCAATAAATTTGTCATTATCATTACCATATATTATCAGTTCACAAATAGCTGTTATCACCTACAGAACCAACTGTCCAGGATACAACTCCATCACCTTTGACCTGGCCATAACAAAGTGGCACAGTTGACCACAAAGGTGGCCAAACAGTTCATCCAGAAAGTGGCCACCAGATGGCACTGCAGACGAGTCGACCGAATCAGTGACGGCTAAACTCATTTCTTCGATTCGTTTCAACTCTACCAGCACACAACCGTAGGATGTTTTCAAACTCTGAAAATATAACATAATTGACACAGTGACACCAGAAGTTATACTAGAAGTGACACCAGGAGTGACATCCAGAGTGAAACCAGAAGTGACATCAGGAGTGACATTACAATTACAGCACTTAAAAAAAAAATATTACAATTACAACACTTATTACCTACACTTTATAGGAGTACAACTACACTGTTTATAAAAGAAGGTTACATGTACCTTTGTATCTCATTTATAGACAGAGCTTTATGTGAATTCATCCATTCATGCTGCAACGGTCGGATTCAATTACAATGGCCGATTACAACTGTGACATCAATGTAATAACCCTGTGAGTTCCATACACCAATTACAACTGCGACATCAATGTAATAACCCTGTGAGTTCCACACACCAATTACAACTGCGACATCAATGTAACAACCCTGTGAGTTCCATACACCAATTACAACTGCGACATCAATGTAACAACCCTGTGAGTTCCATACACCAATTACAACTGTGGCATCAATGTAACAACCCTGTGAATTCCATACACCAATTTTGTTTTATCTTCAAAAATGTTTATCTCTACTTTATGCTGAGCATACTGGATAATGGGAATCTTCTTCTTCACCTTGTTCCCATGTGGGGTGGGGTCCAAGTCACTTGATTGCTTCTTCTACTTTCGTTGTTAATGTTCTCCATTTCCCTCTGTGTTCTGCGGTGGTCTTCCACTCTTGGCTGTTCATACCTGCCCTTTCCAGATATCGTTTGAAACAGTCTTTCCATCGCAGGTTTGGTCTTCCTCTTCTTCTTCTGCCACCTTCTTCTGCTTTCCATGCTCTTTTTGACAGTCTGTCTTCACCCATTCTTTGCACATGTCCTGCCCATCTCATTCTGCTTCCAGCTACTTTCATCTGTAGGTTTTTTCATGCCAATCTCTTCTCTCAATTACTTCATCTTCCTTCTGTTTTCTTGGGTTACTTTGCATATTGTTCGGACCCAGTTGTTTTCTGCTATCTGCATCTTCTCCTGTCTCTCTGTCAATGCCAGTGTTCCCAACCCGTATATACAGGCTGGTACCACGCAGGCTTCCAAAACTTTTCCTTTTAGTTGTTTCTTCTGTTTTCTGTCCCACATAATGCCTTCCACTCTCCTCCATGCTGCTGCTCCTGCTTGCACTCTCCTCTGTGTTTCCTTACTACTTCCTCCATCCTCACACACTGTGCCACCCAAGTATACAAAACTGTTCACTAGTTTAATGGTATTTCCGTCAACAACTACATGTAGGTCCACCTCTTGTTCGCCTATCCACATTACTTCGGTCTTCTCCAGATTCATTCGGAGGCCATGTTTTCTAAAGGTGTTACTCCATTCTTGCAATGTTTTCTGTAAATTGTTGTCTCTACTTTATGCTGAGCATACTGGATAATGGGAATAACAATAAATTGTTGTCTCTACTTTATGCTGAGCATACTGGATAATGGGAATAACAATAAATTGTTGTCTCTACTTTATGCTGAGCATACTGGATAATGGGAATAACAATAAATTGTTGTCTCTCCTTTATGCTGAGCATACTGGATAATGGGAATAACAATAAATTGTTGTCTCTACTTTATGCTGAGCATACTGGATAATGGGAATAACAATAAATTGTTGTCTCTACTTTATGCTGAGCATGCTGGATAATGGGAATAACAATAAATTGTTGCCTCTACTTTATGCTGAGCATACTGGATAATGGGAATAATAATGTTCTAACTCCATAATGGTGATGGAGTTAGAACTGAACCCCTCACAGCAAGGATGGAGAGACATAGTAATCATTTAAAAACATTGTTGTAATAGCTTAACTTACAATGTTATGGCACCAATGAGAATAATTACAGAGCTTAATAATTAATAACTCAATTAAAACATTCTAAAAAATAAATTACAATTACACTGCAATTGTAATTAATAAAACAATAAAATTACCATTAATCACAATCCTGGTGGCAGGTAGTGACTAATATAACCACAGAAAAACATGTTCATAAATTTTCAAGAAAAATTGTGAACATTGTCTTACATCCTTGCGGCCAAAGAGTTTATGACCCAGGTTCTGTCCAAGGTACAGGAGTGAAGCGTATGCCTTCTCAGCCATCGCCAGACTGACAAGACAACTGAGCATGTGAGACCATGCCTGGGTGAGCGGCTGGGTCTTCTGGCTGTCCTTCTCTCTCTCCTTCAATCAAACACGTTAAATAGATGATCTAACTTCTGACATTACATAATTCCTCATCCTAATTATCATAGATCGGTACCATTATTTGTTTGCTCATAAAATGTTGTACAAAAGTATTATTGTAAGTTTGTATATAGTTGAAGTTTTGTACTTATATACATTTCAAGGAATGCTTACTGTACTGCACTGGGTATTTATGAACATACAGCTGTACATGAATACTTCCCAAAGAAGTTGAGATGGCCTTGGAATGAACAGGTCTGCCAGGGGGTGAAGTGAAGCGCTTTGAGCAGTCCTATGGACCGGATACCGCGCTATATAAGAACATACCTTTACCTCTTTACATAGAAAAAATACTTGCATGGCACTCTGAGTTCATGCTTCGCAATTTTTCTTTTGTCATGAGCAAATTAAAAGTTAATTTGCATGTTTTCATTTTTGTCATATTTTTATAAATTCAACTAATATGTGACATGTTGCGTTGGGATGGGTCAGACCGTACAGTACAATTTTGCATTATAGACGTATGGGCATCATGTTGAAAGGACTTTATAAACTATGATTTACACATTGTTTAACTTAAAACTGGTAATCAGTTTTTGTTTCTAACAATACAAAGATCTGAAAATCAATGCTTTCGTCTCTGTGTTTTCTGGCTTTTCCTCCGTTCAACTCGGTGCACCTTACGATCCGAACAGATGCGACTTGTCTCATATACTAAAATAATATAAGTACAAATTTAATAGTTACAACAAAAAAGTCCTTTTAAAAATAGCGTTACATGGTATCAGAGGCAATGGTAGTACCAACAAAAAACAACAATGATACGAACATAGCGGCAATTGCAATGGATACATAACTTACTGCAATATCCTTTGCTTTGTCGAAGGCAAACTTGCTTAGACTTAGGAAGTAGCTTTCAAGAACTGCCTGTTCCTTGGAGACTGGAGGCAACCCTGCCATGGTGATAAATCTGAAATAAAAACTACAACGTAAAGGTACTTGGCATCGAGACCAAAAGCATTAATTTAAGATAGGTTCAGTTAGGTTAAAACTTCCTTCTCAGTTCATTCAGCCCATCGCAAATCAAGTTCTTTGATGTTAAAATCTGTAGCATGTGAATAATTATGTGCTGTTGGCTTAATAAGAGAGCAATTAATTGTTAAAATCATCGAAAGAATTGACTTTGATCGATAAGTTTATCATTAGATCGATAAGTGGCAAAAGTGTGACTGACTGTCTGTTGGTTATTGTGTGCACAGCAGGATCACTGCTGCATTTTTTTTGTCAAACTTTCACCAGATCTGGTCAAAAATAATTAAATCTAGTTCAAATGTCCAATGATTTTATCAAAACTAACACATTTCTACAAACAAGCTAACATATCATATTCGATGCTATAGATATGCTCGATTTCTCACAAAATTAATCCTAAATGAGATAAGCAAAAAATTTAATTGAGGCGAGACATTTTTAAGGTACTAAAATAATAGAGGCGCGGTAGTGAAGTGGTTAGCACATCCGCTTTACATAACAGAGTTCTCAGACCGGGCATGGGTATGTTTAGTGTAAAAACCTGGGTCTGAGCATTGGAGACTGTATCTTGTGACTCAGTTGATCACATTAATGCACTCGATATGCACTCTGGCAGTGAACACCCTCAATGCCAGCACAGAAAGTTGTATTAACGACAATATACAGACTAGTCAGTTAATAGAACGTTGCCAAGTGCAAAAAAAACTAGAACTACTGCAAGATGTCTTAAGCAAATTGTTTGTCTGTTTTTTCTTTCTTCTCCTAGTTAGTCGAGCAGTAGGGGTCAAATTTTAGATGTCATATTTGCACTTAAACAATATCATCTGACAGTGATGGTGTTTCATTTTAACAATATGAGAAGAAAAGCAGTGATGTTAAAGGCAACTAATTAAGTTGGTTTGACCAAGAATGACTATAAGTATAAGTTTATTTTTAAATATCATTAAAAAAATCTAAAATGGCAAGACTTGGTCTTCGTAGCATAGCGTTAACAACCAACACAAACATCGCATGAAATGTCACTACACTTCAGCTCTCGCAGAATTGTATGTAAAATTGTGATTTAGGCAAAATAACACCGTGTCCGTGTCATCGTGACATCGGGGAGGCGTGAGCGATATTGGACAATACTATGCAAATTATAACAAGAAAATCCTTCGAAATGCACAGATGCCAATATATTGACATAAATCATACATGTTTGGCGTGCGCACGTCTTCTGGGCTACATTTCAAGAATTCAAACGGTAAGAATGTCTATAATAATGAATGACATCAAATCAACAACTCTCCAAAACAAGTCGTTGCGCCCCTCATGGGACTTGGGTGAATTTTGCCCTCCGTAGTCGCCATCTGGTGGTTAGGTGTTAACGCACAAATACGAATGATTTCGTTGTAAACCAGTGGTCGACTTATGTAATGTTCAGTCTTCCATATTCTCCCTTCTGGGCCTAACATAAGAGTACGTATGTGGGGCGCATGCAAAATATGTACATAAGCAACACATTTCTAAAAGAAAATGTACGTGTGTTTATTGAGTTTTACTCCAAACATTCTTAATTATAATATATCGTACATGTGCAGCTATCTGAGTCCGAGACATGTCAAAGACCCCAGCAGCGGATCCAGGGAGGTCTTAGGGGTCTCAAGAACCCCCTAGGCCATGTCCGTGACAAATATTCCAGTAAAGGACAACGTATATATAAGCCTCTAAAGACTGAATTAAGTATTAGCAGCCGGCTAATATTAACCCTTCTGTAAGTAGAACGACATTATAATATATCGTACATGTGCAGCTATCTGAGTCCGAGACATATCAAGGACCCCAGCAGCGGATCCAGGGAGGTCTTAGGGGTCTCAAGAACCCCCTAGGCCATGTCCGTGACAAATATTACAGTAAAGGACAACGTATATATATATATGCCTGTAAAGACTGAATTAAGTATTAGCAGCCGGCTAATATTAACCCTTCTGTAAGTAGAACGACACGTGTCCCCCCCGCCCGATTCGTAAGTAGAACGACATGACTACGACTGACTGAGACCTCCCTGCCAACAAGCCTAGAGGGGTAAGACCACAGCTGACCTTCGTGTTTATTGTTTCACCCGAATGTAGGGCGTATTAAATTGCGATATGTGAATTTAAACAATTCATATGATGTGACATAAGTGCAGTTGAGCAGACATATTAAAATTCACAGGTTTGTTCGTAGAATTTATTGGCTGTGAAATGGCGCATTTGTTTGGGAGTTTAACAGGCGGAGGGATTTATGGGAATTTTTCTGCCATGGGCCACGTGGGCGCATGAATACATGGCTATTTTTGTCGGGGCATTTTAAAAGAGCTGGAGGTATGTGATTTTGATAACATTTGGTCAGCATGTCAATGAGATGATGGTAGTTGCTGTAAAAACTTTTCAGAATTTTTGATGGTCACGTTTTCTTATAATCAGACAAAACGTTAACATGGCCACCAATGCAATTCTCAACAGTGGTCTAACGCCTAGATTCATCCCTGGACCCGACCACCCACCCAGCAACAAGTGCCCCCGTCCGTCCCAGTTAGTGTCTGCCCGAGATTTTGCTCAGATATATCTTTTCTGGAATTGTCGTTTATGGGGAACTTTATGTGCCATGGCCTTCATCAAGATAACAGGGCTATCCAACTGGCAGTTACGCCGTGCGCCCTGGTTGCTGTGTAGGTCTAGGTACAAGTGAACACAGTTATCGCGTGACTCGTAATTGCACAGGCAAACCGTTGCCCGTGCACTACTAACATGTTGAACAGAGTATGTATTTGAATAACAGATTTGCTAGGTTTGCAGTGATATTTCACTGAAATTAACTGATTGTGCCTGACGTGCCACATGCTTCTGAGTTGTAACGTAGACGCTATTTATGTTGAGTTATTAGCCCAGTGACCTGTAACTAACGGAGCGTGTGATAATTGATGCCATCCTGTCAATCATTTACCATGGGCCTAGCTGTAGCTCGGACTGTCGATCAAGATTTAACAAGATTGCCATCCTAGGCAAATGCCCAGATGGCAAGTGGACAAGGAATTTAAGCCATTGGCTTATCGAGAGTCCAACAACAGTTTTCATCTATGTGTAATCCGCCCTCCTGAGATATGTGTCAACCTTGTGTTTAAAAATATTCACGCTGCTAGCAGTTACACAATCCGAAGACAATTTGTCCCATTCATGTATTGTCCTCTGTCAGAACTAGTACTTCCTGATATCTATGCACTCTATACTGATCCTTTACTAACGTTACCTCATGTCCTCTAGTTTGCTATCTTTCATGAATGAAAACAAAATATTTCTATTAATATTTTCATACCCATTCAGTATCTTAGAAACTTCAATTTAATTTTCTCTTAACCTCTTTTCTCTAGGGTTGTTAAAAAACGACATTCATTTATATGTTATAAACCACATTCTTATATATATATATATATATATATATATTTATATATATATATATATATATATATATATATATATATTCTGGTACCCCACTCATAACTGATTTCCAGTTTGAAACCTCGCCATCTACTACAACACGTCAGTCAGTCAGCCTATTTTCTATCCAGTCGATTATGCTATCTCCTATACCATGAGCTTTTAATTTAAGTAGTAACCGTTGATGTGGTACTTTGTCGAAAGCTTTCTAAAAATCTAAGTAGATAGTGTCTACTGGTTATTTCTCGTCTCTCCATTTATGTATGCCATAAACAAGCTAAACGGCCTGGGAGGAAGGCAACAACATAAGAAAACCACATTAGGTAGTTCGGCTTCCGGCTAATTCTAGGTCAAGTTGGTTTCCAGCACTGCTTCGACTTTTCGAGTAGACTCTTCGTTATGTTGTTTTCAAACCATTATTGTTAATACGTTGCATGACACTTTAAGAACGTGTGATTACTATTACATGAATGTCATGAAAACAATTAACATGAGAAAAAAGTACCGCACTACCGTATATATTTTCCGTGAGACAGTAGCACCGTGTCTGAAGTAGATGACCAAAACAATACTAACTGTCATGTAGAGAGGTCAGAGTCGGCACATATATGCTGGCGCGGATCCAGAGGCGGGCGTGGGGACGCGGGCGGGCGTGAGGACGCGGGCGGGCGTGGGGGCGTGGGGACGCACTCCCCTTGTTTTGCTTAAAACACCTACACATATAAAATACTGTTTGAAACAAGGTGCGTGGAACGACACACTACACTGGAGGAGTTTAGTTAAGTGTGTGAAGAGATCCTTGGTTGCCTGACTATAATTTCGAACAATGAGGACAACAAATGGAGTTCAAAAACAATGACTGTTTCGTTTTACCTACAGCCTTTTAATGATCTCAAGCCCTGCATTAATCGCTGCACTTGGTGCATGTTTCAGTACACCGCAGGCCCCAGCAAGCTGCTCCAGGGTTCTACGCAGGATGTTCTCCACAGTAGGCCCCAGCAAGCTGCTCCAGGGTTCTACGCAGGATGTTCTCCACAGTAGGCCCCAACAAGCTGCTCCAGGGTTCTACGCAGGATGTTCTCCACAGTAGGCCCCAGCAAGCTGCTCCAGGGTTCTACGCAGGATGTTCTCCACAGTAGGCCCCAGCAAGCTGCTCCAGGGTTCTACGCAGGATGTTCTCCACAGTAGGCCCCAGCAAGCTGCTCCAGGGTTCTACGCAGGATGTTCTCCACAGTAGGCCCCAGCAAGCTGCTCCAGGGTTCTACGCAGGATGTTCTCCACAGTAGGCCCCAGCAAGCTGATCCAGAGTTCTACGCAGGATGTTCTCCACAGTAGGCCCCAGCAAGCTGCTCCAGGGTTCTACGCAGGATGTTCTCCACAGTAGGCCCCAGCAAGCTGCTCCAGAGTTCTACGCAGGATGTTCTCCACAGTAGGCCCCAGCAAGCTGCTCCAGGGTTCTACGCAGGATGTTCTCCACAGTAGGCCCCAGCAAGCTGCTCCAGGGTTCTACGCAGGATGTTCTCTGGACCTACGAAGAAGTCACTTTGGTATCTTTATCGACATCAGACAAAATGCAGATGCCGAGTACTGTGAGATCTACCAGATGATTGAAGATATGGTCTCGATCTATAGGCGCTTTGGGAGGCAGACCGCGTAGAGGCAGACAACGGGACACAACGTAGAGGCAGACAACGGGACACAACGTAGAGGCAGACAACGGGACACAACGTAGAGGCAGACAACGGGACACAACGTAGAGGCAGACAACGGGACATAACGTAGAGGCAGACAACGGGACACAGCGTAGAGGCAGACAACGGGACACAACGTAGAGGCAGACAACGGGACACAGCGTAGAGGCAGACAACGGGACACAACGTAGAGGCAGACAACGGGACACAGCGTAGAGGCAGACAACGGGACACAACGTAGAGGCAGACAACGGGACACAGCGTAGAGACAGACAACGGGACACAGCGTAGAGGCAGACAACGGGACACAACGTAGAGACAGACAACGGGACACAACGTACAGGCAGACAACGGGACACAACGTACAGGCAGACAACGGGACACAACGTACAGGCAGACAACGGGACACAACGTACAGGCAGACAACGGGACACAACGTAGATGCAGACAACAGGACGCAACGTAGAGACAGACAACGGGACACAGCGTAGAGGCAGACAACGGGACACAGCGTAGAGGCAGACAACGGGACACAACGTAGAGACAGACAACGGGACATAACGTAGAGGCAGACAACGGGACACAACGTAGACGCAGACAACGGGACACAACGTAGAGGTAGACACCCCAGAAATACACTAGTGACGCTTAGTAGTCATTTCTAGATCACCTTCTCCAGGAATGTGACACGAGGTTCAGTGTTTAGTGTAGGGAAAATTGTGTTCTGCCTGAAACTCCCGCCCAGTAAAGTAGACAAGATGACATAAGCTAACATAACCGACCTCCAAGAATGACATTGCCATGACCTGCCATCCGCAGCGTCCATGTCAGCTGAAGTCAGACTGTGGATGAAGAAATGGGATTCGTCAGAAGAAACAAAGCGCTGTGACGTACAGGAAACAAATGAGCACAACATCCCGCTACATGTACCCACATTTTTTCCGCATGTTTCACTTGCTGATGGTAATACCGGTGACATGTGCCTGAGTGGAGCGTGCTAACTCATGTGTTGGTGCTGCCTCATGTACACAAGGACATCAAACTATACTTTTACAATGCACGATTTCCGGTCGCAGGCTTCTATGCTTATGGCACGTTCGAATGTCTTGTTTATTTGTCAAACGGTGTTAGCCTGCAAACTGATCATTACGTATTATTAGAAAGTGCGCAACCATAATTAGCTAAAATGGATTTAATGCAGTAAAAAAATATTAGCGCTGTGCCATTATGTCTTGAATACTTCAAAACATTTATTTCTGAAGTAGACGTTAATTTTATCTTCGATACACTACACTACTTTATTCCGTTGCATCCACTTATCTAATCGGATGGATTGTTACTACCTGTAAAAGAAATTTCGCGAGCTACTGTTAATATATTAGAAATCAGACACGCGTGATTTTAACGATACGACTCCTAATGGAAGACGAGAGGCCGCTACCTGTGCCTTGGGCGACTCATCAGCAGCCAACATGGGCGTCCGCAGGGTGGGAGTGCAAGGTGGGCACTTGCTCCATGGATCAGGATCTGGAATTTTTTTCGGACCTATATTCGTGAGCTCAAATATATATATAATATAATATATATATATATATATATATATATATATATATATATATATATATATATATATATATATATATATATATATATATATATATATATATATATATATTATATATATTTTTTTTTTATTATTTATTTATTTATTTATTTATTTCTTCTTTCTTGCCCCTCCCTAGAAAAATTCTTGCGGAAGCCCCTGGCAGCCAATGACTAAGAAAAATTGGTACACAACTTACGATATGTTTGATGCTTTAATGGTTGTGGCATGAAAACTGCTGCAGAAAACTGATGTTCTATTGGTTACTGTAAAAAAAACGAGAAAAAAATGCTAATCCAGTTATGCAATGAAAGGATCTGAGTTAAGGAAAAGCGAAAACGTTGCATGTTAACTTGTTCAGTTTATATGATAGGCACACATGCACGAAATACACTGAACACCCACGCATACAATAGAAAGCATTGTCTAACATAGTGTAACAAACAATTTGAAAAAATCAAAGTTTCATGACAA
>OY759263.1:34438362-34485862 GCA_963662155.1 Lamellibrachia columna | reverse complement strand
CGAGGAAGCTAAGGTCAGAACAGCATGTGAAACGTTGTTCGCGACACATCGAAAATATCAATACAGTTTCGCATTTAATAGAATCACATGGAAATGTTTCTTTGTCGGGCCTGTCAGAGTAAGCAGTAACGTTCCAGTGCATATAACATGTACATCTTTCCTGTGCAGTTCCAGTTCACCTTTACAACTATGCAGCTAGAGTTAGTGATCACCAATGAAAATGTTGTTTCCTGGATCGATGTAACTGGACTTGATTGGCGCGATACGACACCTAGTGTACATGCTTCCAGACGGCCGTACGGTTATCAGTCGTATCTCTCGAGGCGATCAGCCTGTATCTACCTAATTATACCACGGCGTGGTATATTATATTACTGTTCTGCGACGTCGGCTTTGTGGCAGACAGAGCAACCATTAAACACTGTGTAATGGTTGTATAGTTGAACGACGTTCTGGAACCTTCATGTAATAACCTTTAATAAATAGATCACCAAAATGTGGCCCATTAGCATTTAGGTACTAGACATGTTACCTTAAATGCAAGTATTCCCAGGCCTTACGGGTGATCAAGCTGATATGCTGACAGCCGAGGCTGTCCCGTCTATTCCCCGTAGACAACTCATCTGGTTGGAATGTAAACAGCGAGGCGTTATCTACAACACACGTGTCAGGCCAGATACGAACTAAGATCATTAGCTTTGCGGTGCGTATTTAGTAAAACAAAACATATGCTAGCATTGTCCTCGTGAACTTGAGATCAGGGTTTCTTGTCATCCCTGATTAATTTATTATCAACATATTTTGCCCTTTGTTGACTAAATTAGCTCAACTTATGTAACATATGTTGGCCTTTGTTGACTAAATTAGTCTTCGATCTGTCAAAATAAAAAAAATTGAGACTTTGCGTTGGTTGTCTGTGTGCTGGCCTTTCATCATACGTCACATTTGTCTAGGTTACTCCGATTTTTTTATTTCAATTTTTGGTAATTATTTCGCCACAAGGCGCGTGTGCATAGTAATTCATGCAGGAATTGGTAAACATTGACGGGTATGGCACGTTCAGCCGTTTTAAAAGAATTAGAAATAAGTGATTTTGACTAAACTCGACCAGCATGTCAATGACAACGGCAGGTTAGAAGTTTCAGAATTTTTCATTGCTTAGTTTTCTTATAATCGTGCAAAACGTTAACATGGTCACCAATGGGTAACGTAACAGTAGGCTGAACCCAAATAGTCAATCCTCGGTCATTCGGGGAAATGACCGGTATCTCCCACTTTTAGAACGCATTCTAAGTAAACCACTGGTATGATATTCTTGATTTTAGTTGCACGTGGTTAGTTTTTATTGTATCGTTTATAGGTGCATAACTCCAAAACCATGGCTTTTGTTTCGCTTGAACTCTTGATGACTAAGTAAGACACAAATAATTGACGCAGGAATGTTCTAGCATTGTGCTATGCCTCGGCACCTCTGTCTGTTTGTTATATTTACTTAGCGACCATCGTCAAATAACCAGTTCGAATTTAGGTGATCAGTAATGAATATTTTAGTTGCATCTATGTGTATTGCATATAATTAAATATTTAATCAAATTGGATCATGTGGGTTCTCAGTGAGGCGTCCTGCTGGTCCTGCGGAGACAGAAATACAACTGAGATTACCCGGCGTCGTCTGAATTTTAACTCCACAACGCTATACTTCCGACAGCACTGACAAACGTAATGATGCTAATGGTTTATTATTTATTATTTTTTTGCAGTTATCAAACATCCCGCCGATGTAGCGTACCTTTACGACAACAACCGAAGTAACGCGGCTTCGTCGCCACTAGCAACCGGCGCGCGCCACCGTTGACAATGCCTAGTGCGGGCCACCAAGAACCGCGCATGTCCCAGAGCCAGGCGCCGCGGCTGAGCGTTGCAATGGCGGCCATAGAAGATGGCGATCGCAAGTCCGGCAGCCGCATCCACGACTTCTGCTGCACGAACGTCAAAGGCATCGTCACCGTCGTCATGCTGTTCGCCATTCTCTTCTGCGTCGTTCTTATCGTCATGGGTGAGTATCGGAGGAAGATAGCCACCCTTCCCAGCCCCCGTATCTGATGTCAGTATTGCCTATCGCCTCCTGAATAATTGTTAGTGCCCTGGCCTGGTTCTCCGGTGATACGCCTCGATCGATATTTGCGTCGGGTCGTGCCGTGCACTGGAACTTCCCCTATTAATTTGGCCGTACTAGCATGCATTCATATTTAATATGATAGTTATCTACATTAACGTATTATGAACTTCTGTTATGATCTCCCATGTGTCACCGTGGCCCCGTGGGTTCACGTGTTAACGCTATAGAGACCGTTGCAGTTGCTTGTTTCCGAGGCGACTGGCAGGTGATGCTGAGCGTACGGCGGCAGAGAAGAAGGCGTGTTTACTATCACCGCGTGCCAGCTGAGGCAGAGTCGACCACCGCCAGCGGCAGCTGGTTAGCCGGCGCTCCGCTAGGCGATCGTGTAAATAGAGCCATGCAAGCACGTTACCGATGCTGCTCGTCTGATTGCCCGGGGCGTTTATCATTGTATTGGCTGCCGCGTTTTACATATTGGTTTACTTTCTGTGATGTCTCGTGCTAATCAGTATTGTAACTTCCGTTCACTACCTTTAGTGAAGTATGGCGCAGCGGCTCAGTGGTTAGTCGGACTTAGAATCGAGAGGATCGGAGTCCGAATCCCCTGGCGGCCCTTTCGCAGCTAGGCCAATTTCGTCCACTCCACGTTGCTCCAGTTCACTCAGCTCTACAGATGACTACTTGACATGGCTGAATACTTCACAGAGATGTCGAGTTTGTGTTCGAGTGAACAGGTCTATAGGTGTGAAGCGCTTTGAACGGTCCCAGTGACGGGATACGGCGCTATATATAAATTTACGTTTTTTAAATATGGATGTTTGTTAAGGAGGATTGGCGGCCGGGTGGTCGTGCATCATATATATGGTAGTTAAATCAATACACCATACATCATATTATATCAGTGTATTCAATGGCGACTTTGGCGATACGTGTATGACGGCTGCCAAAGTTCTGCTGGAGTTTTCCTAAGGACGTGCATATAATCATTGTTATATAATCGCCGACTAAAGACGCACACATTTACACCTACAGTTTGTCGGACTAAAGTAACCAGACAGGTAATTAAAAAGTCGATGTCATAAAAAATCGCCTATATCCTCAGGAACATGAGCTCATATGCGCAACAAAACAGAATCATGAAACAACAATAATCGTGAACAGGGACGCTCAAAATTCATTATCAAAACAAGGGACCACCGAAGGTGTAGAGTGGAAATGCAATTTGGAATAAATAATAAAGGCCAGGGAGACTGATTCGCTGTAAACAAACATGTTTAGAGGGACGTTGGTCACAATTTCGGATTAATGCAGATTTATTTGGAAGTGAATAAAAGTGGTGTAACAAAACACGACGAAGATGTCCACAGCTAACAGGCGGCGCTTAAGACGCCGCAAATGAGCAGTCTTCGAATATATGCATGGTGTGTTAAATATATGCATGGTGTGTTAAATATATGCATGGTGTGTTAAACAGGGACGTGGGAGTGTGAGCGGTGGTCTAATGTTTAGAGCACCCGCCTGTCGATCGAGAGGACGGTGGTTCGATTCCACCTCCGCCGTTTCGAAGCTTGGGCAATTTTGTTCACCCCACTTTGCCTGTGTCTTTCGGAAGAGACACTAAAAGCTGTTGGTCCAAACTCCTGCGTTAGCTCAAGATTGGGCTGTTTGGAGTATAACTACTTGAGAGTTGAGATGGAAATGAAGAGGACGTCAATGGTTTACACACCATTACCTAGACACAAAAGTGTCATTGGGTTCAATGAATACATTACGAGAGGTGTGCGTTCGTGCGAGTGTTGCTTATGTGTGCGTGCGTGTGCGCGTGTGCGTGCGTGCGTGCGTTGGAATGGAAATGTCCACTAATCGACGAATTTGACCTTTCAGGGATAACAGTCAAATATGGTGAATCGATTATGTGGAACAAAATCATGAATACGTAATGACGTGTGGCGTTGGATACAAGCGCCACTAATGTTCTTCTTTGTCGCGTTTTCCAGACGAACACAACACGTATGATCATTGACAGGACACGTGTGCTGATATGGATTTGGATAAGGGCTAATCCTAAACATTAAACCGTTTCTCGGTGGGCGTTGTTCGTGCACAAGAGGGCAGTATTGTTCCAATCAACGTAACCAAAGGCAATGACCCATCGCAAGCTACGCTCTACTTACAACTCGTCCGATTTGAAACGGTTCATTGCGGGTCCATTTTGCAGCACAACTGTTGAGATTACGCCGGATTTATCCATAAGCTACATTGTTGCCGGTACAATTTCATAGGGAACGTTCCACCTCGTGTACTTTAAGTTCGGAACGTGAACATTGTGAAAATGGTGGGTAGTTTGGTAATTAAGCTACAGTCTTCTTCATCTTCTTTCCCTTGGCCCGTTGTGGGGTGGGGACCACGTGTGTATGGATGGGACGGTGGAGTATTTTTTTTCAACCATGTTTTCGTAATATTATATTGAATTCATTGCATAATTTCAACCTTTGGCTTTGCTTAGATATGTATCCAGTACGCTTATTATTATTATGATTGTAAAAATTCATCTAATTAATTATACTATTGATTACTGTTCTAGGTCAATGCAAAAATAGCTAAATGTTTAAACATACAATTTATAAATATATAAATGTTTAATATGAAATTCCAATTAAACTACGAAACTTTTAAATCGAGAAAACCCGAGTTCCAATCCTTATGATGCGGTTTCGAATCTTGGGTGATCCGTTAGAAAACTAAAATCTTGTGACAAGGACAAACTAGTGTTGTATGCTTCATCCCATATACAAATTATATAGTATAAAAGAATAATACAAAGTGAGTTATTCATCCTGCGTTGATCCACTTGAATGTTTATTAAAACATGTGCATATGGAAAGAATGGCAGGAGGTAAACAAAAATTTCATAATAATTATTCATATAAATTTACACATACGTGAACCGCATATATTTGACAAATATATGCTTTAGCATCGATGGTTCGTTTGATGAAACAATAGAACGAGTTGGTCGTCGCGGCAAATGTTCCACAGTTCTTGTAGGACTGTCACCCGCCACGACACGGCGGGATAAGGACAGTGTTGATTGTCCAGTGACCAAGGCGGAGTGTCTCCCTCGTCGAACCCATCTCCTCCGTCCTCTCGACGAACGGGAACTTCTGCTTGAGACTCGAACACGGCAGCGAGTAGCGCATGAAGGATGGATAGGCGACCTCGAGGCGGTGATTGTGGTTCTTGCTTTTGCACACGTCCAAGCTCGTGTACTGCATCTTCAGCATCTTCTCCGTTTCACAAGGCGCCGGCAGCTGCATCGACTCGAACGGTCGGCGCTGTCGACAGAAGACGACGGTATCAGTGGAAGTAAACATCACCGTTGTGGTGGTTCGACTATAGTCCAGGGGAAGTGTTCAACATTGGACAAACATTGGTCAGTTTGTGATACCAGCACGAACGTTGGCGCTAGGATAAATAAGGGGTACCGAGTATTTTCAGATATGGAGGCAATATCATATACACTCTTTTACAAATGTTGATAAGAAACCGTTTTTCCTTAGCAACGAACTATGTAAACTTCAAAATTGAGCCATTTCAGAACAGCTGCAATGTTTTGTACTATTTTTGTAATTTCAAATGCATCCACTTAGCAATAAAACTGACTTGGAAACTGTTTTTTCTTAGCAACGGGCTATTGACTAGGCGGGTAGCAAGGAAATGCAGGCCAGAGAAGAATCGCAATATGACTACGTCGTCAAACAGACATAGACCAAACAAACACATCTGAAACGGACGGACGAGCTGCTCGTGTATTGTAATGTTATTATCTGCAGTAGTTCATAGAACGAACTTCTATAGCTTGTGATCGCAAGCACCAAACATATATTTTGCTGATTCATACGCTAATACTACACAGCTTACTGATATTGTCAGCTCATGTCGTCATATTAGTGCACGACACTTTAAACTATTATACCGTTAGCGCTCTGTATATCTTATAGGTTAACTTAGGTTAAAGCAAGACTGTAATCGTGTGTAGCTACAATCTCTTAGGTTTAGTTAGTTACGGAGCCTACGCAGTCAGGGCTCATTTCAAGACTGTAATCGTGTGTAGCTACAGTTTCTTAGGTTTAGTTAGTACGGAGCCTACGCAGTCAGGGCTCATTTCAAGACTGTAATCGTGTGTAGCTACAGTCTCTTAGGTTTAGTTAGTACGGAGCCTACGCAGTCAGGGCTCATTTCAAGACTGTAATCGTGTGTAGCTACAGTCTCTTAGGTTTAGTTAGTACGGAGCCTACGCAGTCAGGGCTCATTTTTCGGAGCGCGGTGTGTCATTGTTGTCTTGGGGTACGTTTGACTACACGTACTACACACAGCGTGAGCTAGCTTAGTTTGAAGCGCTATAGATCGACAGATCGCCGGTGCACTCACCCCGTCACCCCGTCACCCTTTGTGATTCTAATTCAGTCCGGTGAACTGAATTAGACAATGAATTTCACCGACGGTTAAGTTGAGGTCACTACGCGTTTTAACTTTACTACAATTTCGTCGGCAATAGCAATCATGTTTCATGGGGCGTGCCTGGTGCAACTCTGCCCCATTCAGAACGTGATTTAGATATTTACTACAGGTTCAATCAAGGCTTGTTGTCGAGTATACTACAACTGTAATACAACTGTAATTAACTTCTTAGTCGGTTCAACGTTATCTAAATGACGTATCATATCACGACAAAGCTCTTACTGTATGAACTATAGCCAACTGATCGTCATTCTGATCTGTCATGCCCTCCTCCCCCTCCCTCCACCCCTTCTCCCCTCCGTCCTCCCCCTCCGTCCTCCCCCTCGCTCCCCCTTCTCCCCTCCGTCCTCCACCTCTCTCCCTCCCTGTCCGTCACCCCATCCCCTCGTCCTCCCATCCGTCCTGCACCTCTCTCCACCCCTCTCCCACCTCTCCTCCGTCCTCCCCCTGCCTCCCCCCCTCTCCCTTCCCCTTCCTCCCCTCCGTCGTCCCCCTCCCTCCACCCTCTCCCTTCTGTTCTCCTCCTCTGTCCACCGTCTTCCCCTATGTCATCCCCCTCACTCCACCCCTTCTCCCCTCCGTCCTCCCTCCCTTCTCTCCCTCCTCCCCTTCGTTGTCCCCCTCACTCCACCCCTTTCCATCCCCATCCTTCTTTCAAAATGTCAATACAATTGTCTCTTAACGATATATATATATATATATATATATATATATATATATATATATATATATATATATATATATATATATATATACACATACATACATACATACATACGTATATATATATATACATATATATATATATACACATACATATATATATACACATGTGTGTGTGTGTGTGTGTGTGTGTGTGTGTGTGTGTGTGTGTGTGTGTGTGTGTGTGTGTGTGTGTGTGTGTGTGTGTGTGTGTGTGTGTGTGTGTGTGTGTGTGTGTGTGTGTGTGTGTGTGTGTGTGTGTGTGTGTGTGTGTGTGTGTGTGTGTACACTTACATATATATATATATATATACACACATACACATATATACACATGTGTGTGTGTGTGTGTGTGTGTGTGCGTGCGTGCGTGCGTGCGTGCGTGCGTGCGTGCGTGCGTGCGTGTGTGTGTGTACACATACATATATATATATATATATATATATATATATATATATACACATACACATATATACACATGTGTTTGTGTGTGTGCGTGTGTGCGTGTGTGCGTGCGTGCGTGCGTGCGTGCGTGTGTGTGTACATCTATAACATTGTTATAGATGTAGCATAATTTATATTGTGACAGAAACCTGAGAGCATGAGAGGTTGATATGAACATTACGTAACAAGCGAAGCCGACCGAGGCGATCACACAAGCAGTAACGGGGCATTGAAGTGGCCAGGGAAGACGTTGACAGCGACCTACCTTGAGTGGAAACACCAGCGTCTTTTTGAAGTTAAATACCGGCGTCAGACCTTTGTAATCGTGGTACACGTGAGTGTCATTCGAACGGAAAAATGTGAGATCGACGAAAGGCCACCTGTGCTGCCTGTGCGGGTATTTATAGCCGTCGACCTTATAGAACTTCCACACATGTTGGCTGTAGGTGCCGTTCTGTGGAGACACCTGCAGGGTGTATTTCGGCTGACATCGGAGCAGTGCTTCCCGGATCTGCGGCTTCTGCGTGACGTCAGCCATGATGTCGATGTCGTCATCCCATGGTATTCGACCGTGGTGTCGGTACGACCCGACGAGTGTCCCGAACAGCAGGAAGTACGTCAGGTTGGCCGAATCGAGAGTCGTCGCCAGAACTCGCAACGTCTCCAGTAGATCCCGCGAGTCTTTTTCGTCAAGAACGTGACGAAAGTAATCGTCGGCGTCGCCGATGATATAGATGTTGCCGAGTAGTGCCACGAACGATCCGAACATGATGAGGAAAATCCACGTCAACCAGAAGGTGCGTTTGTTGAAGCAGCGCGACATGTTTCGACACACGCACCGTCTAAAACGTCTTCTACCTAATGAAATCACTGAGTAGATGGCGACAGTCACAACACTTAGACAACTGGTACACCGCTGCACTAGAGGCACTCCCATAACAACTGACACAGTTGTTTAACTGTCTGCGGTTGGTCACGCTAGTGTGCGTCGACCCAGGTCAACGTGCGCTACACTACAAACAGATGGGACATGATACACAGCGTGTAGAGCTGAATGGCACTATCGGCGGGTGTTCTATGGCAACCTGAGGACGTCAACCGAATGACACGTGCGCTACGCCTAGTGCACAATTAGAACAGACTCTAAATAAAAAAATTACCGTGTGTAGAGCTGAATGGCGCTATGAGCGCGTGCGCTGATAAAATCATCAGCCATCGATTTTTTGTAGGTGAAAGACAATATGTAATATTGTATCGCATATTTTCATTAAATAATTAATTCTTGAATTGGTGAAATACACGGAAGTTGATATATTGACATATAGCGTATAGCGAAGCGAACTGAATCGTGAACATTTGTAAGATAGGGGAGACCGGGGCTAATTGTATACAGGGGCGCGTTCGTTTTACGAAAACATAGCTAACATATGGAGTTACGATCGACATTAGTTGGTTGGAAAATTCCATTAGCGGACACACAGTCCAAAAATCGGGAATTAAGAACACGACATTAAAGAGGTGTGGACAAAAACGAGTTTTTAACCATCTAAACCTGTTTTGCTGTGCTCACATATTCTCACGCAGCCACGTTTTACGTTTCATGAATGAAACTTTAAATATATATATATATATATATATACACTATATAATATAAGGGGTTATGCCAAGTAGAAGTTAAACTGAAATTCAAGATTTGTTATCGTCCACGTGCGTTCAACTACCAAAATTGTGTTTGGGGCAAGTTGTTACAATTGTATTGGGGCAAGTTGTTATAACTGTAACAACTTGCCCCAATGAGTCAACTTACGTTAGACATTGCCTTTTAGTCTTAACTTTACGCTTGATATTAGCAGTCGTAAACACACTCGAGGACGTCGTATTTCGTGGTCTCGTAATTTCACGCATTTCTTTTGATTTTCTTCCGCGGTTTACACAAGTCTTTGTTGTTAATTGTGCTGATTATTCACACAGTACAATGGCGAGATTGTGAACATATCTTCAATTACAAATTACCGATATTGTATTAACAAAAAGGCAGCTGTTGTTATTCATACCAGGTAGCTCTACTTGAAAGAGAAATGTCCTGCGAATGTGATATCCAAATCATTTGTTTTAGTGTTTGTAAATTTGGGTATCCAAAAATCTATAAAATAATTCGAATTCAACTAAACAAATGTCCTTTGAATGTTACATCTTTGTCACACTCAAATGATTTTGATTCATTTTGGCTACTAAAATTTACAACCGGTAGAATATATTATTTGATGTTGGTTTGTTGTCTATGCATAATTGGAATAATTGCCCAAGTTACAGACTAATAACAATAACCACAACCACATTAATACTTCAATTGTTTAATTGAATTCAGAAAGTGGTCACACACAAAAATACAATCACAGCTGAAAGAGCCAGGCAGTACACAATTCTACACATACATGTACCCAGGGGTATATCATCATATATAGCTAATATGCAAAACGAGTAATATAAACATCTTCCTTTTCTCTTAAATTGTGTAGCTATGTTAGTTTATCTTGCTAAAATAACTGAATATGTTTTAGCAAGATAGTTTGGTTTTTCTTGACGGGTTCGACACGAACCCGTCAAGATCAGCTCTTCTGAAAATATAAAAGTCGTACACATTCTGTAATTCACGTACAAAGTATGTTCACTGCATTTACACATTTTGTCAATAGTACACACAATTGTGTGGATATAATTATAATTCATACAATACTGTCGTACGAAAGTTGTGAGATGGCAACGTAACGATGTTTACATCAAGACTCCAAATGACAGTGTCAGTGGATTTTTACGAGACAAACCAATCGTTGTGACAATGTTTGGTATACTTAATATAATATGCCATTTAAAAAAAATCGTAAGACATCTTTGTAAAACAGATTTATATTCTGAATCACTAACAATTATTCCGAGACCGAGTCTTAAATAATCGAACGAGGAAAATAGTTCACGAAAATGTAGAATCTTAGCGTCGTCAGTGTTGTGGTTTTAAACATGTAAATATAATTTCTGCGTCGCTGATGATAATAGGAATTTGATATTCCAATGTATGTGTAGACTAGACACACCACACAATTCGAATGCAATGCCAAGGGCAAGTAATATAAAGAAAGAAAGAAAAAGGTAATGACAATGTCAATGCTATTATACAAGCCACACGTTTCTCAGCAGTGCCGGCGCTCTGTCGGTGTTCATTTTGATGGAGCAAAACACCCGATAGCATGTCTGAAATGGATACTAACTTTGGGCATGATGTCTAACCGCCATTCTCTCAACTGTGCATCGCCTGAAGAACTTGCATGTTTATCGCAGAATTTGGTGGTAGCATTCTGCATCGAAACACTGCACCGTCAATGGAGGATCTCCGTGGCCTAACCAAATGACCTAACTAGGTCAATTCTGCGCCGTCGTAGTTACGGGGCGTAAGTTGTCTCATGAAACCGGTCGAAAACTACGCCAGTGGGTAGATCTACGCCAGTGGGTAGATCTTAGTTACACCCAATATTAATCTTAGTCGTAAACTTACGCCGTCTCACGAAACCGGCTCCTGATAATGACTGAAAGAACCACATTTATTTAACCACGATATGTGAACGCTTTATTTTCACTTGTAAAGCCTGTAAATGCTAGCAGCGTCAAACAAAATTAGCAAATATCTCAGAAGAGCGGGATACACATATATGAAACATTGTTGGACTCTCGATAAGCCAATGGCTTCCTTGTCCGCTTGCCATCTGGGTGTTTTGTGTTGGGTGACAATCTTGTTAAATCTTGTTAAATGTTTATGGCACATACCTATTTGAGCAATTAATAAATATTGCACGATACCATTAAATGTGGATGTTCGTATGAGTACTACGTGTGTGTGTGTGTGTGTGTGTGTGTGTGTGTGTGTGTGTGTGTGTGTGTGTGTGTGTGTGTGTGTGTGTGTGTGTGTGTGTGTGTGTGTGTGTGTGTGTGTGTGTGTGTGTGTGTGTGTGTGTGTGTGTGTGTGTGTGTGTGTGTGTGTGTGTGTGTGTGTGTGTGTGTGTGTGTGTGTGTGTGTGTGTGTGTGTGTGTGTGTGTGTGTGTGTGTGTGTGTGTGTGTGTGTGTGTGTGTGTGTGTGTGTGTGTGTGTGTGTGTGTGTGTGTGTGTGTGTGTGTGTGTGTGTGTGTGTGTGTGTGTGTGTGTGTGTGTGTGTGTGTGTGTGTGTGTGTGTGTGTGTGTGTGTGTGTGTGTGTGTGTGTGTGTGTGTGTGTGTGTGTGTGTGTGTGTGTGTGTGTGTGTGTGTGTGTGTGTGTGTGTGTGTGTGTGTGTGTGTGTGTGTGTGTGTGTGTGTGTGTGTGTGTGTGTGTGTGTGTGTGTGTGTGTGTGTGTGTGTGTGTGTGTGTGTGTGTGTGTGTGTGTGTGTGTGTGTGTGTGTGTGTGTGTGTGTGTGTGTGTGTGTGTGTGTGTGTGTGTGTGTGTGTGTGTGTGTGTGTGTGTGTGTGTGTGTGTGTGTGTGTGTGTGTGTGTGTGTGTGTGTGTGTGTGTGTGTGTGTGTGTGTGTGTGTGTGTGTGTCATTCAGTCAAATATATTCACTATGTCATACTCCAATAAATAATTTATATTTCATTCTCAATTGATTGTTATGTAAGAATCCGGGGAATGAACGTCCTTTAGTAACTAAAAAATAAAAGCTTAATACATGAAGCTGTGAACACGTACATTGTTATGTACATTGTGTATAAGATGTATAAGTGTGTATAATGTCATCAATGTAATAATTGTTACATGTACGAATAACAGTTGCTTTGTGATCCACACGTTCTTTGCTGTAACAACGTGCCCGTATGATGTAACAACTTGCCCCGCTTACGGGGCAAGTTGTTACAGTCGACCGCGCCTAGGAAACTTCATATATCTTCCTAACTACAACACGGAATACCAATGGTATATTTTATTAACACGAATAATACATTTAATGTATACGTTAACTAAATAATGCATCTAACAAATTGTTCACATAAAGTGGCTTTAACTGAACATTGTAACAACTGGCCCGGTCTCCCCTAAACCGTAACAAGTGATAGTGGTATCCATGTCATTACATAAATAATCCGTGCTGTATTATTGCTACACACATTAACATATATGGTTATTATTTTTCAGTTAACAAGTGGCAATTTGAAAACGAACAAGCAAACGCTGCAAAAGGTACGTAGGCGTACTGCATATTGAGAAATGTGCATGCTGATGATGAAGGTGTGGTTGGGTCGGGTTATTCAGTTGTCTTCTGTGCACTCGTGGCGTACTGTTGCTAATGTTCATGTCATGTTCAACTACTGCTATTACTTGCGACACACGAACGATTACTCGGATGTCGTAAATGGCAGGCCATTGTCATAAGATGGCGCACGTTGCCGACGCGATACTACAACATTTCGATATATGATGTAATATGCCTTGAAGGGGATGGGTAAACAGTAGTTTTTGTGTCTGAACGATATCTTTACCCTAATTTGTAAATACTATTTTATTGATCCAGTCATGAAATACTTTTCTCGGCGTTTCCATATATGACGTCCCAATGCTACAGGTTATGTCGGCGTACTGCTTAACACGAATAGCAAGAATGTTGTATCGGTATGTTCCACCTGCTTAACACGAATAGCAAGAATGTTGTATCGGTATGTTCCACCTGCTTAACACGAATAGCAAGAATGTTGTATCGGTATGTTCCTCCTGCTTAACACGAATAGCAAAAATGTTGTAACGGTATGTTCCACCTGCTTAACACGAATAACAAGAATGTTGTATCGGCATGTTCCACCTGCTTAACACGAATAGCAAGAATGTTGTATCGGCATGTTTCACCTGTTTAACACGAATAACAAGAAAGTTTTATCGGCATGTTTCACCTGCTTAATACGAATAGCAAGCAGTCCCCAAGAATGTTTTTTCCGCATGTTCCTCCTTCATAACATGAATCCGTAAGAAGGATATTTCGGTATGTTCCTTCTGCTTACCACGAACCAATAATAACTTTATGTTGACTTACGTGTTGTGGGTGTTTTGTCCATTGGGGTTACTGCTATTTCGCTAAACTGGATGAATACTACCTTACTACATATATGGTCACGGTGTTAGAATGATAAAAAACTCAAATTTCGCTGTCTTCCTCCACGAGTTCACACGAACGGACATCGGCGATTCCTTTCTCTCCTGCAGCTTGCATCGACGTTGCCGTGGTCGGTGGTGGCATTTCAGGCACGTACGCAGCATGGCGGCTACGCAATCATAACCTGAGCGTGCATCTGTTCGAGTCAAGCGACAGAATCGGTGGCCGCATGCACACACGCCGCCTGCCGGACTTTGAAGGAGTCAATGCTGAACTGGGCGCCCTCTATTATCTTTCGCAGCGGCATCGCCTGATGCGTACCGTGATCCGTGCGCTGCGACTGACGCCCCGCGAATGGCGCCTACCGAGGCAAGGCCTACCTACGTACTATTTGCGAGGCCGCCGACTGCACACGAGCGAACTTAACACGTTCAGGCTGCCGTACCGGCTGGCGGAAGGGGAGAAACACCGCCAGCCGCACACTCTCATCAGGTACGCCAACCTCTTGGGTAACAACAGCAAAAACAACAACAACAACAACAACACTACTACTACTACTTTTTACTACTACAACAACAACAACAATTACTACTACTACTACTGCTACTGCTACTACTACTACTACTACTAGTATTAATTATTATCAAAGGTGACTCCTAAGTTCCGTGCTGATATGACCGGTGTGAAATTCTGGTTTAATATTCTCACAAATACACGATTTGGTTTAAAGTAAATAACATATGCCAGTTTTAAGACATATTAAGTGTATATCGTTTTGCGGCGATTTATTAACTGACCAATAAAGCTTCACATTTAAAGATGAAACACGTTTCAAAACTGATCATTTATTGGTACATCAAATTCCCGTATATTGCCATTTCTGACAGTAAATATACTACAGCGATCAAGACTAAAACATGACCTACAAATTTTTTAATGTAGATTTTCTGTGTGATAGCAAAATAGAGAATCTGGCGTTTTTCTTCTACGAAACGCCGGCGAGCTCTGTATAGGTTAACCCCGGCTAGCTCCGTATAAGTTAACCCCGGCTAGATCCTGATAAGTTTACCCCGTAAACTTATCCGTAATATAATACGAGGAGGTCATTGACAAACCACCGTAGATAGCTCGACTATTCCACACACTAGTGTAACATATAGGCTGAACGTCCAGTAGATATGTAGACGGTGCAATAGTTTTCGTTCCTTCGTTCATACAAGGGCGTATCAAATTTTTCATTGGGGGACAACCATTTTTTTACACCAGTCGACGCCAGCTCGTGGCAGCGAACTATGGACTTGGAAGATTAAAATTGCATGAAAAAATAAATCCCGAATAGGTTTTTCGTGGAATAGGATATGAAAATTACATGTGAAGTCTCGTGTTGCCGATAAAAGTCTCGTATTGCCTATAAAAGTCTCGTATTGCCTATAAAAGTCTCGTATTGCCTTTAAAAGCGGTTGCAATGAAATCCTTAACAGTGGGGAACAAGACGCAGTAAATGAAAAGCCGATTTGTTTCCGACAAAATGTATGTGTTCTGATGAAATCTTAGATGGCCTCCTTACAAGGGTTCCTCTTAATTGTATTTGTACTAAAATACAATTAGGGAAATTATGTCTCTAAAAGGGGTATACTTTCAATGAATAATGTATTCTTGTACTGGCAGGAGACATTTTCAATAGGGTGGATCAATATTATTACCGGTAACGCCTATGTAAAAAAAATGCTTCGTCAGTTGGAGGGCGGCTGCTCTCGCCCCCCCCCACCCAATAGACCGATGCTTTCATACGGAACCACATTTCTCAGGATCATCTGGGCTTAAAGAAGATGTACGGCAATTATCATTGGCTGATTCAGCCGTCTTTCTATGTTGTACGACATGGTTACTTTATTTCATCGCCATTTTTTTGGCTTTTGAATGTAATATGTCTTGTAAGTACAAATAAATATCATTGTCGCAATGTTCTTCCGTAAAACAGGCGTTGTTCGAAGTTATTATAAAGGTGACGTCATTCGGCAAGAGTGAACGACTGGTTCTTTTTTGTTTCCGCCTTTTCGAATTCGCTTCTATACAGTTTCTACATCAATAACAATTAAAATATGATATAATAATATTATTAATTTATACGTAATTTGAAATCGATAAATTAAGAGAATTGAAGCATTTGTTTAATACTTATAGCTCCCTACGAGTTAGATTGTGAACATCGATTAACATTCCCTTTAACGTTTCACATTTGAAAATGCATTAAACATTTTATTGCTGCGGTTTCATCAGCTTTCTTTCGGCCTAACAATTCATGTTTGGACAAACAGTGTTCGATGTTGTTCAATGTACATACGATGGTCTTAAATCGTGCGTCTGCAAAGTATTATTTCGAAACTGCCTTCTGACCATAATATGGAGATTATCAAAGCCGCACGCTAATCGGAGCGCATGAAACTACATTACATCTTATCTGAAGTAGGTCATTACCGCATGGATCGTTTGGAATATTTAAGTCGACATCGATAATATCACATCTGGTGCAATACCATGTGCATATATTGTAGCGTGTATGGTCTCAGCACGCAGAACAACGTGTTTCTGACGTGAATGTTCAGCTTATATAATGTGGTCTAATTTTTCTTCAGAGTATTAATATCACGCGCGTTATCGTCAGGAAGTAACGTCACACTGCGTGCCCTGAAAGCAAGAAGTTCTGATGGAACATATTTATTTATGCAGGGGTAAGTTCAGATACCATGTGCATGTACAATTACATTTGATTAAGTTTACAAATACGATGACAGTTTCTGCTTCGTTAGACATTCAATTAAATGATATGTGTTACGTGGTGAAATCATATTCTTTGAAAATTATTATTATTATGTTCAGTCCATACTAAGCCATGACTTAGTTGCAACACCGCAGTGATACGTACATACGTCAAATGAAATGAACGTAAACATGCGTAGTGAAATTAATAACATGACCCGTCCAAAATATCTGGTTGAATATTATGGAAAATATGTACTTTATCCACAACTCCGGTGTGTGGTCTGCACTCAGTAACATATTTCCAGCGAGTATCTGCAAATGAAAATACTTATATCCTTTTATTTACAAGGTACTAAAACTCCATCTTCAACTGATTAAGCCTATCGCAAATCCGTTTAGTTGATGTCCAAATATGTAGTGTGTGAATAGTCTATGTAACATCCGCAGTCGTTTTAATACAAAAATGCGTATTTTGTTCGAATCATTGGAAGAATTCACATCAGTCGTTAGATCTGGTAAGGTTCAAATAGCGAATATCCAAAATTACAAGTTAACACTGTGCAGGTCAATGCCGATCATGGGCGTGACTTCCATCCTCTCGCCGATCACATGACAAAGTTATGACATTTCAGCAAGGGTGAAATTCGTGAGTTTTCGGCGTTTCCATTTTCGCTTCACTTAATGTTTGACCAAACAATAAGTATCTTAATAGTTTGTCTGATGATTTTACGAAAAACTATACACAAAAGTTGCACAACCGAGTTAGCATGCTGCGGTGGATACTAGGTACGTTTTATTGTTCGCAAAATGAATTTGAAATGAGACTAGCGAAAACATCGACTTGAGGAGGAACCTTTAAGTTATATGCAGAGATCTTCCCTAGCGTATGCCATATGTTGGAGAGGCGTTATCTTCCTATTATTGGTACTGTGTCCTATGCATTCGCGATTATTTGGTAGCTGTAGCTATCTTCATAAGCTCGATAGGAACACATTCGTCTTCATCGTGCACCGTTTATTCATTTTATCCGGTACAGATTTTGGAATTTGCTTAACCCCATCTGGAGTCGAGAGGCCTTCAACTATCTCTACGACACCGCCCCCTGGCGCAGTCTCATGTCCAATCAGAATGCGGCTCAGCTGGCCGCAATTGCACTGCAACCGGAAGAGATGCGCTACACGCTCCACGAAGGCATGGACAGTGTACCAGTCGCATTGGCACAACACTTCAAAAACGCAAGCGTAACGTAAGATGATTTGACCATTGGTCCCTTTTTGCTATTTTCATAGATCATCATCATCACCACCACCAAGACCATCATCACTTCGTCATCATCATCACCACCATCATCATCATCACCACCACCATCATCATCACCACCACCAGCATCATCATCATCACCACCATCATCATCATCACCGCCAGCATCATCATCATCATTATCATCATCACCACCACCACCATCATCATCATCATCACCGCCAGCATCATCATCATCTCCGCCATCATCATCATCACGTTCATCATCATTGGTCGGTCAGAGCATTGACCAGTTTTTCAACAACAGTGGAATGTTCATTAAGGATTGCAGGCCAGCCACTTCAACGTCAATGTGTTATCAGTTCGGTGTATCTTTTTCTTGGTTTCCCTCTCTTTTTCTTGCCGTGAGATGACGTCTACAATATAAATTTTGCATTGCTTATTTTGTGTAGCAATAGTTGTGGCCGACTAGTTGGAGACACATCCTTCGGATCTTGTATGACAGTATGTGTCCCCCAAACATATTTATTTTGTAGCATATTGTTCTAATGGACATTTCCAGAGCAATATAGTGTAAGTCCCATCTTTCCCATCCAAATTGTATCATTATGCTTTGTTTGTTTGCATCCATGTGACATGTCGTTGGTTTGTTTATGGTGTCATTCAGCCACGCTGTGCGGCTGAGTCGACGCCTCGCCTGCATGCGAAAAGAGCGGAACGTCTACAAGCTGGTGCTGAGGAAGACGATCACGCGCGGACAGCGCACGGCCGACATCAATGTAACTATCCAGCATTCCTCCACAAACAATACAACTCAGTGTTCTGGCTTAATGTACGTGGGGAGGTTTTTATGACATACACAATGATTTGATTTCATTAGCCTTCATAACTGTGTTTCTTTGGGTGCGTGCACCCATTGGCACCGATGTATGTGTTTGCATGTGCGTGCGAATGTGAGTTAGCGCGTGTGTATAGTGAAAACATGTACTACCATACCAGGAAAACTGGTTAGGAAAAGTGTAGACTACTTACTTAATGAACTAATACTATGGCAAGAGTCGTACATGTTCTTAGTGCATTCCGTGTATTCGCTGAGATGAGGTCCAAAATCCCCTTTTGTTTTCTAGTATTGTTAATTAAAATTTCAGATTTATGCGTTTGTAATTCTTAATTTGATTTTCTCTGTATTGAGCCCCAAACAAATTTTAGTATCCACCGCTGTGATACTGACACTGATGTGCTTATCTCCTTCCAGGACCACGAAATCGCCTGCGCAAGGAAGGTGATACTGGCGCTACCTCGCGGACCCCTGGAGCGTCTGCAGTGGCCTCGGTTCCAGGAAGACGCCACCTTCCGGAGAAATATGCGGAGCGTGCGCCCGATACCGGCTTTAGTGGTCTACTTCGCGTTCTCGGAGAAATGGTGGCATGGAGTCGATCCTCCGCTGACAGACGTCATCACGGATCTACCAATCAGACGTGTACGTTACATTGGTCGCGGCAAATACAACGTCAGACACAGCGGGCCCCGGTACTTGTTCATGGTGGCGAACGTCGATTCTACTGACGTCGACTACTTCAAGGCGCTGCTTGACGTGTCGTTGTTCGACGGCGCCGACAAAGTGTCCTTTCCGAACTCCACTCGGTTCATCAAGGATATCAGCTCTCAGTTTGCCAAGGTATTCCGAATGAGCGCCAGCAGTATTCCGATGCCTAGTTCCGTCGTTTTGCACCACTGGGGCGACGAGGAGGACGGTGCCTGGCACTTGTGGGAAAAGGGCGTGACATGGGAGAGGGTGGCACAGTGCATGCTCAGACCGCACGCGCAGGAACACGTGTACATCGTGGGCAGTGCCTACAGCGCGGGCGAACACCAGTTCTGGGCGGAAGGGGCGCTGCAGTCCGTTGAAAACATGTTTCAACAGTACTTTCAGAATGACGTTTAGAGAACGTCTTTACGTTGACTGGACAACACACGTCGTTGTATAATGTGAGTTTCCCTAAGAAATATATGGCTTCTTGTGACACTTTACATAATTGTACCACTGTCGCTCTGGTACATTTGCACAAATGTATACAAATTATAAAAGTTATCATGCATTCCGTTTTAGGGCTCATTAACCAACCATTTTGATAAGACAGTACAGCGTTTGTAGATTTATTACAAACAAAGTTTTTATTGACGGGTGGGAAACGAATCTCAATCCCACCATATCAGTAGAACCAATGTATTATGTGTAAGATATATGTTGAAAACATGATACCTCAGTATGATTAAACTGAGTGAATCGCAAATGTTTATTACGATTTAAAGCGAAACGAAAGTCGTAGTTTTGGGGCTTTGCACCTAAAAGAGATCGTCACTGGTTTATTCAGAATGTGTTCTAAAAGTGGAAGATTCCGGCCATTCATCCAGTTGACGGAGCGCTGACATGTTAACCAGCGAGACCGTTAAGCGAATGCCAGTAACCTGGACTGTTGTGACGTACTAAGGGAGGCTGGCATACACAGAACCAACGCAGTCTCAAACAAATTTGTTATTTTGCCAGAAAGAGAACTAGTTTAGTAAACAAAGGCCAAAATATGTTACACAAGTTGACTTTGGACGCAAATAGCATAGCCATATCGCATTGGCAAATATAGAAATAGGTCTATACAAATATATTATCATTTGGCGAGCGAATTTTGCTAGACTTTGACACTCGTGATCAGTATCTAATAGCATGGCGTGGCACATGAAATTAAGATGCTGTGTGTTCAACAAGGTTTTTCTAGTAAACGAATGACGTGATAATTCTTAATTGTAGTTGCAAATGGTTGTTTTAGTAACTCTTATGTCCAATCAGAATAGGCCCAAAGCCATTAGTTTTCCCTCTAAGTATACTTAGTTATACAAGCATATATTGCTACACATTTTTGTCTCCAAATTTATAAAGGTACAAATAAGTGTGTTGGCAAGTATATACCCAATTATGAGTTGTCAATTTATGTATGAACATGATGGAATCATATCAATACCACAATGTCATCAGACACATCTTTAATACAAGCTACATGTTTCATTTAATTATATTAATCCAGATTCATACAGTGCAGTCGTTGGTATAATTATTCCACCTATGGTTTAATTAGAGTAAATTGCTTGCCCAAATTTTCCTTCTTTGGCACATCAGAGTCTCCAGACACATCAACTACATTAGTTCCTTCCTGCGATGTAGTAAATATGTCATTCGTTTGTCCGATGACATATTTCTCGATTTGATTGTATGCGTAGATGACATGTAGCAAGGCGGGTTCCTGTTGTTTTGCACACGCACGCACGCACGCACGCACAGTGCGTGCGTGCGTGCGTGCGTATTTGTCACTCAACGATAAAGCAATTGTGGCGATATTTAAATGCATGATTGACCTTCTTTATCATTGTTGTTATCAGTATCATTGTTTTCATACATCGTAGTCCGTATCCTTGTTTGTCTTGTTATGAACATATCTTATCTTCACAACTATTGCGATGACTGTCGTGAATTAGCATTTGTTTGAGGCAAGGATTGTTATGGTGATGAAATTAAACAGCACGAAAACCAGGACGTAGGATGTTCTCAGAAAGATGATGTACGCCGACGATCATACCATAGTAGCAGAGAACAAACTGGACATACGAGGAATGCTGGATTGGTGCAAGGACGTGTTCAAGAAGCATGACCTGAGGATGAGCCCGGGGAAGACAGTTATGTGGGTTGGACAGCAGAGAGAAGAGCTGAACATCAGCTTGGAGGGGTGGAGATCAAGCAAAGGGGTGGCTTTGTGTACCTTGGCGGAATATTTACCGAGGACGGGCGTTCGGAGGTATCTTTGGGTACAAGTGGGAGCGAATGTATGGAGGAAGGTAGTGGAGGAGGAATGTAGAGGAGGAAGTTAGAGGAGGAATGTAGAGGATTAAGGTAGACGAGGAAGGTAGAGGAGGAAGGTAGAGGAGGAAGGTAGAGGAGGAAGATAGAGAAGGAAGGTAGAGGAGAAAGGTAGAAGAGAAAGTTAGAGGAGTTAGACGAGAAAGGTAGAGGAGGAAGATAGAGGAGGAAGGTAGAGGAGAAAGGTAGAGGAGGAAGATAGAGGAGAAAGGTAGAGATGGAAGGTAGAGGAGGAAGATAGAAGAGAAAGGTAGAGGAGGAAGATAGAAGAGGAAGGGAGAGGAGAAAGGTAGAAAAAGAAGGTAGATGAGGAAGATAGAGGAGGAAGGTAGAGGAGGAAGATAGAGGAGGAAGGTAGAGGGGTCACGACGGACATAAAATACGAAAACAACTACCTAGATGATAAAGGGTAACAGCCATCGATGCGTTGATGTGACACGTATATATGAGTCACGTATGTCCAATGTTAATCTAAGTAGCTTATCTATTTGCATTGGATTTATGCAATATATTTGTTAAACGAATACGGGCACAACCGTTTACGTGTTGGTCGTCACGTAGAAAAAGTGTCCTGATGTTGAAAAAAAAGGATAGTATTCTGTTTGGCTAAGAATAAAGGAAATTATAATTAACAGCATTACACAACATGAAAACACATAGTTAACACTGTATTCCCTAAGGAACAGGCACACACGTTGGTGATTTTTTTCGACCGCTGGTTATCTTGGTAAAGTCACGCGACGTGTCTGATAAGAACGGCAGTGGTGTCACTGACTCTCGTCTCCGCTAGTTGTGATAGTCAGCAGTTCGCGCAGGCCGTCGTCCAACAACACTGAACATGATGCTCCGCGTGGCGCTTCTGCTCGGTTTCGTGTCTCTCACATGGGCTTTTGGATGGGTAAGTATACGCGTTTACAGCGGATCAACCACTAGCAGTACAAACTGATGTAAGCCCTACGTTCTCGTCATTATATAATATATTACCGGAACTGGCTAACAAGATTGCATACGATGTGGGTAATAGTTTCGTTGCTAATACAAGTTGGACACGTCCGCCGTTTCGTTGCTACTGGTGATATAAAAAGTCAACTTTCTAATCTGTTTCAGCTTTTTAGTTTATCTATTTATTATTTGCCTGTTTTAACCATTGAAGAAGTGAGTAGCGCACGTATTCTCACTTCAAGGGCTGTGACGTCATTCGTCCTATTTGCAGGACACGGTTACCCCACTGGATGAGTACGTCGCCCGTCCTGACCCACATTACCGATGGCAGTTTGTTTCTAAACCCAGCTCAGGCGTCGATTCCGTCGACTCGTACGTCGTAAACATGACGTCACAGAAGTGGAAAAATGGTATGTTGCGTAGCTGTGTCCCAATTGTTTTGACAGGTCTGTCTGTCAAAACTATTCCTATCAATTAATACAAACAACATTATACCGTGTGCTTCCTTTTGTAAATAATATAATAACCGACGCGTTGAGTCAAAATTCCACCATTGAATATGAACATAATTTCAGAATAATGTAGCATTTATGCCCTTTGTTTACGTAGTGCACGATGGATCATAACTTCACAAAGCATTTTTAAACGTATACTGTTATACTGGGCAATTGGTTTCTTCTGCGAATATTTCCGCGTGTCACCCCGAGCAAACGAAGGCCAAAATAAGTATTAACCACGCCGTCTTTTATATAGAATCCGTGCTGAGTCGACCAATTTGGTGGCATTATATGATTATCAACATCCCCAAGACACTACAGGTGAAAGACGCTGCTACACTCTTCGTTGGCGGTGGGCACAACGGGGACAGGTAATCATCACTAGGTGGCGCACTAGTATGTTTTCACCTGGCTTTTGTTTGTTCTGTTCTCTCTGCATATTTGCGGTGTATCAATGCGCCGGTTTTACGCATGGTGTTTACTGGTAGAATTCAACAAGAAGTAGTTCCCATCTACCAAATGACAATTCTCTATAATTTAAGTTTAACGTCACATATACTAATAATCCTACCATAGGATTATTAGTAGTATTTAACACCTCTTATGGATTCAAGTTCAAAAAATGTTATGATGGAGTTGTTTTTAATGATGGTACTATAACTATATTCTGTAATAGTTGTGGTGAACTATGATTTGAAGCTGTAGATGCCATCCAAATTCCACGTGACAAGAAGCTGGATCGCCGCCTATTAAATAAAAGTCACATAAAATGGTCATATCTGGAAGGTGACATTCTAATGGTTATATTGTGTGCTCTTCTTGTGGAAAAGGTAAAAATATAAAACAACTCAAATATATGTGACACCAACGCAATTATTGTCACTTTCCCGAGTACAATAATATGATACTGTTCTCTATTCTAGCATACCGACGCCGGACAATGACCAGTTTGCTGCATTGGCTGTGAACCTGGCCAAGAGGTCAGGGGCAGTGACCGCCTACCTGAAACAGATCCCAAACCAACCGATAGTATTCAAGGTAACGTCATACTTCTGCAGGCTGCGCCGTGTCTGTCTTATGAGAACGAACATTGTACTGCCTGCAATCAGAGTAAACTTGATAAGTGCTTATTCTATGCATTAAGTGCGTGCGTGCGTGCGTGCGTGCGTGCGTGCGTGCGTGCGTGCGTGCGTGCGTGCGTGCGTGCGTGCGTGCGTGCGTGCGTGCGTGCGTGCGTGCGTGCGTGCGTGCGTGCGTGCGTGCGTGCGTGCGTGCGTGCGTGCGTGCGTGCGTGCGTGCGTGCGTGCGTGCGTGCGTGCGTGCGTTTTTATTATTCGTTTTAACTCTGAACCTGAATATACAGGTTATATCGATAGCATCACTTTGCATTGAAAAGAAATATTAACAATTTGAGTTAATAATGACATACTATTAGGAACATAAAATCTTTAAGATGAGGGAGGCACAGGTGATTATTTTGACTGAGACGCCTGTCGGGCGTGTGTGTTTGTGTATGTACATGTCTACAGCGCCGCCATCTGGTGAGCGCCAAAAGAGTAATTCCCGATCGAAACACATTGCATAAAATGTGTGCATCAGTTCCAAACATTGTAGAAATATGTGCATGAGCTTGCCCGTGGTATATGTGTGTGTGGTTAAGTAGGCTGAGAGGTGATGTGCATAATAACGAAACATTTCACTGCGAAATACTATATAAACATCGTTTTCGAACTGGTCACTCTGTGAAGCACCGTTGACCACATCAGACAAACCGAATCAGAAGTATGGTATCACAACATTTCCAACAGTTGTGAAAGAGACCCGTTGCATGGGTCTTTCATCAGTTATGTTAAGTATATAAAAAAAATTCGTAAAAATTAATGAATGTGTGAATCTATCTATTGACTAAGTTTAAGTAACGAACATTTGTACACGTTGTCAAGCGACCTTTTCTGGACCCCACTAGAATGTGTGTGGATCCGTTAATAGGTGTAATCATGTGAGACAGGCGTCCATTGTAATTCTCCGGTGCCCCAGCATTCTCCAGAGGGGTAAACGATTGCTCTTCACCCATATGTGCCTTGTGTTTGTTGTCAAGAATGATCCACTTCAAAAAAGCCGTTCTGAAGACTCTCTTATCGCGTACACTTGGCGTCGGTTCATTGAAGATCCATCCGATCCAGACATTTTATTAAGGATGCCGATGACAAAGGTATGTGTCCCTATAAAGACGTCAACAAATATCAACCCATGCTGCTACGTGTTCAACCCATCGTAGAATTCATATAAGTGCATGCATTTATAGCGGATATATTGACAAATGAATTAGCTGTTTAATCATTCGCGAGGTAACCGATTTATATTTTTTTACCAATATTTCAAAATTCATGTTATGTTGTAGAGAAAGAGCGAATAAAGCTGGAACAGGTGACGTTTTAAAGCGTGGCGTGATGTTTCAGCAAACAGGCCTAATCACAAAGTCTGTTGCAGTAAACATCCACAAGTTCACATTTGTGTATTGATAAAGAGCAGAATACTAATGTAAATATACTTTCATGCTGATATATTTTGCATACCTGGTTTAAACATGTATTCGAATTATCGTAATCTGATTTTATTGCGAGCCACACAGTATTGTCCTTCCACACTTTGGAAGACTAGCCTTGTGGTTTTTTCTTCGCAGGCTGGGGTAAGAGCTATGGATACCGTGGCCGACTTCTGCAAACAGAAGGACGTTACCAATGACATCAATGAGTTCTTGATCGGCGGAGCGTCTAAGGTAAGAAGTCACAGCTGGTTGTCATAAAAAAACTTATTTTCCGGAAAATCCTGGATTCAAGTTTGTGTATGGTGCACTCTCTTTCTCTCATTCTCTCTCAACTCTCTCTCTCTCTCCCTCTCCCTCTCTCCCCTCTCTCTTCTCTCTCTCTCTCTCTCTCTCTCTCTCTCTCTCTCACTCTTCTCTCTCTCTCTCGCTTCCTCCTCTCTCTCTCTCCTCTAAATTTTTCTCTCTCCCCTTTTCTTTCCCCTCTTTCTCTATCCACTCCTCTCCTTCTCTCTGTCCACTCTCTCTCCTCTCCTCTCTCTCTTCCTCTCTTTCTGTCTCTCCCCCTCTCTCTCTCTCTCTCTCTCATATATCTCTCTCTTCTCTCTCCTTATCAATCCCCCTCTCCCTCTCTCTCTCTCTCCCTCCCCCCCTCTCTCTCTCTCTCTCTCTCCCTCACTCTCTCTCTCCCTACCACCCTCTCCCTCTCTCTCTCCTCCCACTCCCCCTCCTCCCTCCTCTCTCTCTCCTCTCACTTTGTCTCTCTCCCTTTTTCTCTTCCTCTCTTTCTCTATCCACTCCCTCCCCTCTCTCTCGCCCTCCCACAATCTCCCTCTTTCTCTCATCCTTCTCTCCCTCTCCTTTCCCTCTTCCGTTCTCTCCCACTCTATCTCTTACCACTCACCCTCTCCATCTCTCTCTCTCTCTTTCTTTCTTTCTCTCTCTTCCTCGCCCCCTCTATTTCTCTCTCTTCTCTCTCTCCCCTCTCTCTCTCCCGCCCACACACTCTCTCCCTCTCTCATCTCTCCCCCTCTCCCTCCCTATCTCTCTCTCTTTCTCTCTTTCTCTCCCTCTCACTCCCTCTTTCTCTTTCTTTCTCCCTCTCTTTCTCTCTCCCCCTCTCTCCCTCTCTCAATCTTTCTCTCTCTCTTTCTCCCTCTCACTCCCTCTCTCTCTCTCTTTCTTCCTCCCTCTCTATCTCTCTCCCCTCTCTCAATCTTTGTTTTCTATCTCCCCCTCTTTCTTTCTCTTTTTGTTTTCTCTTTCCCTCTCCCTCTCCCTCTCCCTCTATCTCTCACTCCCTCTCCCCCTCTCACTCTCTCTCTCCCTCTCCATATCCGTCTCTCACCTCCTCTCTCTCTCTCTCTCTCTCTCTCTCTCTCTCTCAGCAACATGAATGAAACAAAATCTTATAAAACGAATCCATTATTTAGGTTTGAAGGCCTGCCGTTACGCAATGTCATAAACACTCTATTGATTGACGCTGCATGCATTTTGTAGTAGCTTCTTTGTTTTTTTTCCATCGTAATATAACGTTTCATGATTAACATCAACTAAAAATAGATAACATGAAGCTAATGGCGACGTCAGTGACGTATGTTTCAGAAACATCGCAGATTGTACCAATGTTTCTTCCGGTGATATAATTATGACAAAGTGCTGTTGCTGATTCACCTTAACAGACCGATTAACTATGTTGGATGTGTCTGGTCATTCGAAGTAATATTATAGGCCTATTCTGTACGATGACATTAACAACACTAGTTGAATGTTCATGTACTTTACATATTGGTGTAAATTGTAATGTACGTGACCTGTTAACAAAACTTTTATTTCACATAGAGTATGTTGCGTAGAGTTCACTTGACCACGTCACTTAATTGTTTACTTTGTCTTTCGGTCAGCGTGGCTGGACTGCGTGGACGTTGGCCGCAGTGGACAAACGTGTCATTGGCCTGGTACCGATGGTCATGGACCTGGTCAACATGCAGCCGGTAAGAGTAATCAGATGTGGTCAAGAAGACGAAGTGAAGAATACGGACGTTTTGTTGCGAACATCACCCAATAAACCCGCATTGTTGTTCGAAATGATTAAATAAACGCATTCAAAATTTTGCAGGAACTAACAACTAAGATTGACATTTATCTGCATATAGCGTAGGGAATTTAACCTCGGGTAATATACCAGTTGCCGGAATACATGGGAAAATGATTTAGTTAGTTCCTAAAACGCAACTGTATGCGCTTTCTTTGCCAATAATAACCATCTGGTTTTGGAAAAAAAACACCGTCTGGTCGTTGTTGCTGTTAATAGTGTTGTTATTGGTTATTCGCATTGTTGTTATTGTTATGGTGGTTGATGATGTTATGAATGTTATAAATACCGTGAATATTTTACTATTTTTAACATTGTGAATAGTGTGACTATTGTATAATATAATAAATTATGTATAATATTATTTATTAACAATATTAATATTTTACGTGAATATTTTACTATTTTTAACATTGTGAATAGTGTGACTATTGTATAATATAATATGTATAATATTAATATTGCTAATAAATAATATATGTGAATTTTGTTAATGGTGCGACTGTCATGAACGTAATGTCACGAACGTAATGAATGGTAAGAATATTATGTGTAATCCGTATATTGCTAATACTGTGATAATCCTTTTTCTACGACAGAATTTACATCATCACTTCCGATCTCTCGGAGGTTGGACGTTCGCCTTCAAGCCGTACAGGGACGAGAACATACCGATGCATCTGGATGATCCAAACATGACAAAGATGGGAGACATAATCGATCCCTATTGTAAGTCCATCTGCCTGTTGTCAGTCACGAATAAAGGATTTTTCTCAAGAATATTTAAAAGTAGAGTAATTGAAATTGCCTTAATTAACCCGACGGATTGATTACTCTAAGAAACAGAAAGAAAGAAAGTCTAAGAACACTGTGCGTTTTGTGTTTCCCAACTCAGAAATGTTACGTCATCCGGTTTTCGATGTATGTTTTGCTTTAGTAACACACTTTGCTGCAGAACGTCATCGGAATCTTTCTTAGAAACATTGATAATACCTACTGGTGTCCTGTCGTTTACAGGGTTAGTTGTTTTTCCAAAATTACATAAGAAATATGCTAAATTCCAGCTTAACAACACTGATACTGAGGAAAGTATGTCTTAGGACTTTGTACTTTCCACTTATAGCCATGGTATTTCTACAGTGGTCCTTTGTTATATGGACGTGACCAAGCTGTTCCATATACCCGATGTTCCGTGGGTACATAACACAATGTGGGACAAAACGGGGATTTCAAAATGTTTCCTCTTAGGCGGATGTTCCTATCAACGGAAGTCCATACAGCGAGAGGTCACTGTACGTGGACGTGATGGTCATTTGTAAATTACCTTGACCGTACAATTATTTAAATATCACAACAGCTGTGTTTCAAAGACCGTTTGTATTTCACCAATCTTTGCTCGTCTGATAGAAATCGCAGATGCGATTCCAGAAAGGCGTACTTCGTATCCTGAGATATCGCTGCCTTGTGTACTTTCAGCTTACAGGGAACGTTTGACGATGGCGAAGATGATTGTATGTGCCACGGGAGACGAGTTCTTCCTCCCGGATGACTCCCACTACTACTTCAACGACCTGCCCCAGCCAACCTACATGATGTACGATAATGTCAAACATGCTAGGACGTTTACTACACATTCTGCTCATACGTGTGTTTCTATATAGCACAGTAAGCCAAACAAGCAGGTTTACATTAGGTCAATAACTATAAGTATAATGATTACATTGGGAAAGACAAGGGCCGACCTGGAACAGCTGAGTCGGATCGCCAATAATAAAACCCAGTGGAACAAACTACACAGAACAATACTTGAAGGGAAGCTGTGTAAGCGAGGGTGAGAACCAGCTGTCCCCGCTAGGTGGCTGTTGCGACTGCGAAAGACACTTTTAATAATAATAATAATTGTAATGAAAATGACGATTACGATGATGATGACAACGACGACGATGGTCGTTGTTGTTGTTGTTGTCGTCGTCGTCGTCGTCGTCGTTGTTGTTGTTGTTGTTGTTATAGAGTACACAGACTAATGTGCACTAGCAGACGGAACACTAAATCTAATGTCCAGATTATATCATAGTAGCATGCTACAGCAGTCATGAATTTAAATCTGGTTAATATGACACGTGACATACGTGAATTGTGTCGAATGCAGGTTCTGCGAAAATGCCGAACATGCGTTGCTGGGACACCACGACCGAATAATGGCGAACATAGCAGCACTGTTTGTCTCAATTAAAACGGTAAGCGGAAACGTCAATCATCTACTTGGCTGTGTTGCGTTGGAGATGCACATACAAACCTTCAACAACAGTACTTACATCGATGTTACGGAGTCAAACTAAATGTGGCAAATGAGCCAATTATTTAATGTTAAAATTTTAAACAATTGTCAAAAGTTGCCCAATTTGAAAAATGCCGTAATGTTGCTGTTTTCTTGTTCGTATATAAACTTCATTTAGTTTTGCTATCTCAAATAATGTTGTATGAATTGCGTAGTTAGCATGCATTGTATTTATATTATTATGTATTACATGTCATACTGTATAGGTTTCCCATTTGACAGTGTGTATAATAGTTCCCTATGCCTCGAATGAGGTTCGTTGGAAACAATAAATCACCATTAGTCATATACATACTAGGTGACCAACTAAACATGTTCATCCTCGTGAGGCAGTGATGACACTCATTCCCGCTGGATTTACCTGGACATACTTTGGACATTAACTTTGGTCCCGGTTGGCGCATCAAACAATGACATCAGTAGCCAGCACGACCATCACATTAATCAACGAATTAGCCCTTCTTTTCCGGCATTGTTTTTTAATTATAAATATATTTAAGACAGTGCCGGTTTAGTCAATTGTCATGATCCACATTTTATGTATGAATACGTTGTTTTTATATCTCTTGATTTAAGGGTTTCGAATTACCAACAATGACGTGGACCAGAAACGAAGTAAGTTCAACGTTTTGACGTTACCTATATTAAATATCACGATTTTATTCACAAACGTTATACAATACAAATTAACATACTGCTAACCATCATACAGTATTCTACACTACACAAACACATATTGCCATTTCATCTGTAAAAATGAATTGTCGGTCAAATCAAGTCATATCAAATCAAGCCAGTGTTCTCTATGCGACATATTTCCAGGTATGAGATAATACTATTTTGCACAGAATTAAACATACCAACTGCGGCACATTACAAATGGGTATGTGATTATTTTAGGGATAGTTGACTGGTTCATTCGAAAGTGAAATATTAACAGTGGATCATATATGAAAAACTGCTGACTTAACTACTCCTATGTGATAGACATATAGACATGTTATATATTTACTACTATGAAAGATGCAACATAATATTTGCTGTTCTCGCAGACAGAGACCGCTGGCACAATAATGCTGAAGACATCGAAGTCACCGAAGGAGATTAGATATTGGGCGGCTACGACGCTCTCTGATGGCAGGTTGGTTACGCTACTTTGTATAAATAGCTAGTTTAATTACTATATAATGGTAGAATTCCAAAGTTGCCAACACATCATTGTTTAGTCTTAATTTGTGCGATCAACGGGTGCAATCATATTCATATACCGATGATGCGATGATATAATTTTCACGCAACGCGACAATCACTTCTCATGGTTAAGCAAACATTATCCTTCCTTAAAACTCCAACAAAAACACAATTGCAAATTTTATCAAATCATCGAAAGAATTGACTTTAGTCGTTAGATCTGGTAAGGTAAAAAATAGTGGATATCCAAAACAGTAAAAACTTTGTGGGGTCAAGTCCGGTCATGGGCGTGACTTCCATCCTTTCGTCGAACACATGACAAAGTTACAAAGTGACCTTTAACCCTTGCGTTAGATATAACCCAAGTGTTAGTCTATCTCTGCGTCCAGCTTATCCTGAGCATTGTGCGCCATACCCACATCTCGAATGCATGTATACGTTTCTCATCGTCTTCCTTGTGTGTCCAGGACTCACCGTGCCACACAGGGCAAAGCTCCGAAAGAGGGAGCACACATCTCGTCTTCAAGCTTACACTGATGACATTGTCTTTCCATGTTCACTCATACTGACTCTGGCTGTAACCAGCGTGACACAAAGTTATTCTGCTGTTCAGTTATCCATACCATTGTGCCAAGATATTTAAACTTTGGTACCAGCTCGATCTCAGTCTCGTCAATCCATTATGGTATACAGCATTCCAGCAGGGATTCCCACAGAGCGCAGTATCAAGTGCGTTGGCGTGCATAGTCTGTGAACATCCGACATAGCTCAATTTCGTCGATCGTGACCTCTGCTTTCTCTGTGATGTTACATAGTACCTGCATTGTTCTAATTGTGTCCTTCCGTTGCACAAAACTGTTCTACTCCTATTTCTTCTCATGGGTACGATTGCTTAGTAGCGTGACAGAAACTCATGTGTGTTTGTCACCACCAACTATTTTTGAGAGTATGTTTCTGTTCAAAATTGCAGAAGAGACTTCCGGCTGGTGGTGAAAGCATTTCCGTATATCCACCCAGTTATTTGGGGCGACGGACCTGTTGAAGATTTGGTAAGCGCACTTCTCGAGCAAAGCAACCTAGTAAACGTATACTGCTCCATTAAAAGACTGTGTCTACTACAGCGTTCCTCAAAATCAATCAAGATACATTTCATATATTTGCGAACACAGTATCAGTAATACGTCAGAAAACGCACGATTAATTTAGATTTTAAAGGACTGTGGAAGAGGGAAGGCCACGGAAGAGGTAAAATTTATATATGAATATATTATGCGCGTGATTGAAGGTATTGCCAACAACAACAAAACAACGAACACGAATAAGTTATAAAGCTCAATGATGATTAAGAGATAGAAGCTTTGACGAGATATCATCGCCAAGCCGAAGCCAAGGTAACCGCACGCGTTGCTGGTCTCGAACACCGCAACTTTCGCATCGAGGGCGACATCAAAAATAAATATAGATATTTAAAATGGACGACCCTAAAATGGTGTGTGGGACCAAACCAGACGGGGAGCGGACCACGGGGAGCGGACCACGGGGAGTGGACCACGGGGAGCGGACCACGGGGACCAAAGGATTAGTTCGATCACTGAATATTCTATTTCGACTCAAATGTGCTCGGCGTCGTCTACGCCAAACAATCACTGTTCCAGTCTAACATGTGCACTATACTTCGCCATAGACTGAGGAGTTAGTGGTTCTTGGGCGTAAATATATACCCGGACTTTAGCGGGAATTTGAGCCTAGCCAGGGTACATGTATACCGTCTAGCCGGCTTACGCTATCGACTAGGCGTTACACTATGGCTTAAAGGCGTTAGCCCCAGTCCATGCATACCGTCTAGCCGCTTTACGCTATCGACTAGGCGTTACATTATGGCTTAAGGCGTTAGCCCCGGTCCATGCATACAGCCCTAAATAACAGTATTACATTGATCTGTTTACACTACAATTACAAATGGTCTTTCTTCTAACACATGACTGGAAGTTGCATTTTAAACATTATAATATGCCTGTTTAACGTGCACTTTCTAACTATTTATATACGCAATACAGTGAAACGATCATTCCAATTCGTGAGGAATACCGGCTCTCTCGAGTGTCTAATTGTTGTACGATGTACAATGAAGAATGTGGCTTTAGCAGAACAGGATCTGGAGTCACCAACACATTGTGTTTACTCGCAGGGCAACAACGTATATCGGGTTGAGCTGAACAAAGTCCCAGGCGACTGGGTCGGATTTTACATCGCTGTAAGTAGAGCTACGGTAGCAGATGGTTCTTGGAAGTTGTGTGTGTGTGCGCGTGTGCGTGTGCGTGTGCGTGTGCGTGTGCATGTGCGTGCGCGTGGATGTGCGTGCGTGCGTGCGTGCGTGCGTGCGTGCGTGCGTGCGTGCGTGCGTGCGTGCGTGCGTGCGTGCGTGCGTGCGTGCGTGCGTGCGTGTGTTTCTATGCGACCCGTAATTAACAAAATTAATAACGTCATACAGAACCAAATAAATTATTTTTGTTATTAAAATGGAACGCAAAACTGATGATACATTTTTCATTTCGTAATGGACACACCTGTCCCTCCTGATTTATACATACTTTTCTTATCATTTTGTTTAACCGGTATTAGTTTTATTACTATCGGCACTGTCATCTTAATTATTATCGGTGTCATATTTTGTTTTCCATTGATATTTTAACATGTTTACCCTTATGTGTTGCATCCATTTGTCGATGCGTGCCTGTGTACCACGTCACAGTGTCTCGACACACGACTGGGGCACATTTGTCGATGCGTGCCTGTGTACCACGTCACAGTGTCTCGACACACGACTGGGGCACATTTGTCGATGCGTGCCTGTGTACCACGTCACAGTGTCTCGACACACGACTGGGGCACATTTGTCGATGCGTGCCTGTGTACCACGTCACAGTGTCTCGACACACGACTGGGGCACATAGGGATGAATGAAACAACGGCGCCAACATAGCTTTTAAAAATCGTAGCTATTTACACTGAATAGATTGTGTGACTGCCGCTTGTAGGCGACATTTGACGGACCAGACGGGAAGAAGTTGGAGTTGACGACGGAGATGCACATCATACCAGACACGTTTCCCTTTCCCCCGTGTCACGGCGCGGCTTGCAAGGGTACTCTCGTTTAATATGCCCGTAGCAGGGTGTGCTAAATGCTGATTAACTCTGTGTCAATCTCGGTGATATGATTATAGGCGCGCTATTACGACATGTTGTTGTTGTTGTTGTTGTTGTTGTTGTTGTTGTTGTTGTTACTATTGTTCTTCTATGAGTGTTGTGCATTATAAAAGTGTTACACTTCATTTTTGTGTTGTAACTGAGCATAAACGTTGCTTCAATATAAGAACCCGAACCAGCGCTGCACCACCCGCTGCTAGTCAGTAGTGATCACGGCTCGAAAATACTCTAGCCACATTTATATTTGGCTAACCTAGAGTTCTGAAGAAGAAGAAGAACACTAGCATGTGTTGGTTACATCTTTAAAGCGCTAATCGCCACGCGTACCTGATCCTAACAATATGTGATTTCTTTGTCTGAACATATAGTTATATTTGGCCAAATCCCATCGAAGTTTACATCTTAAAATATAAGTCTTTCTAACTCTTCCGATACATACGTGCACAAATTATTAATAAGAAATTATTGTATATCAGGTAAATTACGATTGGTTAATTGTGCTGCCATCTGCCGGATACACTCGGTAGCTCGCAGACATGTAAACGCGAGTGTTTTGATATATATATATTTCACAGACTGAAAAGTTAAAAAAGATGAACGTATTATTTATCTATGGATTTAAAAAGCATTAATAAAGTATACGCGTTTAACTAAAAATGTAATTATTATGTTATACTTAATCTCCTGGTGATAATCCTTCTTTTATACGGCATAGCAAAAGAGACAATCATTAAAAGTATAGTTGTCCCGACCTGTCCGTTCTAGTTGGTATCACAAACACAAGTACCTCTCCTCTCGGTGATTGTGTTCGACAAAATATTGCTGTCCACATGCCACAGTGTTCGAGTATTAACAACCTGATATTTCATATCATAATGTGAAAGTGTATATCAACTGTACATTAAAGTTGACACGTGGTCCAATTTAAGGCAAAACATCTACACACAAATGACATTTACAAGATTAAACGCAACATTTCGGGTTTTATTGCGACACGTGACAAGTCCACTTCTTTCACGTATTTAATTGTTTCTAATGTAAGCCAGAGATGGTGACCCAAAACCAACATGTTGAAAATATAGGTTGTGTGACCCTAAACCAACATGTTGAAAGTATAGGTTGTGTGACCCTAAACCAACATGTTGAAAGTATAGGTTGTGTGACCCTAAACCAACATGTTGAAAGTATAGGCTGTGTGACCCTAAACCAACATGTTGTAAGGATAGGCTGTGTGACCCTAAACCAACATGTTGTCAGGATAGGCTGTCACTTCAGGTGATAATTAAAAGTTCGTTATGCACAAAACAAATTGTTTGGAAAATATCCATAAAGTGCATCGCTTTTTGCAGCAGAGAGTTACCGTCTCGCACAGTAAGTGTTTCCGTTAAATGATGCACTTCTAAATTTGCCGCAAGTTAATTAAGTGCCGCTTTCGTCACTTCCCAGACAATTTACCCCGGATAATGATCTACCCTATAATTGCTTCCGGCTGGTTACATCCGATGAATAACTACATTCCTTCTTGCACCCAATGGGATAAACGTTCGGTATAACTGTTTCGGGAGTAATTTGTTTGCTGCCAACTGTGCTGGTGTAACTATTCTGCGGTTATTGTGCGGGGTAATAGCCCAGAGAGTAATTATACGGACGGTATTGTCCAAGGTGACTACTCGTGCACCGATGCCGTTTCACAAATGGCAACCGTTGGAACCACTGCTAGACGGTTGACGAATGCAGACAATCAGCCTCTGTTTGATGAACGTATGTTATGAATGAACAACATGGGTGGGTTGGTCGCAGGAGATGCGGCTCCTCTAATTGGCGTGAAGGTCGTGTAGTGTGTCGTGTCGTGCTTGACATCTTCAGTAGGACCTCTCAATTTGTGACAGGGATGAACACTGTTGACATAACGTGTCTATGGTGGTTTGCTTGCCACGCACGCGAGCGCCCACGCACACATAGCCAACAGGGGACACAAGTGATTCTCGTTTCGAGGCGATAGCTGACGAGACAATGTACTTCCGGTCCCCAAGTTGTGCACACCATAACACGTTAAATGCACATGTATCAGTATAAAATAAACCATTGGTATGAGTGTTTTTACATTTTAATGCTAATTGTTTTAATAAATAATCGAAGTAAATATGTTATTGTTTGGTCTTAATTCCAAATGTGTTTATGTGTGATATATATATATATATATATATATATATATATATATATATATATATATATATATATATATATATAGAGACAGAAACAGAGAGAGACAGATATATATGTATATATATATATATAATTATATATATATATATATATATATATGTATATATATATATATATATATATATATATATATATATATATATATACATATATACGTATATATGTATATATATATAATTATATATATATATATATATATATTGTTTCTATAAAACAATAGTAATTACACATAAATTATACATTGCTTTATATACATATATATATATATATATATATATATATATATATATATATATATATAGATATATATATATAAATATATATATATATATATATATATATATATATATATATATATATATATATATATAAATATATATATATATATATATATATATATAAAGCAATGTATAATTTATGTGTAATTACTATTGTTTTATAGAATAAATAATTCGTTCTTTTATTTTACTCGCTCGTGAACAGAGTTGCCCTGATTGCGTGTATTACAAATAATACAAAGAGCAACATTTGGGTAGGTCGCGAAACAAGTGTCTTGATCTTTTCAGCCAGTCCACGTGGCAACGCCTGCAGTGACTGCGTCGACAAAGAAAACGACATGTAAGCTCTATGGACTCAATGACAGCACAATCGGTGAACCACCCAGGGTTGACGCCGGGAGGACATGAAAAGACATCAACATCAATCGCAATCTGCCAACTGTCCGTCACACCCACCAACAACAAAGCCTTCGCCCGTCATCCACACCACCGCCCACTGTTCCAATAAGACCCACCACCCACTATCCCAATATGACCCACCACCCACTATTCCAATATGACCCACCACCCACCATTCCAATATGACCCACCACCCAAGATGATGAAGTACAGTAATAGCATGCAGTGGAACCGCTGGTGGGAAACCACACAGCTGCAGAAGAGATGCTTGGTCAACGCACCTGCAATCAAGACCTCTCAAACTGTCACTTGACCCTGAGGAGTCTCCGGCAAAAGGAGCCAATGAGACACGGCCAGGTAGGTTGTGACTCAACCGCCTGAGGGCTGGTGTTGGACGCTGCAGAGCGTTATGTTGGGGTATACTCAAAATAGTCCTGCCGAAAGTGACTGTGGAGAGGATCTTCAAACAATGGAACATCTGCTAGAATGCCCTCTCCTACCGAAGCCCAGCAGACCAGAAGATTTGTGTATAGCGACATGATAAGAACACCCCATCACGTCACGTCTGCGCGAAGTTAGTACAGAATATTGTTGCTGAAGAAAAACAGGCACCATTAGTTTCGAATATTAAAATAAATTGTGAAATAATCATCCCTATCCTGTGATTGTGTAGCCTTGGGTGTTGAGACACGTTTATGTATTCGTACCGCAGACACTTTCAAAGGATTCCCCGCTGGCTTCGCCATCTGGCGATGGAAGAGATAATTATTCCGAATATGTTGCATGATTTGGCTACCGACATATCTAAGTTACATTAGTCACCTACGGTCTCACGCAGCGTGAATATGCAGTCTCGCGCAGTGGCAATGCGGCGGAACGCTGTGGTTATATGCAGTCTCGCGCAGTGGCAATGCGGCGGAACGCTGTGGTTATGCAACAGTCCTATTATTGTTTTACTATATTGGTAAATATCCAGTTTGTTTCTATTAAACAACAAATGCATTCAATCACATTTAAACGTGACATCACATACGTTGCTATTTCTAGTATAATTAACATTATTATAATATACTAAGTATAATTACACAAGAGGAAATAAGTGCTGTATTTGTAAACAGTTTGCCAAAGATAACTGGCATGCCTGTACACCGTCATAGCATACCAGACTTCTTTGCTGAAATATAGTAACCAGAAAAACACGTTACTTAATACTTCAATCCGCACTTGAAACCGTATTTAAAGACGTGCTAATGGCTTGTTCAGAGCGCGTCATTGACTAGGAATCATTTCAATAGAATTTGTTTCTTTTCGCTAATAAGACTTTACTCGAGGAGATACAATGTGATATTTCTTTCGGCTATTCTATACTCTTTCCGTTGGTCGTTCACATGCGACTGTTTCACAAAGGGACCCATTATGGAATCATTTACTTCAAGCGGTCACGTCAATGTGACGAGCGTTCTAGAATTGCCCGAACAACTCTCTATGGTCGCTGAGGCCACGATTAGAGCTTGAATCGCTTGACACCGGACACCACTGAATGTATGCACTGTATACGGCACGACGCCAACCAAATGCATTAGTGTCATACACTCGTATTCATTTCTGTTTAAACGTTCATTTATAGCGTTCTCCTCGTCCATCGTTTCGCTAACGGACCACCCACCAGTGCTCCGGCAGATACTTCCGGTGAACCGTTGTTACATATCGATCATCGATCATTTTGGGCTTCTTATTTTATCCCACCTACTTTAAGTGCGTGAATCTTTTACGGTTGAAATATGCTGGCCGAAGTTTGTTTCTGTCAGTTCGTCACACATGCATTTATGCATCTCATTTACCGATTTCAATAATGTGATTCTCTGCAAAACGCTGTGTGCGTGCGTGCGTGCGTGCGTTCGTGCGTGCGTGCGTGCGGGCGGGCGGGCGGGCGGGCGGGCGGGCGGGCGTGCGTGCGTGCGTGCGTGCGTGCGTGCTTGCCTGCCTGCTTTTTATTGCGTGCGTCGTTTCCTGGTACATTATGGAATCCCTCAAACATTCAGACTTTTTGTAAAGTATACGAACGAATACGACACAGGAAGACAAACAAAATCTAATTTCTAGAACCCATGTATCTACTAATAGAAGGCTTGTGTGATGTGCTACGCATGGGACAAAAGTGTGGAATTCGTTCAATGTCAGCATAACCAGCTTTAGGTTGTTGAAATACTAAAACTCATATTATAGGTTACAGTTGTTAGAACGTTATTAAGGGTAGACGTAATTATTTATGTTCTAATATATGTTTGTACCATCTATGAAATTAACGTGATGCAGACAACTGCTTTCGTGTATTATAAATAAGGAAATAATTTGACATTGTATGTATGTTTGCTTCATTGTACTCCTTTCAAACTCTGCTCTTATAAGCCTCGTCTATAGAATATGTTTCTTTGTTTGTTTGTTTGCTTGTTTGTTTGATTGATTGATTGATTGATTGATTGATCGTCTCATTGACTGATTGATTGATTGACTGATTGATTGATCGTCTGATTGACTGATTGATTGATTGACTGACTGATTTACTTATTGATCGATTGATTGATTGATTGATTGATTGATCGTCTGATTGACTGATTGATTGATTAACTGATTGGTTGATTTATTGATTGATTGGTATAGCTACATATTGATTGATTGATTTATTTATTTATTGTTTGATTAATTAATTGATTGATGTAGATATATATTGATTGATTGATTTATTTATTGAATGATTGGTTTATTTATTTATTTATTTTTTATTTATTTATTGATAAGCGGTCGGTCACTTGATTTCTAGGAAAGTTTCTTTCTTGCGGAAGAATATATATTGCAAAAAAATATATGTGTGTATATATATATATATATATATATATATATATATATATATATATATATATATATATATATTATATACATACCAAACTATTAAATATAGGGGAAGGCAGTGTTAGTTGAGCCACTGGATTAGTTGAGCCACCCACTACAGCCGCAACAGTTACATGGTACCACCAAGTGATTGAACATGTTATTAGAACATGTTTGATGTATAATAGGTTACGTTTGTCACAACTGTCAGAACATGTGAGCTAAAAGTATGTTTTTGATGTTTTTCGAAACGTTTAGTAATTGTGATTACTGTCTGCTGGTGTGTAAACTATCAACGCACAAGACCAGACTTTGTCGTTTGTTAAACAAATAGTTTTGTTTTTGTTAAACAAATGGTTTAATTATGCATAGAGAAGAAGATTACTTACATCACTTCACGCATTAATGGGAAGTTAATTAAATAAGCTTAATTGTCAAAACTTGGCTAGTTGAGCCACCCAAGACCCAAGGGGGGGTTAATTGAGCTGCGGTTAAGGACCGAAGACGAGTATTCTTTACCCAAATACTTCAAGGAATGCATTTTTCCGAGCAAATTGGGACATCGGATAGCTACAAGGCAACATTATAGCAGTTGGTTACACTGGTTGCAATTTACCTATAAGTTTAAATTAATTAGGTGTTTTGAGTTATTAATTAAGGGTGTAGACTTGTCAGAGACGTATTGTACCGTTTGGGTAGATGTCTTGGCTGCGTTATTACGAAATGTTGATACAAGGCCCACGTAAATTATACAAATAAAGCATTTACGAAACTTACGCTACACTGTGGCTCAACTTACCCCACACCAAGCGTTAGTTGAGCCGGCTTACCAACCCTGTTTGAATCAGCTAGATATAATTATCTATGCCTGTTAGACATATTATCTTTGTATAAACTGATTTATTAATAATTATAGTTTATGTAAGTAAAAACAATTTTGACTTATGAATATAATTGCGCCCTAGACATAAAAAAATGGCTCATCTAACACTGCCTTCGCCTACTGACTCACCTCGGTAAAATTGCTGGCTTTTTTGTCCACGAATCACAACTTTCTGTGTCCAGCGCACATTCCCCTATCATCACAGTCTTGCCTGTTGTTCTTGTTGACCTTTCCGTTTAAATCATTATCTACATTTGCTGCTGATAATAATTATTATGTTCCAAACATTGTCTGCCAACCGCTGTCGTTTGATAGATGGCCTATTTTGAGAGACTTCTGCGTTCGCGACTCCGATCCCGGCAGAGGTTCGTTGTTGTCTGGCCGGTTGAATGACGCGGTTGTGGTTACTCTTCCGGTCGGTGTAACGTCCAGGGGGACGTCATATGTCGTGGTCGACAACGAACGGTGATGCACGGCGACAATTACCTGGTCACGGCGGACAATGGAGGTGAAAGGATCGTGGAGTACATCTCGAGTAAACATGGCCGGATGCAACACCACACACGCTCGCTAATTGTTACTAATCACCGCTTACACTTCACCAACCCTTGTCGTCCACCACGTCTCTGCTGGATGATTCCAATCGATGGTATGCTTCGAAATTATTCATCAAAAGTGTGCTCCCTTTGGCCGAGGTTAGTTTTTTGTCGGACGTAATTGTGCGTTTTTCTTGTTAATGTTGAATACACCAACTTGAAGGAAGTCAGATTCGTTGTATATATCATATTCTAATATCGGATAAATGCCATGGACACTTCATGTAGTGTCAATTAGTCCCCTTTCTAACTTCCTAAATATGGCACACGTGTCCCGTCCCACGTGTTATGTAAACCAAAATATTTAACATAAGGCATATGTTAATTTAAAATAAACCATGTAAACATATAAAACCCAACTTATCCTCGAAGATAATAATAAACCATACAGATTCCATAGCATGCCATATACGTGTAGCGTATGGTATGATATAGGAACATGCAAGTAACTAAATGCAAAAGGTTGAGCAGTGACCTCCTGTTGAGCTCCTGTGTGGATAGCTCCCTTTACAAGTGTTTTATTTTCCGTTATATCTAATCGTTTCGTTTCATTTATTTTTAGTTATTTATCAAGTCCCTTTATGGCAGACCGCTTAATTCCCAAACCATAATGGTTATATTTCTGGCTTGAGGAGTCACGTTTATCCATTTGGGGAAATATAATGTTGTTTTCTGTGAGACAAGAATGAACGAATGCAATTAGCACATTACTATTCATCTTCTCTACAGCGAGATCAAAGCAAACGCGCAAGGCAAACACTTCGCGGTTTCAGCAAGCTCCTATAGAAGGTCTTTAATCTCTTACTAAAAGGCTGCCTATTACAAACTAATTATGTCCACAACATATAAAATAATATTATAAATGATTAACCATAAGGAATGTATCCACTTACCTACATTTGCTGCAGGTTTGTTGTAGTTTCGAATGACTAGGACATTTTAAGAGAGCGAATCCTCTATAACGAGAAGCGACTAAAGTTTATTGGGTCAATTCGATTTATTTATTTGTTTGTTATCATGACATGTATTCCTCTTCTCTTTGAAGCCACATCACAAAATCGCAGCAGTAAAACTGTACTGACACTGTTGCTGTGGCGTGTGCATTGGTTTTGGTTTGACAACATTTCACCAACATTTCAAAAATAACGATATAGTATTTATGTCCTGTTCACTGTTTGTCTGTAAGTATGTATCGCTTTCACCCTCACCACCACTTTTGCTCTCGCTCTCACCCCAAAACTCACCCTCGCTCTTATCCTCGCTATCACTTCCGTTATCGGTATTGCTATCGCTCTCCCTCTCCCTCTCTATCTCCCTCACCCTCTCCCATCTCCCTCTTCCTCTCCATCCACCTCCACCCTCTCTCTCTCTCTCACGCTCTGTCTATCTCCCCTTCTCTCTCCTTCTCCACATCTATCTATATCCCTCTCTCACCCTCTCTCTCCCCACATCTTTCCCACCTCTCTCTCTCTCTATCTATCTATCTATCTATCTATCTATCTATCTATCTATCTATCTATCTATCTATCTATCTATCTATCTATCTATCTATCTATCTATCTCCCTCTCTCTCTCTCTCTCTCTCTATCTATCTATCTATCTATCTATCTATCTATCTATCTATCTATCTATCTATCTATCTATCTATCTATCTATCTATCTATCTATCTATCTATCTATCTATCTATCTATATATCTATCTATCTATCTATCTATCTATCTATCTATCTATCTATCTATCTATCTATCTATCTATCTATCTATCTATCTATATATCTCCCTCTCTCTCTCTCTCTCTCTCTCTCTCTCTCTCTCTATCTATCTATCTATCTATCTATCTATCTATCTCCCTCTCTCTCTCTCTCTCTATATATATATATATATATATATATATATATATATAGAGAGAGAGAGAGAGAGAGAGAGAGATGCATAGATAGATTATATAGTAGATATATATATATATATATATATATATATATATATATATATATATATATATATATATATATATATATATATATATATATATATATAAATATTTATCTACTATATAATCTATCTATGTCTCTCTCTGTCTCTCTCTGTCTCTCTCTGTCTCTCTCTGTCTCTCTCTGTCTCTCTCTCTCTCTCTCTCTCTCTCTCTCTCTCTCTCTCTCTCTCTCTCTCTCTCTCTCTCTCTCTCTCTGTCTCTGTCTCTGTCTCTGTCTCTCTCTCTCTCTCTTTCTCTCTCTCTCTCTCTCTCTCTCTGTGGTAGTGATGACTTGTCTTCGTCTTACTGGTTGTGGTTTACTAATAACTCACTGTGCCGATTATACGACTTTGTGGAACACTCCGCAAACACGGTTAACATGTGTGCTGACCATTTGAGCACCAAATTTGTTTTTCCATGTTTATTGTAAATATAACGAACTTTTTATTCATTAAGAAAAATATTGTTGATTAATAATTTGTGCTGTTGTTGGTGGCGGTGGTGGTGTTGTTGTTGCTGTTGCCACGATGAAAGTATATTGCAACAGATATTTAACTACACACATAGAGCGACGTTATATCGGACACCCCTAGACACTGGTAGTATCTCAGAATGCATGGACAACTTGCGAATCCTTTGCTGTCCAAATCGTTTGCCACTTGAAATAAACATATGGTGCTATCAAGATATATCAATGTTAGTGAGAAGGAGATAGTACTTTGTCGTGGGCAGCATCGAGTCGTATTTATATCGATAGGAGTGTGTCGGCAGTGCAACATTTATGGTGTTCCGCTGTGACGCCGGAAGTGGCAGACAGATAAACACAACGGTGGCTTCCTCGAGGCTATTACCTTAATCAAATCGCAGTTTCCTGTTGGCGCAACTAATTTCTAAAAATCGCTGTGCAGTTGTCTACAGTTTAAAAAGACAAGGGCTTTGCATTTCAGAAACACAAACACAATTTTTAAATGGCATATGCTGTGCAGGCATCTTGTGTACCTGATTCGATGAAACGCTAAATAAGATTACCACTAAGAACCGTGAGGTGCATACGGCAGACTGGTGTTGCTTCTGTTAAGGCCAGAAGAGGGGATTAAATTATCTCGCATTGTCAGAGATAAACAAAATTAGAATGTTTTACTTAATATTATTAGCCCGCGCCCAGCTCCGGAATAGCGGACGGAAGCGTTTAGAAAATTGCGTGTGTGAAACAATGACATTGTAATAAACGCCATCACATTTTATAATCACAGCGTCAATTTGGTATATATTCTGCAAGTGCGGGATCAAGTAGACAGAAAACAAGGCTTCTATAATAAATAAGACCCGGATACTCTTCTTTCGCCTTCCTATCGGCTATAAGTAGATAAGTATATAAACATTGTTTAATTACGAAAAATCACTAACCTTGTAATATATATAAAAATTATATATTTTTATATAAATAAAATACGGTCGTGTTTGTTTGGTTGGTGTGTGCGTGCGTATGTGCGTGTGTGCGCACGTGTGTCCGTGTGTATGGTGTGCGTGCGTGCGTGCGTGTGTGCGTGTGTGCGTGCATGCAAGTATGTGTGTGTGCGTGCGTGAATGCGATGCGTGCGTGAGTGTTTGTGCGTGTGTGTATGGTGTGTGTGTGCCTGTGTGCGTGCGTGTGTGCGTGCGTGCGTGCGAATATATGCATGAGTGCGTGCGTGCTTGCGTGAGCTGCTGTGCGCGCGTGCGCATGTGTGCGTGTATTTAAAACCAATACTACAACGTCAAGTGTTTAGCAGATAATATTAGAACAGCAAAGTATACGAAACTAAATTGAACAAAAGATTGTTTACATAAACATCTCCTTTTTCGCAGTAGTAATCATAAATCATACACTACAAAAATAGATAACAACATATTGATCTACTCTAAAATGGTCTACTAAAACGCGTTAGCATGGCTTTTTGTTCATAGTGAGCGTTGTGGCAACATCTATCGTAATTTGGGCACACATATAGAGAACAACTTTTGAATCATCGCCGATTTCTTTGACTACAGGTGTCGCAGCAGAACTTCGAGCGCATTTCATAAACCTGTAGTGGCGGTATTTCACAATGAGTTTATTTAGCACCGGGGAGGCAGACTAATCAGAGAAGCGAAGCGGTGATTGTTAGAAGTTATGGCCACGTTATGCGGTCGAGCCACACATGTGTCGCGATGGCGTCCTGCCGGCCAGCCGTCGGTTGCTCCACTCGTTCCTGTCTCTAGCCTCGGGACATGGTCATTACGAGCCGACAGCCGTCAGTGCTTTGGAGCACACGTATAATTCCAACTCGTAACGTCTACAAATGACCGTGTTGTCGGTGGTTCTGAGGGGGCGTCGGTATTTATTGGTTGGTCTTTACATAGTTACTACGGAAATGTATTTGCGTAGTTCTTGTCAACAATTAACTGACTCGAGCTCTTAAGGACTGGGGATCATGTTAGCTATTGAAACAATGAGTCCCTGCTGATTTTGACACATTCAAGATGTGAATGAATCTGTATTTATGTCAACAACAGACATACATAGTTGAATTATTGACATAAATGTAAATCACTGTATGGAACGTACAGTGTCATAACACATATTTCTTGTTTTTGACGTTAACTTGGTCGCCGAAGACGAGATGGTCGTTTTAATCGTTGTAATATTTTCGGTCAACTGCCGCAAGTATGACACAGGCATACCGTCAAGGCGTCAATATTGAGACACATTGGATAGTGTATCTTCTTTTCCTTCAATTTCACCTTACCGATGTGAAGCCCCTCCCGCGGCACGCCCACCCGACGTGCTGCGGGACCGAGCTCGTGCGTGTGGCATCGTCGGCGTCATAATTACACACTGAGCGCCTCGTCACCAGCGACAACGGGACACCGACCACGGCGAAGGATGGCGAAGCGTGACAACAACTGACGCCTCGACGATACAACAGTCTTATCTCGACCGACGACAATCGTTCTAATTTGTCGACCACGTATCGCGGACGTCAACAAGGAAATTAGCAGGATTTGAGGATATGTATTTGATTTGAAGAATCGCATCGGCGATAAGGTGTGTGCGTGCTAACCCTGCGTGCAAACATATTTAGGGTAGACGACAGCAGGGAACAATTGCGGGGGTATATACGCGGAAGATCGGCGCCGATTCGACGGGGTGGGGACGTCATTTGGGCGCTATCCCTATCGAAATAGTCCTGACGGGAACTGGGCGCAACAGAGACAGCGCTATTGTGTAGCCGGTGTTGGTTTGACTGACGGGTGAACCCCGACTCGGTGGCGCGGAGATGGTCGCTCCGAGACAGCTGCAGTGTCACATCGCAAAGTCTGCAATTACAGCGATGAGCGGCTGGCGCACGCTGAAAGGGCAATCTTAGTATCGATCACCTGAAGTTGCATCCCGCCACTGAAGTTTCGAGACTTCTTAAATAGCCCGACTGAGCAACACCACCGGCGACGACGCGCGGAGCTGCGTCAACGTCGCCGAGGTGGTATAGAATTAAGAAAACACGGCACGGGACGGTGCCGCCTTTCAGTAGAACGTGAATGGCTGACATCGTAACGAGCCCTCTCCTGTTTCGCTGGCGCAAACAACGGCAGCGTTCTTCC
>OY759263.1:34350862-34433362 GCA_963662155.1 Lamellibrachia columna | reverse complement strand
AGCTTTCACAATATACCGGTTTTAAATTAGTTATCGTGAATTGTAGTGTGTGTTTATTGAATGAACATTAAACATGTTTTGAATGAAATACAGGCGACTGCGAACTGGCATCGAGTGTCGGGGATAATGATACACTGATGACGTGTTATGATACTTCGATTACGTGTTACGATACACCGATTACTTTTTATGATACACCGATTACGTGTTATGGTACACCGATTACGTGTTATGATACACCGATGACGTGTTCATCCCGAAACGAGGATTCTCCTGAAGGTGTAATATATACATCATTGTTTTTTCTGCTATTGTCTGCAAGACCACCGCCTGTATAATAGAAACTGCAGTAAAATATACATCAATGTTTTTCCTGCTATTGTCTGCAAGACCACCGCCTGTATAACTGAAACTGCCACTCCGCGTGGCAATAAAGTTCAAGCACCACATTTCATGCGGCCCTTGTGCCTATTTTAGATTGGCGCCCGACTCAATCTTTAGCCCGTAAAACCACGTGACGGTTCCCGGGGGAGATATCATTGTAAGGTTGTTCGTCATAACGATGTGACGACGGCGGCAGAAATCACCTGTCTGATGTATAGTTGCCGACCCAGACTGGGTCAGGCTCCCAGGACGACGCTAACACCGGCAATGCCTTGCGTGCCGCCGGCTAAAGGCTATCTTCAACCTGCAGCCGACCATAAACAGTCGCCAGACCAACTCGTATCGCCGGTCCAAATGTTCGAGTCGTCGAGCGCGGTTCTTGCGTCACTGTGACAATCTGTTATCAGTTCCGTGCACTCTTCTCTTTCTCTGTTTCTCTCTTTTTTGTCTTAATCGACAAACCCCAACTTGGTATCGCACCAGTGGTTGGTTAGCTACGCTATGCGCATTGGGCACGACCCAGCATTTCCTTGAATTTGGAGGCGTCCTTAGGATCAACCATTTTACCCCGATTTTAAGCTGCACCACACTCACGTTGTACATAGTCACCACACTCACGTTGTACATAGTCACCACACTCACGTTGTGCATAATCACCACACTCACGTTGTGCATAGTCACTACACTCACGTTGTACATAGTCACCATACTCACGTTGTACATAGTCACCACACTCACGTTGTACATAGTCACCACACTCACGTTGTGCATAATCACCACACTCACGTTGTGCATAGTCACTACACTCACGTTGTACATAGTCACCATACTCACGTTGTACATAGTCACCACACTCACGTTGTACATAGTCACCACACTCACGTTGTACATAGTCACCACACTCACGTTGTACATAGTCACCACACTCACGTTGTACATAGTCACTACACTCACGTTGTACATAGTCACCATACTCACATTGTACATAGTCACCACACCCACGTTGTACATAGTCACCACACTCACGTTGTACATAGTCACCACACTCACGTTGTACATAATCACCACACCCACGTTGTACATAGTCACCACACCCACGTTGTACATAGTCACCACACCCACGTTGTACATAGTCACCACACTCACGTTGTACATAGTCACCATACTCACGTTGTACATAGTCACCATACTCACGTTGTACATTGTCACCACACTAACGTTGTACATAGTCACCACACTCACGTTGTACATAGTCACCACACCCACGTTGTACATAGTCACCACACTCACGTTGTACATAGTCACCACACTCACGTTGTACATAATCACTACACCCACGTTGTACATAGTCACCACACTCACGTTGTACATAGTCACCACACTCACGTTGTACATAGTCACCACACTCACTTTGTACATAGTCACCACACCCACGTTGTACATAGTCACCACACCCACGTTGTACATAGGCACCACACTCACGTTGTACATAGTCACCACACTCACGTTGTACATAGGCACCACACTCACGTTGTACATAGTCACCACACTCACGTTGTACATAGTCACCACACTCACGTTGTACATAGGCACCACACTCACGTTGTACATAGTTACCACACTCACGTTGTACATAGTCACCACACTCACGTTGTACATAGTCACCACACACACGTTGTACATAGTCACCACACACACGTTGTACATAGTCACCTCACTCACGTTGTACATAGTCACCACACTCACGTTGTACATAGTCACCACACTCACGTTGTACATAGGCACCACACTCACGTTGTACGTAGTCACCACACTCACGTTGTACATAGTCACCACACTCACATTGTACATAGTCACCACACTCCCGTTGTACATAGGCACCACACTCACGTTGTACATAGTCACCACACTCACGTTGTACATAGGCACCACACTCACGTTGTACATAGTCACCACACTCACGTTGTACATAGTCACCACACTCACGTTGTACATAGGCACCACACTCACGTTGTACATAGTCACCACACCCACGTTGTACATAGTCACCACACTCACGTTGTACATAGTCACCACACTCACGTTGTACATAGGCACCACACTCACGTTGTACATAGTCACCACACTCACGTTGTACATAGGCACCACACTCACGTTGTACATAGTCACCACAGTGCGTCAATGTCCAGAGTGTAAGGAAGAAGAACCGGTTGTGCCTCGAGGATGTTCCAAACAGTTTAGGTCCGGGGCAAAAATGTGTTTCTGTGTTCCTCTGTGTCTGTGCGTGTGATGTTGATTTGAGAGTGTGCGTCTGTCTGCAAGTATGCTCAATAATGTATGAATGTGTGCGTGCCTTCTTTCCTCTTCTGCGTTTCACAATGCGTCCTTAAGTGGCATCTCGCACCGAGGTAACTTAGACTGCGCAACATTCATTCATGTCTGACAAACGATCAACATTGTAACGCCGGCAGTTCAACTGGAAAATTCGTCGTCGTATAATTAGGCAACGGTCGCGTTCGCTTTGCAACACGCGAGGTTCGGTGTTTGTGACTTTCTCCAACACCGACTGCAACCTGTAGCGGATGAAACGTAATATCCAAGAACCATCTACGCATATGATTAACTGCCCTCCGTCTGACGACGGGAGTACAACAATTACCCTGTCAAGTGTCCGTGTATAGGTGGCGGTCCTAGTGAAAAGTGTTTAAACCACAGCGACACAATAGACCGCAGTGACAAGTACCTTAGTCACTGATTACAGGCTTTATAGCACGCTTCACTGCACCTAATGATGATTGCTGACTGACAGCATCACCAGCCCTACCGTTGACTTCGTCACATATGATATGTTGCACTACTCGGCCGAGCTCATTAAGGTTAATAGACGTTAACACGTACAGACCGACCGACCATACGTTAACACGTACAGACCGACCGACCATACGTTAACACGTACAGACCGACCGACCATACGTTAACACGTACAGACCGACCGACCATACGGTGACGTTGAGACGTCCCAGCCTTAGTTTGGTGGCTCACGATCGTTGCTGTAACCAAGTTGTCTTTCTAGGTTTCCAATTCCATATGTCCTTCTTTTTGTCCTATCTTCTCTCACTCACACGATGAAAAAGTCGCCAGATGTTCAGGTGTGTAGTTTTTAAAATGTCACATAGAACTATGTCCGTAAATAATTTGCGGCATTTCTTTTTGCCATTATCCTAGACAAACTGGAACGTATCAGAAGAATAGTCGATTAATAATAAAAAGGCATTGCATGTTGCATGTTTCCTTCTGCAATAATGGATACGATACTAAATATTTAGCAGCACGTTATTAACATAAACCAACAGAACATATACCTTCAGTGAGCCTAATGAATGACATTACCAACATAACCGGTTTGTCATCAAACTGATGTCATTAAGTGTTAGGCACAAGCTTGCCCCATCTTAGAATATTTATTTTCTACATAGCTAAAAATTAAATAATGAAAATGCATCGTGATCTAACATTGGTGGTGATACGTGTGGGCAGTGTATTTTAGGAGTAGAATTACGCGTTTGAAAACTTGACGGGAACCTAATATAACGGTCGGATACGAACACGCGGCCATCCTGAAGTGAGATATTTCCAAATACTAACGATACTATCAAGTTACATCTTCGTCGTTCGAAATATACTACTCAAACTGTGGAAAGCCTCGCAGGGTAACCTAGGCATGTTTTATGAGCTATCTGTGAAGATCACAATGGAATAAAGAGCTTGAGTCCAGTTCAGATGTCCTCCACACCATGCAAGCCAGCGGTGTCGATGTCTGCCTGTCATTGGACCTCCCCTGGCTGGTCTCACTCTCAGGCCAGCTGCTTGCAGGATGTTTGTAACTGTGGAGTTGTAGCATTCAAAGTTCGATTTCTGCTCACTTGCGTAACCAGATATCGATCCTGTTGACATGATGTTGTCCTTTACCAAACAACATCATGTCGTTTGTTCACTCGTCCTGTCTCTTGGAAGATATCACTTTTGACTCACTGTCATTGCATCAGCAGCCATTCTCTGATACAACCCTCCCCGGAACATCCCTATTCTTCCCGAGATCTCATGCACGCTTAAATGGCTTCTACGTGGTATTGAATAAATCAAAATAGCTACTAAAATTGTGTTTTGACAGTCTTGGGATATTCTACTAGTGTTCCAATCAACAACAACAAAATGGCTCAAATAAATTAAAAATCCGCAGAATTGTATGATCCACTTTCTACTATGATATGACGATCATGTTTGACCGTCCGGACGGAACAAATTGCAGATAACACTTCTAAAAAAAAAACTTGCGCACCGATGTTTTCACACAGCATAACATCACATAATAAATCGATTATTAGAATATCGTGATCCTTAGCAAAATATGAGTAGCATAGTTTGGTTGCGTACGCTTACTCTTGACAAGTATTTGAACAGGCATGAATCTCAGAATTAAGGTGTATTATTATTCTCGCCTTTTTCCCGTATTTCAAGTCTCTTTATCTGAAAATCCGTATCCACTAAAAAACAATATATCTTGTAGTCCTTAGCGGCTGGCAGGCCGTTTGTGACCTGTTCCGCGTCGCAGTTCATCTGTAATTGTTTATGCGACAATACATTTATCCGATCCCTACGTGGTGTCAATCAGTGTTTTAAAATGGATTAGCGTTTCTGCATTTTAACAAGATTTAACAAGATTTGCCATCCAAACCAAAGGCCCAGATGGCAAGTGGACAAGGAAGCCATTGGCTTATCGAGAGTCCAACAATGTTCATCTACTTATAGCCCGCCCTCCTGAGATATGTGTCAACCTTGTTTTTAAACATATTCACGCTGCTAGCAGTTACACAATCTGTAGACAATTTGTTCCATTCATTTATTGTCCTCTGTGAGAACGAGTGCTTCCTGATGTCCAATCTACATTGATCCTTTACTAATTTTACCTCATGTCCTCTAGTTCTGCTATCCTTCTTGAGTGAGAAAAACATATTTCTATCAATATTTTCATACCCATTCAATATCTTAAAAACTTCAATCTGATCTCCTCTTAACCTCCTTGTCTCTAGAGTTGTTAAACCACATTCTTTCAGGCGTTCTTCATAACTAAGGTCTCTCAGTTCTGGAATCATTTTAGTTGCTCTCCTTTGTATGCGTTCAAGCGTATCTATATCCTTCTTACGATATGGTCTCCATGCTTGTATACAGTATTCTAAATGAGGTCTAACTATTGCTTTATAAAGAGGTATAATTAACTTTTTTCCCTTGTATGTTATGTTTCTTCTAATCAATCCAAGAATTTGATTACCCTTTGAAGCTGCAATACCACACTGCTCTGAAACTTTCATATCAGCGCTTATTGTAACTCCTAAGTCCTTTTCTTTTACAGTAGTACCCAGAACAGTATCTCCCATTTTATAGTTTACATTCAAGTTCCTATGTCCTGTATGTAGGCATTTACATTTCCCAAAATTTAACAACATCTGCCATTTCTCAGACCATTTCACTAATCTGTCTAGATCGTTTTGTAAATGTTGTTCATCACCATCAGTATTAACCTTTCTAAACAGTTTTGTGTCATCCGCAAATTTCAGTACGTTACTTGTTATACTGTCGTCCAAGTCATTGATATAAATTAAGAATAATATAGGTCCTAATACTGATCCTTGAGGTACCCCACTCAAAACCGATTTCCAATTTGAAACTTCTCCATCTACTACAACTCATTGTCTTCTGTCAGTCAGCCATTGTTTTATCCAGTCAGTTATGCTATCCCCGATACCATGGGCTTTTAATTTAAGTAGTAATCTTTGATGTGGCACTTTGTCAAAAGCTTTCTGAAAATCTAAGTACATAATATCTACTGGCGATTCCACGTCTATCCACTTAGTGATTTCTTCCAAAAAACATAACATATTTGTTAAGCATGACCTCGCTTTAAGGAATCCATGTTGAGATGAATTTAATAATTTATGCTTAACGAGGAAGTCCACCATATGGTCTTTAATTAACCTTTCTAATAATTTACAAATCACTGGCGTTAAACTCACTGGTCTGTAATTCTCTGACTTATTTCTCGAACCCTTTTTAAATAATGGTATGATGTTTGCTTCTTTCCATTCAAACGGAACAACTCCCTCTTTTAATGACAAGTTGAATACTCTTGCAAGTGGTATACTGATTTGTTCTACTGTTTCCATTAGTAATTTTGGAGGAATCCCATCCACTCCCGGTGATTTGTTATCCTTCATTGCCTTTATTTTCTTAGCTACCAATTCTGGAGTTACAACTAACGGACCTAAATAGTCAGATTTAGCCCCCTGAAATTTAGCATCAGCAACTGGTAATGAACTAATATCTTCTTTGGTAAACACTGAACTGAAGTAACCATTTAGGTCTTCCGCCATTAAAAACCCCTGTGATATTATATTTCCAGCACTGTCTTCTAGAGGTCCAACCTTGTCTTGTACGTTTTGTTTACTCCTGACATATGCATAAAAACTCTTGCTGTCATTTTTTTATGTTACATGCTAGTTTTTGCTCATAGCTTCTTTTAGATTGTCTGATTTCAGTTGTAGCTGCATTAAGTGCCTCTTTGTATTTTGCATAGTCTTCGTCCTTTCTGGTACGCCTATAAACCCTCCACATAGTTTGTTTTAGCATTATTTTTCTAATAGCCTCTTTTGACAAGTGTTTCTTTCTACACCGTTTTCCTTGTTTTTGGAAGGGAACAAATTTATCGATGATACTCTCAATTTCATATTTTAGAATATTCCAACATTCAATTGCGGTCTTATTCATCAGCATGTTATTCCAATCTAGCTTTGCTAAGTATTTTCTCATATCTTTGTAGTTACCTTTGTGGAAGTTTCTCTTGTACGTTTTCTTATTTTTACTTTCTGATTTTACATTGATGTCAAAATGTATTTGATTATGGTCACTATTACCCAATGGTTCAAATATTTTTACATTGTCCACTAATTCTTTTTGTGATGACAAAACTATATCTAATACATTTTCTCCCCTGGTTGGTTCTAGTACGTGCTGAGTAAGAAAGCTATCCTGGATTAAAAATAGAAATTGTTGGTCCTCAATCCCTGCGCTCTCTAGAGAATTCCATTGTATGTGTCCATGGTTAAAATCTCCCATTATGATACATTCCCCTTTACTAACTTCCTTTATAGCGTTTTTTATGTTTGTGTTGTCCTCTTCGTTTATGTTTGGACTTCGGTAAACTAATCCAATAGTTAATTTTGAATTTCCCGAAACAATTTTGCACCAAACAGCTTCATCGCAAACTGCTTCCCTTTCTAGTTTTATTTCATAAGCCTGAATAGATTCTTTAACATATAAAATAACTCCCCCGCCCCTTCTTCCTATTCGATCTTTCCTAAACATTACATATCCTGTCAGTCCTAATTCAGCATCTGTTATATCTATGTTGGCCCATGATTCAGTTATACCAATTATGTGAGGGTCAATATCTTCTACCATAATGTTTAATTCGTTTTTCTTATTTACTATGCTCCTTGCATTTAAACATACGCATCTATAACCTTTTTCAGAGATGTTTTTTGGATGATTTGATATTGGTTTATCTGTGCTAGACTGTCTGATTTACTGTCTGATCCAGAGACTGGTCCCGTCGTCGAAGGTCCTGGCAATTACGACAGTACTATTTTTAAAGTTCCTCCTCAATTCAATTTTTTGCTAATCTTATTTCAAATTCATTTTACGTAGTATCAAACCTATATGGTATCCGCCGCAACATGCCAGCTCTCTTGTGCAACTTCTGTGTGTAGTTTTGGTGAACTCATGAGACAAACTATTAAATTATTTAATGTTTGGTCAAACAATAATTGATGTGAAAATGGAAGCGCTAAACACTCACGAATTTCACCCTCGGTGAACTTTCCTAACTTTGTCATGTGATCGGCGAGAGGATGGAAGTAGCATTCATGTATATCCAGTATTTTTAACTTTACCAGATCTTATTAAATTCTTTCGATGACTTGAACAAAAATATACGTTTTTATTTACTCGACTATGGATGTTACTTAAACTATTCACACACACACACACACACACACACACACACACACACACACACACACACACACACACACACACACACACACACACACACACACACACACACACACACACACACACACACACACACACACACACACACACACACACACACACACACACACACACACACACACACACACACACACACACACACACACACACACACACACACACACACACACACACACACACACACACACACACACACACACACACACACACACACACACACACACACACACACACACACACACACACACACACACACACACACACACACACACACACACTACACTTTTTATTTACTCGACTACGGATGTTACTTAAACTATTCACACACACATACACACACTACACTTTTGGACATCAAAGAACCGGATTCGCGATAGATTAAATCAGTTGAGAGTGGAGTTTTAAGTCATCGCGTACCAAATCAGTTGAGAGTGGAGTTTTAAGTCATCGCGTACCAAATCAGTTGAGAGTGGAGTTTTAAGTCATCGCGTACCAAATCAGTTGAGAGTGGAGTTTTAAGTCATCGCGTACCAAATCAGTTAAGAGTGGAGTTTTAAGTCATCGCATACCAAATCAGTTGAGAGTGGAGTTTTAAGTCATCGCGTACCAAATCGCTCGTGCAATGCCTACGGCCTTGCGCCACTGTGCCACCGTCTCGGACGATTACACGGGGATGCCATTTGTATATGTTACACATAAATATAAGATATAAATCTGGGCCAAGGCACGGTTCATCGATAATGTATCTCGAATGCAAACGCGTGCCGTGTCATCAGCGCGTATACGGGTGTATCGTGCGCACGCACCACGCCCGCAGTGATTGATGATGTCGAGTAGAACGGGTGACTCGTTAATCATCCCGTATACAGATTTATTCGGTTTACGTTACCCGTGTGCCGAACGGCTCGCGTCGTCTTATGCGCCGTCGCACAATCGCGGCCCTTATAAGACTATCGCGCGCAGATCTTCGCGGATCGCATTTAGTTCTCACCTGCACACGAGTGATAATGTGACGGGCAGCGCCACCCAACGTCAGCATGACAAATGAGATTAGCAGATTTTCCGTGCAGACAATCAACGTTTATGGCCCAACTTGGGGGTCTTCTCGGGCGCAACTCTAGCTACAAATGTATTCTGAATTACAAGGCGTGAAAACAGAGTGAAATAACTATCGGACAGTCAAATTACATAACTGCTGCCGTCTCTTTGTCGGTAACATATTTTGCATAAACTTACTTTTTGAAGCAGACATCTTATACGCGACGTTTGCCAGACGTTTAAGAAATGCACACGTTCCACTGCTCGAGGATATGCTGCATGATAGCTCTCAACGGAACTTCTAATTACTACTGTTATGTTTAACTATTTGTGGAATACCTTTCAGCGGAAGTTGTTAAATGTAGTCACTAGAAAAAGTGTCCCATAGTCAAGCTGATACTTAATGTCAGTGCTATGTTATATACAGCTTTCACTAAAACTCCACATCGTTTTTGTTCGCTCTCTCTCTCTCTCTCTCTCTCTCTCTCTCTCTCTCTCTCTCTCTCTTTCTCTCGCTCACTCACTCATTCACTCACTCACTCACTCACTCACTCATTCTCTCACTCACTTACTCACGTACTCACTCACTCACTCACTCACTCATTCACTCTCGCTCTCTACAATTTCTACTTTTTTCCAATAGTTTCACCTCTTTGATGTCACCTTCCTGAACGTCTACCCGAGTCCTACAGTGTTTGTTTGCTGACTCGAACAAATCCGTATCGGGACTGTTTTGTATTCGACATGACGTCATGCTTCCTGTTTACTCTTTATGGCGCGTTGTTAATGGCGTACGGTGAATGTCAAACATATTATCCCAATTGGTGTATTTTCACCTTGCGGTCGTTTTTTTAGTCAGGCAGTTACATAATAATGGCTGTGTTAACACTGTATAGAGGCACACCGGGGACCTCCAGAACTGTCACACTTACACCGGGATATTACGAGTGTTCAACAATTTGGAGCAACATACACGATAATTTTTCTCGCATCGTCAATTCGCGTACCAGTTGTTCATGAAAAGAACATCAAAGGTTGTGTGTTAAGACCACATCACTACTGGTTCTACTACGTTCCCATATCTAGCTTCGTTTACTATCAGTAATTATTGCAACTTATGGCGCGCCTGTGGCGTGTCACTATATCGTGACAATTAGCAATGAAACCATGATATATGAATGCACTGCCTACGTACACAGAGAGGCGATCTCGGCCGAATGATTATGTCACGAGTGTTCATCGGTGTTATGCTCCTTGTTCGAGATGTTAAACAAAATGTAATATTCACAATGTTGTGTACATAAATGGCCAGCCAAGCCATGAGTGATGTTAAATGTTGTTAACTCCGGGGAGCCACGGCGTCGTTTGTTTTGTATATTTCCTGTTTTTAATTTATCATCACATTTTGTTTCACTTACTTGGAAAATGTTATGTCACTTTACTTTATATCTCTGTACTCTATGATACTGTAATCTATGCCACTATACTCTATATCACTGTACTTTATGTAATTGTACTCTATGTCACTGTACACTATATCATTGTACTCTATGTTAATCTATACATTATGTCAATGTATTATGTGTCACTGTACTCTCACAGTTCTAAGTACACAACATTTCGAGTCTGCATAATGACATTTCCCCCTGCGCTACAAAGAGCGGAGGAACATATTTTATTCCTACCAACTCTACCATATCTATATCACTATGTGTTTGTGTAACGCAGTTTTATTTCTTACACAATGAAATGAACCACATATGGAACGTCCACATACACATGTTCGTAACCAAAGCAACATCAAACGCCACAGTTGATAACTGTGCCATTTTATATACTTGAAAGTGGAAATTCACTCAAAACGCCATGCGGAATATCCGACGTGTGTGGTACCATGCGTTCAACGAACAACAAGCCATCCGTTGACGCCACGGGGCTTTCGTAATAAATCAGCATACTCTGTCAGCATACATCATTAAAGAGCCGTTAACGCAACATCTAATTCTGGTGTCCAGAGCGGCAGCAACTAAAACATACATATATCTCTCAACAGGAAAACCGCCGTTTGGCTGTGGATAGAATTCATGCGATATACGCATAAACCAAACTAATTAGGCTTAAAGACGATGTTAAAACAACTACTAACTAGTAAAGTTGTGTTCAGTGGGAAAACCGATCATAAAAACATATAATATTTTCTCTTCGTAATTTACATAATTATAAGACGAAATATTGATTACATATTAATCTACTAGAACAGTTGTTGTTTGAATGACGTTAGTGATACAATCAAACCGAGGCAGGAAGTCTCAACAGAAACCGCCCTCCTCCTGACACGGCTGTGAGCAGCGTCGAAGAATTCCCTGTTAAATTCTCGGACGTTGTCCATCCACATTTTCGGTGGCCTCTTCCTCGTCCGCCGTTCATCGTGCCTTGCAAGATCTCCCTTGCCAACGTTGTATGCCTCGATGTGTGAGCCGACGCGCAGTAATTGGCGGCATTTCACAGTGGTCAAAATGGGTCTTGCCGACGGTCAAGATTGGCTCTTGTTGACCTGAACTTGGGCGATGATCCGCGTCATGGATTCGTTTATTATGTGATTTCTGCATAATAGTTACAGGATCCGCCTGAAGAATTTATTCGCACTTTATTTCGTAAGGATTATGAGTAAGGAATAAACACAACCTTAGCCTGTTTGGTGCTGTTAGTGTATGTTCCTATTTATCTTAAGGATTAAACCGAGATTTGGTCTGGTTATTTCTGCTAGTGCGGTATTTTATTTATCTTAAGGATTCCACCGAGCTTAGGTCTGGTTGTTGTGGTTTACTACAACCTCCAGAATGTGCCGTACTGTATTCGTTGTTGCAAGCTATTCATGCGCAATGTGTGTTAACATACCTGTGTAATACCAATCTTTGTGGTTCAACGAGTATTGTAGTAATAACCCATTTATCGGTACGCTGCGTACTGCATTGAAGAACTTTCACAGATAAGTGTATGATTTACCTAAAACGTATATACGATGCTATGAACCGTTATAATAAAGTATAATTATTAATTAAAATAACTGGCGCTGAACATTGACACTAGGTCCAAAATAACCATCGAGTCGAGTGCGTGTGTGTGTGTTTGTGTGTGTGTGTGTGTGTGTGTGTGTGTGTGTGTGTATTAAAAAAAAATTACTATTCGTTTTGACTCTAAACCTGAATATACGAGTTATATAGATAGCATCACTGTGTACTGAAAAGAAATACTATCAATTAGAGTTAACAATGACATACGGTTATAAACATAAAACCTTTAAAATGACCAGAGGTGATTATTTTGACTGAGACACATGCTGGACTAGTCAGAGCAGTGTTCATCGGATGACGAGGAATCCTGCCGTCGTTTCGCGATTCGCATGAGTGAACGGGTCAGGAGAGATAAGATTTGACAAGAGAAAGTGATCCCGCCCGCCCGACATCGAACGCCTAATGAATGCAGGACGACACGGACTCGTGTTCGGCTGACAAGGCCCGTGACAGGCGCTGGCGGCGGGCCTTTACAAACCCACAATACGATCGCCCCCTAAATTTGCCAGACCAAAAATGTATGAATGGACACCGAAAATGCGCTCGATAAGCACCGGTTGATTGACAGAAAATGTCGGTGGTTGCGTCGCCTCACCCGTCGCCGGTGTCGTTACGTTGCTGGGGAGGGGCGTCGGTCCGATATCAATAGTGTGCGTACTCCGGAGAATGTCGGAGAATATTCTCCGAATTCGTGTATTGTTTCCTTGCGGTCGCCTAACTAGTCAGGTAGATGGGTAGTTGCAAAATAATGGATGTGTCAACACTGCATGGCAACACCGGTGGCCTTCTATACGTACACCAGGATACCACGTGTGTTTCAAACTTTTGGAGCGATAGCCACGATCATTTTTCTCACAGACTGAACAAAACGTCGCCAATTCGTGAACTAATTATTCGTGAAAACAAAATTAGAGGCTGAGTTCCCAAACCACTTTACTACTGATTCCCATAGGGATCTTGTTATACGACCAATAGTTATTGCAACGTATGGAGTGCTGGTGATATATGTCACTAAGTTGAAACAATTAGCGATGGTGCATTGTCTTCGTGCATAGGGAGTATTGCTTGACTCGAATGATCTTGTTCGACTCGCTTCATGAGAATCGACTCGCTTATAACAGGAGACCTTCGTTTCTTGGACAGTCACGGGAACACGACTTCCGCATTCTCTCAGCGCCCACCACCCGTGAGAAAGTGAGGGGGTAGTGACCCGCTTAGGAGAACCTTTATCCAGAGGGTCTACCGCCGGCGATGATGGATGTATCTCCACAACAGGACCGTTCTTTATGTTTAATGTTATATAGCATACAACTCGTCGAAATGAAGCGGGCGAGGCATTAGTTATGCAGACCCTTGTTACATCTGCTGGAGCGATACACGGCATAATGATGAATACCTTGATCGGTGAACCCTTTCGGAAATGATAACACAATTCCTAATGCGCCAACCGGTAAGGAGAGGCGTAAGGTGTGTACTGGCTATTTTTGGGTCGAACAGAAGGGTACCTAGTTAGACAAAGAGTGGGCCGGGTAAATGAAAGTCACCTGTGGAGTGGCTAAGATAAAACTCGTCGACTTGGATCAGACAGAGTGGCGTGTTAGGAATAGTGTTCCAAGTAGTGTCATCCTCTACAAGTTATGACGATGCTCTGATTACAAGATGTTGCATTAATTCCATCCAGACGCCTTTCTCTTTTCACTAACAGCACATGACTCAGCGTTTTGGATCTTTTAAAATCGGGAGATGTAGGCATACGTCATTCAAGGGTCGTATTACCTTCAAAACAACAACTAACACGTATTTTTTCCTCTTAAGTCATAATCATGTTTTCGTGTATGTAGAGAGTCACAACATTACTACCAATCTATGGTTCAGGCAGTTTTATATATGTCGTACTGAAACACACTGAACATTATACTTCAAGAGATACTATGTAATAAATAGTATCTTGATTGATTGTTATGTTAATTAGTAAATACTGAAGTAGAAGCAAAACTATGTTACAATCCGTGAACACGTTCATCGAGCTGGGAATTGAATGCTTATGCAACTTCGAAGTTTACTTATTTTCTACGTTTCGACAACCTTTGTTTGTCTTCTGCAATAACTAAATTGTGTGAGTTAGTTCGCTACCCCCGTCTCGATTCATCATCGGTATTGTTTTCCTGATCGATAGAACCTCCTTTATCCAGTGGACACTTCTGCTGCCTTTTCTTTCAACCATTTTACGCCCTCCCGGAAAATAAGGCAGTTGTTTCGGTTGGCGTGGTGTGTGTTTGCTGACTTATGTACTGATGTTGTTGGTGCTATCCTCTGTTCACGAGTAAACCGTCTGGTTGCGATGGTCTCGACCTACTTTGTGGGTTCCTCGAGTCTTGTACCAAATGTTCTCCTTGTTGCGCCAATGCAGGTGTGATTACAACTGTTACAAGGGATCCAATGGATTACAACTGTTACGAGGGATCCAATGGATTACAACTGTTACGAGGGATCCGGCCTACGCTATCGGTCTTCTAGTTTTTCCAATTCCAATTCCAATGAGTTATAAATGAGGTCTGACAGGTGATATGATATCATGATGTTTTAATATGCGTTCTACAGGTTATGTTACTTTTTTGACATATCATATGATGACCAAGCCTTTGGCTCGTTTTGTGTTCTTGCCCTTTCCTTCCCTGGTCTTTCCCTTCTTTATTTTGTTGTTCTTTTATTTTGTTTATAATCCACTTTGCGTGCACACATTGTTGCAATGACTTAGTGATGTCTTGTTCTACATGTCATATCGTTGGGCAACATTTACATTGTGTGAACTACCAGCAGTTATAACAAGTCGGCCAGTGTAAACTACCAGCAGTTACGATGAAAACAACAAGTCGACCAGTGTAAATGTGTTCGTATAATAATATAATATAATGCATGCATCCAATAACGGAAAGATGTGTGCATGTGTGTTTTTTGTCCTTAAATCGCAACTACACCTTTATAAACTCTACTTCTCTCAAATCTTACCTACATTTAACGGATTATTCTTTATTGCAAAAACTTTCCAACAATGTCTGTCTGGAATAACAAATAACAATCGTGATGCCACAAATAAATTATACCTGAAGTAAGACGTTAAGCAATGCTGTTACGTTTATGAACAACGCTGCAGAAATTATATTTGCACACATAAATCTATACTTTGTAATGTTTGCGTCCTGTTTATTGCTGACTCGTGATGGAATCTAACACGTTCGGTTGATAAAATGCAGTGATGCCGACATATTTTCTGGCCAGCTATTAACGTAATATTTGTATTGGGCTAGCTACATGAAATCAATTAATTTTTTCGTTTTTCTTTCGCTACGCTCGCACCAACTTGCTAAATATTTCTTTGTCATGTTGTTTTTCGAAATTTCCCACATACGTTTGCTGTCGCACGAAGCTTTGACATTTGACATCTGATATGCCGATTATTGTGTATGTGTCTGTATGTGTGTGTGCGTGTGTTTGTGCGTGTGCGCGTGCGCGTGTGCGTGTGCGTGTGCGTGTGCGTGTGCGTGTGCGTGTGCGTGTGCGTGCGACCGTGCGTGCGTGCGTGCGTGCGTGCGTGCGTGCGTGCGTGAAACGTTTGTGCAGCAGTACTCGGGAGAAGTACCGGTAGTTGTTTAGTAGTACATATCCTCTATCTTATCCAATAAGATTATATCGACCTAATTTCAACTGATACGCTGGTCTGCTTTCCATTGGACCTTTAGCCAACACACTACACAATGGTCACTTGTTCAGAGTCCAACTGGTAGCCTGTCGCTGTCGTTCCATTGACCCATTACTATTATCCACCGGACATGAATTCTTTATTTTAAACACAATGTGGCATTTTCCAAGAAACATATCTGCGTTTGGCGATATCCTCCTCGTAAGATGCGGTCTAAGCACTTTGTCCTGCTTTCTTGTGTATGGAAAGTCTTCTGTACATTTTCGCTCTTGAGGACGACACTGAATGACACCCTAAGGTCACACCCTAAGGTCATCTGTGGTAGATTATCCCAACATATAAACAGTTGTTGGAATGTCATATGCACGTGTGGCCATTGCACGTGATAACGTTTTAACAGCGGGTCTAATTTGTGACTCCTTAAAGTGTTGTCCCGGTCCATCTTTCTCCTTAATCTTCCGTTTAATAAACATTCTCTCATTTTGTCATCTGGTATTTCCCGGATAAGTCCTCTTGCATAATACCGATGACATATATATGGCTGATATATGTTACTTTAGCATACCGTTTTCAAATTTATTTATGATGATGTAACCATTCTACTTCTAACTTTCAAAACAATTTATTTATGTTGATGTAGCCATTCTACTTCTAACAATCAACACAATTTATTTATGTTGATGTATCCATTCTACTTCTAACATTCAAAACAATTTATTTATGTTGATGTAGCCATTCTACTTCTAACATTCAACACAATTTATTTATGTCGATGTAGCCATTCTACTTCTAACATTCAACACAACTTATTTATGTTGATGTAGTCATTCTACTTCTAACAATCAACACAATTTATTTATGTTGATGTATCCATTCTACTTCTAACATTCAACACAACTTATTTATGTCGATGTAGCCATTCTACTTCTAACATTCAACTCAATTTATGTCGATGTAGCCATTCTACTTCTAACATTCAACACAATTTATTTATGTCGATGTAGCCATTCTACTTCTAACATTCAACACAACTTATTTATGTTGATGTAGCCATTCTACTTCTAACAATCAACACAATTTATTTATGTTGATGTATCCATTCTACTTCTAACATTCAACACAACTTATTTATGTCGATGTAGCCATTCTACTTCTAACATTCAACTCAATTTATGTCGATGTAGCCATTCTACTTCTAACATTCAACACAATTTATTTATGTCGATGTAGCCATTCTACTTCTAACATTCAATGCAATTTATTTATGTCGATGTAGCCATTCTACTTCTAACATTCAACACAACTTATTTATGTTGATGTAGCCATTCTACTTCTAACATTCAACATAATGTATTTATGTTGATATAGCCATTCTACTTCTAACATTCAAAACAATTATTTATGTTGATGTAGCCATTCTACTTCTAACATTCAACACAATTTATTTATGTCGATGTAGCCATTCTACTTCTAACATTCAACACAACTTATTTATGTTGATGCAGCCATTCTACTTCTAACAATCAACACAATTTATTTATGTTGATGTATCCATTCTACTTCTAACATTCAACACAACTTATTTATGTCGATGTAGCCATTCTACTTCTAACATTCAACTCAATTTATGTCGATGTAGCCATTCTACTTCTAACATTCAACACAATTTATTTATGTTGATATAGCCATTCTACTTCTAACATTCAACACAACTTATTTATGTCGATGTAGCCATTCTACTTCTAACATTCAACACAATTTATTTATGTCGATGTAGCCATTCTACTTCTAACATTCAACACAACTTATTTATGTTGATGTAGCCATTCCACTTCTAACTTTCAACACAATTTATTTATGTTGATGTAGCCATTCTACTTCTAACATTTAACACAATTTATTTATGTCGATGTAGCCATTCTATTTCTAACATTCAACATAATTTATTTATGTTGATGTAGCCATTCTACTTCTAACATTCAACACAATTTATTTATGTCGATGTAGCCATTCTACTTCTAACATTCAACACAATTTATTTATGTCGATGTAGCCATTCTACTTCTAACATTCAACACAACTTATTTATGTTGATGTAGCCATTCTACTTCTAACATTCATCACAATTTATTTATGTCGATGTAGCCATTCTACTTCTAACATTCAACTCAATTTATGTCGATGTAGCCATTCTACTTCTAACATTCAACACAATTTATTTATGTCGATGTAGCCATTCTACTTCTAACATTCAACACAATTTATTTATGTTGATATAGCCATTCTACTTCTAACATTCAAAACAATTTATTTATGTTGAAGTAGCCATTCTACTTCTAACATTCAACACAATTTATTTATGTCGATGTAGCCATTCTACTTCTAACATTCAACACAACTTATTTATGTTGATGTAGCCATTCTACTTCTAACATTCAACACAATTTATTTATGTTGATGTAGCCATTCTACTTCTAACATTCAACATAATTTATTTATGTTGATGTAGCCATTCTACTTCTAACAATCAACACAATTTATTTATGTTGATGTAGCCATTCTACTTCTAACATTCAACATAATGTATTTATGTTGATGTAGCCATTCTACTTCTAACATTCAACATAATTTATTTATGTTGATGTAGCCATTCTACTTCTAACATTCAACATAATTGATTTATGTTGATGTAGCCATTCTACTTCCAACATTCAAAACAATTTAGGTACTTCAATCTTCTCTGTCATTTACGAACTAATCCAAAGCTTTATTGTTGTTTGGTTTTTGTTTCTTGACACGAAGCCAGTTGTTTACTTGTGGACTTTCATTTAAAGCTTCAACAGTATAACTCCAAATTCTTTTATTTGTCTGAATACTATGGAAATAAATAATTACGAGTGACCGTAGTGAATAATGCATAGTTCATGACAGAGTTCTACTGTTGCTGAGAAAGAAACCATGAATGGCGATCGCCATGGCAGTACTTCCTTTGCAGAAAAACTTGTAGTGCGGTCTAGAAACTTGTTTAACGCTTAGCGCCGCAATTAAAACCGCACGAAATGTATACTCACCGTTTATTTTATGTGTTTTATTCTTCCGCAACTTCCTTCAAGTCCATTTCGGTAGTTGTAGCTTCGCGCACGATTACGTTGTCCCTTCTTGTAACGCCCAATTGCAAAGCAGCGTTGAATGAGGCGGTTTCCCCGCTAACGACCGCTAATGACGTCTCGCTCAGTGCAGCAACGTGAAATAACCGAACATAAAACAAACGAGCAATAATAGCTGTGCTTTGAGCCCAAATGTCTGCCGTCCAGCAATAACGCCAGGCAGCAAGGTTCTGCTTTGAAACCAAGGAACTCTATAGAAACCGCGGTTCTGTTTTATGGCACTGATTTAAGACTTAATAAACGCAACACGTAATTGGTGTTTGAGTGTGATCGTGTGTGTCTAGACTTCAGCGACGGCTCCCGGGTAAGTACGGTCAGAGAAATGGCACATCTATCTGTCCGACACGTATCATGTCGATGAAATACGCCTCTAGGCAATGCATTTTCTCAATTTGATTTGCTACCGGAAGCCAGCGTTGTGCAGATGATACCTCAAGTATGGCGTTCTCAAATACGTATACTTTGCAGCAGTTTTTCTCTAATGCGTAACTGGTATATATAAAATCAGATCCACGAATTAATATGAATTTAATTAATTACTTTTACCAGAAAGGCTAAATTTATTTTATTTTATTGATTAACTTCATCAAGATGGGTTAATTTTATTTAATTTATTTTTATTTAATTTAACTGACAAATTCCCAATTAACTGTCAGTTTAGTGCTCATTTAACAGTTGGTATTACAGGATAGTTCACAGCGATGTCACCCAGTCATTGAGGCACCTGTGAGTTGGATGGAAGGCCTAGACAATAGAATATCCTCTGGTAGTGTGATAAGTTGATGACAAATTATGGCTCCTGCAAATCTCCGTCTGAAGTAAGCATTTTGGGCTGGCAACTTACAGCCAAGTGGATCAATGCATTAGACGGCGTATCTATATGTTTTCTGTACATCTGCAAGTGTACATATAACATTAAAAGTAATCTAGCTTCAGTTTGGGATCTTTTTACAGCGCTAACTGGAATCAAATGCAAGCCAGTTCTAGTGATACAAAAAAAAACATATGTATAAATATTTAAATGCTAGGTTATAAAGGGGAAACCTAATGATTTAGCATTAAAACACTGCATAAATAAAAACTTGGTGCATAGAAATTATGTATGTAGTTGCTCGGTTTTGTTAATTTCGTGGTTGAAAATAGGAGTAAATTCCACACCCTGCAAATCTTCACCAATAACTTTACATTCCTTTAAAAAAAACATGAATTTTAACAAGCATCTACAACTTTAAAAATGTGATCAAATACCCCATGAACAAATGTATTGGTATATAAATATTGTATAAGTAAATCTTTTTCCAACATAGTTACAAAACACATCAACAATGTTCAGATTTGTTTGATGATAATAATAATGTTCCTCAGATGTAATAAGTAAAGTAATTCCATCAATATATATGAACACTGTACTATCGTTACAGTAACGTTTACGAACCTACTTGTAATTTTAGAACTGTAATAAAATGTGTAAACAATAACAATTAGCATATTATTATTTCAATGATGACTTGTATCAAGTGCTTAAACTTACCAAAAAAAATAGTGACATATGAATATAATCTGCATTTCTACCAAAATGTAATTTAATTGTGAAATGTGTGACGTTAATTTAATTTAGAGACAGAAAGTTGCGAACCAATAACGCGTTATATAAAGCACTGTACCGCACCAAAACTAGTTAGACAATGCTATTTGTTATAAATATTTTTGAGAACGTACACGTTGTATGTACAGGTGTTATACGTTGTATATACAGGTATTATACGTTGTATGTACAGGTACTATGCGTTGTATGTACAGGTATTATACGTTGTATGTACAGGTATTCACGAAACCAAGATCCACTATTGCTATGTTGTTACTTCTGGTTTGGTAATTGTCATACTGCTACGGCAACACAAGTAAGCCTGGATGTCTATCGGTCGGTCGGTCGTCGGTCGGTCGGTCGGTCGGTCGGTCGGTCGGTCGGTCGGTCGGTCGGTCGGTCGGTCGGTCGGTCGGTCGGTCGGTCGGTCGGTCGGTCGGTCGGTCGGTCGGTCGGTCGGTCGGTCGGTCGGTCGGTCGGTCGGTCGGTCGGTCGGTCGGTCGGTCGGTCGGTCGGTCGGTCGGTCGGTCGGTCGGTCGGTCGGTCGGTCGGTCGGTCGGTCGGTCGGTCGGTCGGTCGGTCGGTCGGTCGGTCGGTCGGTCGGTCGGTCGGTCGGTCGGTCGGTCGGTCGGTCGGTCGGTCGGTCGGTCGGTCGGTCGGTCGGTCGGTCGGTCGGTCGGTCGGTCGGTCGGTCGGCGATGCGTGTAGACACACAATGACCTGGCCATCTAGTTTGTCTGGACATCTGATAAGGCAAGCAGCCAGCAGGAGCCGAATATTTCCACATAATGTGGCAATTTGCATGCGTGCCGAAACCGGCGCCTACTTTTAGAAATCTAGAAACTTGATAAGAGTGAATGAGGACAACAACAACAATGATATGCTTCAGCAATGCATTCCTCGTCGGTTCATGTGTCCATCAGGAATTGCTGTGAATGTGAACAATGCACTTCAATTGACACGTGTGCATTCACGAAAGAGCATTGGCTCGGAAGATGACTGCACCTGGGCTCTGCTACTTGTGTGTAATAATATAAACAAAGCACCACTGGGTGAACGTAGTCTCGTCTCTGTGTTCTCTCATCGAAACGTGTTGGCTGCGTTAGAAACGTGGGCAACTGATCATGATAAAGAATATGGCTTAAAAAGCCAACATTTCTTCAGAAAATTGTAACTTAAACGAGCTTTTCAAACCTCTTTATGAAGTACTTTTTTTTATGTTTCGTGTGACGATTTTGTCACCATGTGCTCTTCCTCCTTGTTCCCTGCTGTACAAGGGTGAGGGTTAGGTAAAGTATTGTCGAGCCACTCTTTCTGTTCTTTCTTTCCATTGTTTTCTATCGGCCGCCCCCCCCCTCTCCATCTTTCGTCCTCCACCGATTTTCTCATATCCCTCCCCACACAGTCGTCCCGTCTCAGCTGTGGCCTTTCCCTTTTCCTGCGTCCTTGATGTTTTCCACATCTGCTCTCTTTGCTAGTTTGCCAAGTGGCCTGCCCATCTCATCCTGCTTCTCACCAATCTTCCTGTTAGGCTGCATTGCATCCCAACCTCTTTCCTCAGGTCGTTCACCCTTCTTCTGTCCACCATCTTTGTTCTTGTTATTCGACGAACCAAGTTATTCTCACAAACTTGCAGCTTCTGTTGTTGCTGTTCTGTCAACGCCACTGTCCAGATCATACAAACATGCTGGTGTAACACATGCTCTCAGGACTTTCCCTTTCAGCTTTTTTGAATTTTTTCTGTCCAACATGACTCCCTCTACCTTTCTCCAGGCATTCGATCCTGCTTGTGTCCGACGTCGCACTTCTGTCTCTGAATGCCTATCCCCCGTAACCATTCCTCCAAGGTACACAAAGCCATCCACTTGCTTGATCTCCTTACCATCCGACCTGATGTTCAACTCCTCTCTCTGGTGTCCAACCCACATCACTTCTGTCTTCTCTAGGCTCATTATCTGTCCGTGCTTCTCGAACACCCCCTTCCATTCCTCCAACACTTCCTGTAGTTCTTATTTGCTTTCTGCTATTATGGCCAGATCGTCTGCATACATCATGTTCCTGAGAACATCCTTCGTGCTTATCTTCGTGCTGATTATTTCCATCACCATGACAAACAGTAAAGGGCTAAGGGCACTTCCTTGCCTCAAACCGATGTTAACTGGAAACTCTTCTGACAACCCAGATCCAACCACAACTCTTCCTTTTGTTCTCTCATACATTGCTTCCACCATCCTGGCTTCTGCTTCTGGCACTCCCATCCATCTCACTGTTGCCATCACCATCTCTCTAGGGACTGTGTCATAGGCCTTCTCTAGGTCCACAAATCCCACTGCCATTCTCCCTTGCATCTCTAACCTCTTCTCTACCAGCACCATAGTGCTTTTGTAAAGTTGAATCTGCTGAGGTTTCGGGACATCTTGCTATCAGAGAGATCACTGATATTAGGAAAGTTAAAGCCGACACTAATTCCTATTCGCATAAATTACAAACACATGCAACAACAAATGCAACAACAAATTACAAACACATGCAACAACAAATGCAACAACAAATGCATGTCAACGCATATGAATGCAAATGTTTCACTTGATTCAAATACAAATGCAAATGCCATTTTCCAGAAACGCATTCAAATGCAAATGCAAATGTTTGGGGGTCGCAGTCAAATGCAAATACAAATGTTTTGGTTACGCGTTTGCAAATGCATTTGAATTAATTTCAAATGTTTTGGCTTTATATTAACGTTTTGTTTTATTTGGAGAAAAAACAACGTAATATATACAAACACATTATTAATGTATTTAATAAATACAATAGTACATATTGTAACCACTAAGTCCCACTACATACTAGTCCCACTACATGAACATGTCTGTAGAGTCATACACCAAGTCACACAGTTCCAGCAGGCCTGCAGAGTTCACGCTTCATAGGAGATTGTTTAATCCCACTAACAATGCTAAGCATGGCAGGGAATGAAAGGGTTAATCATTCAGGAAGGACAGAATGGAAGGGGAACCCAAGACGATAGACTGTCCACTGGTGGGGGTCACTGGGATGATAACCTGGTGTATAATTACAGCTACCACTAATCACTCTGTCTGGATGTATATCTTTAGGGCTGACATTATTAATGTTTATACACCCTAATGAGTTGCCACCCCAACCCACCCCAACAGTGGTAACACAACACAAGAGAATCATTTGTCTGCATCGTTTCATTGAAAAGGTAATATTGGAATCCATCAACTTATAAACCAGTAGATATTTTCATGTTTTATGAATAACAGCTCTGCCATTGACCAGTGTTATTTTAACACGATTTAAGATTCAACAAGATTGCCATCCCAAACAACAAGTTCCAGATGGCAAGTGGACAAGGAGGCCATTGGCTTATCGACAGTCCAACAATTTTCTCATATATGTGTAGCCTGCCCTTTAGCATTAACACAATCATTTGGCAGTTTGTTCCATTCATTTATAACCCTCTGTGAAAAAGAGTACTTTCTCATGTCCAACCTACACTGCTCCTTAACGAATGCTGCTTTGTGTCATCTGGTTCTACTGCCTTCTTTAAGTTTTAAGAACATATTCCTATCAACATCCTCATAACCGTTCACTATCTTAAACACTTCTATTTGGTCTCCTCTTAGTCTCCTGGTCTCTAGTGTTGTCAAACCACATTGTAATAAGCGACTTTCGTAACTAAGGTCTCTCAATTCTGGAATCATTTTAGTTGCTCTTCGTTGTATTCTTTCTAGCTTGTCCATGTCCTTTTTATGATACGGCCTCCAGGCTTGAATACAATATTCCAAATGTGGTCTAACTATTGCTTTGTACAGGGGTACAATTAGCTGTTTCTCCTTATACATGATAGCTCTCCTAATTAGCCCTAGAAGTTGACTTCCTTTTGAAGCAGCAATCCCACATTGCTCTGAAACTTTCATGTCACCACTAAATGTTACACCTTAAGTCCTTTTTTTGTGTGGTTCTACTTAGTACAGCATCCCCCATTTTATATTCTTCGTCCATGTTTCCATGTCCTATATGTATACATTTACATTTCTCAAAATGTAATAACATTTGCCATTTTTCTGACCATTTAACTAATTTATCTAGATCATCCTGTAAACTTTGTTTATCTGTATCATTTGTAACCTTTCTGAATACTTTTGTGTCATCGGCAAATTTGAGTACTTTGCTAGATATGTCATCTTCTAAATCATTTATATATATATATATATATATATATATATATATATATATATATTAAAAACAGTATAGGGCCTAATTATGCGTGCATTTGATTGTGCATTTGACAAATGTTTGTGGGTCGCATTCAAATAAAAATGCAAATGTTTAAGGTACGCATTAAAATGCAAATGCAAATGCATTTACAATTTCACGGAGGCATTTGAATGCGCATTCAAATGTTCAATGTTCAAATGCGCATTAAAATATATTTACATTTGTTAACAAGCCTGGTGCATTCGCGTATACTTTGCATTACATTCGCGTATACTTTGCATTACATTTTTACTGTTTCACTGAACCATTGCGTCATGCAAACGATATTGTTATCTTATTTAAAATAATGAGAAATGTGTTAGTACTTGCGCTGTTAGTAATCAACAGATTAATAATACCTTATTTACATACAGCAGCCATCATGTTTGCTAAAAAAAATCCTTCCTCGTCGATTTAGCTGATCGCACATCAGCTTCGTTGATGTTGAAATGTATCACGAAAACTTGAAAACGTAAGTTATATGCGCAGTCGGTTTAATACAATAGGGCGTACTTTTGTTAAAATCGCCGAAAGAATAAACTGTGATCGTTATATCGGGTAACTTTGGAATGTGTAAATAACCTGTAGGTTTTTTTTCGCGAAATGAGTCGGACATGCGACGAGCGAAACACTCGAATTGAGGAGGGGCGTGTTATTGTATTTACTTGTTATATCCAGTTGGTTCACTTGCGGGTGCTACGTTTTCAGAATCCTAAGGAGAACCCTGCATCTGTGATGCGGAACTCTACACAACTCTTCCAACTGTTTGTCGAGATGCAGCGACGCACCGAAGAGCGAATGGGCGTACAGCACGTGAGTATTACAGCCCACGTGCGATTACTTACATAACGTGTGATTATCAGAGTGCACTGACGAGCCAAGATGTATGTCATTTGTCTGCAAAGCTGAGAATCTATCCAGCATCTGCGCGACGATGTTTTAGACGTCAACGAATGAGTAATGACCTGGCATTATTTTCGGGTGGTCCGTCTCTTCTATGTCGACTCTTCCTGTCGCTGCGAGGGTTTGACTCCGGTCTTAAAATAGTTTACAATTGTAACAAATGACTGCAGTAAGTGTACCCCCGAGGCGATTTCAGTATATCGCCTATCCCGGTGTTTGATTCTCACAAAAAAAACACTATTCTAAGAATTCTGAGGTAAAGGTTACCACAACGTAACAAAAGAACATGTATGGAGATAAGGTTATGTCCGGAAACAATACTGCCTTATTAGCAATGTAGCTAAGACAGTATATCGTTTAACGTGAATGTCGTGTAAATTTTCGACACGACACCCGTTGCCATTCTTTTCCAAGATAACTGAGAGGTAAACCTTATCTTTGTTATTTCCAATATCCTGGAACTGGGGTAGTTTGTTGTCATTGCGTAACACGGCTTACTGTCAGTAGAGTGGTTATCAGCGTCTTTATCGCCATTGTCATTTGCGGTGCTTGCCTGCAGCTGTGCTTGACATGACGTATGCCTGCAGCTGCGCTTGACATGACGTATGCCTGCAGTTGTGCATGACATGACGCATGCCTGCAGCTGTGCTTTGACATGACGTATGCCTGCAGCTGTGCTTGACATGACGCATGCTTGCAGCTGTGCATGGCATGACGTATGCCTGCAGGTGTGCTTGACATGACGCATGCCTGCAGCTGTGCTTGACATGAAGCATGCCTGCAGCTGTGCTTGACATGATGTATGCCTGCAGCTGTGCTTGACATGACGTAGGCCTGCAGCTGTGCTTGACATGACGTATGCCTGCAGCTGTGATGCATGCCTACAGCTGTGCTTGACCTGCTACATGTTTACAATTGTGCTTGACTTGATTTGATGCATGTATACAGATGTGCTTGGCTTGATGCATACCTACAACTGTGCTTGACTTGAAGCATGCCTACAGCTGTGCTTGACTTGATGCATGCCTACAGCTGTACTTGACTTGATACATGCCTACAGCTGTGCTTGACTTGATGCATACCTACAGTTGTACTTGACGTGATGCGTGCCTACAGTTGTGCTTGACTTGATGCATGCCTACAACTGTGCTTGACTTGATGCATGTCTCCACCTGGGTATTCCTGTTTCTCACAACGCGTTGTCTCTGGGCAGACACGAGGGGAAGAAGGTCGGATCGACGGCATCTACGAGGCGGACATAGCACTGACGACGTGGCAGGCGAGCCAGATAGTGCAGGATCTCTCAAAGAGGCCCAAACGTAAACTGGCTGAGCCGCTGGCGAAGCGATGGGCTCTGCCTATTCCCTACATATTTGACGGCACGCACAGTGAGTATGATATCCTTTGCAAAATATGCAACATATGCAACATGGCGACTGGAAGCAGAATCATTCAATATGACAGGTAACGTCATGTGATTTGAGTTCGTCTTGGAATCAGAGGTATAGAAAGTGTGTCATATATATATATATATATATATATATATATATATATATATATATATATATATATATATATATATATATATGTGTGTGTGTGTGTGTGTGTGTGCGTGTGCGTGTGCGTGTGCGTGTGCGTGTGCGTGTGCGTGTGCGTGTGCGTGTGCGTGTGCGTGTGCGTGTGCGTGTGCGTGTGCGTGTGCGTGTGCGTGTGCGTGTGCGTGCGCGTGCGCGTACGCGTACGCGTACGCGTACGTGTACATACCCGTGTGAATGTGAGTGAGTGAGTGAGTGAGTGAGTGTGTGTGTGTGTGTGTGTGTGTGTGTGTGTGTGTGTGTGTGTGTGTGTGTGTGTGTGTGTGTGTGTGTGTGTGTGTGTGTGTGTGTGTGTGTGTGTGTGTGTGTGTGTGTGTGTGTGTGTGTGTGTGTGTGTGTGTGTGTGTGTGTGTGTGTGTGTGTGTGTGTGTGTGTGTGTGTGTGTGTGTCTTTGTAAGATAGGTTTTGTAAATGTACGGAAGAGCACCTTAACGTGTTCGTTTCGCAATCCATGTGGTGGCGCTTACATAAATTCCCTCCGTGCAAACAATTTGCTCATTTGGATTACATGTAAGTAGTCAATCCAGTGTTCCACCCGTATGTCAAATCCTAGTCAGATCATACAATGGTGTGCTTTAGGTGGTTTCACAAATACTAATTGATCCATACATACTAAACATTGCTTCATTCAACGGTGCTCGAAGCTTTATTCAAATGTAATATATCTTAGTCAAAACTAATAAACATATTTGTTAGCACACAAAATGCATCACATTTTCACATAGACGAAATGGCACAGGAGCTGATTTTAATAGAAATAGCATGGTTATAAATGTTTTCGTAACTAATCGGAAGGGTGCACTTCAAGGAGTCGCTTACATGTTGCTATTCTTGTGTCGACTTATTATTAAGTTTGTCACTGTTCTGTCTTTCAGTGTTCAGCATCAGCCATTGCGTTTCATATAAATATAATGCACGTTTCAATTACATGAGAATCAGTCAAATTATCTACAACAATGTGAATGAATCAGGCATGTTGCTACAGGACAAATCAAGATTCAGCATTCCAAATGTCTCATTTCACGTGGTGTCACTCACATAAATTCCCTCCATGCAAACGTCTTCACATTTGGTTTATGTGTAAGAGGCCCACTGTCAACGCGACTGTCCACACGTGGGTCAAATCCATATCACCTCATCCAATGGCGTGAGTGCCCCAGATGTTTTCACAAATACGATTTTATCCACACATACCAAATATTATATATCTAGTTGTTCAGTTTGAAACAAATTTGAAATTTGCAGTTAGCATCTACCTTGTCGTATGGCCATCTAAGTGTCATATATCTAAGTGTAAGATATCTAAGTGTAAGATATCTAAGTGTAAGATATCTAATTGTAAGATATCTAAGTGTAAGATATTGACGTCAGTGATAACCTACAAGTAACATTTCTCTTTCTATGATACGTTTTATGGCTTAGTAATTCGGCTATTGTGCTAGTCGTAACCTTGAAAATAGTATACGCAAGTTAGTCATTGTGCATCGATTACAGACCAACAAACAACAATGATACGTTACCTGAAATATGCACTTATTCATCTGGCTCTTCCTCCGGGTTTGGAAAAAGGAGGTTCAAGCGAACACAATCAGCCGGGAATTTCTGGGAAAATTGTACATTTAAACAAAATTCTCTTCATTCGACCCCCCCAACCCTCTCCGAGGACGGACATGCTCGTTTTCTAAACACCACGACCTTTCTGGCGTCACGTTTGTTCTGCTGGCTGTGTATCCAAACAATATCACAATGCTAAATGTGGTGCATTAAATGCAGAGCTACAACATTCACATATTTGATGTATGTCAGAAAGTACTGACAAAACCTGGGGCGAGTACTTTGTAGGCCTATATGTATCTATGCTACTTTAGTGTTGTGCTGTTTAATCCATAAGTAGGCCGGTGTCTTTGTGGAGCAACGTACATATATCGTATTAATGTGAACGACACATTCGATAAAGGCTACTGCAACAAACACAATCACTGTCGGAGGATTATGAGCATGACATAAGCCGTCAACATTATGAGCATGACATAAGCCGTCAACATTATGAGCATGACATAAGCCGTCAACATTATGTGAACAACCCACAAGTAAGTTATCTATAATTGTGGATAAACGTAATTACCCTGTTATGGTTTGCTACTGGTTGGTCGCATCTGCTTGGTATCTGCACCTATTGCGTGAAGCTCTTTGGGATGGATAAACACTTTTTCAGTGTACCAAGTGCATATTGTCGTCTTGTTTCACTTAGAGGCCACAACTGTCCGGGACATAGCGCATCATCGTGCCACCTTAGAAGCCACAACTGTCCGGGACATAGCGCATCATCGTGCCACCTTAGAAGCCACAACTGTCCGGGACATAGCGCATCATCATGCCACCTTAGAAGCCACAACTGTCCGGGACATAGCGCATCATCATGCCACCTTAGAAGCCACAACTGTCCGGGACATAGCGCATCATCGTGCCGCCTTAGAAGCCACAACTGTCCGGGACATAGCGCATCATCATGCCACCTTAGAAGCCACAACTGTCCGGGACATAGCGCATCATCGTGCCACCTTAGAAGCCACAACTGTCCGGGACATAGTGCATCATCGTGCCACCTTAGAAGCCACAACTGTCCGGGACATAGCGCATCATCATGCCACCTTAGAAGCCACAACTGTCCGGGACATAGCGCATCATCACGCCACCTTAGAAGCCACAACTGTCCGGGATATAGCGCATCATCGTGCCACCTTAGAAGCCACAACTGTCCGGGATATAGCGCATCATCGTGCCACCTTAGAAGCCACAACTGTCCGGGATATAGCGCATCATCATGCCACCTTAGAAGCCACAACTGTCCGGGACATAGCGCATCATCGTGCCACCTTAGAAGCCACAACTGTCCGGGACATAGCGCATCATCACGCCACCTTAGAAGCCACAACTGTCCGGGATATAGCGCATCATCATGCCACCTTAGAAGCCACAACTGTCCGGGACATAGCGCATCATCATGCCACCTTAGAAGCCACAACTGTCCGGGATATAGCGCATCATCATGCCACCTTAGAAGCCACAACTGTCCGGGACATAGCGCATCATCATGCCACCTTAGAAGCCACAACTGTCCGGGATATAGCGCATCATCATGCCACCTTAGAAGCCACAACTGTCCGGGACATAGCGCATCATCACGCCACCTTAGAAGCCACAACTGTCCGGGATATAGCGCATCATCGTGCCACCTTAGAAGCCACAACTGTCCGGGATATAGCGCATCATCATGCCACCTTAGAAGCCACAACTGTCCGGGACATAGCGCATCATCATGCCACCTTAGAAGCCACAACCGTCCGGGACATAGCGCATCATCGTGCCACCTTAACCTTGCAAAACAATTTATACACTGTTCACGCAACGAAACCTTTATGAGTTTCCGCGTTATTATGCACAGGTAAACCGCCTCCGAACAAGCCGGTTTCAGTGTTGTTAATGAAATGTCGAGAAACTAATTTCCTGTTATAAAAACAACGTCGTTCGCCCTAACGACAAGACGGGACTTGTTACAAATGAGCCTCTCGCGCAGATGTTTTTTTAATCCTATTCACTTCTTCCGCGCAAATTGAGCGTTTTATGTTCACCTTTCAACAAACAAATTCAAAAGCATTATTTAGCAAAGACGAGAAACGTCTACCTGCAAGCCTTTGGCAGAACAATAAAGCGCCTTTGCGCTAGTGTTGTTTATCGACGTCGCTACTTCTTGTCGGTAGAAGGACTTTAATGAAAACACGTCTGCCTCGGGGCAGGCGAGTTGCACGGTCGCACGCCGCTGCGTCAAAGAATAGGTCCGTCTCTCAAGTAGTTGGATGTCAACTGCGGGCTACAAACGAGAGAGATTGTCAACGTGGACAGGAACACAACCGGTGCACTGACTCGAAGCGATCGGCGTCTTCAAAGTCGTACGAGCGACCGCAACACGAACGTAGTGCAACTTTATTAAGACTTGAACGACTACCGCCGCTAGCGTAGCCACGAGTTGGCCATTCATGCCTTCCGCTGGTAGCGCTCGATGGTCACACGCACGCACACACGCACGCACGAACGCACATGCACGCACACCAATTGTTGATGATTTCCACAAAGAAAATTTTATATGACCATCAGTACCAGTCAATGTGCGCTAATGTGTTCTACTATTGAACGACAGCTTCAATAGTTACATTCAACCATTGGTCCCTTGGGTAAATAAATCATCTGTGGACTGTTTTTGGCATGATGGTAGAGGCGCTTAGTCACCTCTATGAAAGTTGTCTCCGTCGTGTGATCGATACACGAAAACCAAGTCTTCTAAGTTAGCGGACCGTTTGTTTTCGGATACCTTTGTGATCCCCATCAACGCAATCACCTCCTCGGGTTTGCTTACCCTGGAATAGTACAACACGGTCTTTCTTTCGCAACACATTGTTCTCTTTGTTCACAGACAAACCATATCGAGTTTTCTGAAAGGAAAAAGGCCAATTTCTTTGTCTAGGTCATACTATACATGCTAGTAAGCCTTGTCGGCGCTACTTACTTGCATAGTTTAGTTCCGTTTTAGCCTCCTGCCGTGTCATGTTCCTGCATTTAGGTGCGAACTGCCTCTTGAAAACAAGTCGTGGACTTGACACGTTCTCGTCCATGTTTTGTTTCCTCGGAGCTGCCGAGTAGGTCCTGTTGAAGGTGATTGGCAGGATTACACGTTTCATTGCTTGTTCTGCTCGACTTGACATTGTTCCTTGGGCTAGGGGTTTCCTTTCCATCTATTTATGGAGTCTTCGGTTGTTGACATTCGCAATGGATCGCGACAGGCGCTTCGCAGATGTTCATTCTAATTCTACGCTGTTCCTGATGTTCGTCCTTTCTTTGCCGGCAAAAAAATTTACATAATCACCTTTGTCAGTCTTTGTTCGTCGCACCTAGTAGTTTCTTTGTATGACTTTTCTTTTGTTTCCCACTTGAACATCAAAGTATATGTTCCTCAAAGTCCCGCCATGCGTGTGCAATATGTTCAGGTAGTTCTTTTTGGGGTCATTCGTATGATCATCTGTCTGTCCTCTTTATCTGTAGCGTAGGCAAGACCATGGTTAGTTGTAACAAAAACCGTATAATTGCCTCATCCCTAATTAGTAGTCGTTGCGAAAGTTTATCATAATGTATTACCGTTTTTGTTTATAAAATTGCGGGATGTTTAACCTGGCCAGTGGGTCCACATTACATTACACGTGACAGACTTAAAACAATTGTCAAACAAGCTGCTTCGTTGCAAAATAATTTTCATTTGCAGTTTTGTATGCCAGATGTACGTTACGACTTAGCCGTGTTACAATTCGCCCCGGTCACCTCTAATACGACTGCTCAAATGCATTAACCATCTTTGGTTGCTTCTTTTGGCTACTTTCGCGCTTGGTAACCGTATATCTGCTCATTTAACTTTTTGTAAGGTCAGGTTGACAAAACGTCTCAGAAATAATCATAAAATGCGTCTATTCTCTCCTTTTCGTCTAACGCATGCAGTGCTCGTGTGTTATGAGCCTGTTAGCTAGCGGTATCTTCTTCCAACTCTTTTGAACGATCAGTCATAATTATGATCCCGTTGTCTTGTTTATTTCCCTATTAGTAAAATGACTCGGTGGTCTTATTCTTTGTGTTTGTAACATCTTGCAGTGCAGCTAACAGGGTGTTTGTATCGTTACCCGAAATTAAATTATTCTACTCATCGCCTCCAAAGTGGCTCATTTTGAATGAAGTTGTTCTCATCCATGTTGTGATTCCTCTGAGCTGCTGTTGGAGGTAATTTGCAGGATTACACGTTCCGTTGTTTGTTCTGCTTCACTTCGGATTGTTACTTGGGCTGGGGATTACTTTCCATCTACTCACTTCGTTCTCCCGCGAACGGCCTGGACCAAGGTGAACTGCATACAAAAGTGTGTTGGGCAGCTTAAAGCTTGCATGTACAAGTATGGACTATGAGAAAGCGCCGGAGCTGCACATCAAAATGCAGGTCACGCCACGAACGCCTACAAACGGTAGTCCAAACGGAGAAACTGACATTACAGAGCTGGACCTGGCGACCCAACAATGGCTGCTCAACGACAGACTGCAAATTTAGGCTGTCGACAAAAGCGAGAAGAAGAACCGCTTGTCTCCGACGGAAGCACGATGTGGAGGCGATGGACTATGGAGAATGAACCGCGCATGAAAAATCTGCGTGTCGTCGCGAATCTGTGTGCTTCCTCTCGGTGGGCAGTTGACGCGTCAGGCGCAGCTATCATGTTTCACGGGGTCGAGTGGCATCGCCTGTTTGGAAAACTAACCCTGGAACTCAATAGACGTCTTGTTGAATTCCCGCACGGTCGCGTTCAAGGCGAGATCCTCCTCCTCTCGAGGCAAGGTAAACTCCAACAGCGTGGCGCTATGGTAGGCAGCGTGTGTGGGATCATAGATAATGAGGTCGTCAGACATTCATAGAACACGGAACGTCATCAATCACCTGTTGAATGACATTATAGTACACTTCATCGCGCAGTTTATACATAGTCTCGTATAGTGTATCAGGTCGGACGGCATGCGTCATCTATGTGGTGCGAGCGATCTGACGCATGCTGATGGGAAGCGCTCTATGATTACAAGCTGCTGAAAACCAGTGCAGCTATAAGCAAGTTATCAACTCTATCGTTTCCTTGCAGCACTCGCCGTTTGCGCCGCATACATGCAATTCCTGGTTATCTAAGTGATTACTATTACTACTACCTTTCCAGTAAAGTCTTCTTCTTCGTGTGTGTGTGTGTGTGTGTGTGTGTGTGTGTGTGTGTGTGCGTGCGTGCGTGCGTGCGTGCGTGCGTGCGTGCGTGCGGGCATATGTGCGCGTATGCGCGTGTGCGCATGCGCATGCGCGTGCGGGTATGCGTGTGCATGCGTGCGTGCGTGTGCGTGTGTGTAGAAGCGCTATTTAACCGTGTCATTTTCAGAGAGGCAGACGCATGTAGTAGTAGTAGTAGTAGTAGTAGTAGTAGTAGTAGTAGTAGTAGTAGTAGTAGTAGTAGTAGTAGCAGTAGCAGTAGCAGTAGCAGTATTATTATTATTATTATTATTAGTAGTAGTAGTAGTAGTAGTAGTAGTAGTAGTAGTAGTAGTAGTAGTAGTAGTAGTAGTAGTAGTAGTCGTCGTCGTCGTAGTCGACGTTTAATTTAGCTTATTTTGTCGTGACGCCGATAGGATGGTGATTGAGGTGTAGGAGACGGAACACCTGCGGTTATTACTGACGAACATGAAAGGGACGAACTTAGCCAATTATGCCACTATTGATTGCTTTGCCTAGGACGAAAAAAGTGCCGCGTATAAGTTTGCTTTTCTACTAGCTGCATTGTGTTCGATGCCGCATTCATCCTTGAACTAGAATCACCGCTCCGTCTTGCTTCGCCAACATGTACAGTGGTCATCTTTTGCAGGTCAAGCGGAGATGTACAAAATTCGACAGGCCCTGGCCTACTGGAGCGAACTGACGTGCATCAACTTCCGGGAGAATCGATCGGCCGAGCACAAGCTGATGTTCACACGAGGTCGAGGGTGAGTGAAAGTTGTTTTGCCGCGGAGCCTGTACAGGTGCGGACTAACTGCACTCAGAACCGTGACCAGAACGAGCGCGTGAAAATTGCTTTGACGTACACTTTGTCAACAGCGACATGTCATTTGCATGGAGTACAAGTGCTGCCATTGCAAGCCGCTGAACGGAGTACAAACAAAACAAAAACGGCGTCAAATAAAACTATTAGATTATTATCAGAGAGCGTGAAGAAGCCCTCGCAGCAATCATGCGCACAAAGGGAGCAAGTGGCTCGAATATCACACCGAAACACAATGCGTTCTGTGATAGCGATCTGGGAGCAACCACGGAGACACGTCGTTAACAACTTCAACTCTAACCATTTTCGGTCATGCACCACGCGAACTACGTCCTCTTTGTCATGCGATACACCCCTATACGTTCACTTCACACAGATGACACATCCGATGTCCCAGTTCGACGTTTTGTGACGCGATCGCCTGAACGCTATTTAGAAGAACATAACCTGTCACTGTTTAGGAACAGCGACTTCTAAACTTGGAATGACTTAAGAACGTGTTTTACACCGTAGATAATAACTCTCGGTTCTCATGCATCGCTACTGTGACGTAGAAATTATCACGTAATCACGCGAGGAATAAAAGTAAATTGCACTATATGAGATACGGATAAATGTGTTATTTATTACACACGCGTTCAATACGTTCCATGTGATGCAATGCAATACTAAAAGTAGTATTGAATCACAGTAACACGCAATCCCTTCATATCGTGGAGTCCAGACATATCACGGAATGTGAATATATTATATTATACATCACTTACTACTGTGACGCACCACACAATGTTCCGCCCGCTGTCGTCAATAGCGGCTCCCACGAGTTTCATAAACGCAACGGGGGTGTGGTTTTCTAATTCTTCACCTCATTCACACACCTGCAGTCACTGGTTGGTTTATTTCTTCTGGTGAAGATGCCCCGAGAAATTCATCTCATAACGTTTATCAAACTATCCGATGTATCTGTCTGAGATGTGCGCATTCGCTTGTGCGTGCGACGGTGCGTTTTTGCAGCGTACCATAACTTTGTACCCTCGGTTTTATCAGATAAACATAGTAACTGTATAAAACATAGTGGCTTGGAAATGCCTGTCAACAATTGTTGTGCTCTTGTGTTGTGTTGTTGTGTTGTGTTGTTGTGTTGTTGTGTTGTTGTGTTGTTGCGTTGTGTTGTTGTGTTGTGTTGTGTTGTGTTGTGTTGTGTTGTGTTGTGTTGTGTTGTGTTGTGTTGTTGTGTGGCGTTGTGTTGTGTTGTTGTGTTGTTGTGTTGTTGTGTTGTTGCGTTGTGTTGTTGTGTTGTGTTGTGTTGTGTTGTTGTGTTGTTGTGTTGTGTTGTGTTGTGTTGTGTTGTGTTGTGTTGTTGTGTGGCGTTGTGTTGTGTTGCGTTGTGTTGTGTTGTTGTGCTGCTCTTACGGTACAACCGTAGACTACACATTTATGTTCATTATTTGTAGTAACATGTATGTTTAATATTCATATATGTGTTGTTCTTACGTTTTCTTGAAAATACATAGTGGATTAGAAATCTATGTTTACTATACGTCTATAAGCTCGTCTTTAGTAGACTTGAAATGTCTGTTTACCGTTCACTTAGGTGCGTGTTGTTTTTTCGCTTATTGCACAATTGGTAGAGGAATTGAAATGTGTTTTTATCGTCCGTCTAGGTGCTGGTCTTACGTGGGATTCACACATCAGGTGAACCAGACGGTATCCATTGGAGACGGGTGCCAGTCAGTGAGTACATTATTTTAATGAAAATGAAACAATAACACGCTACATAGTGAAATAATTCCAATACTAGTCTACGAGTTCAATCGACAGAGGCGTCATCGTGGATATATATATATATATATATATATATATATATATATATATATATATATATATATATATATATATATATATATATATATATATAATACCTCTATTGCACTAAAATCCTCGGGAGACTCAAGTTCGGCAGCGTACCAAAAGAAAAGGGGTTAAGTAGTTAATAATGGATAAGAAGTTCCAGTTGTAAACATTTGGATCGGTACGCTGGGGAGCTATGGAGGATAAGCAAGTTGCAAGTTTAAACAGGTGGGTTTTTAGTTTACGGCGAAATGTTGTTATATTTCGTCCAGACTTAACACTAACAAGGAGTGAGTTCCACAGACTTAACACTAACAAGGAGTGAGTTCCACAGACTTAACACTAACAAGGAGTGAGTTCCACAGACTTAACACTAACAAGGAGTGAGTTCCACAGACTTAACACTAACAGGGAGTGAGTTCCACAGACTTAACACTAACAGGGAGTGAGTTCCACAGACTTAACACTAACAGGGAGTGAGTTCCACAGACCTAACACTAACAGGGAGTGAGTTCCACAGACTTAACACTAACAGGGAGTGAGTTCCACAGACTTAACACTAACAGGGAGTGAGTTCCACATACTTAACACTAACAGGGAGTGAGTTCCACAGACTTAACACTAACAAGGAGTGAGTTCCACAGACTTAACACTAACAAGGAGTGAGTTACACAGACTTAACACTAACAAGGAGTGAGCTACACAGACTTAACACTAACAAGGAGTGAGCTCCACAGAGTCGGTGCAGCAACTGAAAAGGTTCTAGGTCCGACATTAATCTTAAAACTGGGAACTAAAATTTGATTAGAATTAGATTATCGAAGGTGTCTGGGCTGTCTTGCACTAATTATATATAAACTTCGAACACACTGTCGAATATATATTCCACAACGCAACGAATTTGCACAGCTATGGCATTGCTAGTTCGGACAGTAAAACTTATTAAACACAGCTGCTTTATGTATAATGTCTCTTCTCGATCACAATTAAAGTTGGTACAAACATATTCTATAGTTGGTCATGCTTCTTCGGAATTGGCCAGTCAATGGTTGACTTGCTGTGAAACTGGGGGTTGTCATTTGTGGCACTGCAGTATGGGAAACGACTCCATGTTTAATTGTATCTATACACGTCAGAATGGAACAATAGCTCACGAAGTGGGACACGCCATCGGCTTCTGGCACGAGCAGAGTCGGCCAGACCGAGACGACTACATCCTCATTCACAAGCACAACGTGACGGCCGGCAAACTGTACAACTTCGACAAGCGGACTTGGGGAGAGATCGTCACCCTCAACATTCCGTACGATCTCGGCTCAGACATGCACTACGGATCAAAGGTCACCTACTAGATATTGTATTACTGATGTTCATTCACGTTAACTTCAGATTATCCAAATATCGAATGTCATGTGTTTCTCTCTCTACTTCTGTCTGTTCAATCTACTTAATATCATGGTTTTTCTTCTATACGTTCACAAACTTCCGTCGGTGGAAACACGTTTATACATTTAAATTGAGTGCTTGGCTAAATGACTCACTAACCCGCACATTAAAACAATGCACGCATACTCTCCCATTGTTTCTTTGTCACCCATGTCTGTATGCCTGATTGTCTGTCTGTCTGAAGAACTCTTGGTTTACCTCTCACTAGAGCATTTTAATCATGCGCTACCCAAACTTGCATTAACACCGTAGCATGTAAATATTTTATGTTATTGTATATTGCTTAGTTTCTTTGTGTGTATTTTTTCACTTGGAAATAAATAGTTTATTATTAGAATTATTATTATTATGTAATTATTTTACACCCAAAATGTTTCCAGGATCACATAAAACTATGCACGTACTGATTCTAACTATTCGCTTACTATCGTATCATATTTTATGTGTACGTTGATTGTTTCAGTTTTATGCCAAAGACGCCAACAGTTCGTACACGACAGTCGAAACACGGGACCCCCTGATGCTGCGGGTCATAGGTCAACGACAAGAACTATCATTTTTCGATGTGAAACTTGCAAATAAGGCGTATTGTGAAGGTAAGGCCGTCATGCGTGTGACCATCAGTGATCCAATGTTGCATGTATATGTGTTGTTTGGACACACGTTTGTTTTCCATGTAATGCAAGAAACAAATATTCCATGTAATGCAAGAAACAGAAACAGCCGCGCGACTGAAACTGTAAAATGTAAGTTTAGTACAACTACTCGTGTTGCAGCTATATCTACTATTACAACAATATTAATGATAATAATAGTTATTATTATTATTATTATTAATATTATTACTTTCATCATTAGTGTTAATATATCATCATCATCTTCGTCGTTGTCGTCACAATCACCATAACCACCATCATCATCACCATCACCATCATCACCATCACCATCATCATCACCATAATCATCACCAGCATCATCACCATCATCATTATCACATATTACTATCATGTTCACCCTCATTATCATTAACATTATCATTACTATAAAAAAACAGCAACAAGTGTTGTGCACTCTTCGCTGTGTACGAAGAACAAAGCCTATGTGGAGACGGCCGTGAACTTGTGAATGTCGTCTTGTGTCAGACGTATGCAAGAACTCTGGCGTGCGACAGCAAGAGCCGTGTCAGCGGGACGGCTACCAGGACCCGCTCGACTGCCGCCGCTGTCGGTGTCCAGACGGCTTTGGGGGCCTCTACTGCGAGTCGGTCGAGACAGGTGTCAATGGTAAGGTCGGCTCTGGGGTTCTGTTTCGCTCTAAGTATCGCTAGTTCAATAAGTCATAGGCACTGAAGTCAGCTGAATTTGCTAGTCACATGTTCTCTGTACGTTTCGCGACGAGACACGGATACGTAAACGCTAACAGAATGGCCTCCACATTAGTGAACACACCACTTGAAAGTTGTATACGTTATTTCAAAGAAGACATGCTTAAGTTTTACATGCGATTTAATCTAGATATTTGTGAACATATATAACTTAATAATCCTGTTATTATACTGCAGTGTGTATATTTAGGAAAGAGTCGACACCCCCGCTGTTGAATGGCATGGTTGAAGGCCGATAAATACAAAGAGATTTCACCTCCCACCAATCCCACCCCCACCTATTTTTGAGGCCAACCTCCCACCTCCCACCAATTTTTAGGACCAACCTTCTACTTCTGGCCACATATCACACTAGCGCATAATGGGCAAGTTCACTGCTTCAAACTGATACCTGAGATACGTTGGGAATAAAACATAAAACTTAAACTGTCTCACTCACTCGCTCGACGCACACACGCTCACGCACGCACGCACGCACGCACGCACGCACGCACGCACGCACGCACGCACGCACGCACGCACGCACGCACGCACGCACGCACGCACGCACGCACGCACACACACACACACACACACACACACACACACACACACACACACACACACACCACATTATCTATATTTGATCTATCCTATCTGTCTGATTGTTTGCCTGTCTGCCTGCCAGCCTATCTCCCTTTTTGTTTGATTGTCTGTCTGCATGCGTGTCTCCCTTCCTGCCTGCCTGCCTGCCTGGCTGCCTGCCTGCCTGCCTGTCTGCCTGCCTGCCTGCCTGCCTGCCTGCCTCCCTGCCTGCCTGCCTGCCTCTGTCACTAGTCGTTCAAACTGCACGAGTGCACTGATGACGCAGCGTATGGTAATACAACGACATATGGTAATACAACGACATATGGTAATACAACGACATATGGTAATACAACGACATATGGTAATATAAAGACTTGCATATTTTCTTTGCAGCTTACTGCGGAGGAGTGTTAGATGCACGATACAACGGCACGATCTACTCGCCAGGTTACCCCGCCCCCGGATATCACCCGGGGGTGCAGTGCAGCTGGCTGATCAAGGTTGGTAATATAAACCTTCAAATCACATGAATGACATATCGATATATAGGTACAATTATTTCGTAGGTGGCACTGCGTGGGCTACGCAGACACTGACAACATATGGCCAGTCCACGTGTGTGGTCTGTTCCAGCTGATCGAATAAGTGCATTAAGTCACAAACCGTATTGGGGCAGTAATGACTTCTCGTACACCCACATATATACTTGCATGAGGGATGTATCCCGATGTCAGAACCAGGTTGATAGATATATTGTGTTTGTGTTTACTATGTGCATAGACATCAGACAGACCATGCGTATAATTGTCATAATTATTACATACTTAGACAACTTAAGCAATTAACCGTATGTCTTAGTAAGCCAATTTAACGCAAAGAAACATCATAATTATTATGTAGTCCACACAACTGAACAGATTATGTCGACCCGCCGACGCCACTTAACACAAACGAACGCCATCGTTTCTTGCACAGGCCCCGAGTGGCAGCCGCGTGTACCTCCAGTTCGTGTCTGACTTCGGCGTGGCTGGCCACGTCGACGTGTGCAAGGACTACGTCGAAGTGCGATATAACAGTAGTCTGGCGCTGACAGGAGCCAGGTAGGTCGTGGCGTCTGTCTTCCGCGGTTCTTGAGCTTCACGGGGAAGTTGGTGGTGCGGGCTATGGGCTTGAAGGCGTCACTAGTGTGTCCATGGTTCAACCCTAGTGGTTGCGTCACGTACGGCATGTAGTGTCATACCATATACTCGCCAACTACATTTTTTTGGACGAAATCCATGAAATTACAAGTCCTGCTGCTAGATATGTAGGATACACGGTAATTATGTCGTGGTTGCGTGGACTAGACGTTTTCTTTTTATCTAACATAGCCTGCTAATGTAAAGAACTTAGTAATTTACTAATTGATTTATACAAGGGCCATTTTCTACACTTTATTATGTATTACGTACATCTGAATACAGTGATGTTCCCTCCAGATTAAAAAAAGTATTAGTTATTTTCATAAACGCTATGAAGTCTAAAACAAATGTTGAATTTATTTTAATGAACACGGTATTGCGTAATGCGCCATTCGTGGTGTCAGCGGCACTACTCAAGACTCTGTCTTTTTACGCAGGTTCTGCTGCAGCGACCCGCCACGCCATGCCATCGGGTCAGAAACGAACGAGATGCTCGTCTTGTTCCGGTCGTTCAACGACAGTCGAGTCTGCGACGACACAAAATATCCGTGGAAGTGCAAGATTGTCTCCAAGGGTTTCAAGGCCATCTTTTATATGGGTAAGCTGGGTTTGTTAGATATGTTTGTATTGGTAAAAGATAATGACACCTTTTATAGTATTTGTCACGCTAACTGTAGCCAGCTATTGTAACAGTTTCCCTGGCTACATGCCGATTTGATCATTTATTGAGACTGTCCAGCTATATCGCCACAGCGTGTGTCTACTCCAGTCAACAACACAGCGAACATAGACTTGATGCGGTGGTGGCCTTTGGATATGTTGGGCTATATTTGTTTTTCTTAACAAAGGTATCCAGTTGTTTGTATACAATCACTGTTCCAGTCTGGTGGATGCCAACGAATATCACAAATAGAATGTTTCCTCAAACTGTAACACGCCACAAATGGCTAAGATTGTGTGTATTATTTGTCGTGGCATTATTTTGTTTTTATTACTTTATTGCAAAATAATTAGCCAATGCAGCTGTGTACTCTCTAGTTTGTTTATGCATCTCTCAATCGTTCGCACATTTGTTCATTGACAAGTTAAGGGGTCATCTACAAAAAATCGATGTATGACACTACTTTAAATATATGTAATTTAACCTTAGTTCCACCTCCCCGAAAGAAAATTTGAACAACATCGATTTATGTGTAACGTCGGAAATTTGGTATTCGCCAGAGAGAACTGCAGCTGTCATAGCGCGACACTAGCCGCGTGTGCTAAAAAATCAACAGCCTTATGAACTGTGCTCGAAAAATAATTGTGGAATGTACGGCGATATACGAAATATCTTCTAATCCCCTCCACAGTAAAATCAATTTCGTTTAGTGTCATGTATACATTGAGGTTTTGATACCATCACTTGTGTTGAGCTATTACCCACAACATTACGTGTACGAAACATTCATTCATTCATTCAAAATGGTTTATCATTGCAATCGTGATACAGGAATACACAGACAAAATAAAACACACTAAAAATCACAAGGAGGGTTTAGAGGTATATGCGGTGAATGTTCCCTCCTCAGTACATATACATGTGTGTGTGTGTGTGTGTGTGTGTGTGTGTGTGTGTGTGTGTGTGTGTGTGTGTGTGTGTGCGTGCGTGCGTGCGTGCGTGCGTGCGTGCGTGCGTGCGTGCGTGCGTGCGTGCGTGCGTGCGTGTGCGTGTGCGCGTGCGCGTGCGCGGGCGCGTGCGCGTGCGCGTGCGCGTGCGCGTGCGCGTGCGTGTGTATGTATGCTGCAGTTTGAAATCCGTTAAGTAATAACATAGCTCGGCGTGGGCTGTATTTATGAATTTCATAATTTCTCTGAGACTTACTTTCATGACTGAAGGCAAGAAACCTTAAACATAAATAGAGAAAAATATTGTATTCATATACTTTGCGTAACGACTTTATCATAATGAAGTAACGATTCTCTTCTAATCACAACTATTGAGATTTACTTACTCAACGTTTGGGCTACCGTCCGTAACCTTCATCAGGAACTCAATTCTGGGACGACTAGTTCTCGCCAGTTGAGTAAGTAAATCGCAGTAGTTGTGATTAGAAGGAAATCGTTACTTCATAATTGTCTACCAACCTGATGAACATTATCACGATTACATGACAACTTTGCGCATTAATAGAGTCGTGTGGTGGCTGCGGGCGCTACCGCAGCGGCCACCAGCCCGCCTGTTCTCGACGTGTGGCCTACGTCTGTGCTCAGTCGTGGCAGGAGAAGGTGAAGATGGACTGCCCGGAGTGGTGGTACACCGGCAGCTGCGGCGTCAGGTCAGCATATTTAATGCATCCAGGAAGTAATCTACATACATTGCCAGTAATGTGTCCCTTTCAGTGTGGCGCACATTTAAAATACGAATTATGATTACTATACATACTTACTAACAATATTAAACAGGAATCGTAAGTTAAACAGTTGCATGCAAAATTATAAGTATAATATATCGACAAAGTTCTAAAACTGTAGCACAAATTTAAATGTGCATAAAATGGCATAGCCGGTGTAGTCTCAATTATGCCGACTCCCCGAGGTGGCGCCACCGTCCGCGATCCACCTGTTACCAATATCGTGACACTACATGTCTTGTATTCATCATAATGTGTTATTTTGGTTGTATATTCTTGTCGAACAGAAATTAAGTAATTAATTAATTAATTATGTACCTACCTAAAATACCACTTCATTTTAACTTAGTTTAGTGTAGTTTCACCGAAGATCGTGTTCTTTCCCTGACTATGTTACTGGAAGGTGAACGTGATGCTGTGGTTTTGAAAGAAACCACATTATTAATTAATTTTATTTCGCGACAAACATGTCCATGAATGTCCGTTTGTTTTAGACATATTCACAGGGTCCGCTACGTAACATGTCACAAGGACCAGCCGTATTGTTGTGACGGCTTTACGCTTCAAGCGCGGTTTTGTGTTGGTAAGTCGACGTTGTGTTGGTAAATCGACGTTGTGTTGGTAAGTCAGTGTTGTGTTGGTAAGTCGCCGTGTATGTGTGTGTGTGCGTGTGTACGTGCGTGCGTGCATGGGTGTGTGTGTGTCACTGTGCGCGTGTGCATATGTGGGTTTGTTTGTATAATATTGCTCTCTATGGATTGGTCAATATTCAAATGTATGACGACAACGCAGCCGTTATTAAAATACTCATGGTAACAATTGTTGTTCACAATTTAGGTAGAGTCTACCCCTCAATTTATCCCTACCTCTGAACTTTCTATTCTCTTCCAGCGTCGCAGGTTCAGGCGGTGAAGCGTGACTCCCATGCATCGAACCGGAAGCGTATTGGAAACGACAAGAGCACCCCCTACTGGCGGTCCCCGAGTCCGTCTCCCGGCTATCGCGTCTTCTCTTCCACGGTGGCAGCCAGCGTCCCCTTGTGGCTGCCGTGGAGTGAGTGGAGCAACTGCTCTCGACGCTGCGGTGGCGACATCGTGCGGAGGATACGGAGATGTGCCCGGCCAGGCAGTTGTGGGTGAGCGAGCGACACACGTGAAGCAGCGTGTTAATTCATTTGTTTCAAAACCATCTTAGCGCTTGCACAGTGTCATAACTAACAGCGGGGTTCTAATTTGTAACAACGACCGGTAAGAATTGGAACGGCGTGGTGATGTGTGTAAAGCCTCGAAGGAGCAAGGCCCAAAACGCTTTTGTACGCTGTTATCAGAGAAAGACAAGTTATTGAAATCAGAATATAGTCTTCAATATTTAGTTTGTAGTGTTTATTCAATCAGCAGTGTTATGATGTCGTACTAATATATTATAATTGATTAACAATCAAGTGACTTGCATGTGAACATCACTAAAATTATTTCGTAAAGAACGTGTGGTTCCATGGGAAATGGAGGTTGTTCGAAATTGTTCAAACGTCCATCGATGTTTGGTTTCTTCTGATAGTGTTGAGATATTTCATTAAATAAAACTGATAATTATTGCTGTGTTGCCATAGTTGCGCGATTGTTTTTTTAATGAATAATGTATATATTATAATAACCTTATATGCTCAGTCGAGTTCCAAAGAATTTCTAGTTTCATTAATATTACATTGAAATGCCGTAGAAAACTCTGCAGGGATCACAACCGGACCAAATGCGCCATGGGTCATTTCGAGTAACCTACATTGTTATATATTCCACTATGTCACCGGAGTGTGCCATCAACTGTATTGTATATAACGATGTACTACTCTTGCAGGAAGCGAAACCTTCACATTGATCTCCGGTCATGTGCATCAAAACCTTGCTACACAAAGTGCCGCATAACAAAGAAGATCCTGTGCGACCTCTGGACGACCTGCACGAGGTAGGAAAGCCAGGGCAAGAGTATGTCCACACAGTCGCTACGTTTCCATTGATGGACTGCATTATAATGTGGACTCAATGAGTCCATTACCCGTATATGTATATGTGTGTGTGTGCGTGTGTGCGTGCGCGCGGTGCGGTGCCGGGTGTGTGTTGTGTAGTGTGTGCATGATATACATTCAAGTCATTGTGTTAACAGTGTTTCTGATGCTGTTTCCAGAACGGTGTATGAGCTGTGTAAGCCCTACTGTCACATCGGTTTTGCCCTGAAAGACGACCGCTACTGCATCGCGTCTGCCGGCTAAGATGGTCCAGTGTCACTGGTTCGCTCTTACGATGCAGCCGCTTAGCAGACTATGCTGCACCGCGGTGTGCCACACGACCCTTGCAATGGGTGGGTCTGTGTTGACGTGTGCTGTCGACCGAAGTCTACCACAATGTGGTTAACAAAACTAAACACTGCACATGTTGGCAAGGCGGGGTTACCCTGGTAAAGAAAAGTCACGTAGACGCTTATCACCATCGTTGTAAACACATACAGACACCATACGCACATATTCAAGAAACCCGAAGTCTGCGTGATTCCACGTCCATTGCTGGACTTCAAGACCGACCTGCTATTGATAGAGCTTCTAAAGAAAGTTGGCTTCGTTATTTCCTCATGAATATTAGTTGTTGTTGATTTGTGACTGTTCGCAATTATCCATGATATGTCCAGCGTCTAGACGTGAACACGAGTTACTGCTATAGTAAATATTTAAATAGGATTGTGTTTTATGGGCAAATACCGCCTTAGATGACAAATTATATTTGTGACCCGACTCTACAATTTAACTGAACAGTTAACACTGTTCTCGGACAGCGTCAATGTCTCGTGAGAGTACAACGGGAGGGAGCACGACACGATCTAGGAGGCGCTGGACAACAGACGCCATCTTTAGCCGAAAAATCGATATTGCTATATGCGTGTCTGCATTTCGTAATAAGTCGTCAAGGATGCGTCCAAAAGTTGTTAGAGTGTAATTAATCTAGCAATACCATGGAACAAATTAAATTAGTACAATCGGCGTTTGTCGGCATCGTACTGCAGAGACGTGTGACTGGTGACTCCCGCGAAAGATGACATAGGTTGAGAACAGCCTGAATTGGGCACGCAGTGACTTGTTTGAGGCCGTGAGACTGAGCAACATTGGGCTGTTTGTCTGAGTGTCGTCAGAGCATTCGTAATGTTAGTAGCCTAACGATACACCTTCACATCTACGACTGTGTACGTGCATGTGTACGTGCATGTGTGCCACGTGCGTCAACGAACTGACGGTTCTTTAAGAATGGGGACTTTGGAACTTCAGTGGAGGTACAAGCAGAATACGAACTTGATTGCCAGTGCACAGAAACATTGAAACGTACGGACCAATACTACGGTCGATGTGTTATAAAGATGCGTCATTCAGGCGTTCAATTCGACATGCTATGATGTGTTATAAAGATGCGTCGTTCAGGCGTTCAATTCGACATGCTATGATGCTTCCAGGATGTTTATGCTTCACATGAGATTGATGTTAGATAGTTCCATTGATGTGGAGTAATATACATGGGCAGCACATCTTGGGCATGGTAGATTAGTATTTATTGTTGGCATCGGTAAAATAGTTGGACAGATCGTTAGTGATCTCTTCTCAAGACTAGAAATACCCAAGTAACCTAAATACTGATACCACAAACGATTTTACGGCAGCGGCGCACGCTGACTGTACCGAAAAGAGCCATAACAGAAACTTGTCTCAAATGTCGCACTACATGCCTATTTGTATCAATGTGCACAATTCGGCCATTGTCTTTTATCAATGTAACTGCACAAAACGGTGCTACTTCAAGAGAATTCGTGTTTAAAGACAGGCAAGTCAGAATAGGACTCAGAATTGAGTTGGAGAACGTTCGCTAATTCTCTATCATTAGTGAACAACACAAATTGTTCGAGTTCTTTGTCCCAGTCGAGGGTTAGATTAGACATAAAAATCTGCTATATTGCCAATAAGCAATTTCTTCAAGGGGGATCGACTATTGTCAGTCGGGGATTTGATCGATCCCCCGTGTATCCGCCACTGCTATTAATAATATTCATATGTCGATGTAATAAATGTGCAAATATTGTTCTAGATAGCGCCTGTATAAAAACAAATTCACTTACATGTGGCATCGGTTTGTGTGATTGGTAAACCAGGGCAAAATTTACTAATATGCATTGCCATTACAGATCAGTATCAACGTGATTCAACAAGCTCAAAAGTGGTAGTCTCACTTGAAATACATTCCATTAAATAAGTAAAAAGCCCATCCTCTGAATGGATCTCTTTATTTAGATTATGACATTCCATATATATATATATTAATGTTGGCAATATGACATTCCATATATATTAAGTTTGACAAAATGACATTCCGTGTATGTTAATGTTCATGATCAGTTATGTGAAAGATTGTATGTGTAACCAACATTGTATCGTAATTTAATAAAGTAAGAAATATGTCGCTTCTAAGTGTAAGTATGTGTGTGTGTGACGCTATACACTAGGGGTCATGTACACAGTACGTACGCAGTGAAGGAGAGGGGTATCATTAATCACTTACTGTCTGCTCGCTGGGGTCGGGCGAGTAAAGACAACCCTGCGACCGTGGCGCTAAATTAACGAGACTCATTCAACGAAATGCCATTGCGGGGAACTCCAGACAATGTCCTCCCCTGCTGCTGACATGCGCCAGAAAAGGGCAACACTCTGTGTGAAGGACACGGAAGGAAAAGTTTGAGCCGATGTCGATGAATTCCAAATGGAGGAGGAGAACAACACCAAGCTTGGTGAGATCCAAGATTGAATATGTCTCTTCTGTGTGAATAGCAGCCTCCGAAACATCGATAGGCAGACTTGATGCCATCCGGACTCGAGCTGTCAAACTCATAGCTAAGCCAGAAGCTTCTTTGGTGGCCTTCTTTGTGTTGTGTATTGTACTCCTTGGTTGCCTTCTTTGTGTTGTGTATTGTACTCCTTGGTTGCCTTCTTTGTGTTGTGTATTGTACTCCTTGGTTGCCTTCTTTGTGTTGTGTGTTGTACTCCTTTGTGACCTTGGCTTTGGCCAAGAATTGGACGGTTCCCACTTGTAACAACGTTTGGCAGATTCGGATTGGCCATCTTGATTGCGAGGAGAGACGTCAGAGTTCCATCCAGGAAGAGACTGCCTCTGAAGTCCGTCCATCCGTCTACTTGACAAAGGCGTACGCGATGAGGAAATGGACAGATACCTTACGGAAGCGCTGACTGGCTGTCTTTATACAGAATGACTATTAGTATATTAGTATATTCTGCTAGGCTGGCTTTCCGGCCCGACCCCACTTCTGGTGGCAACGCTTTCGGAAAGCTTCCAGGACCGAAAACATGTTTTATAGTGTGTAATAAACTATAAATTTCACATGGCGCTAATGCGTGAGATAGTAGGCCCTGGGCGTGAGATAGTAGGCCCTGGGCGTGAGATAGTAAGCCCTGGACGTGAGAGTGTAACATTAGATAGAAATGCGTGAGATTCATGCCGAATGCGTGAGAGTTGGCACTTCTGACGGTTTGAGATGCACATTTAGTTTCTGACGAGCGAAGTTGACGAAGTTTGTTGACATTGCCGAACTCTCGGTGATTGACGGTGACTCGTCGTCTGTTGCTGGTGAGGAACGCACGTTCTGCTTTGGTGTGGCAATGGTCGCGGCGTGACTGTGGAGGTTCACTCCCGTAATGATGATGTTCTTTTTTTTCATAGTTTGACCAAGTTCGTTAACCTGAGCTTCAAGTTTGTTAATGCGATCGTATTTTGCTTTGATGATGCCAAAGAGCTGGGAGATGCGTTTGTCCGTGGTCTTGTTTCGGTTTTTATTTCTTCAAAGGTTTCGCACAAGAAATTATGAGATCGTCTGATTTCCACTATCTTTGACTTGTCAGTGGTACTGGAGTGCGTTTTCCCGCTTTCGGCATGGTTGACGTTATTGTGTTTGCGCGACTTTGTGGATTGCCTGTGGCTAATTGTCAGTGCATGCCACTTAGCTTTGTTTTGCACACAGCTGCAACCAATGTCATGGCTCACTTTCGTTGCTATTGTTCGTCGTCGGAGCGCTCAGGTGAATCTCAAGATTTCGGGTCAGCGGGGATGAATTTTCCCGCGCTATACTTTACAGATGGGCGATATTCCCAGTAAAAGTAACACAGCATTTGACGTAAAGAAACGTTTTTGGCACGTGTTTTGGCGGTAGAATTCGCGAATTTCTTCCTTGACGTGACGGTCCACTCACTCGTTCTAGCCGAGATCAATCGTCATTTCGATCGCACAGGTAAAACCCGAAGAAATCACAATTTATTGCGGAGCTCGAAACAATCATGTCCAATACACACTACATGTTGGCATATCTACAACATACTAAATACACTGCTATCTTGTACCGATATGTCAGCAGAGCTGTTAAAGTATTCAACATGTTTACTATAGTTATAGTAGATTATGTTATAGTAAATGCGTAAAAAAATTTCCTCTTCAGAACTTTGGTTAAACGCATGTAAAATCCTGTTATTTCCTAATTTTCCAGTATGCAATGGTTGGAAGTGAAATATATACTTAATGGTCGTACAACAGTATAATATAATTGTTTTTGATATTACAGTTCGAACTAAATAACTTTTATCATCTTCTTCATATCAACCATAGCCAGTAGGGCCGTTAACAACATATTTTATACTTAAGTTATAATTGCATATGTTTTCTACATATTTTAAGATTACGCCAGTTTACTGACATAGCCAAAACCTATGCAGGGGCATTGAACATCTGAATGCTTTTGGTGTTGTTCTGGAGAGGACATTCCACGTAGCACATATACATTAGCAAGAGCACCTAGAACCATGTTTAAACATAATATAACATAATCCAACATATCTGAAAGCTTGCTGACTTTGGTAGTGGAATAACATATATTAATGTGTACTAACCACAGGTGTATTACTATCTGGCATTGGGATGTTGGTCTACATGTTTTAACGGAAAACGACCGCACCAGTTTATGATGGCCACATTTTTGTAGACCTAGATACTTAGACTAAATTGGCTTTATCGGACTTAGGATGTCTAATACATTTATATCTACATTTTTAATCAGTATTATCGGTTGATGGACAATTTAAAAAAATTTGATGTTTCTGGATAACTTGCTTCATAGTATTGCAGTGCAGGTTTGAATACTAACATAAATTTAAGTGGGGCAAAGAAATGTGCTAAAAACAGTAATCAACGCAGATTTTCCTTTACAAATATTTGATGTATCTTCGTGAAATGTTGCCTTCACGTTGATGGAAAGTGCATTTTGGTAAAACGGTACCCTTTACGTGACAACGACCTTAGACAAGGAAGTCAGTCATACACACTGCCTGCTATGAATCTATCACGCGCCCGACCTGGAAGCAGTTACGGCCGTGGGAGCGAGCGTACATGGGCTAGATATAGAGAACACCAGTCTGTGGATCCACGACATGTTACAAATGTAGTCACTGTGTGGGATATTTTACTTCCTCTGGCATAGACACAATATGGAAGAGACCAACAGCGTTTAGTGTCTCTTCCGAAAGACACAGGCAAAGTGGGGTGAAGCTTCGAATCACCGTCCTCTCGATCGATAGGCGGGCGCTCTAACCACAAGACCACTGCTCCCCACTTTCTAGTAACCACAACACATATACAGAAAAGTGAGTTAATAGAACGTCGCCGAGTGCTTGAAGCCACTAGAACAAGAACACACGTTGACTCAACCGATTGTGACGTCACAGACTTACCAGTGAGAACGGAAATATTGTTACGTCATTTCCGTGTGGCCGCTTTTAAGTAGTTTCTTAAAACGTCACTCAATGGCGGCGCCAGGGTACTCAGTGGGGATGCTGCTCGTCTCATTCAGTCGTAAGTCTAATTATGTACGGTTTGGTGATGTGTAGATCAGGTACATACTTAACTAAACAGAAAGGTAGTGACATACATAATTAATAATTAATTATAATGGACTCTCACTACATGGAACATATTCGACCGAACTGTTCCACGTGTCAGATGTTCCTTAGGATCTTGCTTCCATGTGTACATAGCGTAGTGCAGGCCAGAACGGGGAATATGGAGACTGTTTGACGAAATGAAGCCGACCAAATATGCAATATTCTAAGGTAAATCAGAAAATTCTAACACATTATAACCCAAATTACAGACCTTTATTAGTTACATTGATATATATATATATATATATATATATATATATATATATATATATATATATATATATATATATATGGCTTCAGTTCACTCTGCTGTATAAATGAGTACCTGACTACAGACAGAGGTGGACATATGAACGGAATAGTCTTGCAGTAATTGCAGTGTGGCTGTATGCTTCTCAGAGAAGTTGAGTTGGCGTTGGAATTAACAGTTCTGTTAGAGGGTGAAGTGTGAAGGACTGAATATCGCAATGTGTAAGAACGTACCTTTACCATTTCTTAAGCATAGGTAAAGTATGTTTTAGGGTCTCTATGCTGGCGTCGTTAACAACAGCAGTCTAAATTTTAGTGCTACGCCGAGGAACGGATGCTATCGTCTCACGACATCCATCATTCCGTCGCCAACGCGGAAGAATACACGAAGGCCATACCTTGGACAGTCTGTTATTACGTCACAAACGTCAAGGTAACATTGGTCTCAACATCACTCAGAAAAACGCCACATGCACGCTCACGCATCCCCCCACGCACACACGCATGCACATTCTTATTTCTGCAACAGGAACGGGACCATCATGCAAATCTTCCTGCATCGGATACGCTGACGGCAACTATCAGTCTTGTCTCGACTGTACCGTGTACGTGAGCTGTAATAACGGAGTTCTAGTAGACAACCGACCTTGCAATCCTGGGCTGGTGTGGAATGACAACGCGGTTAGATGTATGGCAACAAGTAATACTTGCACGGGTGAGTGACAACTTTTGGCGACCGAATTTCACGACGACTTAACTCTTTTTCACCAACCGCATCTTCTTGCGAGGAAGTTAACAGAGTTGACTGAGCCTCGCCAGTGGCTCATGAGAGATGGAACCCACAGCAGGTTAGACACAGTGGGGTGAACGAAATGGCCCAAGTTAACAGAGTTGACTGAGCCGCGCCAGTGGCTCATGAGAGATGGAACCCACAGCAGGTTAGACACAGTGGGGTGAACGAAATGGCCCAAGTTAACAGAGTTGACTGAGCCGCGGCAGTGGCTCATGAGAGATGGAACCCACAGCAGGTTAGACACAGTGGGGTGAACGAAATGGCCCAAGTTAACAGAGTTGACTGAGCCGCGGCAGTGGCTCATGAGAGATGGAACCCACAGCAGGTTAGACACAGTGGGGTGAACGAAATGGCCCAAGTTAACAGAGTTGACTGAGCCGCGCCAGTGGCTCATGAGAGATGGAACCCACAGCAGGTTAGACACAGTGGGGTGAACGAAATGGCCCAAGTTAACAGAGTTGACTGAGCCGCGCCAGTGGCTCATGAGAGATGGAACCCACAGCAGGTTAGACACAGTGGGGTGAACGAAATGGCCCAAGTTAACAGAGTTGACTGAGCCGCGCCAGTGGCTCATGAGAGTTGGAACCCACAGCAGGTTAGACACAGTGGGGTGAACGAAATGGCCCAAGTTAACAGAGTTGACTGAGCCGCGCCAGTGGCTCATGAGATATGGAACCCACAGCAGGTTAGACACAGTGGGGTGAACGAAATGGCCCAAGTTACGAAACGGCTGCGGGTGAATTCCAAGCCCGGTCCACGCGGCCGACAGGCCAACGTTCATAACATTTACGATTTAACGAAATGTTACGAGCTAACATTGTTTATGATTGAACATTTTATTAATGTATACATTCATTATGAATTACGGACATATCCGGAGTGTTTTTATAATATTATTAATTTATTATTATTATTTGTAATACTATTATTATATGATATATACTATAAACGTATATCAGTTATTTATGAAACACATTAAAATACTTTACCTCAAGAAAACCAAATGCTGGAAACAAATAAAGAAGAAAACATGTATGGAACCTACAGTATTCAGATGATATCACTTTGATAACAACATCAATGGAAGAACATTCCGTACTGAGCAATGTGAGATGAACGAGTCTGTTCTGGTTCGGTGTGGATCGATGTTCATCGTTGATCAGTTTCAGAACTCAGAATTAGAGGACATAAAGTAAAATTAGTGAAGGACCAGTGTAGATTTCGTATCAGAAAGTAGGAGAGACCGGAGCATTTCTCACAGCATGATAGAGAATGCTGCTTCGATGAGGTAGTCCTGTAGAAGTGTCTCTTTATAGTGAGTGAAAACCTGGGGGCTGTTTTACTTTGGTAAATCCACACATCGACGTAGAGTTGAGAAATTGATATCATAGGTTTTGCTTTTTCCTTCATCAATCACCTTTTGAACAGCCTCTTTCGTTTTCTCATTGTCAGCATTCCCAATTTTTCGTTTTGCTTGTTTTCTGTTGCGTACCATTCTGTGTGGTCACTGAAGTAATAGATAACGCATTGTCCATTAATAGGGTAGAGTTATAAACATGTATGACGCTGCAGGGCACCCCCAGGCGTAAGTTGGAAACATCACATATTCAGATTTCAGCATTTCCTTAAAGTGTATTCATTTATGAATAACATAAAAAACACAATTTAATCAACTGAAACAATGTTGATTAAATGTATATTTGAAATTATATTTTGACAAGAAATAAACCAAACTAAATCTACATGAAAACGATACAATACATTGGTGTCACGGAATTGAGCGATGCATAACGTTAGGACATGTAACTATAGAAAATACACTGATTTATGAACTTGGTGTACTGCAGCAGTCATAGTTTCTCTTAAAACTAGCTGATGGGGCATGTCAATGCGCATAGCAACAATACGTACGCATTGTTTACACTAAAGAGTGCCACATTACAAGGCCTAGTTTTGACAGTATATTATGATCATAAAATATACAAATAAACTATCTTAATGGAAACATTTAGGTCGTAAAAGTTTGTGAGAATAAATAAACTACAATAAAGCTGGTTTAAGTGAAATCGTGGTTTTGATGTGTTGAGCTTATTTATTCTCTATTGCAGCATTTATACGAAATTGTCGTCTCCTACTTACGTCTGGGTGTCCGATTTACTGTATCCCGAATGTACTCAATGCACACACGTGTAATTTTTCTACAAATGGTCGTCTGCAGCAGAAAGAGCACATGTTCGTTAACTTCATGAAACATCCCTCTACATGTGCTTGGTTTCTTGGTTTCTTATTCCTGGATGATCCATACTAAATCACAAAAACAACAGAGTCGTGAAATTTTACTTTTGATAGTGAAACCATACTTTACCTTGCTATTCTTCACCAGCGAGGTCTGTCTCGAACTGAAGCTGTAATTCAGATGGGGATTGTCTAGAGGCATAAACTGATGACATCATCTTGGGATTCCCATGTGTCAGTTTCTATAAATAGCCACATATTCACTGTGCCCCTGTCTCTCTACTCATTATTACAGAGGAATGGAATATAATTGTTATGTACAGATTATGTAAATGCTACCAGTGTGAATGTCTAAAAGCAAAATTGACAATATCTCAGAAGGGCGGGCAGGTAATAGTCACAAAACCAGTATGTATATAGTAAACATACTGTGACTATTACTGTTGTGGTCCTGTTACACATAGATTAAAAAATGTTGGACTATCGATAAGCCAATGGCTTCCTTGTGTCATGGCTTCCTTGTGTCATGGTCATTGTCTGACAGAACTCGCTTTACATATGATTTGCATATTACTTATATCTTACATTTTTAAATGTTTTGTCAAATTGTAATTACATATACACGATCATGTGTATATCATATCAGCTGGTACATACCTGCATGTCATACCTAGATTGTCGACAAATGCACAAACTTTACCAATTGATATATTCTGTCATTGCCTACCGCTGAAATTATGTTATAAATAGCACTCACATTAATTATTATTACATACAAGTCCTTCTCGGCGCCTTTCCACAATGAACATGGTTAACACCATATTCATATATTTTCTTTTTATGCTATGCCATTCTTGGCATTCTAATGCTTATATCAAATTTAGTAGAATTGTGAAACTTAAACCATTTTACATGGTAACGATTCCACTAACAAGCTTTAATTCTCATTGTATCTTAGTTTTGTTTTACTCACCAACTTACTCATCGGCTCGCACCAAGCAGAGTGTAGCATTAGCACATACACAGGATAATTATAATCAAACCTACCTTCATTTATTTGCTAAACATTTCACACACGTTTAGTGACTTAGCTACCTTAATGTTGTATTGTTTTCAATTTCAATGACTTTTGATGAAGTATTTCTCTCCTGCTTAAGGGTATCCAAGACAATTGTTTAAATAATCTTCTTGATACAAATGAAAATAATGTTGAAAATAATGAACCCCAATTGATACGGCGTTCATTATGATATCGATAAGTTTCACTTGTTAGCAAACAGTAATACAGATAAATTTAGTATCCTAAGTTCAAATATACAATTCATAAATGCTAAATTCAATTGAAATATTTGTTGAGCTCCTCAATACTATAAACTTTAAATTTAGCATTATATGTTTACAAGAGACATGGAAATTATAATTTATCTTAATTCAGTTTACAGGGATACGAATTAATAGCTCAAGGGAAAAACTGCAGTAACAAAGGTGGGTTAATAATATATGTAGATAAACAATATAATTATGCAGTAAAAAAATATTATCAATATGTACGAAAATTGGGAGGGGTTTATAATTCAAATAACTGGAAGCAACTTATCAAAGACTATTACTATTGGCAACATATACAGACCACCGAGATCATGTAATGAGAATATAAAAAATGTCATCGATGAATTTTCAGCGACTTTATCTACACTGGAAAATAAGAGTAATCTCATTATCACAGGGGACTTCAACATTAATTTACTCAAAATTAACGGAAATAGAATATATAATGATTTTTTTATACTATGACATCATACAGTCTCTATCCTAAAATTACATTTCCAACTCGCTTCACTAGAACCAATGGAACATTGATAGACAACGTTTTTCTATAAAGTAAATAAATTTGTATTAGACAAAACATCAGGGATCTTCACTAAAGCTCTTTCTGATCATCAACCATACTTCCTATTCATGGAAATCAATATAAAAACTAAACTTTCTCCTAAATTCATAAGAGTAAATTTACAAAATCAAGTAGCAATGAATAATGTAAACAAATTAATTAACTCTGAAGAAATCTACAAAACTAAATAAATGTCCTAAGGCTGATCCCAACTTAAATTACAACAAAATACATGAAGCATATGCCAATCAAAATCATGAAATTCAATAAATATTTAACAAGATTTAAAAAGTGATTTAACAAGATTTGCCAATAAAGGCAATGAAAGATAACAAATCATAGGGAGTGGATGGGATTCCTCCAAAATTACTAATGGAAACAGTAGAACAAATCAGTATACCACTTGCAAGAGTATTCAACTTGTCATTAAAAGAGGGAGTTGTTCCGTTTGAATGGAAAGAAGCAAACATCATACCATTATTTAAAAAGGGTTCGAGAAATAAGTCAGAGAATTACAGACCAGTGAGTTTAACATCAGTGATTTGTAAATTATTAGAAAGGTTAATTAAAGACCATATGGTGGAATTCCTCGTTAAGCATAAATTATTAAATTCATCTCAACATGGATTCCTTAAAGCGAGGTCATGCTTAACAAATATGTTATGTTTTTTGGAAGAAATCACTAAGTGGATAGACGTGGGATCGCCAGTAGATATTATGTACTTAGATTTTCAGAAAGCTTTTGACAAAGTGCCACATCAAAGTTGACTACTTAAATTTAAAGCCCATGGTATTGGGGATAGCATAACTGACTGGATAGAACAATGGCTGACTGACAGAAGACAACGAGTTGTAGTAGATGGAGAAGTTTCAAATTGGAAATCGGTTTTGAGTGGGGTACCTCAAGTATCAGTATTAGGACCTATATTATTCTTAATTTATATAAATGACTTGGACGACAGTATAACAAGTAACGTACTGAAATTTGCGGATGACACAAAACTGTTTAGAAAGGTTAATACTGATGGTGATAAACAACATTTACAAAACGATCTAGACAGATTAGTGAAATGGTCTGAGAAATGGCAGATGTTGTTCAATTTTGGGAAATGTAAATGCCTACATACAGGACATAGGCACTTGAATGTAAACTATAAAATGGGAGATACTGTTCTGGGTACTACTGTAAAAGAAAAGGACTTAGGAGTTACAATAAGCGCTGATATGAAAGTTTCAGAGCAGTGTGGTATTGCAGCACTATATCCAATCTACACTGATCCTTTTGTACTAAATTTACCTCATGTCCTCTAGTTCTGCTATCTTTCTTGAGTGAGAAAAACATATTTCTATCAATAGTTTCATACCCATTCAATATCTTATACACTTCAATCTGATCTCATCTTAACTTCCTTGTCTCTAGATTTGTTAAACCATTTAGTACAAGAGGAAGATGTAAAATTACAAAAGGCGATAAGGGAGCTGAGCAAGGGGGAATGTGTTATAATGGGTGATTTTAACCATGGCCATATACAATGGGAATCATTAGAGAGTACTGGAGGTGAAGACCATCAATTTCTACTTCTAACACAGGATTGTTTCCTTACTCAACATGTCTTGGTACCAACCAGAGGTGAGAATATGTTAGATTTAATTTTGTCAACTCAAAATTAATTAGTTGACAATGTTAAAGTACACGAACCTTTAGGTTCAAGTGATCATAACCAAATCCATTTTAATATAAAAGTAATAACAGGGAATGCATATAAAAACAATGGAGGAGGAACTTCAACAAAGGTAAATATAAAGAGATGAGAACATATCTAGCAAATATAGATTGGAATAACTTGCTGAAGAACAAGACAGCAACAGAATGCTGGACTTGTTTAAAATATGAGTTTGAGGGCATTATTGAGAAATTTGTTCCATTAAGAAAACAAGGAAAAAGGTCCAGGAAGAAACATCTGTCAAAAGAAGCTATTAGAAAAATTGCTCACAAACAGATGCTGTGGGGGTATATAGGCAAACTGGAAATGTAGAAGACTACACAAACTGCAAAGAGGCACTTAACCTAGTTACAACTGAAATTTAAAAAATCTAAAAGAACCTTTGAAAAAAATTGGCAGGTAATATAAAAAATTACAGCAAGAGTTTCTATGCTTATGTATGGAGTTCGAGACAAGGTCGGACCACTCGAAAACAACAGGGGAAACATAATTTCAGAAGAGTTTCAAATGGCAGAGGTCCTGAATGAGTATTTCAGCTCAGTTTTTACCACAGAAGATATCAGCTCACTTCCAGTTCCATTTACTAAATCTGAGGGCAATAAATCAGAACATTTGGGGCAGTTATTTGTAACTCCTGAAATGATAGAAAAGAAAATTAAGAAGATGAAAGATAATAAATCATCTGGAGTTGATGGGATACCACCAAAACTGCTTAAGGAAATTGTTGAGCAAATTAGTACACCACTTACAAAAGTGTTTAACTTGTCACTAGAAGAAGGAATAGTTCCTGCAGAACGGAAAGAAGCAAACATTACACCGTTATTTAAGAAGGGATCGAGGAACAAAAAAGAAAATTACAGACCAGTGAGTTTAACATCAGTTGTATGTAAATTACTCGAAACATTAATTAGAGACCACTTGGTGGAATTCCTTGTAAAACATAAATTAATAAATACATCTCAACATGGGTTCCTAAAAGGAATGAGTGGGGTACCACAGGGATCAGTATTAGGCCCTATACTGTTTTTAATATATATATATATATATAAATGATTTGGAAGATGAACTATCTAGCAAAGTACTCAAATTTGCAGATGATACAAAAGTATTCAGAAAAGTTACTAATGTTACAGATAAACCAAGTTTACCGGATGATCTAGATAAATTAGTTAAATGGTCAGAAAAATTGCAAATGTTATTCAATTTTGGGAAGTATAAATGCATACACATAGGACATGGAAAAATGGGGGATGCTGTTCTAGGTAGAACCACACAAGAAAAGGACATAGGTGTAAAATTTAGTGCTGACATGAAAGTTTCAGAGCAAAGAGGGATTGCTGCTTCGAAAGGAATTCAAATTCTAGGGCTAATTTGGAGAACTATTACGTATAAGGAGAAACAGCTAATTGTACCCCTGTACAAAGCAATATTTAGACCACATTTGGAATACTGCATACAAGCATGGAGGCCGTATCGTAAGAAGGACATATACAAGCTAGAAAGAATAGAACGAAGAGCAACTAAAATGATTCCAGAATTGAGAGACCTTAGTTATGAAAGCCGCTTATTACAATGTGGTTTGACAACACTAGAGACCAGGCGACTAAGAGGAGACCAAATAGAAGTGTTTAAAATAGTGAATGGTTATGAGGATGTTCATAGGAATATGTTCTTAAAACTTAAAGAAGGCAGTACAACCAGAGGACACAAAGCAGCATTAGTTAAGGAACAGTGTAGGTTGGACATGAGAAAGTACTCTTTCTCACAGAGGGTGATAAATTAATGGAACAAACTGCCAAATGATTGTGTTGATGCTAGTAGTGTGAATATGTTTAAAAATAGAATTGACAGATATATGATAAGGGCGGGCTACACATAGATGAGAACATTGTTGGACTCTCCATAAGCCAATGGTTTCCTTGTCCACTTGCCATCTGGAACTTGTTGTTTTGGATGGCAATCTTGTTAAATTATTTCAGGCGTTCTTTATATCTAAGGTCTCTCGGTTCTGGAATAATTTTAGTTGCTCTCCTCTGTATGCGTTCAAGCGTATTTATATCCTTCTTACGATATGGTCTCCACGCTTGCATACAGTATTCTAAATGAGGTCTAACTATTGCTTTATGCACAGGTATAATTAGCTTTTTCCTTGTATATAATACGTTGCAAATAAATTCAATAACTATTTTACAAGTATACCTCAAACTATTGCACAAGGGATTCAATATGATGGCAATAAGGATTATAGTTATTACTTAAAAAAGCGAGTTTACTCTGATTAAAAGACATATACAAAGAAACTGAAAGAAAATTATAGAAAGCCTTCAAACAAAAAACAGTTGTGGTTGTGGTGGAATTTCTTCAAAACTGTTTAAAATAATTGAACCTGCCATCATTAAATCATTAATACTATTAATAAACCATGAATATGTTCATTGCGGACGAGACTGATATAGAACTGATGCCAAAGTTCAAATGCGTAGGCTCAGTAGGGGAAACCGGGGTTATTTATTAAAATGTTCAGCTAAAGTCGTCACTTTTTGTGGAAAGTGTGTTAGAGGTATTATTTCTGTCGACGTATACATGAAATGTATTATTTTTATTAATAAAGTGTACCATACCAATGACATTACATATTATAGTTAAGTAAATATGTGAAGTTTCTCAGGCGCGGTCGACTGTAACAACTAGCCCCATCATACGGGGCACGTTGTTACAGCAAAGAACGCGTGGATCGCAAAGCAAGTGTCATTCTTACATGTTAATGTTACTTCATTAATTGGATTATACACCCTTATACATCTTAAACACAATGTGCATAACAATGTAGGTGCTCACAGCTTCATAGACAGTTTGTCTTGCTTACTTGCCAAATGGGACACATTCCCCAGATTCTGACATAACAAACAATTGTGAATGGAATATAGGTTATTGAATGGAGTAGGCAGTAATGAATGACACTACATCTGTAGTGCGAGTTATATTTGATTGATAGGCACGAACATCCACATTTCAACGAATCTTGCCATTTTTATTAACTGCTCAAATAGGGCTGTGCTATAAAGGTTTAACAAGATCGTCATCCAAGACAAAATACTCAGACAAGTCGAAACAGTAGCCATTGGCTTATCGAGAGTCCAAACACATTTTTTTATCTATGTGCCCTTCTGAGATATTAGTCAATAGTATTTTAAGCACATTCACATTGCTAGCATTTACAGTGCTTGTTATAAACCAGTACGTCAGGTATCACATGTGAAACAAAGCATTCACACGTCGTGATTAAATAAATTCAGTTATTTCAATAATTATCAGCACACAACTCGCTGGCTGAGCCATTGGTGCGAGCCGCCCGAACGTTGTTACAGTTGTAACAACTTGCCCCAATATAATTATAACAACTTGCCTCAAACGCAATTTTTGCAGATGAATGCATGTCGACGATAACAAATCCTGAATATTGCTTTAGCCTCTACTGCGTGAGAAAAATTTGTAGGTGCTTAAAATGTCGTTTTTGTCAACACCTCGTTAATGTCGTCTTCTTAACTCCCAGTGTTTGGACAGTGTGTCCGCTGGTGGACTTCCAACCAACTGTCAATGAATGCTCCACATGCGGGCAATAATTTCCCATATGCGTGCAATAAAACGACCATGTAACAACCTGCCTCTCAGTGCAAACAACTAGCCCTACGAACGATACAACATCAGTTGAAAGTAGAGTCAGGCTTGCTTACATCTTACTTACTTACATAAAACATCTTGCTTACATAAAAAAACGATGACATAAGTATAAGGTCAACACACACAGTCATGCACGCACACACGCACGCACACACGCACATACACGCACGCCAGCACATATGCACAGCACACACAATATTTAGTTAATGTATACGCACGCACGCACGCACAGGAACAGGAACAGGAACAGGAACAGGAAATATTTATTCGTCCCAAAAACAACAAAACAGAGTATTCAACACAAAAACCATACAATATATTACATCTATGTCGACATAAGAAAACGAAGTGGTAAGAATATAGAGTACGGTCTGAAAATAAAAGATAATGTCATATAAGGGACGGGAGACTCCTACTAAGACTAAAAATTAATCGCTAACGTAGGAGCCACCCTGTCAATTAATATCACCCGTTATTAATATAAAAAAAAAAAAATAATAATAATAATAAAATAATATATATATATATATAAAAATACCTATAAATATTAATGCATAATTACTGGATGAACAAAATTAATATAGATATTAATATAGATATGCCGGTATATTACAAATGCCAATTATATTCCTACAACCAGATATACAAACAGTGATTTTTTTTAACCAAGGAGGAACGGATATATAGTCAGTCATGTTGACATATATAACAATTTTGGATTGCACATTGTTCAGTATATGTATTCAGATAATAAAGTTTGATATAATTTGAGAAACCGTGTAAACTGTGAGTGGTGACCTTGTCTTTTAATAAATCAGGTGCATTATTTATGGTATGTGGCAAACTGTACCTAAGACTTCGTTTAGCAAACTCGTTATGTACCCTGATCGTATGTATATTATATTGACCACGTGTATTAAAGTTGTGAATACTATTGTTTTGATCAAGTGGTAAGTTTTGCAGGTAGACAGGTAGTTTATTGTTTGAAAATTTATGATATAATTTTAGTTCCTGCAATTTTAGAATGTGCTCTACTTTTAGTAAATTAAGACTTTTGAACAGTGGATCGGTATGAGCATTATATTTGCTTAAACATATAATTCGGACGGCTTTCTTTTGAAGTTTTTTTATTCTATCACATCGATAGCCCCAGGCCGTTAAGCCATAGTTTAGATGTGACAATATCAAAGTGTTATACAACATAATCTTTATATTAAGTGGTAACAATCGTTTGAGTTTATTTAGGATACCTATAATTCTGGAGCACCTATTTGAAATTTTGTTGATGTGGCTTTGCCAGTTTAATTGTTCATTAAAACTTATCCCTAGGAAATTAAACTCATCTACTCTATCAATGTATGTATTATCTATTTTTATATTTAGTGGATTTATCATATTAATTCTTCTAGCCGTTTTGAAGATCATATATTTAGATTTATTTACATTTAGAGATAATTTGTTTAATTTAAGCCACTCATTAATTTTGTCCAGTTCTGTGTTGATTAAGAATTCCACATTTTCATTTTTGCCATATTGTGCGAAAGAATCTAAGGTACTTGAAAGTGTCGTGTCATCGGCGTACATAATAAAGTTGAATTTTGGACTGGATTGGGCAAAGTCATTTATGTAAATTATAAATAACAAAGGGCCTAGAATTGATCCTTGAGGTACGCCTGTGGAGATATTAAGCCTATCTGATTGGGCGTCTTTAAATTCAACGTACTGTTTTCTATTTGTTAAATAATTTTTGAACAGGTCTAAAGCTACTCCTTCCACGCCATAAAACTCTAGCTTATCAATTAATATTGAGTGATCCAGAGTGTCAAAAGCTTTTGACAGGTCCAAGTCAATATTTATAGGTATTTCCTTATTATCCATACGTGTCAATATCCTGTCAATTAATTCAAGAGCGGCAAATTCCGTAGAATGTTCCTTTCTAAATCCATATTGGTTATCGTATATAAGTTTATGTCTTTTTAAGAAAGAATTTAGCTGGTCATAAATAATTGTTTCGATTACTTTTGAAATTGCAGGTAATATTGATATTGGCCTGTAGTTGCAGAATAGGGTTTCGTCCCCTTTTTTATAAATTGGTATTACTTTGGCAGTTTTTAGTTTATCGGGGAAGACACCCGTAGTTAATATTTGATTTGTGATTAAACTTAAAGATTTTGTCAAAACAGGTTTAATTAACTTTAGAAGCCTTGAAGAAATACCGTCAAATCCGCAACTTGCTTTTGGGTGCATATCATCTATTGTTTTAGATATTGTTTCTTCATTAATAAGTTGAAAATTAAATACATTGTTATGGTTTCCATTAAGATAATATCTGAAAGTTTTATTTGTGGAATTTTGTATTTGGTTGGCTAAATTTGGGCCAATATTGGTAAAATATGAATTAAATGTGTTTGCAATTGCCGTTTTATCTGCTATAATATTTTCGTTATAAATAAAGGCATTGGGGAACGTTTTCTTTTTGTTTGTTCTAGAAAGAATACCATTAATTGTTTCCCATGTTTTTTTAATGTTATTTTTGAATTTGTTAAAACATGATTCGTAATGTATGCGTTTAGCAGTACGTATGCTTTTTTTAAGGATAGTATTATAGGTAGTCAGGTTGATCCGAATTGCAAAGTATTTTGGTGATTCTGGTCGAGTAGTTTTTAGTGTCTCATATAATTTATCTCTGTATCGAATGGATTTGAGCAGACCTAACGTAATCCAGGCGGATTTCTTATGTTTGTATTTTTTTAGTTTAACTGTTTTATATGGCATATGTTTATTTTTTGCACATTGCATTACGTCATGTAGGATATCATAATTTATATTTGGGTTTGCATTAGGAGATTGGTCGAGTTTATTGTAAACATTTGATGAGAAAACCTCGTGTATAAAATCAGATATTGAATCAGAGTTCTGTACAGTAATTTTTATATATCTTGGTAAAGGTTTTGTGTGGGAAACTGTATTTAGAAAAGTGAAATATGGTTGGTGGTCTGATAATTGCTTAGTTAAAATGCCTGATTTAGGCTTCATTGTAGATTTAGTTAATTTGCAAAAGAAATTATCAATTAGGGTTCCATTATTTTTGGAGAGCCTAGTAGGAAGTGTGATGTGGGGGTAAAAGCTATATGATATTAAAGTATCAAAAAATTCCGCGAATACTTCTTTTTCATTTATTTTCAAAAGATTTATATTGAAGTCACCTGCAATAATAACATCTGAGTTTGTTCTGTCAAATGATGAAGTGATAGGTGTGAATTCGGAAAGGAATTGTTTATAATTTTCGTTAAGGTCTCTTGGGGGCCTGTAAATGTTACCAATTGTTATATCTTTAGATAGCCCACCACCAGTTACTTTAATAAATTGACCTTCCCAATTGTCATACTGATTAAGAGACAAAATTACTTTGTAGTTAAATGTTTTGCTTAAATACATGACCAAACCACCTTTATTACTACATGATTTGCCTTGTTTAATGCACTGATATCCGTCAAGTTGTAAATGACCCATAGCATCATTCTCGGAAAGCCAGCATTCCTGAAAACATATTAAGCTAAATTTAAAGTTTATCCGGTTAAGTTCCTCTAAGAAAGCTTCAATTTCGCTGAATTTTGCATTAATAGATTCTATATTTGAAAATTAGTATACTAAACCGTTCGTTATTTCTTTCTGCTAGTAATTTAAAGTTGTCAAGATCATAATAGGAGGAATGATGTATTGGTTGAAAATCGTCATCAGTTGCCTCATTTAGCTGTAATATATTAAATAAAGAATTTACGTTTACACCTCCTTGAAACCGGAGAAATGAATCGTTATCTAACATTCTTTAAATGAATAATTATGGTTGAAAAATATGCAGTAATAATCGACTGTCTTCTGTAAACGAAGTCTTATTTTCCCATAGTGATCCGAAGTTGGCATTCTCCATTCTGTGTAGCAAGTTACTATATCAGTCATCATACATGTCTGTGCCACAATAAGAGTAAAAAAAAAAAGAGATATATAGAAAAAACAAAAACATTATAAATGAGACGTATCATGACCGGACGTATCCAGGCCGGTCTTCCCATTGGTATGATATCATGAGAACACTGCAATTAATTAATTGGCATTACAAGTTATGTTATCCCATAGATACATGTGAAAATAAATATGCAGTACCAGTGGGAAAAAAAAAAAAAACCTGCAAATGAGTTTGCATAATTCCCATCGCACGAAAAATCAAATGCATTATTTAATACAGGAGATATTTAATACAGGAGACAAGTACACAAGCACACAAGCACATACGCACACGCACACACGCACACACACGCACACGCATGCACATGCACACACACACGCACGCAGATACGCACGCACGCACACACACACACACACACACACACACACACACACACACACACACACACACACACACGCACGCACGCACGCACGCACGCACGCACGCACGCACGCGCGCGCGCACACACAATCACACATTACATTTCCATTAACTCCGCATTAATCGTTTGCACAATATGTTTCGATCTCTCGCGTGAGAACAGTTATATGCTGTACACATAGATATGTCACGACTAATGCATATCCCAATGTCAGCAAATCCGTCATTTGACTTGTTTTTCAGCATGCACAGATGATATCATAGATCATGCCAGCACATATATATTTCAAATGAAATCGGTAGGCGGCAGCTTCGACAGGAAATCGTGCCTCGAATTGTGTTTGAAAGACTTAACATGTAAGGCCGCAGTAATACACGGGAACACTTGTTTCTACAACGATGAAAATATCATGGACTTGCAATCAGCAACCGGCTTCACTACAATGGTTATTCGCTTACGATGCCCAGGTATGCGTGTGAAAGCAATTTCAGCTTAGACTGATGCATTTTATAGCTCCAAAACATACACATAACAGTTCGAACACATGCACACGCACATTTATATATATATATATATATATATATATATATATATATATATATATATATATATATCTGCAGTGTTTTAAGTTTTAATCAGCTCCTCAAATTGACTTTGTTCATTTTATATGATATATTTATATATATATATATATATATATATATATATATATATATATATATATATATATATATATATATATATATATATATATATATACATATATATATATATATATATATATATATATATACATATATTTATATATATATATATATATATATATATATATATACATATATATATATATATATATATATATATATATATATATATATATATATATATATATATATATATATATATACATATATATATATATATATATATATATATATATATATATATATATATATATATATATATATATATATATATATATATATATATATATATAAAAACCTTTACTTAATATGTCACAGGCCATTAAAACTATATATATATATATATATATATGTACAAATCCCAGGGTAGGGCGACACCAAATAAATTGCCACCTTTGGGCGACACTTTGTATATCTTAATTAAGCAAGTTTAAAAAAATACATTTTGCTATATGGTATATATTTGTCCAAACTAATATATTAGAGATCGTTTTTAAAATGTTACTTACAATACAAAGATATACATTTGGTGTCGCCCAAAGTGTGTCGCCCTAAGGTAAAGTTCAACAGGTTCATGAAAAAAATCAGCCGTTAGGCGACACAGAGTATATGTCGCCCAAAGATCAGTGTAAATATATGTGTATGCGTGCGTGCGTGCTTGCGTGATGCGTCGCCCAATGGCGAAACAATTTATATGTTGCCTAACGATGAATGCAAAAATATAGGCTATATATATATATATATATATATATATATATATATATATATATATATATATATATATATATATATAACATATTGCGTAATAGTGATACGTTTCGTGTGTCCGTGGGATAATAAGCAAGCTACATAGTTTACAATATATAAGCACAACACCACTATACGACTAATATACCACGGAATATCTAAGCACCTTATTTATTCATACCAGATTGCATCAAACAATCAAACTATGCAGATTAAATAATCGATCATCCTCTATTTTGCACAAGATTCATAACAGATAGGCACACAGAGACAGACAGAAAAAACAAATGTTTTATTTGTGTAAATTTCGATATGAATGATTTCATCAGCATAATCATATAGAGTGTTCATTATAAACAAAGTAAACATTGACATGCCGGCAATATTGGCAGAATGAAGATCATGCGCGCATAACTAAGACGTTCATAATGATACATAACGGAATTTACACGGCCAAATAAGAACATATTTTAAAGCTGTGTAGCACACTGGAGTCTATGGTCGAGTAGCTATTGTAGAAGCCACACAATGTATAAACATTATTCAACTCAAATTTGTTTCGTACACTTAATGTATAGAGAAAGTGCGGTTAGGCACAATGCCTGATGAAGGGGCATAACGCACACTGCATGTCTAGCTACACGGCTCGACAATAAAACAGTTCTTCACATTCGATTAGAATACCGTTGCAGCAAACGACATATACGCAATAGTCGGTATGCCAAAAAAGGCCGAGTAGTTTATAGTAAAGACACTAAATCAAACGAACTTGTTTACTTTCAGGTAAGGGATTGATTAATTAGTAGTTCCAGTAACGGTTCTTAAGAAGATTATAATAACTATGACTAGAATATGCATCCATAAACCAATATACTCAAGTGTACCAAAAGTACCATCACATTTATAACTAGTAACTCAAACCCAGGAGTGGGCGTATCCCCCATATTGAGGATATCCACTAAAATGGCTATAACTTTTATGATATTGGACGTAATGAACTACGCGATGCATCAGCTATAATAGATACATAGCCAAATGATTTTCACAGGAACTTATTTCCCTTCCTCCCTCCCCTTCCTCTCCCTGTCTTTCCCTGTCTCCGTCTCCGTCTCTCTCTCTCTCTCTCTCTCTCTCTCTCTCTCTCTCTCCCTGCCTCTCTCTCTCTCTCCCTGCCTCTCCCTGTCTCGTGCTATCTCTCCATGTCTCTCTCGGTCTCTCACTTCCTCTCCCTATCTCTCCCTGTCTCTCCCTCTCTTTCCACGTATTTCCCTGTCTCTCCCTATCTCTCCCGTTCTCTCTATGTCTCTCCCCATCTCTCACTGTCTCTCTGTGTCTCTCCCTGTCACTCCCTATTCTCTCCCTATCTCCTCATGTCTATTTGTGTCTCTCCATGTCTCTTCCTATATTTTCTTTATGTCCCTATGTCTCTCCCTGTCTGCCCCTTTCTCTCTATGTCTCTCCCTTTCTCTTCATATCTCTCCCTTTCTCTCTATGTCTCTCCCTATATATCCATGCCTCTCCATATCTCTCCCTGTCCCTGTCTCTCCTTGTCTCTCCCTGTCTCTCCCTATTTCTCCCTGTCTCTCCATATCTCTCCATGCCTCTCCCTGCCTCACTAATTAAGTTTGCATAGACAGCCACCTTTTCTTGAATAGCTGCTGTTGCTTGCTCTGCTCGTTCATGATTTTTGTTCTTAGTTGCGTCACAGAGCAGTCGAGCTTCGTTTCGGAAATGAACGTGACAAGTTCTGCCTTGCCTGTTGAAAGATATGTGCTTAAATAGTTATTATATATAACATCATATCATGGCATTATATATAATATATACATTTATATATATATATATATATATATATATATATATATATATATATATATATATATATATATATATATATATATATATATATATATAGCATCACATCATATCACACAAAATAATGTAGTAATCTACATACCAGTTGTTATTGGCGTCAACTACTAAAGTGTAATTTAGGTGTGGTAGTTCGGATTAATGCATCAATCAATTTTACAAACGTTTAATGACAACTAATAAATAAATCAACTTCGTTTCCTAGAGCCAGCTACCAGATATTGCAATAGAACCATGCTGTAAATTGGCAATGGTAAGCAGAGGTTTATTCAGCAATATTAGTTTCTTGCATTTGATGTAATCATGAACAAAACAATATTCAATAAATTATTGTGTTGTACTTACTAGGCAGTTTCTTTCCTCCTGTAAGCGTGATCCACGCGGCGAAGGCTTCTCTTATTCTATGGGTGGTCTCGTTTGACCACCGGTAATAGGTCCTCGCTGGAACGAATACAATTTTTTTGCAATGTGGTTTAAAAGCATGTGTTTTACTGTATGCGTAAAAAACAGGTCAGATAAACAAGTTAATTGTGTGGCAATCACAATTTTAGGGGTGCTATTGTAGCCACGAACACATTACATAATAACAATAATAGGAACAATGATATTGCGCGGATGGCATTATATACGACATATCTGTAAACCGAATAGTTTTTTTAAACGGTTGGGTGATATTAGCAACAATTCAGCAGATAGTGATTAAATATGGCCTGGGGTCGTGAACTCTATTTACATTTCGTGAACTGGTATTCACATCTACATATTTACCGGTACTCGCGACATTCTTTTCATCGATTCCTGAAGCCGATTCATCTGATTCAGCGACAGGAACCGAAGATAGGGTGTCATCAGAAGTGTTAGGTCGGCAGATCTCTTTATGTTTGTGGAACTGCTTTTTGCTGTAGAAGCCTTTACAATTGGAACAGCAGCACATATCGCTCGAACCTTTCCTTTCCCGTTGGTATGCAGGTACAGACTGTGTAGCCTGGAACATGTTTTCTGTGAATATACATTCTTTTCTGAGTTCTGCAAATGTGTGTACTCGCTCTACTGACGTTGTAGAAGGTTTCAATGCTTCTGTGACTTGTGGCTCAGCTTTGTGCACTGTAGACATGTGTCGCGATAGACGTGACTGCCACACTTTGCAAAAGGGGCATTGGCGTTGAGGTTTCACATATTTCATATCTGCAAACACATTACATAGAAGTTGAGGCTTAACAAGTATGTTTGTTACAATAATTGTCAGAAGGATACAGCATAGTAAGTGAGGACATGTTATCGGCTTCTTCTGAAAATGATTACTACTATTTCTCTTCGTAGTTTCATGTGAAAAATTACTTACATGCATCCTTATTTATATTTATCAAATCATATATGACAATTAGTAAGACAGAAACACTAATTGTTACACATCATGACTACATGCCTTTCTTCTTTGAATGTGTCTGCATGTGCACAGTGTATCCGCCTTTCTTTTTGAATGTCCTTCCACAGATGCTGCATTCGAAAGCTGAAAATAAAATCTCCAATTTAGAAACGTTTATTGCGACATCCAGATTCGTAGAAAATATATGTTCATGACACAACACTTTTTTGGAAACTGGTGATTTACTTACCTATGGCCTGCTGATGTACTCTTATCGGAGTCGTCTCACTGCGAGCGTCGTCTCGACTGGCGGCCGATGGTGTTCGTCCTGTGGAAGTTGTCTCGTATTGAACGGGTCATTGAAATTACACAAATAACGTATGCTTTATTATTGATGGGAATGATAGATCAATTATTTTCATTGCGACAACATTTGTTTTAGGAAACTTGTGATTTACTTACCTATGGCTTGCTGATTTACTCTTATCGGAGTAGTAATCATTTTATGTCCCGTAATAACTAAATAAATGTAAAATCAATAAAACACACTAACCTTTTAGTACAATTCCGTCTTTGTCGAGGCCTACTTTGATCCGCCACACAGAATTTTCCCTTGCCGACTTTTGTTTCTTCTAAAAAACATTAATCAACTATGCATAGGCCATACCCACAATCGTATATGCAAAGTATTTTAGGGGCTATACATAAAGTACGTCATGCTATATCTGGACATTTTTTATACCCCTCTACCCCTTGTAACATTTCGTAGCGCTGGCCTGTACACCCCCCAAACTACGTACGTTCTGAGAAACACTCCCTACCTATTTTGCATACATCTACTTAAAAATTTGTTGCATGTCTGTATTGACGCATTTCTCAAAGGGTAATATTGATATATACCCAAAAAGTAGCACAAACAATTAGTCCTAGCAGTCTGATATTGGCAGCTACACGAGCATATTTGTAATCGCTCCGTAAAGCTTGCCCAGACTCTTCCACCCCGAGCATGATTTCTTCGGGAGGTTTGTATTTTGACCGGGAGATAGTAATTTATGATCAGGAGATCGTGAGGACTCCCACAAATGCGTTAGAAGTGACACCTCTGCATATTCAGCAACATCACCTTCAAGTTGCCAGTGATGTCGAACAGAGCACACGTGGTTATGAAAATTAATTGATTTATACATGGGGCCCTGCACAGTTGTTGAACATGTTGGCTTCATAGATTTACATTCCTACACACAACCGCTTTAGGTTCCAAAACGGACGAAAGTAACTTACCTGTGGCCCGCCGTTTTCAGCCAAACTTCTTTCAAGCTGTGGACGAAACATGAGACAATTTGATCAAATTGGCTGATATGTACATGACGGATGGGCTTCATCTAAGTGGAAAGGGGGCAGCAGTATTTGCGGATGGACTCACAGCAGCAGTAGACAGTGGCATTGGTAGCATAACAAGTTAAAACAAAATTGGCAGGTAATATAAAAAAATTACAGCAAGAGTTTCTATGCTTATGTAAGGAGTAAACAGAAAGTTCGAGGTAAGGTCAGACCATTGATTGTGTTAATGCTATTAGTGTTGTTTAAGAATAGAATTGACAGATATCTGATAAGGGGGAGGGCTACACACAGATGAGAAAATTGTTGGACTCTCGATAAGCCAATGGCTTCCTTGTCCAGTTGCCATCTGGAACTTATTGTTTGGGATGGCAATCTTGTTAAATCTTGTTAAATCAAATAGTGGTCTCCGGTAGGCTGATGGTGCAGAATCATGTCCTAAATTATTTCTGAGAAATGGCACATGTTGTTCAATTTTGGAAAATGTAAATGCCTACATACAGGACATGGGAACTTGGACAACATTATATTGGCTATACTGTGCATTCCTTAAAGCGGGTGAAACGTCATCAACAAGTAACGAGTAATTGGATGTCGTGGTCATGTGTTATTACAATAAGTTGTTTGTGTGAATTCACTGCTTCCTCAACTGATTTATCCTATCGCAAATCCGCTTCATTGGTGTCCAAATATATAGTGTATGAATAGTTTATGTAACACCCACAGTTTATTTAATAAAAAAATGCATATTGTTGTTCGTCGTTAGATCTGGTGAGGATAAAAATAATGGATATCTAAAATGGTAAACAATGTGTGGGTCAATGCTGATCATGGGCGGGACCTCCATCCTCTCGCTGATCACATGACAAAGTTACGAATTTCACCATGGAAAAAATCGCGATTTTTCAGCATTTCGATTTTCGCTTCAGTAAATGCTTGAACAAGCATTAACTAATTTAATAGTTTGTCTAATGATTTCACAAAAACCTAAATACAAAAGTTGCACAAACGAGCTAGCATGTTGTAGTGGATACTATAGGTAGGTTTGGTTTTTCGCAAACTTAATTTGAAATGAGACTAGCAACAACATTGAATTGATTAAGCACCTTTAACAATCTTCGGGTTTTATAATGGTATTGCTGCGTCATCTGAAGACCACCTTTTTGTCCTCTCTTATGCCCATTAGCTTTTCCACGTACTTTTCCAACTGTTAACAACATGATGTTGTAAACGGGTTTGAGACTGCCCAACCCTTTAGTTTGACGCACGGTTGATCAGGACCACTCAACTATATAATCCATGGTAGGGCTTAGTGTTAAACATGCAATCGTACTTACCATTCGTTTGCCACGACTTAAAGCTGCCATTTCTCAATTTCCTCATGGATTCGAGACCGTCAGTTACTGTGAAAATGCGCTTGTCACTGTACTATATGCGTAGTTCTTATTCTGCTTCAAGACACCTGAGTACTAGATCTTATATTCGAAGAAGTCTACGATGTCACTGTTCTAATTGGCTCACATTTTCATCCAATAAGTAAACTTTGTGACATGAGCCATTTATACATGCGTGACACATACTATGGCGCTATAATAATGACATTTAGGAGGAGTTGGATATTTGAGTGACGTATTTCTACAACCAGCTGGCAGTGAAAACAAGCTGAGTATTCATGTCCACAGAATTACTGACTGACATACTCTCATCAGTGTCAAATCCCTAGATGGAATGTATAAGCTAGCCTGGTTAGTTTTATTGTATGTTCTGGTGCTATGTCGATGGCATTCAGAACAGCCTGCATCGCACTCCAGGAGGCTGCTGACAGCCAGATTAGATCTTGACTCTCGCCTTAATTGACTGCATTTCACATAATTCACAGTTCTTGTTCTGTCGGTCGTGCGCAGTCCAGATGGACCAGGTGTGAGAGTTACCTACCCACTCCACAATGCGATCAGTGTTCTTGGAAGCTTTTGCCTGTGATTTCGCGCAGAATGCCAGCATGTGGAATTGTTAGACAAATGTGTGTGGAGGGAACCAATAACACATTTAATAATATTACTAAGTCTTCTAATAGCCATTACAGGAAGACCTATATACAAGTTTATGACATAGATTTGAAAGTTGACTCAAATGACGAATTATTAGTATTGAATTTGAAATAATAGATTTCTATACTAAAACAAATAATGGTTATGTTTTAAACATTTTAAAGGGGCTTTAAAGCATAGAGTGGTAATATAGCCGTATGCTTTGGCCAAGGCGCGTTCAGGGGTGTGCACAACTGAACCTTTGTTAGCAAAAATGTTAATTGCGTTAGCAAAATAATGCTTGAATGCGCTCAAATAAAAACACATTTCGCAAGAATAATTCGTATAATTGAGGTCTGAATTCGCATTTGTTGCACAATGTGTATGTATGCACACTTCTGGGAGCTTAGTCGGGTGGCCAGTCTGGTGCCATCGCTTTCATACACCAATTGTGTTTTTCACAAGTATATGAAGTTGGGAACACCTACATTGTTATGCACACTGTGAAATGAAAACTTTGTTAGTTCTACAACACAAGAATAATAACATAAGACAGTGTTATGAATGAGTAAGCATCAAACTTTATTGTCATAATGCCAAAATAAATAATTGGTATTGATTACTTGCACATGCACTGGCCATGAAGTAAACTAACTAGTTAGTGTCACTGGTTGTTGTGCTTACAAGTGTCAGTTGGCTCTACCAGTCCAATTCTCTGCTGCCACAAAGTGCACAGTAACATGACACGAGTCATTAGCCTATCTTAGAAGCCATGTTGTAGCAGGCAGTGACCACACAGTGACATGCACTGTGACCACAATTACTCTGTCTTGAGAGGATGTATTAGTACCTGCCAATGCTCTGCACTACAGCCTGACTGTGAAAATATGCTTATTGAAGTCCAGCGTAGATTAAAATAGGCCAAAGAATGCCATTTAGATTTATTAATTAAGGAGCAGGAAATTAGGCAAGCACACATCATAAAAATAAGATACATCAAATAATCTCAGCAAGCATGCCGGGACCCCAAAAGGTGTTTACATATAATTAGTAAATCATGCCCATCAGCTACCCAATACCAGTACTATATGTACAACTACTGACTTAAATACAATTCCCATGGTATCGGTGGGGGTCACTCCGCCCACTCCATGTAATGACAAAGTGGACTAACCATACACATACATGTACAAACAGAAAGGTTGGGGTACTCAATCCCCCCCAGCCAAACATGATAAATGAAAAAAGTGAGCTAACCACCCAAACATTCGTGAACAATTCATAATGAAAATTATGGTACCACAACACACAATGTATAAAGGTGTTACGTACCTAGACATTAGTCAACGAATAACTACTAACACATCAGACCGAGAGGTAGGGCCAAACAGCCACACAAATGTACTCATAGAAAGTACCCGCACTAAAAATCCTGTGTACACTACTGAAAACACAGTGGCAGTGGAGGGAAAAGCGTTAATGCAAAACCTTGTGTACCGAACTATAACAGGGAAAAGTGTCAAAAAATTCAAAAACTTTGAGAACTACCTCTCTGTCTTCAGTGTTTCACCGTGTACATAATGTACAACTTGATTTATTAGATAACAACTGGGTAACAACTTTTAAAGCAGAATTCGAACACGCTCAAATCACCAAGAAATTTACATCTACCTTCCACTACAAGTTTACATTAGTGAACTTTTTCAACCTGCCTTAATCCATTGCAGCAACTGTTTGTATACTTAAAAGTGTGCCACTTTTTACCACACTTGACTCAATTTTTACTTAGTAATCCTTTACTATAAGGTTGGCCAGCAGTCTCTCTCACTAGTAGATTCCACTGATTACATCAGGGATAGGAGCAAAGTCTGTAATTAATTAAGATCAACAAGCCAGCAAAAAAAACAGTGTCCAGTGACTGGACACTGTTTGACACAGATGGTGATGATTAATACATAGAAATGGAAGGACATGTGAATTTATAGTCACTGTCTACCAAATGTTATAATATAATATCAAATTGAACGACAGAGAACCTGTTTCATAAAGCTAGAGTTGGTGGGCATAGGCCCACTCAGAACCGAATAAATAGCCAATCTGAACCCAGGTCCAGTCAATTTATTTAAGAATAGCTAAATTATGAACTGACAAGTATTCTCAATAATAAGTAGACATGTTTTAATGGCAGCGAAAAGTAGTGCAATATTCTGGTGATTATGCCCACAACCAGGAATGTTTTGTGCAGTAATTGCAACACAGCAGGATTTGAACCTGCTCAAATCACCAAGAAATTTACATCTACCTTCCACTGCAAGTGCACATTAGTGAACTTTTTCAACCTGCCTTAGTTATTTAGATTCTGCTGTACCTGTGATCTAATATTCTTGCTGACCCAATTTTGACTTTGTAATCCTTAATTATAAGGGTGGGCAGCAGTCTCTCTCACTAGTAGATTACATCAGGGGTAGGAGCAATATCTGTAATTAATTAAGTTCAACAAGCCAGTGGAAAACCAGTGTCCAGTGACTGGGCACTGTTTGACACAGATTGTGATGATTAGTACATAGAAATGGAATGACATGTGTATGTATAGTCACTGTCTACCAAATGTTATAATATAATATCAAATTGAACGACAAAGCACCTGTTTCATAAAGCTAGAGTTGGTGTGCATAGGCCCACTCAGAACCGAGTAAATAGCCCACTCTGAGCCCAGGTCCAGTCAACGTATTTAAGAATAGTTAAATTATGAACTGATGAGTATTCTCAATAATAAGTAGACATGTTTTAATGGCAGCGAAAATTAGTGCAAGGTTCTGGTGATTATGCCCACAACCAGGAATGTTTTGTGCAGTAATTGCAACACAGCAGGATTCGAACCTGCTCAAATCACCAAGAAATTTACATCTACCTTCCACTGCAAGTGCACATTAGTGAACTGTTTTAACCTGCCTTAATTATTTGTATTCTGCTCTACCTACCATCCAGTTTTCTTGTTGACCCAATTTTGATTTTGTAATCCTTTACTATAAGGGTGGCCAGCAGTCTATCTCACTAGTAGATTACATCAGGGGTAGGAGCAGTCTGTAATTAAGGTCAACAAGCCAGTGGAAAACCAGTGTCCAGCCACTGGGCCTTGTTTGACACAGATGGTGATGATTAATAATGTTGTATTATAAGTGCACAAATGATGCTACCAAAATATGCATACACACTTACAATGAACATGAGATGACAATTTAGTGTTGTTCTGACTCATTGACATTATCCACAACATTAAAAAAATATTGACTGAATACCCTGATGTGACTTTAACAACCCAATAAAGTTGTGAGGACCTCTGAATCTGATGTTAGTTTTAATAAAGGTTTAAAATATAAAGGCTGCAATTTCTCTTTATAATGTATTGTTTTAGTTATTATTAAATAGCCTAGTGAATGATATATGATATATGATAAATATTAAATAATTATGTTCACATACGAAACATGATTTAATATACGAGTACATTAATCGTCCTTGTATTTTGTTAGTTAGCATAAGATTAATACACAGTTCCAAGATGTCACTTACTCAACTAATTAGCTAGTCATTAAGTGCTACATCAATTACTGTGACATTCACACAATATATGTAAACACATTAGCAGGCATCCTAATGAAATGTTGTAAATGACACAGATTTAGTTCTGTGTCAAGTTGTGAGGCAGTCAGATAACAGAAGATGCCATCCACATAAGAACATGACTTGTGTACTGATGGCAAGTTGTGTATTTTAGCTACTAGTAGACCTGGGGTTCTATCATTGGATCACTCAGAAAGGTGATCCAGTGTGTCAAATCTCATGAATGCCAAATCGAAATGAAACCCCAGAAATTTCAAACATAAAAAAATTCATATATAATAGTTGACTATAAATATAAAAAATTACATTCAGAAAGTGCAGCAGCAATGACATTCGGTAATCTGCATGGCAGCCCTTAACACAGTATGTGTCTCATTGGACTAGATCTTGTTACAATGACTAGATGATATGCTAATTTCAGTTTTGGACAGTTTGTCCCGGTTTATGACAGTTTTTCCTGGTGAATATGAGTAAATATTCAGCTCAATTCACCTCACTTTGCATATTTCAGGTCCAATTCAATTTCTAATGCAATCTGTTTTAATTTTTTTCAATCCAATTCACACAACTTTTCATCATTTCCAATTCAACTCAGATACAACTGTATTGGTCAAATTATAAAGACATTAGTCAGATGCAAAATGTGACATGTCATTTTGTTTTTATATATTTCATAGCCTATAGCCTGAACAGAAATATTGCATTGGTCAGATTTGAAACCTATAACCGGTTCTGTGTTACACTGTTGAAGACGATTATGGTTTGTTGCACCTGTGAGCTTAGGTCCCTGAGGAATTAGGTGCAATAGATGCTTATTATTTCAAAGATTTTGCGAGGATTCATTGTAATATATTGGATTCCTAATATATTTCAAGCAACATTCTAAAAAATTTCAAGGATATCCCCTCTCAGACACCTGTATGCTAATGTCATGAAGGTAACTTAAGTTATTTTATTCGTTCTACATACCTGTACCTGGTAATTCTTTCATAGCTCTTCTCTGGACATGTTATATTGCAATTTGATGTTTCTTTTTATACGGTTACCACATGCCTACATCTATGACATAATCTACAATGTGCAATGGCAAGAATGTGTTTTTGTATAAAAAACTGAAGAGTTCTGTAGACAGATTATTTTTGTCATCTTTTACTTGTTGTTGCTCTGTTTACAACTTTATTAATCATATTAATGTCTACATCAAAGCCAAGGGCAGCGTTATGTCTATATTACTTCAAATAGGCAGTGTCACAGCGACATCATTATATCCATACAACATTAAAAACATCAAAACTATTTTGCTTTGAGTTTGACAACTCCAAAATATGAAATCGTAATCGAAGACATTGCCGACGACAGCCCCGTTGTGGGCGATATTAGGAAACTGCTACACATACAGTAGAAGTAGACGAGTTATTTGTAAAACAGAGAAACTACTGTTCATAAAGAAGGTATTGGTACCTGAATGGGTAATCGTTTACTTAACTGGCCCAAATTATTAGGACTTTATGCCGTTGGTTTTTCCAGCATTTTTGTACCTGAATGCGTTCCTTACATCATTCCCCATATATTCCAGTAAAAAAAGTTCATGTATTCTTTAAAAATATTGTGTTTTAGGCCACTTTTAATCAGTTTTACACCTCAAAACAGCGGAACCGATCACATAATAAACATGGCGCGTGTGTGATTTGCGCATTAGTCACGCCTCGGTGACATCAGAACCACGAAGGCAATGTTTGTGTGTATTGGGCATACAATTACGCAACGTAAAAAAATTAAAAGAAAATATTTAGAAAATTGGCTCCAAAAATGTTTCAAACGAAGAAATTCTAGAAAAAAAATTAAAACATTCTCCACAGTTTTCATATTAAACGCAACATTTATAGAGCACATACAGTCACTTCTAACGTAATATTTCATATTTTATTTAATGAAATATTTGATGTTGCAAATATTATTTGTATGAAAATTATGTGGTCGATATTAGATGTTATACGCATGCGCAACTACAATGGGACATCTCATTGCATGTCATTGTTAATATAATTAAATTTAAAAGAATGCATGGGTTAAATTATCTGTCATTTGGTGAACAAAGATTATTGTTTTTGTAATTAAAAATGATACTGATGATATTGCATGTCATGTGCATCTTTAAAGGGAAAATTCACTGCATGTCATTGTTAATATAATTAAATTTAAAAGAATGCAGGGATTAAATTATCTGTCGTTTGGAGAACAAAAGTTTTTTTGTTAAATTATGCTGATATTCCATGTCTGGTTTCTTTCTGATGGGGAGGGGTATTGTTAATATAATTAAATTTAAAAGAATGTAGGGTTAAATGATCTGTAGTTTGGTGAACAAAGGTTGTTTTTAAATTATGCTGATATTGCATGTCTGGTTTCCTTCTGATGGGGAGGGAGGGGGAGGGAGGGAGGGGGAGAGGGAGGGAGGGAGGTATTCTGCGTTTGTAATTGTTCATATTAAATAACATTAATTAGTTTCTCATAATACATGTGAATTAAAAGCATCCTGTCATTGCGCATACACAAATTCAACACAATATATAACATTAATTAACATATTAGTAATTAATTAATCCACGTGCTACACTATTGTAACTGCTAGTGTGATTTTGACGTGTAATAAATAAAACACAAAAGTTTACAGTTATTTAGCTTTCTTAAAGGGGTGGAGTCGTCACAGAGTATTCAGTATCCTTGCCACAATAATTACGTAAAAACAGAAATGTATTATTATCATTATGGGACTACATAACTTTTCATTATCATTACAAGCCATCATTGTCAGTTTCGTTATCATTACCATCAATGGCCAGTTATATGTAAAGAACATAAGGCCACTAGGCATTTAATGTGCAGTAGTTGTAGCAACTGGGTGGACTTCGTCAAGTCCGGGTGTGAGAAGTCCTTGGCTGAGGTTCAGACGGATAGTTTTAGTTTTGAGTGTAGGGGATGTACGAGGATGAAGGAACTTGAATTGGAGTTAGAACAGCTGAGGCTGCTCGTTGTGGCAGTGGTGGGAAGGGAGCAGGTTGTTTGTGCCAGTGGTTCTGGTGAGGGGACAGTGGATAAAGTGGGGGAAGACGACGAGAGAGATGTTAGGGTGAACTCACCTCAGCCTGGGAGGAGGTTGAGAGGAGGTAAAGTGACAGGTCGTAGGGAGATGGGACGGAAGGAGACGGGACATAGGGAGACAGGATGAAAGGAATAAGGTAAATTGCTCTAGGAAATCCTTGCCCAAGCCTAAATAATAACACTATTTAGTAAGTATTTACATCGTGTGGCTTTCTTCCGCGCACCGAGGGCCTCGGTCCGAGGCAGTTGCACAAAAGAAATTGTGTAGCATTTGCACGAACTGCCGTGACGAGCGCATAACCATCGAATACACATTGAATGCACAGGATTGTGTATCCGCTGGATGTGAGCTGTGAATGTGTTATCAGTCATTCGATCAAGAAATGTGTATTCAGACAAATC
>OY759263.1:34333362-34345862 GCA_963662155.1 Lamellibrachia columna | reverse complement strand
GGCGAACACCCATTATTGCACGTACACCATTAGTGCCATGCTGGTTGTACGTATTAGTAAAATACCTGGCGCTCTACAAAACAGGAACGTAGTGCTGGAAATATTCCTAGATTAAAAAAAACATTTGGTACAGTTGAGCATGATATATAATGTAAGAAATTACAACATAGCCAATGGCTGGTTTACAGGTGCGTGTAATATAAGCCAATGTGTTAATTACAATAACACTAGCTCCAGTAAAAAACATATTTGTTAAACTGATATCAATATTTAAAGATAACGGGATATGTCTAGCTCCGGTAATCATAGTGCAATGTGTGACATACCAGAACATGAACTGCGTGCGCGCGCGCGCGTGTGTGTGGCATCGAACGAATATAACATATATTCTCCTCCAATTTAATACCTCGAGTATCGTAACAAAATAACAATATTATTCCTTCAGCACGCATATACAGATGCTCCGAATTCCCTTGCAAGTTGGGATCAACATGTAAGGACATTGGCTCCGTCGACGTCCAGTGCACGTGCGTTGAGGGCTACACTGGAAAATTCTGCAAAAGTATGTACTCCACTTATTCTAATGTTCCCTAATGTACCTACTAACCTGACTAATCACCCGTAGATAATATGCTTGTTGTGGGGGCACAGTCCCAATCCTATGCTTTCATCCGGGGTAGGGCTTTTGTCAATAAAACTCAGAAACAAAATGGGTGCCATGGTCCAATAAAACTGAACACGAAGACGTTTATTGACGACACTAAACATGAAAATAAAAAAAAATTACATAAACATGTCATTTATTACAATCAACAAGAAAAGGTTGAGTGGTACATTGACTCCGATGTTGTCTTGTTTCTACAAAATGCAGTTGTTTACAATACTTCTTTCAGAACCTGCCACATGTCCTTACGCCCCATGCCAACATGCCGGGACGTGCATCGATAACCCCGTAGTAGGTGGCAAAATCACCTGCAAATGCAAAAGAGGATATGCAGGCGATTATTGTGAAAGTAGGTGAACGGGGTTGCGAACAAGTTTGTAATATATGTCAGTATGTTCGTGTTTTCATTTAGCTGCACTGCATTTCATGTTCAGCAGTGTATATCAGAGTAATGTTTCAATGCTCTAATGATATTCAGACTTCAGTTAATACGTCATTAGTTTGTAGTTTCGAATCTGCGGAATTTCTTCTTATTCATCTTGACAGCTAATACCACAGTAACGCTAACTCAATTCAGTTATAAATGGCTTTTTTAAGCCATGTATAGACATTTACGCTAAACCGCGCCAATTATCGTTATTTAGAGCGTGCTGGTAGAGTTCACACGTACACTACACCGATCGGCTAATGAATAGTTCACTACAAGTGTTAATGTTTGTTCTAATGAAAACAGTGAAAGGATAGCGTTTGCAGACATCAAAAATAAAACCTAGTCTAACAAATAACGATGTGTGCTATTGTTGTGTAGGCCAGTTACGAATATTGTGGGTATTGTATACGGCATATAACCACCGTCACACCTTGATTGAACATTCAAACGTGGCTTAGTGGTATTGATGAATGGTTTGATGGTTAACGCCACTGTTGATACATCATTGCACCTGTGCAGTGTACGGTGTACGTAACTTGGAACAATCGTAGAAAACATAACATAGCGTTTCGAATATGTGTACGTAATAACTTCGAAGGGTAATTCTACTGTTCGGAGGAAGGGTAATTGTGGAGTGAATTTCTAAAAAAATAATATTGTTAAGACTCCTTTCCGGGGTCGTTTATAACCCCCTGAATGTTTGGCGCCCGATGACAAAAGCGTCTAGGAGGAGCAGCGTAACAAACACACCCTAACTGGATGGTAGTATGAGTTGCTACTCAATGCTGCAGTCCTAGGGTGATGCATTGAATCGAAAACACCACAGGACAACACATTACATGCAGATGATTTAAATTATCCATGTGATACTTTCTTGTGCTGCTTTATGCCGATATGTAATAAGCACCATCCCATCAAATAAAAACATTAGTTTACATAGGTTAATATTATTGTAGCTGCGTCCTTAAAAATGGGAATGAGGACACGGGTCATGATGTATGTAGAGAAACAGTGTTTTACATGATTGCTTTTAGCAATATATTAATATTCGGCAAAGGATTCATTATATCGTTGTTACCGCACTAAACACTTCGACACTGCAAGGAAAATGACAAAGTTTGCATTACATGACGTCAAAATAGGTGTCAGCTTAAATTGATTTCAAACGGGCCTATTTTACAGGAAAAGTCACGTGTGCTGACAGGCCGTGCGAGAACGAAGCCAACTGCCTTAGCTTAGTTGGTGACAAAACGATTTGCGATTGTCCCGAGCAGTATGGTGGGCGTTATTGTGAACGTAAGTGAAAGGTCTGGAACACGAGGGAATATTTGTTTCTCTGACTTATGTGTAATTCACAAACTACCTTTACTTCTTCGCTTCGTGTTTTGTTCACGAGAAGTGCACTAACAATGTTTACCGTGGTTTTGTTATGTAGTGCAGTACTTCCTCTCGATGTATTGTATATACATGGGTGGGTTGAGTGAGTGAGTGAGTGAGTGAGTGAGTGAGTGAGTGAGTGAGTGAGTGAGTGAGTGAGTGAGTGAGTGAGTGAGTGAGTGAGTGAGTGAGTGAGTGAGTGAGTGAGTGAGTGAGTGAGTGAGTGAGTGAGTGAGTGAGTGAGTGAGTGAGTGAGTGAGTGAGTGAGTGAGTGAGTGAGTGAGTGAGTGAGTGAGTGAGTGAGTGAGTGAGTGAGTGAGTGAGTGAGTGAGTGAGTGAGTGAGTGAGTGAGTGAGTGAGTGAGTGAGTGAGTGAGTGAGTGAGTGAGTGAGTGAGTGAGTGAGTGAGTGAGTGAGTGAGTGAGTGAGTGAGTGAGTGAGTGAGTGAGTGAGTGAGTGAGTGAGTGAGTGAGTGAGTGAGTGAGTGAGTGAGTGAGTGAGTGAGTGAGTGAGTGAGTGAGTGAGTGAGTGAGTGAGTGAGTGAGTGAGTGAGTGAGTGAGTGAGTGAGTGAGTGAGTTAAACACTGATCTATAGTCAAAAAGTTTTTATCTCGCAAGACAATGTGTCGTTTTCCGGGTATCTGATTGTACTAACCGACGTGATTATATTAAGCGGAGCGTGCAGCACGGTGGAACAGTGAATGATTCCTTCCCAGCCATGTTCAGTCTACTAAACGGCTGATTAAAATGTCCGCGTTTATGTTAAGATGAATCCTCTTGCTATAGTATACTTCTGTAGAATCAAATGAATGGAGTGGTCGTGCCGAGCTATTACGAAGACTGTGACGTTTTGTAGGAGATGTCAAGTGCGTCGATCGCCCGTGTAAGAACGGAGGATCTTGCTCTGATGTCGTCGGAGGCGTGACATGTCAGTGTACACTTGGACACAAAGGAACACGGTGCAAAAGTACGTTAATTTTTGCATTTCATGACAACATATAGTTAACTCTATCTTTTAAATACATCTACCCAAATTGAATAATATTAAACCGATATAGTCACACCATTGTTATTTTCTCGTGTATTCTGGTGTGATTCAGCAAATAAGTTTTATTCATATTGTTATTCCCCAAACACATCGACAGGGTGTTCCCGGTATCTGTGGCAGCTTGTTTGTTGACTCAACACAAGTTGATACTTGATTACACTCTCTGTTTTGAACTGACCACCCAATGTTTAACAGGATTTCGATGGGCTACTTCGACTTAGTTATGTTAATCCTCTGAGTGCCTATATCAGCTACTACCGTACGTATGTAATTTGTTTTGTAATAAACGTTTTAAAATATACTTTGATTCAACCAAATCAACCCCTTCACTCTGCAATAGATTTCCCGCCAGCTTATAATGTTAGATCTATGTCTGATGAACAATTTCTTTCAAAATTGTCCATGGGAACAGTTAAAATAAAAACTGAAACACTGTTGCATATATCAGTGTTGAAGAGTGTAGAAAAATAAAATAAACAGCTATTACGTCCCTGAACAAGTATTGTAATCACAATTAAACACGGTTTGCAATCTTTCAATTTCCCCCATTTCGTCGTAGATTATGCGAGATGCCCAGATCAGCCTTGTCAACACAACCGATTGTGCCTTGATGGGAATGCAGGAAGCCCAGTGGTTTGTTTCTGTGAATCGGAGTACACCGGCAAATATTGTGAAAGTAAGGAATTGTTTTACACACGCGCACGCACCACGCACAAGCACTCTGGCAGTCACATACCGACACACACAATGGCAAGCGCGGTATCGGTCAGATGAGTCGGTGACGTGTCTATGACGTAACTATGACCATAGAGATATAAACTAGAGAGGTTATGACCACGTAATTAATGATTATGTACAACGGCCATATCGTAGTTCCAAAAGAGCGTAAAAATGCGAAACTTTATTCGTCATGATGTTGAAGGGCAAGAAGAATTGTGTCACTTATAACACTTGCCTAATCACCATAACTATATAAGAAGAAGCAAATAATTACAGTATGCAACATGATTACAACTTAACTAATTATATTTCAATATAAATTATGAAACATTAGTTTTTAGACTAGATAGTCACTGTAGCATAGTTCAAGAATACATGTAAAGTAAAATGTAAAACATGTAAAGACCAGCATAAACAAAACAATTATTTTGTGTAGCTACAATAAATCAATATTTATACATTCAAGCTCTTATGTTAACCAAAATGTTAGCAGTGTATTTTTTTAAAAGATGAAAGTTTCTACAACATATTAAAGAACTGTCAAGTGAGTTCCATAGTATTACACCTTTAGCTGAAATACACATTCTCTTTAAATTGGTACGAGCATAGTTTTGTTTAAAAGAGGGACTTTGTCTGGTTACATAGACAGACTTGTACAATGTAAACAACTTTTGTATACAGCCTAAAATAATGCTTACCGGGTATGGCACATCTTCCGAAGTGACTAATGAAACAAAACCTTTTATATATCATAACATATTATATATATCATAATATATTTTATATATCATAACATATTATATATATATCATAACATATTTTATATATTATAACATATTTTATGTTATAATATATTTTATGTTTTGTGTGTTGTGCACGTTCAAATTTAGACCGCTGACAGATGTGTTATTGTACTACTGTTAAAACTAATTTAGCTGTGCTTGAGACTACAACAACTACGACCACAACTACGACTGAATTGACTACTACGATAGACCCGAATTCATTACCGAATCAAAACGTTGTTAACGAGACCATAAGCACGAAGAAAATGGCTGCAGGCGTCGTCGCTGTCGGCGCCTTCGCCGCTGGAGCGACGGTTGCAGTAATGTACATGACAGCGGTGACTGGGGGCGCAGTCGGGGCGGCTGGAGCCGTTGGGGTCGCTGCTGCTACGTACGTATAATAATAAATCATAATTTAGGTTCTTTAAAAGCGCATATGTCTGTACTAAGCATATCAATGCGCTTTACAATAAAACAATACATAAAATAAATGCTTATAATCCAAATATTTAAAATATATATTGTATAATATTATTAAATAAAAACTCATTTAAATTTAATTTAACAATATATATATATATATATATACGTATATGTACTAAATTAATTAATAATAAGTACAAATACAGTATACTTGATGACACACATTAAAATAATATAATGAAAATGAAAATAAATACATGTGAGTAATGTCATCACTGCGTATGTGATTTGAAGCGCCGATTTAAGCTAGTTTGTGAAGGTAATAGTACAAATTGTGTTATGCAATCACTGATAATAATTTGTGATCGCTGCCCTAGAAAAATACACGTTTCGCTCCAACAAAGAACTTTTACGTGCTAGTAACGTTATTACTACAACTGTCATTTGAAGCGCAGATCAAGGCTCGTTTGTTGCGCTATGCAACAATTTATAATTATGAAACCGTCCACCTTAAAATGTCACACAGGGGACAAGCGGCAACAGGCACGGGGGCTGCACTGGCGCACGCATCAGATGTCGCATCAGCCTTTGTGTCTTCTATGCTTACGTCCCATAAGAAAAGCGACGACGAAGAAGAAGGACATTGACAAAGAAGATGCCGACGTCAATCCTACCGCAGACAACACACGCCTGGGAGGATCCACGAGGAAGCGATGCTTCGGAGCACATTTCGGTCATTAAATAGTTCATGACTTGACAAATGCGTTGGTGTCGTACAAACCAATCGTTCATGATGACATATATTTTGATATTATTTCTATTAGTTTTTCTTTCAGTTCAGCTATACGTCTCTATACAGGTAGAACATCAACACCACGTGATCATCATGTTACACGTGTTAGGGTTTGGGTTATACATAGGGCTTGGGTTATGGTTTGAGTTAGGGCTAGGGAATCCTGTTGGTTATGTCGTCACTGGGGCCACGGCTGCCGTAGTGTACGTGGCATGGGGACGCAGGGACCGTCATTGGGGTCCACCGAACGGCAGGGGTCACTGCTGCCCCTTGCAGCTACTGCTACGTCGTCTTCATACGTCACTCACATAGGATTCAGACCACAGTTACACTTCATGTATGTAGTAGCTAAACATTAGCAAGTTAACGGTTTTCAGAGATGCTCTTTGTCAAGACATAAATGTATTCAGCCAACAAGATTGAAAGGTGTCAAGTGTCGAGCTGTGAGATGCTACAACTGGACGCGGCTTATTACAAGACGCGTACATATTTTGGGGTGACATTTCCGAGAAACCGTTACGCGGATTAATATTAAAAAAAAATTGCAATGTGTGATAGTTGCCCTAAAAATGCACGTTTCGCTCCAGCAAAGAACTTTTACATGCTATTAATGTCATCACTGCAGATGTCATTTTAATCATTATGAAAATGTCCACCTTAAAACTTTCATATAGGGGACACACGGCAACTGGTACTCGGACTGCATTTGTGCACGTATCATATGTTACATCGGCGTTTATGTCTTCCCTGCTTCGTCCAATAGCATAAGAAGACGAAATTGACGATCGTCGATCCTACTGCAGTCAATTCGCAGCTGACAAAGCCCTCGATGTGCATTTCCCTGTGACGCCACACACACATACACACTCGAATTTAATTACAAATGCTCTTCTATTACACACGCAGGCACGCACGTACACGCAGGCACGCACGTACACGCCCTAACCACGTTCATGTGAATTCTCACGGGATGCTGAAAATATTGGAAACACCATTGTAATGTGCCACATTCAAACATGTATCACTATTTTTTTCCCAATTACAACGCACAAATACAACTTTCTTTGAGTGCGAACACTTTCCATTTCCTTGTTTTGCAGATCATTCAAAACAAAATAAAAACAAAACGTTACGAGCGTAATTTACATACTGAACGTCGTGTCTGACAAGGAAATAGTGTTCTTCTCAGCAATCTTTATGCACATAAACAAACACGCAGCGCACGCATACACACACACACACACAAGCGTGCGTGTACGCGCACGCACGCACGCACGCACGCACGCACAATAAAACTGTATATACAACTTCAGCAAATAGTATTCTTGGAAGACTTGGTTTTGGTTTCAACAGCATAATATTCGAATGAATACACTTTTGTCAGCACGCATAAATCAGTTTTATTAAAAAAATTACAAAACACGATAGATTCAGTGTGATATCATTGCAAAAATCGATGGTTGTACAAACCTGTGTACGTGCATGCCTATACTTGTGTTGTTGAACATACACCAGCGTACTCTCACAAGGTCTGCGCACCTTGCCTTATTATGACAACCACAGTACGATGGTCGTGGATCGCCGATTTTCTTGATGTGGATACTTCAGGTGCCCAAACTAAAGAAATCAATTCACAGCGACACGAACTGTTGCTTTCTCCATTGTCTAACAGCGTAAGAACGCCACGATATTCGTCAGATCGTCCTTTAATGGCAATTTAAAACAGACACATTAGCTGCATTTGGGAATAGTCACGTTGTACAGATCGTATGTGTATTGTGCAATGCATAGACGACGTCACTTTGCCGAAGACCAGATTCTTGTCACTGTCTCCCAATTAGCAGAAACGAGTCGTCAGTTTCGGAAAGATTGTCTTCCTCTTCGTCGTCGTCGCCGTCGTCGTAGTGTCGTCTTCTCGAGCCAAACAAGGCGACTATGAGCTTGGACGCTACTTGCATCAGGTAGCCACCCTCTGTCGCTACTGTACGGCCCCTGTAATGTAACGCCACTTTATCACATTACCGCCAGACATTCCTTATAGTAACAGTAATATAATATTTGGACAATGGCGCGTTACAATGCCAGACATTAGTTGTCGAGGCCGATCAACATGACAACTAAGCGTGTAGTGCCTCAAACGAATTGTGGGAAACAAAAAAGGCAAGTTGTAAAGCTAAACGTAACATAGAATGTGCAGTATCCAGTCCAAGGAACCGTTCAAAGAGTTCTACACTTCATTCCTCGGCAGACCTGTTCTTCACAGTGTGTTCACAAAAACGTCGCGGATGAACAACATTTGAAAACATGAAAGGACAAGAACCACAAATGAAACAACCAGAACTATTGAATTATCTCGGAATATCACAGTCGCCTTTGCTTTGGAGATACTATAAGTGTATATATATATTATTTTATTTGAGAATTGTACACTAAGAAGAAAGTTCAAAACGTGCAAACGGCGTGTTTGTGGTAATATACATCCGGGACCCGCTGCTGTGATTTTCACGTGGTAATCACACAAATGAATCTCCAATTCACGCGATTACAGTAAACTGCTCTCCGAAACAAAATACAATCAAGGCGGCACGGGACATAGTATGCAGGGAATGCGTAGATTATCCAGCACAAAGATATCGTTATAATGATGCGGGCTGGAGAAATCCCAAACAAACGACCCAACAAATGCAGCGCCTCGTTGGTGGTATTTTAATTAAAATTCATGTATTCAAATTCAAGATTTCAAAGTAGATGGCGTTTATGTTTCAATAGTTGTGCAACTTACAACATGTATTCAGCTAGCATAATATTGTGTAAACTCGGCAGTTCACCTCTGCCACAACAAGCTCCCATGCTAGCAACATCACAATATGTCTTCAGTTCAGGTGAGTCTTCTTGATTCTACCAGCGATTTTTGAAAATTACGTAAATTTTCAAACCAGATCAAGATATGTATGTATGTATGTATATATATATATATATATATATATATATATATATATATGGATGGATGGATGGATGGATAGATAGATAGATCGGCGTCCTCCCTTTAAAGAGGACTATGACGAAGAGCATGAATACACTGGACACATACGTGGTAGTGACGGCAGCAGCGCCCGATCCTCCGGTCGACGCCACGTAAGCGGCGGCAGCCACCGTCCCAGCAACCAGAGCGCCAACACCAACGCCTGCTGCCACCTTAATCTTCGTACTCAAGTCTCCAGATGACGCTTCTGTAGTGACACGCACACCCTTTTATAAACAACTAAAATACACAGTATACAGGTCTAGGCTTAATTGTTTCTGTTCATTCGTTTATTTATATGCTATGGTTGCAAATTGTCCTTCTCATTTCTCGTCTCATTTGTCTCATTAGATGTTCTATGAACGGTCTACATTGCATTTAGCGCTGCATACTTTAATATTGTATTATGTTGATTTGTTTTCAATGTACTGGTACTGCAAAAATATACCGACCTTCACAGTTCTTGCCAGCATAACCCTCTTTACACGTGCACACGACCTCTATTCCACCATCCACCTTGCTCTTGCAGTCTGCACCGTTTTTGCACGGGGACGATCTACAAGGGGAATAGCCTACAAACAGACAATCACATTAAATGTGTGCGTGTGTGTTATATATATATATATATATATATATATATATATATATATATATATATATATATATATATATGTGTGTGTGTGTGTGTGTGTGTGTGTGTGTGTGTGTGTGTGTGTGTGTGTGTGTGTACGTGCGTGCGTGCGTGCGTGCGTGCGTGCGTGCGTGCGTGCGTGCGTGCGTGCGTGCGTGCGTGCGTGCGTGTTGGTATGTAGGTGGGTTGTTTGGTTGGTGGGTGGGTGGGTGGGTGGGTGGGTGGTTGGGTGGGTGGGTGGGTGGGTGGGTGGGTGGGTGGGTGGGTGGGTGGGTGGGTGGGTGGGTGGGTGGGTGGGTGGGTGGGTGGGTGGGTGGCCATGTTGATTAACATTATTCATATGCTTGTAAAATCATGTCCTTAGTACCAACATCAATTCACAACATTTAATTTAATTCATTAAGTTCCGCGCCACTATGTGTCACTCACCAATTACGAGTTTGCATGTTTTGGTTCCCAAATGACAGCTCCGTCTATAGGAGTCCCACTGATAATATGTTTTTACACATGGATTGTTGTCGTGTATCTTATGGTTGATACATCTCGCGAATACGTGACACCCAATGCAAGACTGGTAGTCTCTGTCAACTAACGTTTCACACGATGAAATGCAACTGCTTCCCGTCGTCTTCCAAACCGTCTCGTCTAAACACAGAAACATCACGAAGTTACTGAACATTTAAACATACTGTTATAAATTTTGAAATATATTCATTTGCAGGCAAGCATAAGCAAAATAAACTAAACAGCTGGTCAAGGCAAAGCGACATGTTGTCCGTAATCAGTATGTCAGTTGAAAACACAGCTACAAGGATTCACGTTTGCATGTACACTTACTGACGTAGACTCTAGACAGTGGCTCTGGTTTGTCGTCAAAAGCATGGCGTTTGATTGGATTTCTTCTGCGCGAGGCATTGTGACGAGATCGAGTAGGTGCGGCGACAGTTTCCCCTACGTCCCCGCAGAACATATCTGGACACCAAATCACATGAAAACCATGCATTTATGTTTTGGCTGAAAATCGGGTGCTTTGAAGCAACTAACTGATTTAATAAGATATGGCAAGATTGCCATGCAATGCTAAACCCCCAGATAGCAAGTGGACAAGGAAACGTTTGGTTTATTGAGAGTCCAACAATTGTCATCTATGTGTAACCCATCCCCTCTGAGATATTCACGCTGTTCCCATTGATACAATCAGTGGATAATTTACTAATACTGATATGCAAGATGTATCAAGGGGCCATATTAAGCAGCGTGAGTGTAATGCAAATCCCTTTTAGCATAAAAGCAAAATCAACGAATGCATACGATATCCATATAATACTTGTTATCTTTTAATATTATCAAAGATACACGATTTAAATATGAAATAAAATACACTAGTTTTATGACATTCAAAACAGAGACCGCTCTACAGTAATTAAAGACGTTCAAATGAAGGTGAACTATATAATACTTTTCACCGGATAATTTATGTGTCTGTTGCATTCTTCTATTGTACCGTTTCTGGTGAAACCATCCTGGACCACCCAACAATAAATATGCTGGAAAACATTGTTAATTTAGATGTGCTTTATCAATTGAGATCGAAACAATGCAACCCCAACTAGCTGCACATCATTTAACCAATGCAAGTCGTTCTACTTTCCATTTAAAGGGGTTCTACTTTGATCAACCAGATGATCGGGCAACTTACTACAACTGAACACGAGGAACAACGCCGCCACTGCGGTCTCGCGCGACGCCATTGCGTGACGTATTATGTAACTACGTTAATATTGCAAGAGAAGTGACGTAACGACACTTCCGGTCTGACTGTTGCCAGCCTCTGGCTGTACAATCGGTCGAGTTACATTAAGCAATCCTTCCAGGAGTTGTTTCCAACAAATTGAACATGTTTCTGACTAAGTATGTTATTCTATTTCTATATAACATACAAATATATCAGTCATTCTCCGTAGAACGTATAAAATGTTATGAGGAAATCCGACCAGATCTTTAGAGAAATATTTTAAAGGTAAACAGTTTTATGATTGATGTATTTGTCTACGACAGGAAAATACTATCAGCAGTGCTCGCTACCCTTTCTACCTCCTATACTGTAATTTTATAATTGCCTTGTCCACTTCTGGTATCATTCCTGTTTGTCATGTTAATTGAGCATAACGAGTTCCTAATTTGTCCATTTCCAGACAACATCACACAAGACTGGAAACAGGTCAGACACGTGAATAGAACAGCCAAATTGTTGTGTTGGGGTCAATGTCTACCAATGATTTAGCGATATGCTTTGGACAAAGCTCTCGGTAGCGTAACTACTAGACAACAAACCCAACTGTCTCTTTCATACCCTTACGGAGCCGCGGCAGGGGTGTAGAGAACTTCGACCATATTTTGTAAACATTTCACAAGAGTAACAGGAATGACTGACAGTAACAGAAATTACTTACAGTAACATGAATGACTGGAAGTAACAGGTATGCCTGACAGTAACAGGAATGACTGACAGTAACAGGAATGACTGACAGTAACAGGAATGACTGATAGTAACAGGAATGACACAGGTAAATAAAAGCAGTTCACAGACACAAGAAGACAAAACTTT
>OY759263.1:34283362-34330862 GCA_963662155.1 Lamellibrachia columna | reverse complement strand
CATTTTCTCCCCGGTCTAACTGCATTAGAGGAGTAAGAGTAATGACCTGTATTTACCTAACCATGATGAGTGAGGTGACACTTACCACGTGGAAATCAATACGCTGAATTAGACGCCATGATGGTCTATCGCAGCAGTTTCCGACATCTATTGAAACAACTTGAACGAGATCGGTCTGTGTTTGGTGAGGAGAGCGGCTCTTTGTTGTCGATTAACAAATTCAAGGACAAGGTGGAAATTCAAGAAAAAATAGATCTGATTGAGCTCGTCATGTTTGCTCTGTTAGAGCTCGTCATGTTTGCTCTGTTAGAGCTCGTCATGTTTGCTCTGTTAGAGCTCGTCATGTTTGCTCTGTTAGAGCTCGTCATGTTTGCTCTGTCACGACACCGTCATTGGGGTACTAAGAATGAACAATGAGAAAATACGCAATAAAAACACTTTTTTTGTATGAATTTCGATAGGGCGAATGCAGCGACCTGAACTTTTGGACAAGAGGAAAAAGGCTGATTTTTTTCATTTTAGACCCTGTCTTCATTCCAAAAGTCATCCACATGGGACTCGTATGGAGAGTTCGCACCTGGTTCAGACGTGTTGCCACGAAAGTTTGTTCACTCAAAATAATTCAAAATTAAAATTCCTGCAACTGGGACTCAAATTATACGTTCTGTGGAGAATGACCGATATAACAGAGCACATCGGATGTTTACACTCAGCACTGGCATTAATGAGTAGGCAGCAGTTCAGGGTCAAAGTTGTTTACCCGCCATAGAGACACTAATTAGTATGCAGAATTAAGCCAATCGTAAAACACTCCTTGTAGTGCTCCTTAACATTTGACTACATCCAACAAAATAATGTTTGACTCGAGCATGTTGTGTAGATAATGTACTTAAATGACTGAGACAGACTGCTTCGTGCGCATGATGAATGCTTCATTGATGGTCCTCGAAAATGAATGCATCGTGAAGAATTCATAGGAAAACTTTAAACATGACACAAACAACATGAAGCTGTTTGTTTTATGTTTTTTTTCGCTACATATCATCTCTGGGAAGGTTTAGTAATTCGACTCATTTCACAGTGATGTGCGGGCAGCAGTCAGACCGGAAGTGTTGTTACGTCACTTCTCTGTAACGTATTCGTAGTTCCACAGCACGTCACCCAATGGCATCGCGCGAGTGATGTCACATGTCGTGTTCAGCTGTCGTAAGTTAACCGAACTTCTGTTTACATAAGTGTCTGGTTTGTCTCGCTCGCTGTTGTGGGATGAGGTAACAATGTCATGTTATGTTAATCGCGAAATGTAGCTGACATTTTACCTTGCATTTCTTTATAAAACAGTGCTGTCTGTATACTATTAAAAAAACAGTTCCTTACTACACAACGAGCGCCGAAATACAGGGAGTTTCCAGTGTCTCTCAAGTGAGAAGAATAAGAGTTTGGGTTAGACATACGTTTGAGCTATGATTATAGGGTTAGGGGTAAGGAATCCTTTCGGCTCTAACGCCGCTAGGGCCACGGCTGCCGTTGTGCATGTGACAGGTGCCGGGAGGGCCGCCATTGGAGTCCATGGAACGTCAGAAGTGCTGCTATTGCAGCTAATGCTACTTACATATGCTTCATATGTTACTCGCATAGGGGATAGACCACAGTTACACTTCTGGTATGTAGTAGCCAAGCATTAGCAATATAGCCGTTTTCCGAAAACCGTTCGGCGGTTAATATTTTACCAAAACTGTAATTTGTGAAGGTTGCCCTAGAAAAATACACGTTTTGTCCCAGCAAGAACGCTTGGGTGCTGGTAATGGCATCACTGCTGATGTCATTTGAAGCGCAAGTTTAGGCTAGTTTACTGCGTTGTGCAATCATTAATAATTATAAAAACGTCCACCTCAACATGTTCACATAGGGGACAGTAGCCAGGCATTGGGACTGCATTAGTGCACGCATCAGATGTTGCCTTTGTGTCTTCTTTGCTTCGTTCAATAACATAAGACGAAGAAATTGACGAGATACGATACGACCGGAGGTAACAGGACACACACACACACACACACACACACACACACTAACAAACACACACACACACACACACACACACACACACACACACACACACACACACACACACACACACACACACACACACACACACTAACAAACACACACACGCACGCACGCACCCCCCCCCCCACCACACACACACACACACACACACACACAAACACACGCACGCACCTTCACACACACACACACACACACACACACACACACACACACACACACACACACACACACACACACACACACACACACACACACGCACGCACAAACGCACGCACGCACACACGCACAAAAAAACTGGATATACAACTTCAGTAAACAGTATTCTAGGAAGAATTGGTTTTAGTTTCAACATAATAATATTTGAATAAAACATCTCTTTTTATCAGCACACATAAACCAGTTCTATAAAATAAGTTAGATTCAGAGTGATACCATTACAAAAATCAATTGCTGTACAAACTTGTGTACTTGCATGCCTATACATGTGTTGTTAAACATACACAAGCGTACTCTCACAAGGTCTGCGCACCTTGCCTTATTATGACAACCACAGTACGATGGTCGTGGATCGCCGATTTTCTTGATGTGGATACATCAGGTGCCCAAACTAAAGAACGCAATTCATAGCGACACGAAATGGTGCTTTCTACGATGTCTGACAGCGCAAGAACACCACGATATTCGTCAGATCGTCCTTTAGTGGCAATTAGAAACATACACATTAGCTGCATTTGGGAATAGTCACGTTGTAAAGATTGTGCATTGTGTAATGCATGTTTAACGTCACTTTGCCGAAGACCACATGCTTGTCACTGTCTCCCAATTAGGTAGAAATGTGCCTGCCTCTTCGTCGTCGTCGTCTCGTCTTCTCCAGTCAATCAAAGCGCCTATGAGCCCGGACGCTACTTGCATCAGGTAGCCCCCCTCTGTCGCTACTGTATGGCCCCTGTAATGTAACGCCACTTTATCATATTACCGCCAGACATTCCTTAGAGTAACAGTAACATAATATTTGGACAATGGCGCGTTACAATGCCAGACATTAGCTGTCGAGGCCGATCAACACGACATGCTACTAAATATGTAATGCGTCAAACGAATTGTGGAAAAAAAAATGGCAAACAAGTTGTAAAGCTAAACGTAACTTAGAATGTCCAAGGAACCGTTCAATGCGTTCTACACTTCACTCATTGACAGATATGTTCTTTACAATACAAACTCTACTCCTCTGGGAAGCATTATGCTATTCTGCAATTTCTCCAAAGACTTCGTTCAAATATATCTACAACTGTCTACAGCCAAGTGTTCATTTATACAGCAGAGTGAACTGGAGCAACGTGGGGTGGACGGAATTGCCTAGGCTTCGAACCGACAGCAGGAGGACTCGAACTACGATCCTCTCGATCGCCAGTCCGGCGGGTTGACCGCCGAGCTACCGCGCCCCATAATTGTCTTCACCCGATCGCAGCGAACAAACATGTGCATAATAAGTTGATGAGGTCGATGTACATAATAAGTTGATGAGGTCCATGTATATAATAAGTTGATGAGGTCCATGTTTTTACCCGAATATCGTAGCATGTTCACAAAAACGTCGTTCATGAAAAAAATGTAAAACATGAAAGGACAAGAACCACAAATAAAACGACCGGAACTATTGAATTATCTCGGAATATCACAGTCGCCTTTGCTTTGGAGGTACTATATGTGTGTTCATCATTTCTCATAGGATATTATTTTATTTGCGAATGTTACACATTATGCATTGTTTAAGTTCAAAACGTGCATAAGGTGTGTTTGTGGTAATACACATCCGGGACCCGCTGCTGGAATATCCACGTGGTAATCACACACATGGATCTCCAACTCACACGATTACAGTATACTGCTCTCCGAAACAAAATACAATCAAGGCGGCACGGGACATAGTATGCAGGGAATGCGTAGATTATCCAGCATGAAGATATCGTTATAATGATGCGGGCTGGAGAAATACCAAACAAACGACCAAACAAATGCAGCGCCTCGTTGGTGGTATTTTAATTAAAACTTATGTATTCAAATTCATTATTTTAAAATAGATGGCTTTTTTGTTTTAATAGTTGTATATATTACAACTTACAACAAGTATTCGGTTAGCATAATTTAGTGTAAACTCGGCAGTTCCCCTCTGCCACAACAAGCTCCCATGCTAGCAACATCACAATATGTCTTCAGGTGAATCTTCTTGATTGTACCATCTATTTTGAAAACTACGTAAATGTTCAATCAAACCAGAGCAATATATATATATATATATATATATATATATATATATATATATATATATATATATATATATATATATATATATATATATATATATATATATATATATATATATATATATATATAGAAGTTCTTATACTGCTGCACTACATCGACTGTTATCCTTCTCCACTGCTATACATATAGATAGATAGTCTATTGTGAGAAAGGCAGAGGAAGATAAAAAGGGGAGTGAAAAGGCTGCTGATGGGGAGCAGTGGAGAAGGATAACAGTCGAAGTAGTGCAGCAGTATAAGAACTAGTCGGCGTCCTCCCTTTAAAGAGGACTATGACGAAGAGCATGAATACACTGGACACATACGTGGTAGTGGCGGCAGCAGCACCCGATCCTCCGGTCAACGCCACGTAGGCGGCAGCAGCCACCGTCCCAGCAACCAGAGCGCCAACACCAACGCCTGCTGCCACCTTAGTCTTCGTACTCAAGTCTCCAGATGACGCTTCTGTAGTGACACGCACACCCTTTTATAAACAACTAAAATACACAGTATACAGGTCTAGGCCTAATTGTTTCTGTTCATTCGTTTATTTATATGCTATGGTTGCAAATTGTCCTTCTCATTTCTCGTCTCATTTTTCTCATTAGATGTTCTATGAACGGTCTACATTGCATTTAGCGCTGCATACTTTAATATTGTATTATGTTGATTTGTTTTCAATGTACTGGTACTGCAAAAAGATACCGACCTTCACAGTTCTTGCCAGCATAACCCTCTTTACACGTGCACACGACCTCTATTCCACCATCCACCTTGCTCTTGCAGTCTGCACCGTTTTTGCACGGGGACGATCTACAAGGGGAATAGCCTACAAACAGGCAATCGCATTATATGTGTGCGCGCGCGCGTGTGTGTGTGTGCGTGTGTGCGTGCGTGTGTGCGTGCGTGCGTGCGTGCGTGCGTGCGTGCGTGCGTGCGTGCGTGCGTACGTACGGTGGGTGGGTGAGTCGGTGGGTGAGTCGGTGGGTGGGTCGGTGGGTGGGTCGGTAGGTGGGTGGGTGTGGACAGTAAAATGGCCGCTTTGTTGACAAAATACTATGTTGTGTATCACTATTGAACATCATTATTAGTACAATTCATATATATATATATCATATATTTGATGAACATTATTCATATGCTTGTAAAATAATTTCCTTAGTACCAACATCAATTCACAACATTTAATTTAATTCATTAAGTTTTTCGCGCCACTATCTGTCACTCACCAATTACGAGTCTGCATGTTTTGGTTCCCAAATGACAGCTCCGTCTATAGGAGTCCCACTGATAATATGTTTTTACACATGGATTGTTGTCGTGTATCTTATGGTTGATACATCTCGCGAATACGTGACACCCAATGCAAGACTGGTAGTCACTGTCAACTAACGTTTCACACGATGAAACACAGCTGCTTCCCGTCGTCTTCCAAACCGTCTCGTCTAAACACGGAAATATCACGTTATCAAGTTATTGAACATTTAAACAAACTGCTAATAATGTTAAACTATATTCATTTGCAGACAAGAGCAAGCAAAATAAACTAAACAGCTGATCATGGCAAAGCGACATGTTGTCCGTAATCAAAATGTCAGTTGAAAACACAGCTACAAGGATTCACGTTTGTATGCAGACGCGTCAGCTGGCAGAAAGTTTGCAAGCAAAAATGTCAACACGCCGATGCAAGTAGAGAGGTAATAATAGCGAGAGAAGTCGGAGGCGCTGTGATTGTGAAGAATGCGGAGATTACAACTGTTAGTTGAAAAGAGACGTTTGCTAAGACTGCGGGTCAGATATTGAATCGTGATGAAAAGACGCACTGACAAATGGATGCAGAATGAGGATGGAGCGAACGTTTAGCAAACCGTAGAAAGGGAGCCAGAAATGGTTGCACAGGCATGTTTGACGGCACACTTACTGACGTAGACTCTAGGCAGCGGCTTTAACTTATCGTCAAAAACATGACGTTTGACTGGATTTTTTCTGCGGGCGACACCATGACGAGATCGCGTGAGCGCGGCGACTGTTTCCAGTACTTCGCCACAGCACAGCTCTGGAAACAAGATCACATGAAAACCACGGGTTGCTGTTTTGTCACTGGAAATCGGGCGGTTTGAAGCAGCTAACTGATTTAACAAGATATAACAAGATTGCCATCCAATGCTAAACACCCAGATGGCAAGTGGACCAGGAAACCATTCGTTTGTCGAGAGTCCAAACAAATGTCATCTCTGTGTAACCCTTCCGCTCTGCGACATTCACGCTGTTACCATTGATACAATCGGTAGATAATTTGTTCCATACGTTTATCGTCCTTTGTGATCATTATTACCTTCTGATGTCTAGTATGCATTGTTCTTTCACTAACGCTATTCCGTGTCTCCAAGTTCCTCTATCTTATATGCAAGATGTATTAAGGGGCCATGTTGTGTGAGCGTAATCAAATCCCTGTTCACATAAAAGTAAAATCAACGAATGCATACGATATCCATGCAATGTTTGTTATCTCTTAATATTTGAATAAATTAAAATACGCTAGTTTTATGACATATAACATAGAAACCGCTCTAGTGCAATTAAAGACAGCCCAACGAATCTTCACATTTGAAGGTGAAATATCTAATTCTTTTCACCGGATAATTTATTTGTGTTGTACTATTTCTGACGGTAAATACCTGCAGCACCAAAGAATAAAACAAGAAGGAAAGCAGTGTTAATTTAGATGTGAATTGTCATTGAGATCGAAACAATGCAGAATAGTTGGACATTTAGAAAAAAAACAACTAGCCGCATATCAGTAAACCAAAGAAGATAGTTGAACTTTCCCTTTAAAGAGATTTTACTTTAATCAACCAGATGGTCGATTAACTTACTATAGTTGAATACGAGGAACAACGCCGCCACTGCAGTCATGCACGACGCCATTGCGTGACGTATTATGGAACTAGGTTCATCTTACAGAGAAGTGACGTATCAACACTTCCGGTATAACTGTTTGCCAGCCTCTGGCTGTGTAATCGGTTGAGCTACATTAAGCAATCCTTCCTGGAGTTGATTTCAAGCGAAACAGATATATGTGCAACAAACTGGACATGTGTCTGCCTGTCATTATATTGTCTTGATAACATTGTCGAGCGAAACATTATGTAATTATGGGTGGTTGGGTGTAATAAAACGTCACAGGGTGTCACATTGGGTGTTTTGTGATTTCCCCAATTATATTATAAAGGGACAATTATACGGTAACTGCCATAACATTTTGAACACATTCAGCTGACCTATTCATATTTGGACTTACCTTATATTGATACTATTGATCTTGTGATCTTTCGGTCATTGCATACTTGGACCTAGTCCTATTTAATGGTATATAAATCGGTTTGGATATAGACTAACATTTATTCCATGGTAGCTGACGTTACATAAAAAGAACATTCCAGTCATCTTTACTCCAGTTGTGTCCTCAAAGTTGTGTCCTCAAAGTTGTGTCCTCAAAGTTGTGTCCTCAAAGTTGTGTCCTCAAAGTTGTGTCCTCAAAGTTGTGTCCTCAAAGTTGTGTCCTCAAAGTTGTACTTGAATTCTAAATATTGTGTTTATTAAATAGTTGTCACATAAGAGCAAAACAGATAAGCATATAACATAAACTATTATTCAAACCCAGCCACAAAACATAGTTACTCACGTTACGGTAACTGACGTGGCAATTTGTTCATACAAAATGCATGCCTATGATTCATATTTCACTTAAAATGTTAGGTCTTAGGAAAACATTATATAAAATACAATAGGTATACACAAGAGAAAATGTCCAAATCAGCCTTATTTTAACCGATTTAAGGGATCAAAATACCGGTAACACCATTAACATCACAACTAATGTTAGCACATTTAATCATAATAATTAAATAAATAACGAAACCTACAACATTACGTTGCTGTATTGTCGTCGATTATTATATGTTTTGTGTGGCCAAGACCACCATAAGGTGGAATTGCCAGAGTACCTTCTACCTGCAGTGAACTTACAATAGTGCTCGTACGTTTTTTAATTTCTGCAATGAACTTACAACAGTGCTCGTACGTTTTTTACTTTCTGCAATGAACTTACAATAGTGCTCGTACGTTTTTTACTTTCTGCAATGAACTTACAATAGTGCTCCTACGTTTTTTACTTTCTCCGGTGAACTTACAATAGTGCTCCTACGTTTTTTACTTTCTGCAAAGAACTGGTCAAGAGTCGTAAGAACACCGGTCAGGCGTCTTCTGGCACCGGTCAATTGTCTTCTGGCACTGGTCAAGCGTCCATAGAGCACTGGTCAAGCGTAGTAAGTACACCGGTCAAGCGTCTTCTGGCACCGTTTCGGCACCGTCTTAAGAGTTCATGGTCAATCTCGTCAAACTATGGTCATCCGGTTATTAACTAGCTGTAACACGCATACACATGTCAGTATCATACTCATGATAGTAACATATACGTGACAGTAACATACATTTGACACAGTAACAAATACTTGACAGTTGACACAGTTGACTCAGTTAACAGGAACATAAATATAACACTAACGTACACTTGACACATTTTACAGTAACATACGCCTGACAGTGACATACACATGACACTGTTGACAATAACATACAAGTGATAGTAACCTACACATGAGAGAAACATACACATGACAGTAACATACACATGACTTGCCACATATGACAGTAACATACACCGGACAGTAATATGCACATTAGAGTAACATACATCTGAAACAACATACATGTGACAGTAACATATACATGACAGTAACATGACAGTAATGTACACCTTACAATAACATACACCTGAGAGTAACATGCACCTGCCGGAAACATACAAATAACAGACGCGATTGAGAGTAACAAACACCTGGCAGTAACAGACACCTGACGTAAACATACAGGTGTATGTTAATGTCATGTGTATGTTACTGCCAGGTATATGTTATTGTCATGCATATGTTACTGTCAGGTGTGTGTTACGGTTAACTGTGTCAAGTGTTTATTATTGTCATGTGCATGTTACTGTCATATACATGCTATTGTCAGGCGCATGCCACTGTCAGGTGTGTGTTACTATCAGGTGTGTGTTATTGTGAGGTGTACGTCCACTCATATGTATGTTATTGTGTTAATGTGTGTGTGTTTGTGTGTGTGTGTGTGTGTGTGTGTGTGTGTGTGTGTGTGTGTGTGTGTGTGTGTGTGTGTGTGTGTGTGTGTGTAGGTGTCTGTGTGTGTGTGTGTGTGTGTGTGTGTGTGTGTGTGTGTGTGTGTGTGTCTGTGTGTGTGTGTGTGTGTGTGTGTGTGTGTGTGTGTGTGTGTGTGTGTGTGTGTGTGTGTGTGTGTGTGTGTGTGTGTGTGTGTGTGTGTGTGTGTGTGTGTGTGTGTGTGTGTTTACGTTACTGTGAACTGTGTCAAATGTATGCTACTGTCACGTTATATTACTATCAAGTGTATGCAATAGGTCTGTCTCCGTCACATTGTCATCAACCATGGAGACGTAAATATAAGTGTCTTCCACGCTGGATTTAGCTGTCTCTGTCACATTGCCATCTACCGTGGAGACGTAAGTATAAGTGTCTTCCACGCCGGATTTAGCTGTCTCTGTCACATTGTCATCTACCGTGGAGACGTAAATATAAGTGTCTTCCACGCAGGATTTAGCTGTCTCTGTCACATTGTCATCAACCGTGGAGACGTAAGTATAAGTGTCTTCCACGTCGGATTTAGCTGTCTCTGTCACATTGCCATCTACCGTGGAGACGTAAGTATAAGTGTCTTCCACGCCGGATTTAGCTGTCTCTGTCACATTGCCATCTACCGTGGAGACGTAAATATAAGTGTCTTCCACGCCGGATTTAGCTGTCTCTGTCACATTGGCATCAACCGTGGAGACGTAAGTATAAGTGTCTTCCACGCCGGATTTAGCTGTCTCTGTCACATTGGCATCAACCATGGAGACGTAAGTATAAGTGTCTTCCACGTCGGATTTAGCTGTCTCTGTTACATTGACATCAACCATGGAGACGTAAGTATAAGTGTCTTCCACGCCGGATTTAGCTGTCTCTGTCACATTGTCATAAACCGTGGAGACGTAAGTATAAGTGTCTACCACGTCGGATTTAGCTGTCTCCGTCACATTGTCATCGGCCGTGGAGACTATAGTATAAATGTCTTCCACATCGGATTTAGCTGTCTCCGTCAAGTTGTCATCAACCGGCACCAACCATCAAAAAACAAACAGCTCTATCAACTACTATAACAGGTACCAGTATCTCATTTGCTTGAAACATTAAAACAAAATGACTCAACATTCTACAAAGATTGATACATTAATGGAATATGGAGTTACAGACAGGTAGTTACTTCACAAAAAAATATTAAATGTAACCATTAAACTGACCTAATTAAGTTGACGTTTGACCTATTTAAGTTGACCTTTGAACTAATTAAATTGACATTTGATCTGATTAACTAGACATTTGATCTACTTAGCTTGACGAGCTTGACAGGTGCCGAAGACGATGTGTAATGGAAGGGTGGGTATAATGGGCCCACTTGACCGGTATCAGAAGACGCTTGACTGGTGCTATGCCGAAGACTGTGCCAAAACAGACCCGATATTTGTTTACATGTGAGACGTGGACAGTCTACAGTCGCCATGTGAGACGTGGACAGTCTACAGCCGCTATCCCAAGAAGCTCAACCATTTCTCATGAGCTGCCTCAGAAAAGTGGCAGGACAAGATTCCTGACGCCGATGTCCTTGCCAGGGCAAGTATGACCAGCATCCATACAGTCCTTAAAACCTTAATAAAACTCAGCCGAGATGGGCTGGTCATGTGATCCGCATGCCAGACGAACGCCTATCAAAGAAGCTACTCTAAGGTGAACGTCTGACAGGAATGCGTTCCCGTGGCGGCCAAAAGAAACGCTTCAAGGACACCCTGAAAGCCTCCACCAAGAGCTTTAACATTGTCCCTGAGAGCTGGGAGAGCGTCACACAGGATGGCCCTGGATGGCGCAGCAGCGGCCCCCTCCCCTGGCGCTGCCATCTCTGAGCAAAAGAGAATCAGCGGGACCAAAAGGAGACGTGAACTGAGAAACTCTAGAGAAAGCAACACGTTTCAACCCGACAATGCTGCAGCAGTGTCCTGCCGCCATTGCTAGGATCGGCCTTGTCAGCCATCCTCGGACCAATCGCAATATAACTACTTTGAACAGATGATATCGTGGTCTTCTTCGCACCCGAAGGACGAATTATGTATAACTGGATAATATCTAGACGACCATAGTTTTACCAGTTTGACAGATACTCTTAAGACGGTTCCGAAACAGACAGGAAACCGATGTTCTTCAGGCGCTTCAGTGCTCATAAGACGCTTGACTAGTGCCAGAAGGCCCTTGACCGGTGTTCTAACGACGCTTCACCAGTGCTCTTAAGACGCTTCACCGGTACTGAAGACGGTGCCATAGAGCGCGGGTGTTGAGCTACTTCTTGTCTACACACTACTCACGTGTTAGATACATTGATTAGTGAACAGATATAAGCCAATCACGAAACACTCCCTGTAATGCTCCTTAACATTTGACTACATCCAACAAAATTATGTTTGAATCGTGCATTTTGTGTAGACAATGTACTAAATGACAGAGAGACTGCTTCGTGCGCATATTGAATGCGTAATTGACGGTCCGCAAAAAATGTATCCTGAAGAATTTACAAGGACTTGAATCATGAAACAAACAGCATCAAACAGTTTGTATCTGTTTCGCTTCACATCATCTCTGAGAAGGTCTACATGTAGTAGTTCGACCGACTTCACATTCATGAGCTGACAACTGTCAGACCGGAAGTGTTGTTACGTCACTTCTCTGTGATGTATTCGTTCTTCCAAGATACGTCACGCAATGGCGTCCCGCGAGTCCGCAGTGGCGGTGTTACTTGTCGTGTTAAGCGGTCGTAAGTTAACTGAACCTCTGCTTTCTTAAAGTGTCTTGTTTCGCACGCTGTTGTGGAATGAGGGGACAACATCATTTAATATTAATCATTATTTTAATTTTGTATGTAGCTGTATTTAATTAAAATAATAATGTATCTTATCACAATCGAGTGTATCCATTATTGTGTATGTTATGTTACTCGTCTATGTTGAGGGAATTATATAAAGATTACCACCGTCACAAATCTCCCTCTTCTGTGTTCGCAGAGCGCTGAAACAGAGGGTGTTCCTAAATTTTAATATAAACTATATATATATATATATATATATATATATATATATATATATATATATATATATATATATATATATATATATATATATATATATATATATATATAGGTCAAGAAAACTCTGAGTTGGGCTACACGATAGTGCATGTATCTTTAGTGTTTGTGTTTATATTCTAAATAGGAATGATAATTTAAGAATACCCTGTATATCGTATCACTGTGAACGGTACTAAGGATAATTTGTTGCACAAATCGGCTACTTCAAGCCGCTCCGGTTTCCCGTCAAGCAGCAACACCAGAAGGTTGTGTGATTTTGTCCAGAGCTGTGCTGTGGCGAAGTACAGGAAACAGACGCCGCAGCCAGAGGGTCTCGTCACAATTCAGTGCTCAGGAGAAATCCAATCAAACGTCACGCTGTTGACAAATCGTCAATACGCCAGAAACGTGCAGTGTGGAGAGTCTTCGTCAGTAAGTGGAGCCCCGCATACTCGCATGCACACACGCACGCCCAGTCACACACATTAACGCAAACACGCACACACGTGACAGTAACATACATTTGACACAGTTCATAGTAACATAAAAAGACACACACACACACACACACACACACACACACACACACACACACACACACACACACACACACACACACACACACACACACACACACACACACACACACACACACACACACACACACACACACGCATACACGCATACACGCACGCACGCACGCACGCACGCACGCACGCACGCACCCCGGCTACATGCAAAGAAATGGCGGTTTCAATTAGTAATTTTGCGAAAAGACTGTATTTTAGACGCAGTCATTTCGCGAAATGACAGAAGTATCAATTATAAGTTATCTTCTTTGTTTATCTTATATATAATGTTAGAAATGTTAGTAGAATAAATATGAAACGCAACAACTTTATGCGTACACTTTTATTATAATTATATATTCTAGCATATTTGCATGTATCTACACCACTACATTTAAATATATATATATATATATATATATATATATATATATATATATATATATATATATATATATATGCGGACTGTTCTAATAATATGCATTTACTTACATATTATGCACTTACTTACATATTAAATACTTGGTAATGTTTCCTTGTTAGGCCGAATAGAATGGAGGAAGACTGGAAACGAGTGTATAGGAAACTGCGAAGGCTTACCAGACGGAAACTACCAGTCTTGCGTTGGGTGTAACGTTCACGCTACGTGTAGCAATAAAACATTATATCATAGAGAACCATGTTCACATTCGTTAGTGTGGGACGACGGATCGAAACAATGCCAGAATACAAGCAGCACATGCAAACTCCTGATTGGTGAGTGATTTTGCTACTTCATATGTGCATTAGTACACTTAATGTGATTGATAAAAATACTGGTTACTCTTTACAGTTACTTGGCATTTTTGTGAGAATGGTCTATATAGACATACTCATCTACATCTACATATATATATATTTACGTGTGTGTGTGTGCGTGTGTGTGTGCGTGCGTGCGTGTGTGCGTGCGTGCGTGTGTGCGTGCGTGCGTGCGTGCGTGCGTGCGTGCGTGCGTGCGTGCGTGCGTGCGTGCGTGCGTGCGTGTGTGTGGCCATTTCTCACGAAACGTTTACAAATGTGGGGTGAAAATAAACGTATTCGTTTAACTTCGTACTTTTTGTCTTATGAAGAGACAATGTTGAGCTAATCGGGAAATAAGATTTGGCAGACTAACTCCTAAAATTGAGCAGCTGATAGCTAGGTGATGTAGGTGAAGTAGTTGTAAGTATTTAAAATTGAGCAGCTGATAGCTAGGTGATGTAGGTGAAGTAGTTGTAAGTATTTAAAATACGAAACCGTTTCTTGTAGTTTGAATATTGCACTTATTTAGTATGTCATTATTTGTGATAGTTCACTTTCTATACATGTACAATAATATATTTGCGTTTGGGTCTCAGTAAGACGTATTTGTCAAACGTTGTCTCTGTTTACCGATTATGCGATGCCATTACAAGGGAAAGGTATGTTGTCACTTTAAAATGCATTCAGTGAGAACTACATTGTTTGGGCTTTTCATCTGGGTACACTTTATTTACACTGGGGTCGTAAACGTTAAACTCGGCCATGCCGTCTGTGAACTCGACCATGCCGTCTGTGAACTCGCCCATGCCGTCTGTGAACTCGGCCATGCCGTCTGTGAACTCGGTCATGCCGTCTGTGAACTCGATCAAGCCCGTCTGTGAACTCGGCCATGCCGTCTGTGAAGTTGCCAGTGAAGCGGTTTTTATACTTTCCACAATTTCGTTGAGCAGTTATATTGTTGACCCCCAATCTGATGTTGCTAGTATAGAAACATAACAACCAAGGTCATTTGAATCAGTTTGATATTTTGTACTGCATTTACCTGTCTGAAATACTGCGACGTACGGTTTCACAAAAACTTCCCCAACATAAAAATAATCAGGAAAATTGAGGGATTTCACCAGATATGGTAATATTGTTGTGAGGAATTCCCGAAATATATGCAATTAAAGCTAACTATTAACTGTATGTCGTATATAGATGGTTCGAATAATAAAAGTTGTTGTAAAAGACGCCATCGTGTAAACATTGTACAAAAAGAATCAAAAATTACCCATTTATTCGCGACAGTATTCAGCGTTTTCATGGTACATATATAAAAGTAGGGTTCCCCAAAAAGTACTAATCAATACGCATACGTATTACCTGATTACAACCGTCTGCTCTGTTTATTGAAGGAGTATTGGTCCTAAACATCGTTTGTGAACGTTTCTTGAGGAATGACCATATATATATATATATATATATATATATATATATATATATATATATATATATATATATATATAGACATGTTAACGCATGTTGTAGGCTATTCCGCTTGTAGAAAGTCTCCGTGCAAAAACGGTGCAGACTGCAAGAGCAAGGTGGAGGGTGGAACAGAACACTTGTGCACGTGTAAAGAGGGTTACGCTGGCGCGAACTGTGAAGGTGTGTATCTTTTTGCAGCGTCAGTACATGTTTATAATGGAAAAGGCTATGGTTATTGATTAAAGTAATATTGGTATTTCGTTTCAATAACTAATAACACGTCAATGATATTAAATGCGTGTGGCAGAAGTATTTTGTTTGGTCAAAATAGCATACTCTATATCAATTAACTATAAAATAACTAATTATTTAAAACTCCATCCTCAACTGATTTAGCCAATCGCAAATCCGGTTCAATGGTATCCAAATATGTAGCGTGTGAATAGTGTAAGTAATATCTGCAGTCATCACAAAAATTTAATTTAGTCGTTAGATATTATAGGCTAAAAATAGTGGGTATCCAAAATGGTAAACACTGTGTGGGTCAATGCCGATCATGGGCGTAACTTCCATCCTCTCGCCGATCACGTGGCGACGTTATAAAATTTCACCAGTGGAGAAATTCACGAATTTTCACTGAATTCATGTTCACCTCACTTAATGTTTGATCAAACATTAAGTGATTTAATAGTATGTCTAATGATTTCACAAAAACTACATACAAATGTTGCACACACCAGCATGTTGCGGTGGATGCTACGTGGTTTTTTTTTTCTAAATGAGTATGAAATTGGACTAGCAAAACATCTAATTAAGGAGGGACATTTAATATTGCAAAACGCATGAAGTGCACATTCCGTCATAGAAAACAAATACATAAACCGGCGATGGGAGATAAATGCGCAGCCGATTGTTCTATCGCCCATTCTGAGTTGAACATGATTTTGAGCACATGTCGACATTATTTGCTCTAGTACCGTGTAGACTTGACGTACCGTCGACAGAATCGGTTAAAAATACGTATACAGCTGAACAGGTGGACGCTTTTTTTCGGGTGGAACAGGCGCACAACGAAAAGTTCCCGATAATTCTGAATGGTGGAAGATAATAATTCTGGACAATTTGAATTGCAAAAAAATTAATTTACTCATATTGTACCCAAATATACCACCAAAACTCTACAACCTGTAAACAACGCTCCAGGAGTGCAAAACAATTAAGCGGCACCAGATCTCCATCTACCGCCGTCACATGACATGACATGTCACTTGACACTTCATTGCTTCCAATAATCACAACGCGCCGAGTGGAACTGTTTCCCTAGAGACACATACCACGACTACTCCCATTTGAACGGTAAATACTGTGAACTACAAACCCTGACTCACAAATTGACAACTCTACCAGGTTCCTTCTTTCGCCATCCTTGCGGCGCCTCAATGGCGATGGTGTGTCATTGCAGATGTAATTCCAGGAGCATCTGGTTTGAACACAAAGACGAAGATGGCGGTAGGCGTTGGCGTTGGAACTGTGGTTGCAGGGACGGCTGCTGCAGTAACCTATGTTATGCTGCGCGGAGCGGCTACCACGTAGGTTGCCACTATACACACAATACATACTATTTAACAATATTTGTATAAATTAATTTGGCCATTTAATTTATTATTATTGTATAAATAAGTGATTTATTATTATGTATGTATATTGATTTATTTAATTATCATTTATTTATTAAAAAGTATATTGCTCTATGATTATTGTGTTATAAAAGGTATTTATTTTGCAATAATGTGTTATCATTAGTAGCATTTTAATATATTTATTTAGTTATTTGCAATTCTTATTGTGTTGTGTTTATTTTAAAATAATACTTATCACTAGTACTATTTTTTTATTTTTTTATTTAGCAATTCTAGACTTCTTGTCAATGTTTAATATGTTGTGAAACGCCACGAACACTTCTGGATATGGCGCTATACTAAATAAAATATGTTATTATTATTATTATTATTATATTTCATCGACGTAAAAAGCACGGGTATTAAACATGTTGTGGTTGCAGCAGAGGTGAATTGCCGAATTTGATTAAGTTATCCTAGCATAACACTTATTGTAACATGTATTAGATAAAACTGTAGAAACATCGATGACAATTTTTATTCATAATCAATCGAAGATTATAATATATGATATGATATGATGAGAAAATTCCTCCTATGTTTAGATTATCATGAGGAAATCCCTTCGATTGGTCTAAGTATGTTTAATATATACAAGTATGTTGCCAACAACAAATGGTGTTTTTATATTGTTTTGTATATTGCTGCGTATATTGTTGCGTACATTGTTGCGTACATTGTTGCGTACATTGTTGCGTACATTGTTGCGGCCATTTTCCGCAAATAAAGCCCGGTTTTCACGTCACGACTCGACTGGTCTATGACAACTTTTTGAGGGGCCGACGAATCGGTGACGAGTCGTCGACGAGTTTGTCGTGACGTGTATGCACTCGCACAACTCGACGGTTTTGTCAAAGACAGTTTTTATCCAGTTTTATGTCGCGTTGTGGAATATCAAACATGTTTCATATTAAAAACAAGTTGTTGGGGACAAATCGTCGCCGGCGAATCATGTCGTCACGTGTATGCCGGTACACCCTCGTCGGCGACTCGTCGGCGACTCGTCGGCGACTCGTCGGCGACAGGTTTTCTGCATCCAGAAATGGTTTGAGGCCCTTGACCAATCAGGAGCCTCAGCATAGTCATGGAACTGCCTGTAAAAACAGAAAATTATGCAGTTTGAGTGGAACGTTGAACGAGAGGAAAAGCTAATTGATTGGTGGTAGGAGAGGCTTGTGCGACTCGAGTTCAAAAGCGTAAAGTAATCGAGAACAATAACCAAAGGCCTGGGAGGAAGGGACCATATGGTTGGAACGTCCAGATAAATGAATCATCGTCGTTCTAACTAAATTCCCGTACAATGTTGTTGAAAGCGCCCTTTTCTTCATGCTCCAAAAGCCACTGTTTCGTCTAGCATGATCGACGACTTTCCCTTCTTTGCCAACGACGCCCTATAACAATATACGAGCAGTTCAACGCCAGAGCTCTCCATTGCTGTTATGACAGTCTCGCCATTTTGTCGTAGTTGCACAAGATTCCGCTGGGCAGTGATAGATGTTCATGCCACTACCAGCAGGAGTGCGTGCATCAACCTGTCGCCGACGCAAGTCGCGTCGTGACACGTATGACCCCTCAGCAAAGGTGTCGGCGACGCATCTAGTCGCCGACAATGTGTCTCCGACGAGTCTGAGACAAATTGACGCCGACAAGTTGTTGCGTCGTGACGTGTATGTCGAATTTAATGAGTCGTAGTTTTAAAGAGGCATATAGCTAATTGCTAAGTGTTGATATTGTAAGTCATTATCCAATATTTTGTGTTAGAGTACCTATATACGATGTGTGATATTCAATGAAGATGCGTTTAGCTGCTTTGAGTATTGCCGTAAGACAAGTAACACAACTTTATATGTATTTTACTTCAGTGGTAGTACTATCAAACTTTACACTTTCACGATGAGTCTGTTTATATTGTAATACATATAGATTTGTTTAAATAAACTTTCGTTTTCTTTAGAAGAGAGTGTGCGGTTGTTATACTATACGTCGATATGGTTATTTGTAAGTAATGTTAATATGTCGTTACATTCCAGAGGACAAACAGCAGTTTCACAGGGCGTCCACGCACCAGACGTGGCGGCGGGGATCATGTCTGCTTTGTTGAACCATCGTAGAAAGGAAGAGAGTGAAGACGGTGCCGAAGAAGAAACGGACAGTGTTCCTAGTTGGCTGATAAGTTGGTGGACTTGGTTAAACAAATAGTTACACATATTCTCTTCACATCGTAGCTATGCCCACATCCAGCTAGTTTCACTACTGCGCTATTGGACTATAATTGTGAGTAATAGTTGGTTATTCAACTCAGCAACTTTTTAGTGTGATTATTTGATACATAGGTGATGCAGGACCATCGTACCATTGTTGTCATTGCAACTCAAAGCATGCGCTCCAGGTGAGAGTAAATCAGTTTTTAACAACACGTGTCATGGGCAAGCATATACAAAGAAGTTTGTAAAACTATTGTTTTTTGCAACGGTATTACACTGAATCCCACGTGTTTTGCATAAAATATGTTAATAAAACTGTTTACTTGTGTTGATAAAATATATTTGTATTCATTCAAAGGTTGCGCTATTGGAACCAGAACCAATGTTATCTAGTGAAATTGTATTTGATCATACTATGTGTGTGTGTGTGTGTGTGTGTGTGTGTGTGTGTGTGTGTGTGTGTGTGTGTGTGTGTGTGTGTGTGTGTGTTTGTGTGTGTGTGTGTGTGTGTGTGTGTGTGCGTGCGTGCGTGCGTGCGTGCGTGCGTGCGTGCGTGCGTGCGTACGTGGTGTGGTGTGTGTATGTGTGTGTGTTCGCGTGCGCGTGCGTGTGCGTGTGCGTGCGTGTGTGAGTGACAGCGTGTGTGCATGTCTGCGTGCGTGCATGTATGCGCGTGTGCGTGCGTGTGTTCGTGCGTGCGTGCGTGCGTGCGTTCGTGCGTGCGTTCGTGCGTGCGTGCGTGCGTGCGTGCGTGCGTGCGTGCGTGCGTGCGTGTAGAACTCTACCTCCTGCATACAACAGAAAATCCTTCTAGTTGTTCTTCCGCGTATATATGTGCACTTATCTGTTAACCAAGACCTAGAGGCAGATGACGCAGCGATTATAGATGACGTCTCAATTTATTTCTACCTGCCGTTTACTAAGTGTCATGTCAGTATGTATTAGTTATTCTATTTACCCGGGGTATATTAAGTTTCTTCAGTTATACCTAACTAGCCAAGTTGCTCGACATTACACGGGGGAAAAGGCAACCACTGCAGAAGCCGATGACTATTTGCACTACCCAGTCACGTTTTCGTAGCAAATGGTAGGGCAATGATTATGGTAACGACGACTTCATGTCCCCAAAAGCACGTACACTTACCGGTTTCACGAAGCGCTCGTACCGCACAAATGAACTTATGTGGAAGTTAGACGTATATTACAATCGTAGCAAACACGCATATTGTGCCTATCTTTTGTGCGTTATTACAAACTCCTATTATTCCGGGTTACGCATTGTACGTCAAACGTCAAATGTCCGCATAAGTTCATTCGTAAGATCTCCACCCGGGGAATTACGAATTAGTGCAGGAACCATCACCGTGGCCCCGTTGAGGAACATGCATGCACAGTCACAAACTACTTTATAGTATATACATGTATATTTAGTTTTGTGAATATGCAGAAAAGTATGAAAACCAGGTTTTAATCTATTTGCCAACATTTCATTCCCTTTCAGTGGACCTGAATTATCGCTCGCGTACCAAAAATCTAGTGGCATGCCAACGCACACACATCACGCATGCGCCCGCGCACGCATCGAACAAAACTGGATGCTTTGCTAACAACATTGCCGAGAAATACATTCCAGAGGCAGAACATTAAAAAGCCAGCCCCCAATGCACAGGAAGACAAGTGGATCCCTGAAGACGGTTGTGCTTTAGCAAAAGAAGTGAACACAATTCTGCAAAGGTTTGATATCAAGATAGCAAATGCAAATGAAAGGCCCAATCCCAGCTGAGTCTCGAAAGAAGCTGTTTTTCCAGAGCTGGCCAAAACATAGAACAATTATTCCAGTTCCGGGCTGTTCAAAGCGCTTCACACTTCACCCCCTGGCAGACCTGTTCATTCCAACGCCATTTCGACATGTCATGGAAGCTTTCAGCCATGCAGCAATGACTGCGCGAAGACTATTCTTTCACATACCCACCTTTATATGTAGTCCTGTGTTCGTACTACTACGTTACCACGCCACAGAGTTCCAATTCGTTTGCACTTGTTAGACACAAAAAATACTTCCTGTAAGGCTACGAAATGTTTTACCTACACTAATCATGACATAATGACTGAATAAACCTTGTTGTGTAGAATATATACTAAATCCTAGTTCCATCGGCCATAAATATAAGAACTCATATAGACTCTTGAAGCATGTCAAGTTTGATGGGTGTATACCTGTTCCGCTTGGAGTCAATTCTGAGGTCTACATAATGTAACAAAACAAGACGTTTTATTCTCTAATACCATACAGTGGTGTGTGAGATAAGTATACAATACCCAGAGTACTTGCAAGTATTTACAACGTGTTATAGTAATCATCATCATCATCATCAATCCCGTAACCTTGAGTGTCGTTGGGGCATAACCGATGACCTTGCAACCAGCTGTCTCCACTTCTTCCTGTCGTCTGCCGCCCTTTGTGTCTCTGAGAAGTCCAGGCCTGTTCACTTTTGATGTTGTCCTCCCACCTCTTCCTCTGTCTTCCTCGTCGTCTTGCTCCTCTAACGGTGCCTTGCGGGAAGGTATTTGCCAGACCGGATATTCGTGAGACGTGCCCAAACCATTTCAGCTTCCGTCTCTTTACAGTCGTTAGGAGATCTTCATAGGGCCCGAAGGCTTGTTGGATTCTGTTGTGGACCTCTTCTTTGGTTACATGGTCCTTGTACGAGATAAAGGTAAAGGTACGTTCTTATATGGCGCGGTATCCAGTCCGTAGGACCGCTCAAATCGCTTTACACTTCACCCCTGGCAGACATGTTCATTCTTAGGCCATCTCAATTTCTCTGGGAAGCATTCAACCACGCTGCAATTGCCCGAAGACTATGAGTGAACTGTAGCAACGTGGGGTGATCAAACTTACCAAAGGTTCGAAGCAACCGCAGTGGGATTTAAAACCGGGTTCTCTCGAGGAAAAAGATCTTTCTATAGCACCTCATTTCCATGGCTTGTACTCTTCTTTTTAGTTCGGCCGTAAGAGTCCATGTTTCGCATCCGTATAGAAATAATGATATGACAGTGATCGCATCAGTCTGATTTTGGATTGAAGGGTGATGATTTTATTTTTACATATTGGTTTCAGTTTTGTCATCGCTGCTGTTGTTTGAGCAATCCTTGAAATGATCTCACGTTTTGGATCCCTCGTCAGTGATAACAGAACCCAGTTGGAATGGAAACTGTTTTAATCGTTATCCCCTCACTGTGATCTTCTTGTTGATGTTATTGGTGTTGTTGGTCATTAGATTAGTTTTTTCAGCACCAATTTCCATTCCGTATGACGCCGATGTCGAGGCGGCTCACAATGTCAACTAGCTTCTGTTCATCCCCTGCTAAGCCATCGATGTCATCTGCAAAGCGTAAATTTGTTATTGTTCTGCCACTGATGCTGAATGTTCCTACGTGATCTTCAAGGGCGTCAGTCAAGATCCTCTCTAAAAGTATGTTAAATAGAGTGTGTGACAGAAGTCAGCCCTGGCGGACTCCAGTGGTGTTACGAAAGATTTCCCCCACGTTGCCATTCATGAGGACTGCGCTGGTGGTCTTGTCATACAGATGTTCTATGTCTCGAATAAGATTTACACTAATGTTGTATTTCCTCATGGTTACATGCCATACCCCGAGAAATGCCCTATTGAAGTCAATCAAGATATTATAGAGATATTTTTGGTGTTGCAAGTATTTTTGCAGAGGATTCTAAGGTTGAAAATTTGCTCTGTAGTAATATGTCCTGCTCGAAAGCCGGCCTTTTATTCAGCGATGATGTTCTCCGCTTGTGGCTTCAGCCTGTTAAGGATGACCTTCAAAGTGACTTTACTTTGGTGGCTGATGAGGCTGATTGTCCGGTAGTTTTGACACCATTCTATGTTGCCTTTTTTAGAAATGTAATGACCATTGATTTGATCCATGGAGCAGGCAAATCTCCCGTCTGCCAGATCTCATTGCAGGTCGCTGTGATGGTGTTAGTCATAGCTTCTATCCCAGCTTGTATTAATTCAGCAGATATGTTGTCAATTCCAGCTGGTTTCCCTTTCTGCAGCCTCCACTTCTTCACGAGTAATTGGGAAGTTATCCTGTTCGGTGTTTATAGGGCAATCCAGTACTGCAGCATTTCCTTTGGTCTGGCTGTTGTGTAACTCGGTGCAGTACTCTGTCCATCGATTGACAATCTCTCTTTCTTCTGTGAGACATTTTCCTGACTTGTCTTGGATGTTCTTCCATTCGTTTACCACTTGGAATGCTCTTTTGATAGTTTTCATGTTCAAATTGTCTTCTATTTCGATTATATTAATATAGTTATAGTAATAAGAACAGTCAATGTTAGTTAAGCTTACCGATTATGATTTTGACCAATTTAAAAAAAAAATTATTAGTTTATTTAAATTATAAATGTTAAACAACACAGAGAACTTGAAAGTATTGACTTGACTATTAAAATATCTAGTCAAACAAATACTTATTTAGTCTCAGTCTTAAGCACATTGAAGCAATACATTAAATTCATCCCGAATCCCATTTTTATTACACATAGCGCAATACCTTTCATTTATATAAATATTGCACCATATCCCTGTTTCAATAGGCAATGCCGTGCTACCCAGCCTGAATTGAGTACAAATAATTCAACATTTCTCAGGTAACAAAGTCAAGTATGGTTCAAACTTGAATACTTTAAATATTCTAATAAGGTAATATCCTACATTTATCATAATGAAATAGATTTGGTGACGATGTTTGAATATATTCGTCATGAAGTCAGCATTTAAGACGGTTTTGTATTTGATGACACAATGACAATGGCGGCGCAGACACGCCGTGTCTGCCAGGTGGCATACTGTCACATTCGCGGCATTGCAACTATCAGAAAATGCCTTTCCACCATTGCTTGCAAAACAATTATTCATGCTTTAGTCATGTCGCGTTTGGACTTCGGCAACGCTATGTTTTATGGACTGCCCGAGACGCAGCTGCGGAAACTGCAGATGATTCAAAACTCCGCGGCACGGCTGATTACTGGAACCCGCAGACGAGATCACATAACACCAGTTTTATTCAATTTACATTGGTTGCCTGTCTGTCAGCGAATCGAATTCAAACTTCTTTTACTTGTGTTTCGCGCTGTGCATCATCTATGCCCTGTGTATCTGTCGTCGCTAGTGGTTCCATACACACCCACCCGAACAATGAGATCCGCCGATCAACATCTATTGACTATACCGCGGTTCCATCTCGAGCGGTACGGTCGTCGGGCCTTTTCTGTGGCAGGGCCGACACTGTGGAACGCCCTGCCTCCCGCAATTAGGCAAGCCAACTCCGTTGCGGTATTCAAGTCACTTCTAAAAACACATCTCTTTCGCGAAGCCTTTCGAACACTCTGTTGACATTTTAATCACTCGAACATTTTACTTATTTAACTTATTATTTATTTAATTTGTTTATTTAACTTATCTGATTAACTTATATGTTTATCTAGTGTATCAACTTAATGGTGTGTGTATATCATTTATTCGTACACAATAGTTTAGGTACAATTGAATAAAACAAAAAACCATTGGCAGCCTGCTTAACAAGTGCAGAGTGCGTTAATCATGTTGTTAACATCGTTTTTTGTAAAACCTGGTAAGTCAATCTCGTTATTGGATACAGTGGAAAAGAACCAAGACGATCTCAGATGCCCTATACTACAGGATCTACCCTACATCAGAAGCAGTCCCAAAATGTTATGGATTGCCTAAGGTCCACAAGAACAATGTACCGTTAAGACCTATAGTATCAAGTATAGGTAGCATTACATACAAGACGGCAAAGTTCCTAGCCATCATTTTGAGCCTACTAAAACAAAATATTTTGTGAAAAACAGCACACATTTTTTTAAAGAAGATCAAAGAGTTGGAAGTTCCACCAGGGAGGAAAATGGTGTCTTTTGATGTGACAGCCCTGTTCACGAGTATCCCGGTGACAGAGGCGGTATCAGTGATAAAGGACCGACTAAACAAGGATGCAACACTGAAAGACAGATGTGAACTATCAGTAAACCAGATCATCACACTGTTAGAAATATGTCTGAACACCACATATTTCATTTATGGTGGAGTGTTCTACAAACAGAAGAAGGGAGTAGCCATGAGTTCACCGGTCTCTCCGATAGTGGCAAACCTATACATGGAACATTTTGAGGAAAGAGCCATCAGAGAAGCACCGCATCCTCCAGACATCTGGTTGAGGTATGTAGATGACACATTCACAGTGTTACAAGAGAGCGAAGTAGAACATTTCACACACCATCTGAATTCAATGGACGAGAACATTAAGTTCACGGTAGAACCAGAACAGGACAATACGTTAGCCTTTCTAGACACGTGTGTATGCCTGAATGATGATGGATCAACCAAGGTCAAAATATATCGGAAAGCAACCCACACGGACCAATATTTGAACTGGGATTCTAATCACCACCTAGAACACAAACGATCAGTGGTCAGGACACTCCTCCAAAGGGCAGACAACCTGATAACGAAAGAAGAAGACAAGAACACAGAGGTGGACCACATCAAGGAAGTGCTGAAAGCAAACGGTTACAAAACTTGGATGTTTAACACCACGCAACCAATGAGAAGGAAGGAGAACACTACCACAGAAACCAGCAGAAGACAACATGCCATAGGTCTGCCCTATATTAGTAAACTATCAGAACAAGTAGAAATGATTTTCAAGTCCTATAACATCCCGGTTTACCACAAACCTATCAACACCCTGAGGTCACTGTTGGTACACCCAAAAGACAGGACAGCTAAGGCAGCAAAGTGTGGGGTAGTATATGACATACAATGCCCATAATGTGACCAACACTATATAGGAGAAACAGCCAGAACACTTGGCACAAGAATCAAAGAACATCTATCTTGTCGCCAACCCCTATCAGCTATAAGTGAACACAAACTGAACACAGACCATCAGTGCTCTATGAAGGACGTTAATATTCTAGACCACGAGGAGAACTGGATCAGGAGAAAAATAAAGGAGGCGATTAACATTAACACAGAAAGAAACCTACGCTGAACCGAGACGTCGGCCAGGAGCTCCCACCAGTCCTACTCCAGCTTGTGTCACATGACATTGGTCATGTGACACATCCGTAACTTCAGTCTGCTGAAGAAGACTGCGAGATGCAGTCGAAACATTCAGAACAAACATCAAGTTTCTTGAGAGGTAATTATGCTTAAAATTATTTAGCCACGTGTGATTGACGACATTAGGACAATGCCACTTTGATATAAAAGTTTTTATCCATGGCGATTCGTACTTCCAGTCATAGCCTGGAAACAGTCAGATAAAAAAGTGTTGTTACGTCACTTCTCACTTCTCCACAATACGTGACGCAATGGTGCCGCGCCAGTCGGCAGCGGTAACGTTGCTTGTCGTGTTTAGCTGCCGTAAGTTAACCGAACATCTGTTTACTTAAGTGTCTGGCTTGTTACGCTCGCTGTTGTGGGATGTTGTAATAATGCAATTTTTTTATTAGCCGCCAAATGTTGCAGACGTTTTCTTTTGGACTGTCTTAAGTTCATACATATCCGTATCTAATTTATATTTATGTGTTAGAATGCCAGACTCTCAACTCGACAAATCTTCTTCTCGTTGTCACTGCTGCTGACCGCATATCAAGATGCACCGTTGATGTGAAGGCGTGGATTGTGCGCCACAATTTGTTCCTCAACAAGAACAAAACGGAAGCTCCATAACATCACACCTCTGTATACATAATGTTATTTTTATTGCTATTGTATTCGATGCTAACAGTCGATAATAAGTCGCATTGCCGGATGACATACAGTCTGCATCATAGCATCCCTAGGATTATATTTTATCTACTATTGCATATAAAACAATCATCTGGTGATGTCGTGACTATTTTGATACTGCGTTGTACATACTCACTGATTCACACCTCTGGAAACTGCAGATGCAAACGAGAGCACATCACTGCAGTTCTGTTCGCTCTGCATTGACGACTAATTGAATTCAAGCTTTTACTACTAGTTTATCGTGTCGTGCACCATGTATTTGTCGCTACTTATATCAATGTAAACGCCGGTCCGATCACTGAAATCCGTCTAGTTTGTCTGCTATCCCGCGATACCACATTGAAAGGCATGGTCTCTACTCCTAGTAAGTGGCTGGACCAACACTGCGTAAACACATTTTGTTGTGGGAACTTTATATTCATCAGCATCCTTCTGCTTCCAAGACAATGGTTAGCGCCACTGACGTTTCATATTCAGAGCGCTGTTGTGTAGAAATCCTAGGTTGGCTACACATTTCTACTTAAAGCACATGATTTATTTAAAGCGAGCCCCAAAATACATTGCCTATAATTTGTTGCACCAATTGGCTACTTCAAACAGAACCGATGTTCAAACATGACAACACTTTTAGTGTGTTTCGAAGCTGCGACACCGACATACGTGAAGAACATAATTTTAGCATCTGCTGCCAAGTTATGTGAGCTCGACCCGTTGCCTACGTCGCTCCTTCAACAGCACATTGATGCTCTATGTCCGGTTGTTACATGCGTGATTAATGCGTCGCTCTCCATTGCCGTAATTGCACAGTCAACGAACACGCCGTTGTGACCCCGGTACTGAAGATACGAGGCGCTGATGTCAATGTACTCTCTAACTTCCGCCCAATATCTAACATCTCATTTGTGGCGAAGACAATGGAGCGTTTTGCTTACCTACCATGTCACAGTGCTGAAGTTCTTGTTCTTGTTCTTGTTCTATTGCGTATTCATAACGCACAATCCTTTGACATTCGTCGTGGAATACGTCTTGTGCTTCTTGACCTAACAGCAGCGTTTGACACCATAAACCACACAATATTGCAACGGAGATTACATGGCTACGGTATATGCGGCGAGGAGCGTGCGTGGCTGACGCCATATCTACATGGCTGTACCTCTGTGGTGCATGCCAATAAAGAAGTTTCCGAGTGCAATGTGATAAAATCCGGAGTTTCCCAAGGATCGGTTCTTGGACCGGTACTTTTCAACGCTGCTGTCTGCTATACCGTCTAGAGATGGTACAATGGTCAGCCGCTCATGCTGTTATGCAAATTCGACGAGATGACTGACGGTCGATATCTGTGGTTTTACGACACCTGCGCTGGCTTTCCTGTGAAGAAGCGTCTACAGTACAAATTACGTGTTCTGGTACACACTGCACTCTATGAAGGCACGCCAGTGTATCTCGCCTCACTGCTCCGTCGTCACACCCCACGCCGCACCCTCGCTCTGTCGGTGGTTTGTTCTTGTACACACCGCACTCTATGAAGGCACGCCAGTGTATCTCACCTCACTGCTCCGTCGTCACACCCCACGCCGCACCCTCGCTCTGTCGGTGGTTTGTTCTTGTACACACCGCACTCTATGAAGGCACGCAAGTGTATCTCACCTCACTGCTCCGTCGTCACACCCCACGCGGCAACCCCGCTCTGTCGGTGGTTTGTTCTTGTACACACCGCACTCTATGAAGGCACGCCAGTGTGTCTCACCTCACTGCTCCGTCGTCACACCCCACGCGGCACCCCCGCTCTGTCGGTGGTTTGTTCTTGTACACACCGCACTCTATGAAGGCACGCCAGTGTATCTCACCTCACTGCTCCGTCGTCACACCCCACGCGGCACCCCCGCTCTGTCGGTGGTTTGTTCTTGTACACACCGCACTCTATGAAGGCACGCCAGTGTGTCTCACCTCACTGCTCCGTCGTCACACCCCACGCGGCACCCCCGCTCTGTCGGTGGTTTGTTCTTGTACACACCGCACTCTATGAAGGCACGCCAGTGTATCTCACCTCACTGCTCCGTCGTCACACCCCACGCGGCACCCCCGCTCTGTCGGTGGTTTGTTTTTGTACACACCGCACTCTATGAAGGCACGCCAGTGTGTCTCACCTCACTGCTCCGTCGTCACACCCACGCGGCACCCCCGCTCTGTCGGTGGTTTGTTCTTGTACACACCGCACTCTATGAAGGCACGCCAGTGTACCTCACCTCACTGCTTCGTCGTCACACCCCACGCGGCACCCCCGCTCTGTCGGTGGTTTGTTCTTGTACACACCGCACTCTATGAAGGCACGCCAGTGTGTCTCACCTCACTGCTCCGTCGTCACACCCCACGCCGCACCCTCACTCTGTCGGTGGTTTGTTCTTGTACACACCGCACTCTATGAAGGCACGCCAGTGTAACTCACCTCACTGCTCCGTCGTCACACACCACGCGGCACCCCCGCTCTGTCAGTGGTTTGTTCTTGTACACACCGCACTCTATGAAGGCACGCCTGTGTATCTGGCCTCACTGCTCCGTCGTCACACCCCACGCGGCACCCCCGCTCTGTCGGTGGTTTGTTCTTGTACACAACGCACTCTATGAAGGCACGCCAGTGTATCTGGCCTCACTGCTCCGTCGTCACACCCCACGCGGCACCCCCGCTCTGTCGGTGGTTTGTTCTTGTACACAACGCACTCTATGAAGGCACGCCAGTGTATCTGGCCTCACTGCTCCGTCGTCACACCCCACGCGGCACCCCCGCTCTGTCGGTGGTTTGTTCTTCTACACACCGCACTCTATGAAGGCACGCCAGTGTATCTGGCCTCACTGCTCCGTCGTCACACCCCACGCGGCACCCCCGCTCTGTCGGTGGTTTGTTCTTGTACACACCGCACTCTATGAAGGCACGCCAGTGTATCTCACCTCACTGCTCCGTCGTCACACCCCACCCAACACCCTCGCTCTGTCCGTGGTTTGTTCCTGTACACACCGCACTCTATGAAGGCACGCCAGTGTATCTCACCTCACTGCTCCGTCGTCACACCCCACCCAACACCCTCGCTCTGTCCGTGGTTTGTTCTTGTACACACCGCACTCTATGAAGGCACGCCAGTGTGTCTCACCTCACTACTCCGTCGTCACACCCCACGCGGCACCCCCGCTCTGTCGGTGGTTTGTTCTTGTACACACCGCACTCTATGAAGGCACGCCAGTGTATCTCACCTCACTGCTCCGTCGTCACACCCCACGCGGCACCCTCGCTCTGTCGGTGGTTTGTTCTTGTACACACCGCACTCTATGAAGGCACGCCAGTGTGTCTCACCTCACTACTCCGTCGTCACACCCCACCCCACACCCTCGCTCTGTCCGTGGTTTGTTCTTGTACACACCGCACTCTATGAAGGCACGCCAGTGTGTCTCACCTCACTACTCCATCGTCACACCCCACCCCACACCCTCTCTCTGTCCGTGGTTTGTTCTTGTATATACCGCACTCTATGAAGGCACGCCAGTGTGTCTCACCTCACTGCTCCGTCGTCACACCCCACGCGGCACCCTTGCTCTGTCGGTGGTTTGTTCTTGTACACACCGCACTCTATGAAGGCACGCCAGTGTGTCTCACCTCACTACTCCGTCGTCACACCCCACGCGGCACCCCCGCTCTGTCGGTGGTTTGTTCTTGTACACACCGCACTCTATGAAGGCACGCCAGTGTATCTCACCTCACTGCTCCGTCGTCACACCCCACGCGGCACCCTCGCTCTGTCGGTGGTTTGTTCTTGTACACACCGCACTCTATGAAGGCACGCCAGTGTATCTCACCTCACTGCTCCGTCGTCACACCCCAACCCACACCCTCGCTCTGTCCGTGGTTTGCTACTCAATGTTCCACGCGTTAAGCTAGAACGATATGGTCGCCGGGCGTTTGTGCTGAGCCCACATTGTATTATTACATAGAATTTTCATTGTCCAATCGGTCATTTACTTATCTTCTGTATGTGCAATTTTACATATGTTTATGTGTACTTTTCTGTAAATACCCGTGCATGGGGCATTAACCCCGGATTTGTTGATGTATAAATAAAGTATTTTGTTATTCATTGAAACAGAAACACCTGGCGGTTATATGATTGTGTTTCCAGAGCTGTGCTGTGGCGAAGTACAGGAAACAGACGCAGCAGCCACACAGTTTCATCACGCTGCCGGACTCAGGAGAAACCCAGTCAAACGACATGCTGTTGAAAAATTGCCAATCCGCCAGAAACGTATATCGCCCAATATAGTCTACGTCAGTAAGTGCAGTCCTGCATACTCGGTGACCTCGTAACACCTTACGGGACCTCATACCTCCTTACGGGACCTCGTAACACCTTACGGGACCTCGTAGCACCTTATGGGACCTCGTAACACCTTACGGGACCTCGTAACACTTTACGGGACCTCGTAGCACCTTATGGGACCTCGTAACACCTTACGGAACCTCGTAACACCTTACGGGACCACCTAACACCTTACGGGACCTCGTAACACCTTACGAGACCTCTTAACACTGACTGTATTAGTAATTAAGATAAGAATGGGGAAACTGAGGCAAGTTGACGGTCGTTAAGCATTGAAATTTGATTTATGTGGCTTTTATTAACATCAGCAATACGGTAACAATATAACTTAAACAGGAACACGTGTACCTTCTTACAATGTAATGTCATTTAGTATGCAACTAAATGGAGACCGAGAAATATATTTTTTACCAATTACCCAACATTCGCCATTTTACACTACAGCTGGGGCAAGATTACTTTCACATTGGGTCAAGTTGACAATGGAAAAGTTCAAGCCTGAATAAGTTATCAGTTAATTATAAACTATGTATATTGACACCTCTGTGTGTTCTTCATAATTATGGCAACTTCAACTTCATATTATACGCATAGCATACCACATCGTGTATGTCGTTATAGGCAGGGATCTTCGGCGTTTGATGGCAAATTATCCTAATAGATAGACACTCCTTTTTGTTCTCTTTAGCTTTCCTAACTGTCGCTTCTCGTTCGTCAACTTGCCCCAGTCAACTAACCCCGTCAGGTCATTTATCAGACTTTGACGAAATATGTTACACACATACATATATTGTGGCTTATATGTATGCAATTTAATGGTGGATATGCTTTGAATATCGCAGATACACGTTTACTCTCAGGTCTTATATGATTTAATAAAGCTATTTTAACAATTTAAAAAAATCTACTTTCAGTTTACTGCTTGCAGTTTGCGTAAAGTGTCAAATGTTCCCGTGTTGATAACTCTGTATGTGTGTGAACTTCATTGGAAAATTGTGTTGTGCTGCCGTCTGTTTAAACATTATTATGCGAGTTGCAACTTGCCCAATTCGTCAGCTTGTTCAGTGTTCCACTACACGATTTGACGATGAATTAAAATATGTTAATTTTACGACAAACAGAAACGCCCCTTACTTCATTCAGATATATAACTGACTAATAAATATTCACATTTGAAGAGGGCACCTCCAATCCCTCTAAAAGTGCAGTTGCTAAGAACGCATTGGTATTTGTGCTATATTGTAACGTTGTGAACATACTGGCTGTTCTAATAACCTGCATTTTATATGCAACTCTTTTAAAGCGATAAAAGTTATTAAACCTTAACCATTTGTAACTACAATTAAGAATATCACCCCAGTGGTTTACTAGGAAAACCTTGTTGAACACACATCTTAATTTCATGGGCCGCGACATACTGTTAGATAACACCATGTCATGAGTATCGTAGACTGGCAATATTCGCTCGCCAAATGAAAGTATGTTTATATACAGCTATTCCTATTCCTGCCAATAGGATATGGCCATGCTGTTTGCGTCCAAACTCAACTTATGTAACATATTTTAACCTTTGTTTACTAAATTAGTCTTCTTGCTGGCAAGATAACACGTTTGTTTGAGACTTTGCGTTGGTTCTGTGTGTGCCAGTCTCCCAAAGTAAGTATAGGTTACATCGATTTCATAGCACTGCGCAAGCGCCTATCGGTCGCGCCGATTAACAGGTCAACCCTCGGTAATTCGGGGAAATTACTGGAATCCCCAAAACACATTCTGATAAAACACTGCCGTGATATTCTTGATTAGTTTTTATTTTCTTTTTTGGGTGTTCAGCCCCAAAACCATAAGTTTTATTTTGCCTTAATACACAGTAACTTCTGTCTCCGTGTTAGGCGAAACAGAATGGAGAACGACGGGATCTCGTTGTGTTGGATCGTGTTATGGTCATGTTGACGGTAACTACCAATCTTGCATTGCGTGTAACGGACACGCGATGTGCACAGATGGAAACATTAATTACAACGAGCCATGCAACGTTCCATTGATGTGGGACGACATAGCGAAGTCATGTCAGACGACAACGTCCACATGCAAACTAGTCGTTGGTGAGTGATGGTTGGTGGTGCTGACGTTCCTTCAATTAAAAATACAAAGTCTTATGTTTTTTTTTTATAAATCATGTTACGTGTCATAGATCGCAGATCGTATGAGTTGTATAGAATCAGCTTGTTTACATAAGACACACTACCCTGTTTACATAAGACACACTACCCTTAGTCATTGAGATTCGTGCTAGTTACGCCGAAAAACGATCAATGGCAAATACAAATTTCGGAAAATTGTTTGTTACAACGGATTAACAGATACACGAAATGTTTTATCTCATTGGAAAACTCATTGTTTACTAATATTTGTATCCTTGTGTTAGCACTTAATTATGGCGGATGGCCAATGTCTTGAGATATAGTATCAGTTCTTGATTTGTGTAGATGAATAAATTTGTTTACGTTCTCACTTTCGACTATGGGTTGAGATAAAGGAAATTTGTAAAATGCTTTTTCCGTTGGAAATCACGTATGAGATGCACTTTGGTGTGCATCATCGTTATGCGTGTATTGTCGAGATTCCTATGATATAGGTTTTGTTTAGGATACTATTTGATTTGAATGTTTGATATTGGAGTGTTTAGGTGCAACTACTACGTAACGTTTCACAAGTCAACTTGTAGCTGTGTAGGCAACCAAGCCTTTCCGTGGTCTACGTGAGTTATGTATGCACTAAAATGATTGGTTGACTTATTATGAGACGACGACTGTTTTTGGTGGTAGAAGACGTACAAACATCTGAGACGTTTGATTAAACACGAAATGAATCGCCATGCGAATCGATAAATTGTCTCCGCGACATGGAAGTGTGAAGCAATGCTCGTTCGAACAGAATATATTTACCAAGTAAGGTAATTTAACAAGATTTAACAAGATTGCCATCCCAAACAACAAGTTCCAGATGGCAAGTGGACAAGGAAGCCATTGGCTTATCCAGAGTCCAACAATTTTCTCATCTATATGTAGCCCGCCCTTTTTCAGATATCTGTCAATTCTATTTTTAAACACATTCACACTACTAGCATTAACACAATCGTTTGGCAGTTTGTTCCATTCATTGATCACCCTCTGTGAGAAAGAGTACTTTCTCATGTCCATCCTACACTGTTCCTTAACTAATGTGATTATACCCATGTATCGTGTTACGTGTTTCGACGTGCAAGGACAATAATTGTCGGTGCATTATTCTTGATTCAAGAGACGATCATTTCGCCGTTATTTCATCACTTGCGTCGTCGGTTATGCATCTGTGAACATTAATACACCGACTGCTTCTTTGAGACCTATTGGTTGTCCGGACTGGGCGACGACTGCCGGCAAAAGATGTGCTGAAGCCTCCTAGTGTCAACTGTGTCTTATCGGACACACGCATAATCACGCACGCACGCACGCACGCACGCACGCACGCACGCACGCACGCACGCACGCACGCACGCACGCACACGCTTTTTAATACGTACCTACACACGCAGAGATAATATTAATATGTTTTTGCCTTTTATTTAATTTAATTAATTGAACTTAATTGGCTTGACCTACCGATTTAGTTTATTTGAACGTTTTAGAGGCGACTCCACGCCGTATTTTTTACTTACATATATATATGCAATGTTTTTCTTATGTTTATGCAACTATACTATGATATGCAAAATTATAATTTGGCATGGGTATGTGTATCATTTTAAATGTATGATGGGTCAAATAAAAACAATTGTTGTTCTTCTTCTCATTCAAACATAATGGCCGCCAGTTGTGTCTTAAAGAACTACACTGCTTGCCTTGTATAGCATATTTACAATGCAAGCTGATCGGTAGGGTTGATGTTCATGAACAGATAACAAGCTGATCGGTATGGTTGATGCTCATGAACAGATAACAAGCTGATCGGTATGGTTGATGTTCATGAACAGATAACAGTCAACTTATATTTTAACATTGTGACTCAATCAAAACACATTTGGGCGATGTTAGAATAGATAGTTGATTCTATTGAACACGATTTCTTTATAAAACCGATCACATTGTGTACCTTTGAAGTAAACTTTGAACTAAATATTGTGGATTAATGTTTGTATTACGGGAATGAGTTTACAAGATAAGTTCATCAACCATACGAACAATTTTAATTAATGATATGACGGGTTAACAAACCACGCCAGTGATTATATTCAATAATCGTATTATGATCGAACTGGTTTGTATTAAGGGAATGAGTTTACAAGAATTTGAAAAAAGGTTTATCAAACATGAATGATTAATATTGAAGATATCACGGATTAACAAAACACTCCAGTAATTATATTCAATATTCACTATAATCGAACTGGTGTACGTGCATACGTACGTACGTACGCATGCATGTATGTATATGTGTGTACTATTCCTGGACGCTTTGCATCTCGGGCCCCACGGAAGAAGTCGTACATTTTTATTCACCCTTTCTCGAATTATATAGCAAAGTGTTTACCACAATCGTATTAAATGCAACTAAAAGTTCTTATGTACAGTGTTGGAAGCCAGTCCTTAGGACCTCTCAAGGCGAAATATTTTGTGAAATTGTTCTATAACGAGACGAGCTGAATATTGAACAGCGGATGTGCACGGGTGTTTGTTGTAGGATATTCCCCTTGTAAATCGTCCCCGTGCAAAAACGGTGCCGACTGCAACAGCAAGGTGGATGGTGGAAAAGAGTACGTGTGTACGTGTAAAGAGGGTTACGTTGGTACGAACTGTGAAGGTCGGTATCTTTTTGAAGTATTATTACAGGTTATGATGGAAAAGACGTTAACAGAATATACGTTTTTCATAAATCTTACTATTACCCAGATATATATATATATATATATATATATATATATATATATATATATATATATATATATATATATATATATATATATATATATATATATATATATATATATATATATATATATATATATATATATATATATATACATATAGTAGTATGTGTGCATTTCTCAATCCTTAAAAATGAGGAGCAGATTTCCTTCATTCTGATTGGTCGAAATTTGAAATGGATCGTTCTGATTGGTAGAGAGCATTTAACCACCAGGGGCGCCACGTGAAAATCCCCTATTATCGCTCAAATGAGGAGCACTTTCTGATTGGTCGAGAGCAGTTTCACCACCAGGGGCGCCACGTGTCATTCCCAATTATCGCCCCTGAGGCACTGTTTTGCGGTAATATTGTCGCCAGGGAGCGCTACGGTTCAAGTGTGTCGACGGCTCTGATTGGTCGAGAGCAGTCACGTGACCTATGACGTCACAGCTCCTCCCCTGTTATCTAAAATGAGAAGATTTTGGGGCACAGTTTTGCGATGATACGATCGCCAAGGGGTGCTACAGGTCAAGGTCAAGATAAAAAATGTTGAGATTTTGGGTAAGCATTTGATTGGAGAGCAGTCACGTCACCCTTTTGCGGTCATACTGTTGGCGACCACTCTGTGGAGGCTACCATATTGTTTTGCTGCCATGTTGTTTTGCACTGATACGATTACCAGACGGCACTCACTGCGGGGCAAGGTCGAAGGTCAAAGGTCGCCGACCTTTTGAACTGATACAATTGTCAGTTAGGGTAATGGTTAGTAACCCTAATTTTGTCGTCTGTAGTGAACCCTAATACGGACCTTGTAGGGTTAGTAACCCTAATGAAAGGTCAAAGATCACCGACCTTTAGTACTTATTCAATTGCCAGTTGGGGCTATTCCTGGACGCTTTGCATCTCGGGACCCACGGAAGAAGTCGTACATTTTTATTCCCTGAAATTCACACTTTCTCGAATTATATAGCAAAGTGTTTACCACAATCGTATTAAATGCAACTAAAAAGTTCTTATGTACAGCGTGGTATCCAGTCCTTAGGACCTCTCAAGGCGAAATATTTTGTGAAATTGTTCTATAACGAGACGAGCTGAATATTGAACAGCGGATGTGCACGGGTGTTTGTTGTAGGATATTCCCCTTGTAAATCGTCCCCGTGCAAAAACGGTGCCGAGTGCAACAGCAAGGTGGATGGTGGAAAAGAGTACGTGTGTACGTGTAAAGAGGGTTACGTTGGTACGAACTGTGAAGGTCGGTATCTTTTTGAAGTATTATTACAGGTTCTGATGGAAAACACGTTAACAGAATATACGTTTTTCATAAATCTTACTATTACCCAGATAGTGTATGTATATATATATATATATATATATATATATATATATATATATGTATATATATATATATATATATATATATACATATAGTAGTATGTGTGCATTTCTCAATCCTTAAAAATGAGGAGCAGATTTGCTTCATTCTGATTGGTCGAAATTTGAAATGGATCGTTCTGATTGGTTGAGAGCATTTCACCACCAGGGGGCGCCACGTGAAAACCCCCTATTATCTCTCAAATGAGGAGCACTTTCTGATTGGTCGAGAGCAGTTTCACCACCAGGGGCGCCACGTGTCATTCCCTATTATCGCCACTGAGGCACTGTTTTGCGGTAATATTGTCGCCAGGGAGCGCTACGGTTCAAGTGTGTCGACGGCTCTGATTGGTCGAGAGTAGTCACGTGACCTATGACGTCACAGCTCCTCCCCTATTATCTAAAATGAGGAGATTTTAGGGCACAGTTTTGCGATGATACGATCGCCAAGGGGTGCTACAGGTCAAGGTCAAGATCAAAATTTTTAGATTTTGGTAAGCATTTGATTGGAGAACAGTCACGTCACCCTTTTGCGGTCATACTGTTGGTGACCACTCTGTGGAGGCTAACCATCTTGTTTTGCTGTCATGTTGTTTTGCACTGATACGATTACCAGACGGCACTGCGGGGCAAGGTCGAAGGTCAAAGGTCGCCGACCTTTTGAACTGATAGAATTGTCAGTTAGGGTAATGGTTAGTAACCCTAATTCTGTCTTCTGTAGTGAACCCTAATACGGACCTTGTAGGGTTAGTAACCCTAATGAAAAGTCAAAGGTCACCGACCTTTTGTACTTATTCAATTGCCAGTTGGGGCTATTCCTGGACGCTTTGCATCTCGGGCCCCACGGAAGAAGTCGTACATTTTTATTCCCTGAAATTCACCCTTTCTCGAATTATATAGCAAAGTGTTTACCACAATCGTATTAAATGCAACTAAAAGTTCTTATGTACATCGTGGTATCTAGTCCTTAGGACCTCTCAAGGCGAAATATTTTGTGAAATTGTTCTATAACGAGACGAGCTGAATATTGAACAGCGGATGTGCACGGGTGTTTGTTGTAGGATATTCCCCTTGTAAATCGTCCCCGTGCAAAAACGGTGCCGACTGCAACAGCAAGGTGGATGGTGGAAAAGAGTACGTGTGTACGTGTAAAGAGGGTTACTTTGGTACGAACTGTGAAGGTCGGTATCTTTTTGAAGTATTATTACAGGTTATGGTGGAAAAGACGTTAACAGAATATACGTTTTTCATAAATCTTACTATTACCCAGATAGTGTATATATATATATATATATATATATATATATATATATATATATATATATATATATATATATATACATATAGTAGTATGTGTGCATTTCTCAATCCTTAAAAATGAGGAGCAGATTTGCTTCATTCTGATTGGTCGAAATTTGAAATGGATCGTTCTGATTGGTTGAGAGCATTTCACCACCAGGGGCGCCACGTGAAAATCCCCTATTATCGCTCAAATTAGGAGTACTTTCTGATTGGTCAAGAGCAGTTTCACCACCAGGGGCGCCACGTGTCATTCCCTATTATCGCCCCTGAGGCACTGTTTTGCGGTAATATTGTCGCCAGGGAACGCTACGGTTCAAGTGTGTCGACGGCTCTGATTGGTCGAGAGCAGTCACGTAACCTATGACGTTACAGCTCCTCCCCTATTATCTAAAATGAGGAGATTTTGGGGCACAGTTTTGCGATGATACGATCGCCAAGGGGTGCTACAGGTCAAGGTCAAGATCAAAAATGTTGAGATGTTGGGTAAGCATTTGATTGGAGAGCAGTCACGTCAACCTTTTGCGGTCATACTGTTGGTGACCACTCTGTGGAGGCTACCATCTTATTTTGCTGCCATGTTATTTTGCACTGATACGATTACCAGACTGCACTGCGGGGCAAGGTCGAAGGTCAAAGGTCACCGACCTTTTGAACTGATAGAATTGTCAGTTAGGGTAATGGTTAGTAACCCTAATTCTGTCATCTGTAGTGAACCCTAATACGGACCTTGTAGGGTTAGTAACCCTAATGAAAGGTCAAAGGTCATCGACCTTTTGTACATATTCAATTGCCAGTTGGGGCTAGCGTTAGTAACCCTAATTATGTCGTCTGTAGTGAACCCTAATACGAACCCTGTAGGGTTAGTAACCCTAATGAAAGGTCAAAGATCACCGACCTTTTGTACTTATACAATTGCCAGTTAGGGTTAGGGTTAGTAACCCTTAATCTGTCGTCTTCGGTTTGATACTGACGCTTTTGGAGACGTGTCTGGGTAGAGAACCGGTTTGAACCGGTTTCATGTAGTTTTTTTTTCTTTTCTGAAACGTTCGAACGACGCCATGGAATTTTCCATGCTCACGAAAAGAAACACGATCCCGCATTTTCACCCTGCTAGCAGACTGAAACTTAGCGGTCGAATGTTCGTGCATGCAGCGGGAAAAACGTAGCCGTGCATGTAAGCTATACGACGCATATCGCATCATTGTATTATATCGAGACCTTTTCGGCGTATGTCGTTTCGTATCGACACCTACATATCGCCTATAATGATACGAGTCTGTAAGAACACCGCGAGGTCAAAATGTCAAAAGGTCAAGGTAAAAAAAAACACCGCCGCTTTCTGGAACGTTCGAACGAAGTCATGGTACCACTTACGGGTAAACTGTAGGAGTTATGGGTAACCTGTAGGAATTATGGGTAAACTGTAGGAGTTATGGGTAAAATGTAGGAGTTATGGGTAAACTGTAGGAATTATGGATAAACTGTAGGAGGTAAGGGTAAACTGTAGGAATTATGGGTAAACTGTATGAATTATGAGTAAACTGTAGCAGGTATGGGTAATTGTAGGTCTTATAGGTAAACTGTAGGAGGTATGGGTAAATTGTAGTTATAGGTAAACTGTATGAATTATGGGTACACTGTAGGAGGTATGGGTAAATTTTAGAACTAATGGGTAAACTATAGGAGGTATGGGTAAATTGTAGGAGTTATGTATAAACTGTAGGAGTTAAGGGTAAATTGTAGGACTTATAGGTACACTGTTGGAAGTACGGGTAAATTATAGGAATTATGGATAAACTGTAGGAGTTAAGGGTAAACAGTAGGAATTATGGGTAAACTGTAGGAGTTATGGGTAAACTGTAGGAATTATGGGTAAACTGTAGGAGTTATGGGTAAACTGTAGGAGGTATGGTAAATTGTAGTTATAGGTAATCTCTATGAAATATGGGTAAACTGTAGGAGGTATGGATAATTGTAGGACTTATAGGTAAACTGTAGGAAGTATGGGTAAATTGTAGGAATTATGGATAAACTGTAGGAGGTAAGGGTAAACTGTAGGAAGTATGGGTAAACTGTAGGAGTTATGGGTAAACTGTAGGAATTATGGATAAACTGTAGGAGGTAAGGGTAAACTGTAGGAATTATGGGTAAAATGTATGAATTATGAGTAAACTGTAGCAGGTATGGGTAATTGTAGGTCTTATAGGTAAACTGTAGGAGGTATGGGTAAATTGTAGTCATAGGTAAACTGTATGAATTATGGGTAAACTGTGGGAGGTATGGGTAAATTTTAGGACTAATGGGTAAACTATAGGAGGTATGGGTAAATTGTAGGAATTATGGATAAACTGTAGGAGTTAAGGGTAAATTGTAGGACTTATAGGTACACTGTAGGAAGTATGGGTAAATTGTAGGAATTATGGATAAACTGTAGGAGTTAAGGGTAAACTGTAGGAATTATGGGTAAACTGTAGGAGTTATGGGTAAACTGTAGGAGATATGGTAAATTGTAGTTATAGGTAATCTGTATGAAATATGGGTAAACTGTAGGAGGTATGGATAATTGTAGGACTTATAGGTAAACTGTAGGAAGTATGGGTAAACTGTAGGAATTATGGATAAACTGTAGGAGGTAAGGGTAAACTGTAGGAATTATGGGTAAACTGTAGTCCACTCTCTTGCACCAGCAATGAAATAAGATCCAAGCTGCACATTACGAATATAGCAGTGTTCTCTACGGCGAAAGGTTCTAGCACGTCTCCTCTTATAAGAAATTCGCCGTCTATAACGCTTGCGAACACCAAACCTACGACGGTGATTATAACGAGTACGAACACATCGCCTAGCACTACGTCAACAGGCCGTACGACCGGCGTGCATGGTCTTTTTACACACCCACTGAACCCGTGCTCACTCCGTCCTTGTGCACCACGCGTTTGGCATAGAAGTAGGTGAGGGCCGCTCTTTCCTGCACGTACGTCAACACAGACAAGGGATGCACCCGAAATCCGCGGTTCTTTCCACTTCCGCTCCGACGGTTGGCGAACACCTCTAGGAACGCGTCCGTGATGAAGGCGTTGTGACGCTTGCTCAGACCTTTGGTGCTGTACTTGTCGGTGGCTCCGAAACAATAGTACGTCTTGCTGCACAACCCCACGAACCCGTCACCGGACCACTCGACCTTGAACAGACCTGATGTCCTCTTGTCGTACGCCTTGCGCGCCTTACAGCATGCCTCTTCACCGACCCACGGACGATCGGCGACTCGACATCGCACGTACTCGTTCTGATGTTCGTCGCAACATTCGGACGGCAACCATTCGGATCGATGTCGGAAATAATGTTCTCGTAGTTCCACGGTCACGAGGTCGTCCACGGACTCGTCGGCCAAGGCCAAATAGGCGGAATCTGTATCCACCTCGCAGTACTGAAAAAGAGGACGCTCCAGATACCTGTTGATAAAGTCGTAATAGAACTGCAACATACGCATCTTGGCGTACTGGAGAACGAAGAACCCCACGTGTACGGGCAGGGCGTACGTGACGGTTTTCTTGTTTATCGCTATCTCGTATGCATCGTCGACGATGACGTCGAGTTGTCGGAACCGACTATCGTTGACCATGGGTGATGCCGCCTTCTCCGTGCAATATTTCACGTCGCGATGTCAATCCACGTTGGTGATGGTCTTCCCGTAACCCGAGTTCCCCAGCAACTTCATGGTTTCTGCGATGATGGCCTTGTGCGGGTGGACATCTCCCTCGCGACGGGCCGTGGACACAGCGTCGTCGAACCGTCGGAAGCACGGGATGGGGGTGTACTCGACGTCCTGGTAGACGCGCGTCACCTCGAATCCGTGTTCCAGGTACCATCTCAGGAGTGGCGTGGCGAGCAATATCTTGTAGCCGTGGAAACTGCCCACGAGCATACGCCGCGGAGTCGTCATGATGTCGTGTTCTTCGGCATATCGGTGCATGAAAGGTCCAAGATTGTCGCGGGTCAGACGGATGTTTTTAAACACTGGCTGCATTTCAGAAAAATACGCGTGTAATGTTACCGGGACCGAAATATTACATTCGATCAATCCGAATATGGTTCCGTCACGCACGCCTCTCAGGATCTGTTGCGACGTCAGCGTCCACCGCACGTGGCGTCGTCGTGGAAAGGCAGCATCCAGACACTTTTTCACAACCGGATCTCTTCTCGTCTCTTTCCACTCGCATTCCCACAACTCGACGACCTTGACAAAGTGACGTAGGTAGGCGGTGTTCTTTCGGGTCTCGGCAAGCAGTTGGGTCATGGGTTTCCCGTTGACGGAGTTCGTTTCTAGACCCAAGCACGGGTGACCGTGGTAGAAACATCCGTGGAACTGATACGCCGTGTTCGTCTCGCTGCACCACCCGTCCACCGGAAATTTACCGATCCTCTTCTCTCGACCGTTGACTTGATGTCGTATGGCGCGTCCCGTTCTTGCAGCTTCCCATGTGAGCCATTCTACGGCCATCTGACCGTACAGTTGTGCCGTCTCTGGTCTAAAGTTATTCTCTTCCAGTCGTCGCGTGTACCATCCTGTCGGCGTGTCTTGCATGAGAGACCACAGGTACAGAGCGTTGGCATCGTAGCCGACGATCGATCGACACGGAGAAGCGGCCTCTCCGTACACGTTCTGACGTAGCGTGGTGACTCCTTTCTCGTGATAGCGGTGAACAACAAGCGAAGGTCCACCAACCATGTGATCTTTGACGAGATGATGAAGATCTTTATTCTTCTCGTCTTCTCCGGAAGATCGTTGAACAGGTAGAGCAAGGTCAGACCGGGTACGCTGATGCCCTGCTTGAACATGTCTATGCCGCGTTGTTGGTAGAAGGCGAACTGTCTGTCGATGGCTTGTAGAAAGGGAACCACGTCTCTGTTGTTGTACCAGACGAGAAAGTCTCGCAAGGTCGTCATGCCGTTATCGCGCCAGACCTCTTGACAACCGACGTAATCCTCGTCGGAAATGCCCTCGTTCTTCAATTGACTGAAGAACGCTTTCAGATATTTGTCGAAGCTGAATCCCGGGGCTATGTAATTGGTCATGTCTATTTTAGCTTATCCGTCGACAGACACATGAACGTGTTGTTGCGTTTGCTGACACAAAAACGACTCGATGCCATCGTTTTCTTCTTCTTCTTCTTTCTCGTTGTCGTCCTGATCCATTTCTTCTTCTTCCTCTTTCTTTGACAGGAAGTAGGGAACGAGGAACTGTTTGACGGCATTGAGATCGTATTTCCCCGAATTAAAGCCGATGACTGGTAATTTATGAAGCCAGTCGTGAAGTTGTTTCATCAGCGTTTTATACGGGTTGCTCGGTTGACGAGATTCCTCGTCGTCAGGTGATTGTGCATTGCGCAATGTTTCGTCCCAATTCGATCGTGCTTTTCTTTTACCAGTCGAGCTAGCACGTCCTCGTAAGAATTTTTTATGTTTTGTAGGCGGCGTCACTCATCGATTGCAATATGTCCATCATGGCGCTCACCAACTTGTTGCATGTGCGCTCGTGTCTGCTTAGCCAACATGCATTTTTCCATAAGCTCTCGCCGCACTTCCGGCACTTATAGGAATGGCAGTACATTTGAATGTTTTGTATATACGAAAAGTGTGTCTCGTGATGATTGAGATACATCGTGTCAGAATAATGGCACAACGATCGCCGGACGAGTTCTGCGGTCTTCTGCCCGTCACCATAATCAGACTCGACGAGTTTATAAACGCACACGTTCGTTTGGAAAGTGGTCTCTACGCGATAGAGGTCTTCTAGTGTGACTCCGGCAAATTTTTCATGGGTACGTCGTCATCCTGTTTGTACGTCTCGTAAAGTTTCGTAACGGCAGATTCCAAATGACGGACGTCACCACCCTGATGACGAGCTATACATCTAAAGAGGCACAAATTATCGTTGTACCTCTTGCCATTGATAGGTTCTCTTTCCAGACCGATGACGGCTTTGTTCTTCTTGGTGTATGTCGGCAGAGGACTTATGCCGACGCATCCAATTGGATGATTCACGATTTTATTAATAAAAAAGTCACATTGGTTACCAATTCGCACACCCATTGCGAATCAGGTCTCTGACTTAACGACCACTGTAAGATATCATTTTGTTTTATACGATCAAGAAACACATCAAACTCACCACGGTCGGTGATGAGACTGGGTTCGTCCAGGTATCGACCGCAGCAATTGCAGGAGGAATGATAGTACCTATAACATCCTGTGTTTTTGTTTTTCAAAACAAATCCATAACTCAAGTTGATTTTGAAAACATTGGTCTGTTGTTCGAACATGGTCTTCAATGGAGTTTCTAGAGTAGTCGTATCTAGACTGCATAGTCTAAAATTTACCCTGGTCTGGAGAGGACCTCTGGATACGCGTGTCCTAATGGAAGACCAATTGTTGCGAAAGAATTCTAACAAATCTGTTGACAGAGCGTCGGGGAAGGGAAATCGATCGGGCGGGTCGATGGGATCTTCGCTAATGAACGGGTGGCAGGGTGTAGTATCTTCCCTTTTTGCTCTTTTTGGCAGTCGTGGTGAATCGACTCATGTCGTTCTATCATGCCTTTGATAAGTTATCATTTCTTGCAAACACCTTACCACATTGTATGCATACTACTGGTGGCGAAACGGTGGTGGAATTATACACCGTTCTTACATGCCTTAGCATATTGTATTTTTTTCCAAACACTTTGTTGCATTTTGAACATGTGTATTTCATCGTTGCTGGTGATGCGCCGAAATAGGTGTGCAAAGATCGGAGAACGATGGTGATAGGAGAATGTATTAGTTAGCATTCGTACAAATAAAGACACGCACTATATATATATATATATATATATATATATATATATATATATATATATATATATATATATATATATATATATATATATATATATATATATATCATAGATACTTGCAAAACTTGGTGTACCGCTACCGTCGCGACATCTCGACGTGTTGCTGCGTGGCTGTGCTGTTGAATCGAAGTGCTCTGAAGAGATCGGAGAACGGTTGTGATGGCAATTGCTGTAGTGGCTCTGTATATACAGCCTGTCGCTTCTGCTGACGGAGCACTTTTTCCTGGTTTTTTTTTCCCAGTTTGAACCGGTTTGAACCAGTTTGAACCGGTTTGAACCGGTTTGATCCGGTTCTGACGCACAACACATGCACAGCACGCGCGTAGCACGTGAACATCACGTGCACAACATGCAGAACAATACCAAATAAGGACATGCAGCTGGCGTAAGACAAAAACAATTCGCAGGTGGGCGGTGTTTATGCATTGTTGACCTTGACCTTTTGACCTTTTGACCTCGCGGTGATCATACAGACTCGTATTATAGGCGATATGTAGGTGTCGACGCGAAACGACATACGTCGAAAAGTTCTCGATATAATGCAATGATGCGATATGCGTCGTATAGCTTACATGCACGGCTACGTTTTTCCCGCTGCATGCACGAACATTCGACCGCTAGGTTTCAGTCTGCTAGCAGGGTGAAAATGAGGGATCGTGTTTCTTTTCGTGAGCATGGAAATTCCATGGCGTCGTTCGAACGTTCCAGAAAAGAAAAAAAAACTACATGAAACCGGTTCAAACCGGTTCTCTACCCAGACACGTCTCGAAAAGCGTGCCATAATCATCAGTATTAAACCGAAGACGACAGAATTAGGGTTACTAACCCTAACCCTAACCCTAACTGACAATTGTATTAGTCGGTGACCTTTGACCTTCGACCTTGCCCCGCAGTGCCGTCTGGTAATCTTATCAGCGCAAAACAACATGGCAGCAAAACAAGATGGCAGCAACCTCCATAGAGTGGTCACCAACAGTATGACCGCAAAAGGGTGACGTGACTACTCTCGACCAATCAAATGCTTACCCAAAATCTCAAAATGTTTGACATTGACCTTGACCTGTAGCACCCCCTGGCGATCGTATCATCGCAAAACAGTGCCCCAAAATCTCCTCATTTTAGATAATAGGGGAGGAGCTGTGACGTCATAGGTCACGTGACTGCTCTCGACCAATCAGAGCCATCGACACACTTGACCCGTATATATATATATATATATATATATATATATATATATATATATATATATATATATATATATATATATATACATATACATATGTATGTATATATGTGTGTGTGTGTGTGTGTGTGTGTGTGTGTGTGTGTGTGTGTGTGTGTGTGTGTGTGTGTGTGTGTGTGTGTGTGTGTGTGTGTGTGTGTGTGTGTGTGTGTGTGTGTGTGTGTGTGT
>OY759263.1:33978362-34280862 GCA_963662155.1 Lamellibrachia columna | reverse complement strand
GCAGACTGTGGATCATTTGATACGTGATGTTTATAAATATGTTCATGAATGCTACTTTTTCCAATACTTTTGACCGAAAACTGAGATTGGAGATAAGACGATAATCATTAGGTAATTTTTACACATAGTTTGTTTTTTAATAAGAGGATTTATAAGAGCTTGTTTGAAATCCGGTGGAACAACTCCGCCCTGCATTGGAAGGTTTGTGATAGTAGTAATGGGAAAGATGAGTTTATCGATACAGCGTTTTAGTAGAAGTGTTGGAATGGGCCAAGATCACACGATCTGTTAGGAGAGTTTTTAATAATAATGAGAACTTAATTTGTAGTAGGTGTGAAACACTGTAGTGTATTTTCGGAAAGTGGTGGTTCAGGAAAATCGTAGCCATTATCATTGATGAAAAAATTCGACCGAATGCGAGCAATCTTATTTAAAGTATATTGAAAAAGAACTACACAGTGTATCCGATGAAGAATGTTCAGGCAGTGCTTTTAATGTCTGCCTATGTAGAATTATGTTTACGGATTTCCACATCTGGCGAGGGTTTTCAGAATATGATGAGATAAAATTTGTATAGTAACTGGACTTTGCTTTTGACATCAAGTGATTGCATATGTGTAGACGTTTAACATAGCGGGATCAATCAGGTGGAGAACGAGTTCCCCAAATTCTTTCAAGATATCGACGACGAAGTTTTGCTTCTAGTGACATCTATGACGATGAAGGGCGAACTTGTACACTTTTAGTTTGTTTAGGAGCATGTTTATCCAGGAGTTTACTTAATGTTTCATGGTACTGATTAACAAGCTCGCATAACGTATATTTAGGATCACAATTTGCAAGATCATCATGAAGGGTATTTATGTGAATTGTATTTATTGGTCGAAATGTGAAAACAATTCTAGTTATTGACTCAACTTGCAGCCACAAATCAATAATGACACAATGGTGATCTGATAAACCATCAGTAGGAAATATTGCTTTGATGTTAATGCAAGAAAATCTAGTAATAAACAAGTCGAGCCAACGACCATGCATATGAGTAGGAAATGAAACTTGTTGATGTAATGCATGTGTTTGAAGGACATACATGAATGATCTAATATTAGACTTGATAAATCAAAGTGGATATTGAAATTTCCAAACATGTAAAGATCTTCTTGGAATTATAAGGTGGTTTCAAGGAAATCTAGAAATTCATCAAAACATGTATTTGTGTTTGCAGGAGGACGGTAGATGCATATAAAATTAGCAGATATGGATGAATGTTTTATAACAAAACATATTACCTCAAAGCTTTGGTATTAAGGTGTATGAATAATTTCTACTTTATATGTTTGAGGTACAAGAAATGGTCCACCACCCCTACCTGAATGGCGGGGGTGATGGTATAGGCAAAAACCATAATATGGACAAATGTCAGCAAGACAGGATGATGTATCAGACGATGATAGCCATGTCTATGTCAAAGCGAAAATATCTGTTTGTATAGATAACATCAGATCAGAAAGGGCAGCAGATTTGTGACGGGCAGATCTAAGATTTGTAGTGGCAAAGCGCATTATGGCTGTGGGTATTTGATTAGGGTCCTCCTCGGGACATACTTGCGGCGTGTCAGTGACCAAAGCGTGTCACTGCAGATGTACCTGGCAGAGACGGCATCAGTACGGCGACTAAGGTGGCAGCGGGCGTTGGTGTTGGTGCTCTTGCTGTGGGGGTGGCTGCTGGAGCCGTCTACGCGTCGTCGACAGTGGCAGCGGGAGGAGCTGCTGCCACTACCGCGTATGTGTTCACTACGGTTCATCCACGCGAAAAACGACATGTATAAGTCCACAATACTGGACAACTGGTGTCCCTGTAATTTACACAATTTCCACGGCCAGTAGTATTGTGAATGGGTTTAAACAAAATAACACAATTTAATCCAAAATTCCTTTCGACAAAAAGGGTGCTTTATTTAATTTATATTGAAAAATACACAGTTGATGTCCTTTTCCGGAAGTAATGAGGTGGTGTTTGAAAGAGGCGATATCATGTAGCTAATTGATGACATCATAGTCAATGTCCAAATATCATGTAAGCATAACTTATGCTGTACATCTTGGTGATTTGTGAATAATGGTATTTTGTTGTTGCATTATAGAGGACATGCCGGAATTGGCCAGATTGGTATGTCAGACGTTGTGTCAGACGTTGTGGCAGAAGTTGTGTCTGCTTTACCGCGCGGAAAAAAAAAAAAAAACGATAACGACGAAGTTGATCAAGACGACAATCAAGAATCTGAAAGCGATCCACTGCTGCCTTATTGGATTAGAGAGCAAACGGTCTGGACTTTTTAAAACGAACGGTTCACGTGCATTGCTCTAATTTCCTTTGTACCTTTATATCTCCCAAATACAACTAATACGTCAGCTTTTAATTCTGATGAATAACTTGTTGTTGTTACGGTGTTAGACAATTTTTAGAGTACTATTTGGTTTCTATGACGAATTGTTTTCTTTAGTTTGGTTAATTGGTGCATCCATACAAAGAATATTGATAATCCGTGGTCGTCATGCCGTGGTCGTCATACCGTGGTCGTCATACCATGGCCATCGTACCGTGGCCATCATACCGTGGTCGTCATACCGTGGTCGTCATACCGTGGTCGTCATACCGTGGCCATCGTACCGTGGTCATCATACCGTGGTCGTCATACCGTGGTCGTCATACCGTGGTCGTCATATCGTGGCCATCGTACCGTGGCCATCATACCGTGGTCGTCATACCGTGGTCGTCATACCATGGCCATCGTACCGTGGTCATCATACCGTGGTCATCATACCGTGGTCGTCATGCCGTGGTCGTCATACCATGGCCATCGCACCGTGGTCATCACACCGTGGTCGTCATGCCGTGGTCGTCATACCGAGGCCATTAAAAAGTGGTCATCATACCGTGGTCGTTATACCGTGGCCGTCATAGTGGCATAATATGGTATGCTGGTGTTTCCTTGATGACGAGTGTGTAAAATTATTGATTTTGTTCTAATGGTATTGTTCTAAATCCCACGTGTTATATAACATAAGCTAATAACCCTGTATCGTATGTGCTGATAAAAAAATACAGTTGTAATTAGAATGCAACACGCACGTACACGCGCGCGCACTCTCACATTAACACATTCTATATTTATATATATATATATATATATATAAGTAGTATACGTTTAGGTTTCATACCCCAAACCGTGGAAAGCAGAGGAGCCCATGGTCATTAATCATCCGCCATTAGCCGCCATTAGCTTCCGGTAAGCGCTCATCCAATCAGAGAGGGTCACGTGAGCGCTCAGCCAATCAGAGAACGTCACGTGAGCGTTCAGCCAATCAGAGAGCTTCACGTGATTAGCGCAGAGCCCTCTGGGTAATATCAGCGCCTCCTAGCGATCGTAGCGTGATCTAATATCGATGATTAGCGCCTCCTAGCGACTAGAAGATGATCGAAATATTATTTTAACCCTATATTTGGTTATTTTACCCTATTTTAACCCTATATTTGGTTATTTTACCCTATATTTGGTTATTTTACCCCACGTTACCCTATATTTGGTTATTTTACCCCACGCTACCCTATATTTGGTTATTCTACCCCACGCTACCCTATAGTTGAGTTGTTATATTTAGCCCTACGGTAATCAGTGCGACGCGATGCGGTAATCTGGTGTTGTAACTTGATATTCAGTGGACTGTGGGACGACAGCCCGAAGTGGATTATTATTATTATTATTATGAACAGCTGTCGCAATGACACACGGATTGTATCATTGGTGGAGGAAAGTTTGCGGGAAATAGGCGTGTAGAAACTACGAAGGTTGGTGGAATGTTGCTCAATATTAGAAATACAATATATGGAGACTTCGTGATGACACGGACTGCATCGATATCGTTAATACAAGCGTGTGAGATTTTAAATAGTGTTGTGTAATTGTTGCTCAATATTTTATGACTATTATGTATACGGACTGAATCGAATGCGCGAGGTTGTAACTCGATACCTAACCGAAACAGTGGAATCTATATATAGCGTTAGCGTTAAATCACGGCGTAGACCGATGTTGTTGACGATGTAACCGAAACAGTGGACTCGTTTTTTTTAAGTAGACAGCTGCATTCTGTTGTAGAAGATAAATCGAGTCGCGTCCGTTCTCAATGGAACAGCGGGCGTACCGCGGTTGGAGTTTATTCGTGTTGCAAGCGGTTGGACTTTGTGTGAACGATCGTGTATAATAAAAAGTATATTTTTGGTCAAATGGAATGCATTATTTACCGAGAACGATAGTGTACACAACAGACTTGTATTAACGATGCAAAACAAAATTTAATATAGAAAAGATACATAACGAAGCGGCATGTTATAATACAGATACATAATGAAGCATCAATTAATACGTGTAGCAGGCAGATAATTATCATCAGTAATAATACAAATATGAGAAGCAACAAATTTCATTTTAATCATCAGTAATAGAAATTATTAAAAAATAATTATCATACGAGAAGCGGCAAATGTTCATTTTCAAATAGAAATAATTATCAACAGTAATATGAGAAGCGGCAATAATCATCAGTAATAGAAATTATAAAAAAATAATTATCATACGAGAAGCGGCAAATGTTCATTTTCAAATAGAAATAATTATCAACAGTAATATGAGAAGCGGCAAATTTCATTTTAATCATCAGTTGTTATATTTAATCATCAGCATTTATCATCAGTAATATAAATTATTAAAAGTAATTATCATACGAGAAGCGGCAAATGTTCATTTTCAAATATTTAATAAAATGTCTTTGAAGGAGCTGCAAATGTTCGAAGGAGCTGCAAATGTTCATTTTTTGAGGATAGTGTGTATTGAAGCGTCATACGGGAAGAATCTCAGTCTTCGATTACGATGTCTAGGCTGGATAGACGAACGAGGCGGAGGCGACTGCGATGAAGGGTAGGCGAACGACGGAGGAGGAGACAACTCGTCCTCCCAGTTCTCGGATTCTAGAGGCAGGGTCGACGGACGAGACGGTGGAGGGCGATCGAACGGGGTCGATGAGCGAGGTGGCAGCGGCGGCGGCGGCGGCGGTGAAGGACAGGCGGGAGACAGCGGCGGCGGCGAGCAGGCGATCAGCGGAGGCGGCGGGCAGGCGATCAGCGGAGGCGGCGGGCAGGCGGGAGACGGAGGTGGCAGATCGAGCAACTCGTCCTCCCAGTTCTCGGGTTCTGGAGATAGGGGGGGTGTTGATCCACACGGAGGACTGGTTGTTGCGATCAGTTGTTTCATTACGAAAGGCCATACGAGTAGTTTTGATGGTCGTGAAGGTGGTGGAGGAGGTGTACCTGGCGCTGCTTTTCCGCTCAGTATAGCGAATAGTTCCGTCATATGAACGCGTAGAATTTTGTCGACGAGCTCAGTCATAACGGCGTCCCACTTCTCAGCGTGTTGGCTGCAAGGAAGAAAACAAGTGAGTTAGAAACAACACATTACTAACACTGCAATGACGATTACGAAGACATTAGTTACCGGTAAGCAAACGTACTGTCGATAATATTCACGTAGGTAGACTGCTGTCAATATTTGACAGATCTGGTATACGTCCACACAGTATTGTATGAAACAATTCAGAGTCAATTTGCTGAAGACCCTGACCAGTGACACCATCGTGTACACTATATACGTGAGTGACATGTAGTACGACACCATGATGACGAAGATGACGAGAACACGACGAGAGAGGTCTTATATAGTGTGAGAGGAAATATTGTTGACAACAACGGAACTCGTCATATCGGAGAGCTGTCAGATAACAGACGCAGCAGTCATCCGTCAAGCAGTCAAAAAACCCGAGGTGAACACAGTACTACAACGCATATAACGCAGTAAATGTACATTCCAGCATCATAACACAAGCATGGATCGCCCGATTCACTTTAGAGGCGCTAATAACTATCTGTCTATTTTTTATGCGTGTAGAATACGCGTGTGGGGTAGAGAATTTCACAGCGTTGAAAGCGCCTATCAGTGGAAGAAATGTGTGCATAATAAAGACTGGAAGACAGCTGAAAAATGATAACCACACGAAGCGGCCTGCAGGCTAAATACCTGAGCAAGAGCATTCGATTGAAGGCACATTTACAAGACGAATGGAACAGGCAGCGACGTTCCGTGATGCCCGCTTTAGTAGCTGTGAAATTCCGTGACCGATACTTACGGAAACGGCTTTTAGACACAGGAAATAGTCATTTGATGGAATGGGTAAAAAGCAAAGAGGGGTTTTGGAGTGCGTTGACCTACAATGGTCAAGCTGGCCAGAATATACTTGGTGAGATACTCATGGAAGTAAGAGAGTTCATACGAGCGCACCAGACAGTAAAAAGCGGGTTTGACGTAACACCCGGAGACAGGGCCGTACGAGATTACAACCAGGCACCCGCACCGATCGAAAACATCACGCGCTGTGTAGGCAACGAGCCAAGTTGCGGTCGAAAACATCACGCGCTTGAACGGTGCAACGAGTAAAACTGCGCAATAACCAAGTTGTGGTCGAAAACATCACGTGATTGAACGGTGCATCAAGTAAAACTGCGCAATAACATCACGCGCTATGAAGGCAACGAGCCAAGTTGCGTCGACAGGAGGCCTATATAAAGGCGGATATGAAGACACAGGAGAATTACAATTGTTCTGATTGCGGTTTGATCGACTCTACACTCTACACGAAGATGGATGCCTCACTACAGACCGATAGCGAGATGAATCTGACGAAATTGCAAGACGAAGTAAGTGCTGGTCGCTATGTGTTTAAACAACCGTTAGTCATAACGGCATGCGGCGTGCAAGATAGATACGTTTTTTACACAGCGTGTTCGAGATGTCCTAAAGGACTCAGCAACGGCGTCTGTCCAGTGCACGGGCTGCAATCTGAATGCGTGTACAGATTCGTTATGCGTCTCCTTCTGACAGACAGTCATGGCAGCGAATGTTGGTGTACTTGTTTTGACAAAAATGCGGTTAAAATGTTAGGGTTCACAGCAAACGACTACGTGGCTTTGGCGACAGACGAGCAACGCTACGAGTCGATGTCGTCGCTGCGAGGCAGCCAGGTCATGGTCGTCATTGGGAAACGCGTGAGCAAAGAGTACGTAAACTACAATGTGACTGATATTGACATCGTAACCATGTAACTTTGTTGACAGGACGAAACTACTACCAGAGTTGCTGCTGCTGCTGCTGCTGTTGCTGCTACTGTTGCTAGTACATCCAGTGGAGATGTCGACGAAAAAGCGGAGGTGAGGAAATGGTTAAATGATAATAGTACCAACGATTTATTCTCTTCTTCTCCTCCTTCCTCGACAGACATGATTGTGATAACAGACGACGAGGAAGATAATGATAAGTCCGATGTCATAATCATCAACAGCAGCAACAGCAGCAGCAACAGCAGCAGTGACGGCGAGGACATGTCGCCGACGATGCATCAAATAGATAGGATAGCAGATCGTGCTGATTCTATGGTTAACGAACAGAGGTTTAATGTAGCTGTAGAGAGTGCTGCTGTTCAATACGCGTGCGATGAGGTGAGTCGTGTAATGAATTTAGACTCAGACGATGATTACATACCCTCATCCGACACGATCATGCATATCTTGCGGTGGTTAAGTATAGAAGTGATCACAACGTGTGGGACCATACAGTGGAGAGAACGCGTGAAAGACAAGGTGAGAGATGTGATAATTGAACGATATATGCAACGTATGAACTAATCTTTTTTTGTTCAAGAAGGCGTCACTAATCTTTCGGTTCGAGAAAACTCACAAGAGACAGGCGTCGAACGACGACGACGACGACGACGACGACGACGACGACGACGACGACGACGCCATCGAATGGATGATGACAGTCAAACATCACAAATCGTCAGGAGTGTCACCGGCGTCGACGGAAGTACCCTCTTACCCGGAGGGTTGTCCGTTGTCCTGGCCGGAAGATGACAGTTCCAAGTCACCAGACGAGGGCGTGTCATGCGATAAAGATGTTGTTGTTGTTGACAGCCCCTAGTCACCAGACGCACGCATGTCGTCGGAGGAATGTAACATCGTCATTGAAGACGGTATGCTTCAGAAGATCATAAGCGAGTGTCAAAGTAGTCGTCTCTCGCTCGAAACGATGACTTACAACGTTTGTCAGGACGTTGCCACTACAATCATGTCATCGGATCTTCGACGTGACATTCAACGCGTCGAACCACATTTGAAATGAACTTTTTAATCTCTCTCTCTCTCTCTCTCTCTCTCTCTCTCTCTCTCTCTCTCTCTCTCTCTCTCTTTGAAATGACAATTTTAATGTCCCATTTTAATGTCAACATTTCTGGCGTTTATATATATCACAGTAGAAACGAACATTACGTAGTTTTGAATATTATCACAGTAGAAACGAACACTACGTAGTTGAATATATAACCACTGTAGAAACGAACATTTCGTAGTTTTGAATATTATTTCATAACCACTGTTCTGAATATTATCACAGAAGAAACGAACATTACGTAGTTGAATATATAACCACTGTAGAAACGAACATTTCGTAGTTTTGAATATTATTTCATAATCACTGTTCATAACCGCTTTAGAAATGCTCATTTTAGACTGGTTCGCTGTTGAGATTCGGATATGAATTAATACATTTATATTGTTGTTATTGTTATATATATATATATATATATATATATATATATATACATCTCTGCGAAAAAGACTTATTCATCTACTAACCTCTGCCGTATCGATAACCGATCGTAAGCTAGGGGTCACTGTCGAGATCATAAAGATCCACAAACCTAACAACATATCGTAAGCTAGGGTCACTGTCGAGATCGTAAAGATTCACAAACCCAACATATCCTTAATCATATATAAGTTGAATCGTATGTGTATGTATGTATGTATGTATGTATGTATGTATGTATGTATGTATGTATGATTACAAACAATATAATAAAAATGAAAATATATGACGCTTGTTGTCCTGTCTGTCCTTCACCCCGTAGTCGTACATGGAACGGTCATGTCTAGATATGGCGTCCTCTGCGCTGAAGGAACTCGCAGTCCGTTCGATGTCGCCACCGTACGGTCCTGCATAGATAGAGTGGCGCCCTCTGCGCTGAAGGAACTCGCAGTCCGTTCGATGTCGCCACCGTACAGTCCTGCATAGATAGAGTGGCGCCCTCTGCGCTGAAGGAACTTGCAGTCCGTTCGATGTCGCCACCGTACGGTCCTGCATAGATAGAGTGGCGCCTTCTGCTGTGTATCAAATATCTAATACGTCCTGATTATTCGCCGTCGTATATTGGTACCCTCTGTATATCAAATAATGAACGATCCTTCGAATAATGAACGGTCCTGAATATATATATATATATATATGTATATATACTATAGCGAGAGTCAATGTTTGTCATTGTAGACGTGTCAGTAGAAACAACATGAAACGTCATCTATGTCGCCATTGCGGTCTCGCAGTCGATACGTATGCAGAGCTAAAACGTCACGTAGAGAGTCATTCGATACCGTCTGAGCATTCTTATTCGATAGCACCACCTAGAGACCTAGAGAATCATCCGACACCGTCTGAGCATTCTTATTCGATAGCACCACCTAGCGACCTAGATAATCATCCGACAACGTCTGAGCATTCTTATTCGATAGCACCACCTAGCGACCTCGCGAAGAAAACGAAATACTCGTGTAAATGCAAAGAGACGTTCACAAGATGGGACAATCTACACCGTCACGTAAGAACAGCATGTCGTTTTACCGCCACCGCGTACACGTGTACGAAATGCGGAAAGAATTTCAAGACACGCAACAATCTACAGCGTCACGTAAGAACAGCATGTCTTCTTAAAAAAAAGACCACCGCATACACGTGTACGAAATGCGGAAAGAATTGCAAGACACACAACAGACTGACCAGACACAACCTGTACAAACACGAACCACCACCACAACCACCGAAGAGATCAAACGCATAAGACACCACATCCCATCACCCGCTAGTTATCGACGAAGATCCCGTCGACCCACCCGCTCGACTTCCCTTTGCCGATAACCTGTCGACGGAACTGCTAGATGTCGTTCGAGCGCACTGGCAAACCATACGAACACGCGTGTCGAGAGGACCTCTCCAGTGCAGGTACGATTACATATTAACCACGCTATACACGACCGCTCTAGAGATGCCTTTGAAGAAAATGTACCAGGAACAAACCAATGCCTTCAAGATTAACCTCAGTTACGGATTCGTACTGAGGAACAAGAACACGGGACGATACAAGTACTATCACTCCTCGTGTAATTGCTGTGGACGATACCTGGACGAACCCAGTCTCGTCACCAACAGTGTGGATTTTGACGACTTTCTCGAACGCATCCGCGAAACCGATGTCTTGCAGTGGGCCATCAATCAAAGACCGGATTCTGCGTGGGTGTGCGAACTCGTGACCAATGTCACATTTTTCGTCAACCGCATCGTCGATCATTCGATAGGATGTGTAAACATGATCCCTCTTCCAGTCTACATCAAGAAGAACAAAGCCGTCATCGGTCTGGACAAAGACCCCAAACATTCCAAAAGGTACACTGATAACCTGTGTCTCTTCCGGTGTTTGGCCCTGCATCGTGGATGTGACATACACCAATTGGAACCAGCGGTGAAGACGCTGTACGAGGCTTACACCCAAGACTGTGTACTCATGGAACAATTTGCTGGGGTCATGATGAAAGACCTCTATCGTGTACAGACGACGTTCCAGACGAATGTGTGCGTGTACAGTCTCGTCAAACCGGATGAGGAGGACGAACGACCGACCGCCGAACTCATCCGTCGATCGATCTGTAAATATCCTACCACGCTCTACCTCAACCTTCACGAGACACATTTCTCCTTCATCCAGGATGTGCGCATGTATTGTCACTCGTACATATGTCGGAAATGCAACTCGTTGTGGACACACGCATGTAAGTTGCGTCAGCACGAGAGCACGTGTACGGGAGGCGTGCGTCGAATCTTTCCCGGAGGCGTGTACCATTCGACTCCGACGATATTCGAACGACTGGACGACGAGAACATCCGAGTGAACGAATCGTTGGGGTACTACCCGTACCGAGCCACGGTCGTCGGGTTCAATTCGGGTCATTACGATCTCAATGCCATCAAACAATTCCTCGTACCTTACTTTCTGTTCGCTGTAAAGGAACAAGAAAAGAGGAAGCAAGATGAAGAAGAAGAAGAAGAGAACGAGGGTGCCGGTTCGTTTTTCGTCATCAAGCGCAACAACACTTTCATGTGTCTTTCGACGGATCAGCTTAAATTCCTAGACATGACCAACTACATAGCCCCTGGGTTCAGTTACGACAAGTATCTGAAAGCGTACGGATGCGAGGTGACGAAAGGTCATTTCCCGTACGAGTACATGGATCGACTGGAGAAGCTCGACGATACCGCTCTTCCGCCGAAAGATGCCTTCTTCAGTCGTCTGAAGAACGAAGGTATTTCCGACGAGGATTACACCAGTTGTCAGGAGGCCTGGCGCGACAACGACATGACGACGTTGCGAGATTTTCTCGTTTGGTACAACAACAGGGACGTGGTTCTCTTTCTGCAGGCCATCGACAGACAGTTTGACTTCTATCAACAGCGAGGGGTAGACATGTTCAAGCAAGGTATCAGCGTACCTGGTCTGACCCTGTTGTACTTATTCAACGACCTTCCGGAGAAGACCTACTTTACCATCTTCAACGAGAAGAACAAAGACCTGCACGACCTCGTCAAAGATAACATTTGCGGTGGTCCGTCGATCATATTTCACCGCTATCACGAGAAAGGGATCACCATGCTACGTCTGAACGAGTACGGAAAGGCTGCCCGTCCGTGTCGATCGATCGTCGGATACGACGCGAACTCGCTGTATCTGTGGTCGCTCATGCAAGACATGCCTATGGGATGGTACACGCGACGACGGGTTGAGAAGGACTTCCGTCCCGAATCGGCGCAGCTGTACGGACAGATGGCTGCGGAATGGCTGACGTGGGAATCCGAACGCACGGGACTTTCCATACGACATCAGATCAACGGACGAGAGAAACGGATAGGCAAGCATCGGGTGGATGGATGGTGCAGCGAGACGAAGACGGCTTATCAGTTCCACGGGTGTTTTTTTCACGGTTGCCCGTGCAATCGAGAAGAGCTCGATAAGACCCGAAAGACCACCGCCTACCTACGTCACTTCGTCAAGGTCGTCGAGCTGTGGGAATGCGAGTGGAAAGAGATGAGACGAGATCCGGTCGTAAAACGGTGTTTGGACGCTGCATTTCCCCGACGTCGACGTCACGTGAGGTGGACGACGACGACGCAACAGATCCTGAACGGGGTGCGCGCTGGAACCGTGTTCGGCATGATCGAGTGCGACATTCGCGTGCCAGAAGAACTGCGCGAGTACTTTGCCGAGATGCAGCCCGTGTTCAAGAACATCCGTCTGATGCGCGAGGATCTCGGTCCGTTCATGTGTCGATACGCCGAAGCGCACAACATCATGACGACTCCGAGGCGCATGCTCGTGGGCAGTTATTACGGTGATAAGATATTGCTCGCCACGCCTCTGTTTCGATGGTATCTGGACCACGGTCTCGAGGTGCTGCACGTTTATCAGGTCATCGAGTACGATCCGATTCCGTGTTTCCGACAGTTCGGTGATGCCGTGTCCAAGGCCCGACGCGAGGGAGACATCCACAGAGACAGGACCATCATCGCGGATACCATGAAGTTGCTAGGGAACTCGGGTTACGGAAAGACCATCACCAACGTGGACCGACATCGTAACGTCAACTATTGCACGAAGAAGACGGCATCGCGTCTGATCAACAATAAACGGTTCCGACAGCTCGAAATCGTCGTCAACGACGCGTACGAGATAGAGATGAGCAAGAGAACCGTCACGTACACACTACCCGTACACGTGGGATTCTTCGTTCTGCAATACGCCAAGATGCGTATGTTGCAGTTCTATTACGACTTCATCGACATATACGTGGAACGACCTTTGTTCCAATACTGTGAGATGGATACGGACAGTGCCTATTTAGCCTTGACCGGAGAGTCCGTTGATGACCTCGTGACCCCAGCACTGCGAAATCATTATTTCCGACATCGCTCTGAATGGCTTCCGTCCGAATGTTGTGATGAACATCGGGACGAGTACATGCACTGTCGACTCGTCGGTCGACCTTGGATCGGAGACGTGCTGTAAGGCGCGCAAAGCGTTTGACAAGAGGACACCGGGTCTGTTCAAGGTAGAGTGGTCGGGCGAAGGATTCGTGGGGTTGTGCAGCAAGACGTACTATTGTTTCGGGGCCACCCACAAGTACAGTACCAAAGGTCTGAGCAAACGTCACAACGTCATCAACAAGGAGGCGTTCCTGGAAGTGCTCACCAACCGTCAGAGCGGAGGTGGAAAGAACCTTGGATTTCGAGTGCATAAATCGACCGTGCTGACGTACGTGCAGGAACGAGCGGCTCTCACCTACTTCTACGCCAAACGCGTGGTGCACGAGGACGGTCTGAGTACGGGTCCGACGGACGTGTAGATAAAGACGCTGTACTGAGGTCGTCTGTCATAATCGATCATGGACACGCGATGGAAACATCCCTTCACGTGCATCGTCGCCGGACCGACGGGATGCGGTAAGAGCACGTTCGTGACGCGTCTGTTGCGTCACGCCTCTGCGATGATCGATCCACCTCCCGAAAAGATCACGTGGTGTTACGGAGAATGGCAAGAGGCTTACGCAACGACGAACTTGACTCACGTGCGATTCGAGGAAGGGTTACCGACGGCTGACATATTCGAAGCGACAACGAGGAACCTCATCGTCATAGACGATCTCATGACGGAAACGGATGAGCGAGTCACGACCTTGTTCACTAAAAAAAGTCACCACAGGAACACGTCCGTGCTGTATCTCGTACAGAACCTTTTCCCTAAAAACAAAGAGAGTCGCACCATCAGTCTTAACACTTACTACATGGTGTTGTTCAAGAATCCACGCGATGCAACGCAGATGTCGCACCTGGCTCGTCAGATGTATCCGAGACGCACGAAATTTGCGCTAGACGCTTTTAAAGACGCCACGACGGTGCCGTACGGTTATCTATTGATCGATCTCAAACAGGACACTCCCGAGGACATGCGTCTGCGCGCGTGTATCTTTCCCGACGACGACGTACAGTACGTGTACCTACCTAAAGTATAAAAAGACGGAACGCGTGAGTCGTCTCTTCATTCGCACCATGTCTGAGCTGGTGAAGAGACACATTGAGTGCATACAGACTCTGAACAAGTACAAGAACGCCAAAATAAGAAAGACCATCATCGCCAACGCCAACGCCGATCTGCTGTGTGCACTGGCCGAGTGTGCCTACAACATACTAAAGAAGAACGTTCCGTTGACCGATTTACAGAGGCGTCGTTTGAGTAAATACAAGACGACGTTACGTAAGTTGTCTCTGAAACGAACGTCGACTGCCGAAAGAAGAAGACTCCTCTTGTCACGACCGCAAGTCGGCAAGGGTCAGAGCGGAGGTTTCCTATCGGCCTTCCTAGCGCCGTTGGCGAGTTCTGTCTTTCTACCCTTGCTTCGCGAGGTGCTGCTCGATAAGAAGTAGACGCATGGAACACGCACGCAAGATGGCCTTGGTGGATCCGCGGCTGCTGGATACGCTTCGTTCGCCGCCTCCGCCAACGGACACCGTAGGTAAGAAGGTTCAAGCCCTCGACGACGAGATGAAGGCCATCCTCGATAGAAAGGACCTCGACGACGGGACCAAGGTCACGCTGTATAATCAGCTGTTGCAGCGGTACAACGTCCTGGTCGATAAACGCGTCAAGGAACCGGTACGCGTGATCGCGGTAGGGAAGGAAGTGGGGACGGAACCCGAAAAAACTTCTAGTATGGAAGCCGACGTGGTGAACACCGTTCCCAAGAGCCTGCAGGCCAAAGCCAGATGTTTGATGGAACATCTCAAAAGAAACGTCGTGTGGAGCGATCGTGGCGAACTCATACACGAGGGTGTTCCAGTTGCCGGAAGTAACGTGGTGGATCTCGTTCACGATCTGTTGCGTAAGAGGAAGACCGGCGGCGATCCGACGGGTTGGCAGTCGTTCGCACGACAACTCCGCGTCATCAACATACCCATGGAGTTGGTCGGTAACGCTACCAGGAAAGCCTACATACAACAGATAGCGACTCCCGCCGCTGCTACACCACGACGACAACGACAACGACGATCGTCAAGCTGGTCGCCGCTCGAACGTCAAATGGAACATTCCCTGCCTACACCACCACCTGAATTGATGAGTTGGGCCAACTTATAAGAAGATTATATCGTAGTCGTAACGCATTCATGTTGTCGCGTTCACAGGACGAGTACCTTTCCGTCGTCGCATCGATATCGTTTAGTGGACTTACCTTGCTTGGTGACGTTGCAGCCGAAATTCTTATACAACGGGTGTTATTCAGACTATGGTTTCACTACTACGTTGTTGTTCCACCGCTACCGTTGTGGGAGTGATAACGTGCGTTCTACTATACGTCAGCGCACTCCTCGTCGTTCATCAGTATTCAGGAGTCGTCAACGTCACCGTCAACGCATCGGACCTTCTGTTTTAATGACGTCGAAAAGACTGAAGACGGTCTACTTCGATCCAAATAGGGTAGGCAGTTATGGAGGAGTCGACGCCTTGCGACGCGTCACGCACGCGCCTCGAAAAATAGTCGCGCAGTGGTTGTCGGAACAGGACGCCTACAGCTTACACAAGCCGGCGAGACGACGTTTCAAGAGACGATGCGTCATCGTGGGCGGTATGAATCAACAGTGGCAGGCCGATCTCGTCGATCTGACGACGTTGAAAGACGACAACGACGGTATCACCTTTCTCCTCACGATAATAGACGTCTTTTCGAAACGAGCCAAATGCATTCCTATGCCAAGCAAATCCGCTGCGTCATTAGTCGCGGCGCTGCGAATCGCGTTCGCGAACGACCGGCCGCACGCGTTGCAGACGGATCGAGGAATGGAATTTCTGAATAAATCCGTTCAGGTTCTCTTAAGGAAACGCGGCGTCCATCACTTCTCCACGCACAACGCGGAGACGAAGGCGAGCATCGTGGAACGATTCAACAAAAAGTTGAAGAGTCGCATGTGGCGCTACTTCACGAAATGCCAGATGTGACGTTACATCGACGTCCTTCCGGACCTGGTGCGAACGTACAACGACACCCATCACAGCAGCATCGGTATGGCTCCGTCGCGGGTCAATGCAAAGAATCGGGAAATGGTGTGGCAACGTCTGTACGGACACGACGGTAAGGGTGTGCCCAAGTTGAACGTGTCGGATCGCGTGCGCAACAGCAAGTACAAAGGCACGTTCGAAAAGGGCTACGAGACGAACTGGAGCGAAGAGGTGTTCACCGTACACGAAGTTCATCCCTCCGAGCCGCCCGTGTACCGCCTGCGGGACGATCTCGGTGGACGGCACCTTCTACGAACTGGAGCTGCAGAAAGTGTCGGTACCGGCCGATAAAGTGTACCGCGTCGAATCGGTACTGCAGCGTCGTAAGGTTGGCGGACGAACGGAGGTTTTGGTGAAATGGTTCGGACATCCGTCCTCATTCAACAGCTGGATCGATGCCAAGGCACTCATCTGTAAAAATTAGCAGCACGTAAATCGGGTCGTCATTATGTCACAAGACACGACACCGCAGACCGTCATAGAGGATTGTACCGACGCGTCGAACGACGACGACGACAACAGTACTCCTTAGCATCTGTTCGGTACCGAGTGTCCCAAAGAGGAGATAGTGTTTCTGTGTCAGGTCGTCATCTTGTACACGGTCATCGTGATAAGCATCTACAACCTTACTGTAGGTCTCGGCGATTCTAATCTGTGGACGGCGCTGTTGAGTAGTTCGTTGGGTTACCTACTGCCCAATCCCACGTTGAGACGCAATGGCGACTGAATTCTACATGACGCTGCCTAGCAACGCTTCTATGAAGATGCACCTCGACAACACCTTGACCCATTACATCACGGACTTGCCTCAGCGCATCGATCTGACCGGCGAGTGGGAGTGTGGGTTGGCGGAGTTCCAGTATTCGCACACTTGGTACAACGTAACAGAGAACGATGTCTGGTTATTCCTCAACACGATCGATAATCCGGACGTGACCCGACGTGCGAAGTTGTCGTGTGGGTATTACGACGATCCGTTAACATTGATGTATCACGTCAACAAAGGACTGCACAACCTGTGGACGTCGAAGACGCGGGCTCGATTGAGCTATAGTCCCGTCACTCAAAAAATGACGTTACACATGACAGAGAACACCCTGTTTACCATACCGAACCACAGCGCGACGGCTTCCATGCTAGGATTCCGTGGACCCGTAGCCAGCGAACCGAAGGCAGTCTCCGTCACCAGTTCCAACTCCTCGTACCCCTTCGAGATCGAGGCCGACGATGTGGTGAACATGACGCATGGATTCGACACCTTATACGTCTACACGGACATCGTGGAGTCTCGTATAGTGGGTGACACTCTCGCGCCTCTGTTGCGAGCTGTTCCGATTAGTGGACTTCACGGTGACAAAGTGTCCGATCGTTTCACTAACATTCACTACGTACCTCTGCTATGCTCGAACTTCAGCTCGATCGAGGTGGATATAAGAGATGACATGGGTCGACGCGTGCCATTCGAATACGGTAGAGTAACGGTGACGCTTCATTTTCGTCGACGCAGGACCGGACTGTTCTGATGAATTACAACGATTATTACGCGCGACAGGCTGGCGGTGCGCTGCCCTACTTCGCCGGTGCACAATACCAGCGAGGTCACGGACTGGGCAGTCTGTTCGGTGGTATGTTGCGCAGCGCCATGCCGCTCATCAAGAGAGGTGCCGTGGCTTTGGGTAAAGGCGCGTTGAAGACCGGCGTTCGTATAGCCGGTGACGTCTTGTCAGGCCAGAACATAAAAACGGCTGCCAAACGACGCGTCACCGACGCCGTGCTGAGCGGTCTTCGAGCTCCCCCTGGTAAACGTATAAAACGACCGTCCGCAAATGCGACTATCACTGCAGTAAAGAGACGACGCAAGAGAAAGACGTCCAAGAAACGAGAGGCCGACATATTCGACAATGGCTTTCGTGCATAGACAGTCGTGCGAGGGAGTCAAGACCGAGCTGGATCTCTTTACCGTACCTCCCACTCAAAACTGCATCAGCGACAGTCACGTGGTGGAACATCAACCCACTGCCTCTCTGGACTCTGGAGGACCGGTAGAATTCCTCATCCCCGGATCGGGAGACGATTACCTGGATCTCGCCAACACGATGCTACACGTGCAGGCGAAGATAACGCGAGCCGACGGACACGATCTCGACGCGGACGAAACCGTGGGACCGGTGAACAACTGGCTGCATTCGATGTACAGCCAGATAGACCTCTACCTGAACGGCACGCTCGTGACGTCTTCGTCCGTCCAACACGTACGCGTATCGAGCCTACATAGAGACGCTGCTGAGTTACGGACCCGAGGCCAAGTCGACGCAGCTAACGAATCAGCTGTGGTGTAAGGACACGTCTGATCGCATGGACGCTGTCCAGCTAGCCGCCGGAGCCGCTCCTAACCGCGGGTTCGTGTCTCGACGACGGCACACATCCAGAAGTCGCGTGGTCGACATGATGGGTCGTCTCCACGTGGATATGTTTATGCAAGATAAATTCCTGATCAACGGCGTCGACGTCAAGTTACGCCTGGTGCGTAGCAAGCCCTCGTTTGCGCTGATGGCTCTTGGAAACACGGAATACAAGATAATCATCGTCAACGCGTCCTTGTTCGTCAAGAAGGCCACCCTCAATCCCGCGGTGCAAATGGCCCACATCGCACACGCACGAGAACCTGTTCCTCTGCAACCTGCCGAAACGTCTCGTACTGTGCTGCATCGACAACGACGCCTACAACGGTGCGTACGACAAGAACCCGTTCTACGCCAAAAACAACTGCATAAGCTTCCACTCGGTGTACGTGGACGGCCGTCAGATACCCGCCAAACCCTTCCAGCCCAACTTCGCAGAAAACCTCTTCGCCAGGAGCTACGCGAGCCTGTTCACCTCGACCGGCAAGATGTGGCAGGACGAGGGGAACGGTCTGACTCGCGACGACTACCGAGACGGCTACACCTTCTTCTGTTTCGATGTGACCCCCGACCAGTGCGACGGTCCCTGCTTCCATCTGGTACAAAAGGGCAACCTGCGCATAGAATTTCATTTCCGAGAAGCGCTTCGGACCACCGTGAACGTCGTCGCCTACGTCGAATTCGAATCCGTGCTGGAAATCGACAAGAACCGCAACGTCATCTACGACTACTGAGATGGACACCCTGCAGATCGCCCGTCTACTGGCGATGGATCCGAACACCGCGTCCGTCTTTGGAGGCGTCGTGTCCAAAGATGGACTGCCTAAAAAAATAGACGCTTTGCCGATCGCCTTCGTGTGCAACACCGACAACGGTGACGAACCGGGAGAACATTGGATAGCGATATACCTGTCCCCCGACGGGCGCGGCGAATACTTCTGTTCGTACGGTCTGCCGCCTCTTCACGCGACGTTCCGCGCCTTCCTGAACAAACACTGTTCCGAGTGGACTCATAATAGCAAGAGACTTCAGAGTCAACTGTCTAACGTTTGCGGACAATATTGCATAACTTATATAATGCTTCGTTGTAACGGTTCTTCTATGAGAACTTTCGTAAACGCTTTCCACACTGATCTGGTAATAAACGATTGTCGCGTGTTCGATTGGATTAAGCTACTGAAAAGGGTATACCATACTATCGCATATCGTACATAGACTGAGCCTCTGGCGCGGTGGTCGCACCACCCGTAAGCTCGCCCTCGAACCTCTGGCGCGGTGGAGACATCCGTAAGTTCGCGACCTCTGGCGCAATGGTCAACATTCGCAAGTCGCATCATCGTCATCATACCCCTGTTGTATTCATTCGAACACGCTTGTACTGCTGCCAATGTATTACGATCGTCTCGCTTTGTTTTATTAAAATACGTGTGCACCGTACGCTTTTGTTCGTTTCCTTACTAGGTTAATGATCCTCCTGACTGTAAATGATCCTCCTGTCTGTAAACGATAGTCCGTTAAGTGTCCCCGCCCGCCCGCCCGGGGGGTGCTATTCATCGATCACGCTACATTCGCTAGGAACCGCTGATATTACCCAAAAGGCTCTGCGCTAATCACGTGACCTTCAGGTCAGTCGTTAGAGGGCGCTAATCATAGTTCACGCCACGATCGCTAGGAGGCGCTAGATCACGCTACGATCGCTAGGAGGCGCTGATATTACCCAGAGGGCTCTGCGCTAATCACGTGACGCTCTCTGATTGGCTGAGCGCTCACGTGACGTTCTCTGATTGGCTGAGCGCTCACGTGACCCTCTCTGATTGGCTGAGTGCTTACCGGAAGCTAATGGCGGCTAATGGCGGATGATTAATGACCATGGGCTCCTCTGCTTTCCACGGTTTGGGGTATGAAACCTAAACGTATACTACTTATATATATATATATATATATATATATATATATATATATATATATATATATATATATAAGATGTGTTAATGTGAGAGTGCGCGCGCGTGTACGTGCATGCGGGTATTGTGTGTGTGTGCTGTGTTGCATTCTAATTACAACTGTATTTTTATGAGCATATACGATACAGGTTTATTAGCTTATGTTATATAACACGTGGGATTTAAAACAGTACCATTAGAACAAAATCAATAATTGTACACTCTCGTCATCAAGGAAACACCAGCATACTATATTATGCCACTGTGACGACAACTGTATGATCACCACTTTTTAATGGCCACGGTATGACGACCACGGTATGATGTGTGTTTGTGTGTGTGTGTGTGTGTGTGTGTGTGTGTGTGTGTGTGTGTGTGTGTGTGTGTGTGTGTATATATATATATATATATGATGTGTGTGTGTGTATATATATATATATATATATATATATATATATATATATATATATATATATGCATACATACATACATACATAAATACATACATACATACATACATACATACATACAATACATACATACATACATACATGCATGCATACATTCATACGTGCATGCATAAACACATTCATATGTTTTTATTCAAACCACCAACCGTTCCATTCAATATAAACTCCTAAGCATTAGCAAGTTATTGTTTCGTTTCTTCGTCATATCGAAGGTACATGTTGGAGCGCAACGCTTATCATGACGAACAGCAAACACATGTCAACTATACGACAGCCATGTTTAATCATCCAACTCTCATACGTTCGACGCCGCCGCCATCTAGCGACTAGCTATATAATAACGTAACATTTCCCTCCTTTTAGAAGTACAAGTAAAATATACGCAAACACTTACACATTCTATATTAGAGGGTAGAAAGATTATTCAGCTTAATCTATACTAACTATCGTTGTGTATAGCTACACTACGTTCTACAAGCTGGTAATGCTTGCTAGTCATAAACAAAATATAAACTACTCTAACAATTGACCAGATAATAAACAATACTTATATGAACATTATTACACATTGCATAACTCTCACTAGTAGCTAAATGGGTACTGTTCAATTAAAGTTCACATGTACTAATCAGAATAGCTATAAAGTAATTCTGCAGATTAGATGTAATACTAACACAAAGTTCTCATTTTGAGAGTTGAAACACTAACGTGTAGTTGTCCACAACAGTGTACACATGCGAGTGTCATTTCAATCACAAATCAAGTCTCTTTGGTTTTCTGATAACTCTACCGGATCTAGTTTGGCGAGTGTTCGTTTCAGCTAGGACATACGTCATACTCGGAGCGGAATATGCACGCTCTGTTATTGAGTTTTTACTCGTAGATGTTGGACGAGTAGTATGGGCCGGTTCTGGACTCTGTCTTGAGCTTGATGCACTTGTAATGTCACCAGAAGACTTTTGTCCTTGATCTGTCGTCGAGGGCAGCTGGTGCATCTGGTGTTCCCATCTGGATCTTACTGTTGCTTGGAGGAACTGTCGATTTCTTCTGTATGTCTTCCCTTCAGCAGTAGTTACTTCATAAGATCTGCTCTTTACTCTTTTGCTCACTGTGGCTTCTTTCCAGTCTTTCTTGTTTGTCTCGATGGGTTGCATTCTAACCACATCTCCAATTGCCAAAGGTTTCATGTTCCTCTTGTTATTGTAGTGTTCGGCAACTAACGCTCGCTTATCAACCATGCGACGTTTCTCTAGTTCAACATAGCCGCCAGCTGGTTCTAGTAGTTTCTTTATAGTGGGCACAGCAGTTTTTGTCCGTCCTCCAAGCAGATGTTGAGCTGGACTTGAGGCGAGTCCCCGTGAGGAGTGTTCCTGATGTTCAGAAGACAAAGGTAAGATACTTATTTTGCTTTTGCGACACCTCTTCATCAAAGTTTTGCTATCTTAACAACGATTTCAGCAGCTCCGTTAGATTTGCTATTTCCTGGACTTGAAGTTTCGTGGGTAAAATCCCATTCTTTCGCAAACGTTCTGAAGTGTTGGGATGAGTATTGTGAACTGTTATCACTGATAACTTTGTCAGGTATGCCATGTCGGGCAAAATGGTGTTTCAGTTTGGTCGTAGCAGCCTCAGATATGGTTTCAGGAAAATAGTCAATTCGAAGAACTGACTAAAATAGTCAACCGTGACCAAATAGTTCCTACCCTCGATTATAAAGAGGTATGTTCCAACTGCTTCCCGTTGTCGGTTGTGTACCTCATGCATGTGCAATGGTTCTAGGGTCTGCTTGTCACTACTTGACGCACATGTGTCGCACGTGTCCATATACTAACGTATGTCACTTGATATTCCTGGCTAGAAAATCAGTTGTCTTGCTCGTCGCAGACATGAGTTTACGCCAGAATGTCCAACGTGCACCTTTTTTCGCTATGCGGCGATGTTGGTATCACCTCTCTTTCACCTCAGAAGATGACCCCATCCTGTGCCGTTAATTCATCTTGGTGGATGTAAAACGGTGTGAGGCAGCTTATGAGCAGGCTTCTGTCTACATGTCAATTTCCATGATTGTAGTCTTCAGTTTCTTCTCTCGTGGTCGCCGTTCTGATCTCATCAAAGCGATTGGGCTTGATGGATTATAGCGACAGACAGTTACCAGGTCAGTGACGGGTGGCTCTGACGTCGGAGCACGTGGCAGAGCATCAACGACAGGAATCTGCTTTCCTGGCTTGTAGGTGAGTGTGATGTACTCTTGAGTTCTGAGCAGCATCGCTTGAAAGAGTCTTGGTGCTTTTGATAGAGGCTACTGCACGATTGTCACAAGAAGTTTGTGATCCGTAATCACACGAGTCAGACTATCATATGTGTAGTGATGGAATCTCTGTAGGCCGAAAAACTAGTATCTCCTTTTCTATATGTGCATAGTTTCGCTCAGCAAAGCAGAGTGTTCGGCTTAGAAACGCCACCGGCTTTCCATCTTTCCAGGGCTGTTGGCTCTTCTCTTTTATCCGCCTGAAGGATTCCTCTTGTGCCTCTGAGCATGTCCATCGAACATCATTCAGCAGCATTTTGTGAAGAGGATGCATCTCACTTGTTACACTGGACAGGAATCGAGACAGATAGTTAACCATGCCCAGAAAACATCGAAGCTCTTCGAGATTTTGTGGCACTGGGAAATCAATGATAATTTTTATTTTCTCAGGATCTGTTTGCAGTCCTTCTTTCGTGATCAGATAACTCATGAACGTTATGCGGTCTGAACGAAGCATGAGCTTGCTCTTGTTCAGTTCGGTGTTCTTGTCCTGGCATTTTGCGAGAAACTGGTCAAGGCGATGATCGTGTTCTTCCAGTGTTTTCCCGTGAATATCGACATCATCAGCTATGCAGATCACACCAGGCAGGTCTTTTACTCCCTCTAGAAGTCTCTTTTGGAATATCTCTGATGACGCAGATATGCCAAATGGAAGTCGGAGCCATCTGAAATCACCGAAACATGTTTGAAACGTTGTCAGCAGACTTGATGCCTCATCAAGTTGAACGTGCCAATATCCTGAAGAAATGTCTGCTTTCGAGAAGACCTTGGTCTGACCAAGTTCATGAAGTGTGACTTCAAATACCGGAAGGGTGTAGGGCTCTCTCAACAAAGCATTGTTGAGTTCACGAGGTTCGATGCAGATGCGAATGTCTCCATTATTTTGTTTCAACAAGAACCATCTGAATAACCCATGGTGTTGGCTCATCTACTGGCATGACGACACCTAAACTAATCATTCTGTCGAGTTCATCTCTCAAATTGGGGCGCTCTGCAAGAGGGATGCGTCTGTCTGACATGACCACAGGCTTGACGTCTTTGTTAACTTTCAGGTGTTGCAGACCAGGAGCATACCCAGTTTTCCACTGAAAATTTCTGCATATTTGTCTGCAACATTTACAGAAGATACTCTGTCAAAGTTGTGGTCACAGACATTTATTAGCTGCATTTCTTGACTTGCTCGCAGGCCCAGTAGTGGTACGAAGTCTTCTTTGCAAACTACAAATTCGACACTGTATTTATTTCCATTCCTGGGGTTGCGGAAATTGTTTCGACATACCCCAGTGGAGAAAGGTGTGTGTGACTCCACATTTTGAGAATTTTGTTGGTCGGTCTGAGTATACGTGCGGCATGTCGTACCGGGATTAGGTTGACACTCGAGCCTGTGTCAATTTGAAAGATGACCTCCTCTCCGCCAACAAGCGTACGACATCGGACGTCTTTTGAATCTGGTGTCTTTACGGAGTTCAACCATTCACCATCTGAAGACGTGTCATCTGTAACTTGACGGATATAGTTCTTATGTATCTTCTGTTTGTTGCCTTTCATAGATGCACAGCTGCATTCGAAATGCAGACTTTCTGCATGTTTTCTGATACGCAGGGCACTCCACCTTTCTTAGATTGTGTCTGCTGCCACAAACCTTACACTGCTTCAAACAGGGGAGTACTGTTCTTTCCTCTGATTCACTCTTCGACCTCTTGGTCGTTGGTAATTTATCTTATCCACTGTGATCTCCGGGTGTAGAGCTCGGTTCTGTGTTTCAACACTTTCAGCAGCCTTACAGCTGTCGACACATGTCTTCAAGGTCAAGTTGCGAACTTAAGGGGTTCGGTCTGCGTGTTCCCAGTACAATTCTTTCCCGTAGCATCGAATCAACACATTGCTCACAGTAGTTACATGCTGCGACGAGTGTTCTGATACTGGAGTAAAAGTTATCGTATGTTTCGTCTTCTTGGCAACGTTTGTTTAAAATGTAACGTTCGAACGTTTTATTTACTTCTCCTACTGCACAGTCCTCGAATTTCTGCATAATTTCACTTAGAGTGCGGTCCATCTCCGGCGTGTCGAAGTGAAAACCACTGTATATCTTCAGAGCGTCGTCTGCCAGAGTGTGCAGAAATAGGGCTACCAGGGTTTCTTTGTTGTGACTGTCCAGCTTTGACAGTATAGCGTAAGTGTTCCACCTCTGCTTAAACAACTTCCAGTTGTCTCTCAGGTGTATGGTGAAAGTCAGTTGTTGCGGTGGTCTAATTCCAGGTACAAGAGGCATCAATCGAGTGTCACAATCCAGATAACATCACTCGTGCCTGCAGCCTCCGACACTCGTGATGTTATCTGGCTGGTGATACTCTCATGACAACAAAGAATGTATTAATCCATAAGTAGGCATTTGCAAACTGATCCAAAGCACTGCTCCTACACCACTGAAAAAAACACCACGCAACCAATGAGAAGGAAGGAGAACACAACCACAGAAACCAGCAGAAGACAACATGCCATAGGTCTGCCCTATATTAGTAAACTATCAGAACAAGTAGAAATGATTTTCAAGTCCTATAACATCCCGGTTTACCACAAACCTATCAACACCCTGAAGTCACTGTTGGTACACCCAAAAGACAGGACAGCAAAGGCAGCAAAGTGTGGGGTAGTATATGACATACAATGCCCATAATGTGACCAATACTATATAGGAGAAACAGCCAGAACACTTGGCACAAGAATCAAAGAACATCTATCTTGTCGCCAACCCCTATCAGCTATAAGTGAACACAAACTGAACACAGACCATCAGTGCTCTATGAAGGACGTTAATATTCTAGACCACGAGGAGAACTGGATCAGGAGAAAAATAAAGGAGGCGATTAACATCCACAGAAAGAAACCTACGCTGAACCGAGACGTCGGCCAGGAGCTCCCACCAGTCCTACTCCAGCTTGTGTCACATGACATTGGTCATGTGACACATCCGTAACTTCAGTCTGCTGAAGAAGACTGCGAGATGCAGTCGAAATATTCAGAACAAACATCAAGTTTCTTGAGAGGTAATTATGCTTAAAATTATTTAGCCACGTGTGATTGACGACATTAGGACAATGCCACTTTGATATAAAAGTTGTTATCCATGGCGATTCGTACTTCCAGTCATAGCCTGGAAACAGTCAGATAAAAAAGTGTTGTTACGTCACTTCTCACTTCTCCACAATACGTGACGCAATGGTGCCGCGCCAGTCGGCAGCGGTAACGTTGCTTGTCGTGTTTAGCTGCCGTAAGTTAACCGAACATCTGTTTACTTAAGTGTCTGGCTTGTTACGCTCGCTGTTGTGGGATGTTGTAATAATGCAATTTTTTTATTAGCCGCCAAATGTTGCAGACGTTTTCTTTTGGACTGTCTTAAGTTCATACATATCCCTATCTAATTTATATTTATGTGTTAGAATGCCAGACTCTCAACTCGACAAATCTTCTTCTCTCAGCTAAGCCATGGTATGAGACCCCGGTCAGAGAAAGAGATTCAAAGACACGCCGAAGAACCTGCATAAACAACATCAACATCAGTAACTAGGAGGACTTGGAAGTCGACCTCCACACCACACTACGTCATACCTTGAGTCAGATCACTTCCTGAATGAGGCGGATAAGTGGCAGAGAAGGAAAGAGGAGGATAGGAACAAAAAACACAACCATCGCGTCCACGCGCAACCTCCTGCCCCCCCCCCCCACAGCTCTCAGATCTGCAGATCAAGAATCGGGCTCCCGAGTCAACTCTGGACCCACGACCGACCCTTGACCATCGTCATCTTCGTTCCGAGGATGTTGATGACTCGTGTAGTTACTTTCATTTTCCGTATAATCTCGGACCCTCCTTGTCTTTTGTTTGCGTGGAATTTGTCAAATACTCTCTTTTATGGCTGTTTTCCCTTGATAGTTTCCATTACTTTTGTATCACCTGTATGTCAAATGGCCTCGTTATCAGCCAGCGCATGTTGTCACTGCTGCTGACCGCATATCAAGATGCACCGTTGATGTGAAGGCGTGGATTGTGCGCCACAATTTGTTCCTCAACAAGAACAAAACGGAAGCTCCATAACATCACACCTCTGTATACATAATGTTATTTTTATTGCTATTGTATTCGATGCTAACAGTCGATAATAAGTCGCATTGCCGGATGACATACAGTCTGCATCATAGCATCCCTAGGATTATATTTTATCTACTATTGCATATAAAACAATCATCTGGTGATGTCGTGACTACTTTGATACTGCGTTGTACATACTCACTGATTCACACCTCTGGAAACTGCAGATGCAAACGAGAGCACATCACTGCAGTTCTGTTCGCTCTGCATTGACGACTAATTGAATTCAAGCTTTTACTACTAGTTTATCGTGTCGTGCACCATGTATTTGTCGCTACTTATATCAATGTAAACGCCGGTCCGATCACTGAAATCCGTCTAGTTTGTCTGCTATCCCGCGATACCACATTGAAAGGCATGGTCTCTACTCCTAGTAAGTGGCTGGACCAACACTGCGTAAACACATTTTGTTGTGGGAACTTTATATTCATCAGCATCCTTCTGCTTCCAAGACAATGGTTAGCGCCACTGACGTTTCATATTCAGAGCGCTGTTGTGTAGAAATCCTAGGTTGGCTACACATTTCTACTTAAAGCACATGATTTATTTAAAGCGAGCCCCAAAATACATTGCCTATAATTTGTTGCACCAATTGGCTACTTCAAACAGAACCGATGTTTAAACATGACAACACTTTTAGTGTGTTTCGAAGCTGCGACACCGACATACGTGAAGAACATAATTTTAGCATCTGCTGCCAAGTTATGTGAGCTCGACCCGTTGCCTACGTCGCTCCTTCAACAGCACATTGATGCTCTATGTCCGGTTGTTACATGCGTGATTAATGCGTCGCTCTCCATTGCCGTAATTGCACAGTCAACGAACACGCCGTTGTGACCCCGGTACTGAAGATACGAGGCGCTGATGTCAATGTACTCTCTAACTTCCGCCCAATATCTAACATCTCATTTGTGGCGAAGACAATGGAGCGTTTTGCTTACCGACCATGTCACAGTGCTGAAGTTCTTGTTCTTGTTCTTGTTCTATTGCGTATTCATAACGCACAATCCTTTGACACTCGTCGTGGAATACGTCTTGTGCTTCTTGACCTAACAGCAGCGTTTGACACCATAAACCACACAATATTGCAACGGAGATTACATGGCTACGGTATATGCGGCGAGGAGCGTGCGTGGCTGACGCCATATCTACATGGCTGTACCTCTGTGGTGCATGCCAATAAAGAAGTTTCCGAGTGCAATGTGATAAAATCCAGAGTTTCCCAAGGATCGGTTCTTGGACCGGTACTTTTCAACGCTGCTGTCTGCTATACCGTCTAGAGATGGTACAATGGTCAGCCGCTCGTGCTGTTATGCAAATTCGACGAGATGACTGACGGTCGATATCTGTGGTTTTACGACACCTGCGCTGGCTTTCCTGTGAAGAAGCGTCTACAGTACAAATTACGTGTTCTTGTACACACTGCACTCTATGAAGGCCCGCCAGTGTATCTCGCCTCACTGCTCCGTCGTCACACCCCACGCCGCACCCTCGCTCTGTCGGTGGTTTGTTCTTGTACACACCGCACTCTATGAAGGCACGCCAGTGTATCTCACCTCACTGCTCCGTCGTCACACCCCACGCCGCACCCTCGCTCTGTCGGTGGTTTGTTCTTGTACACACCGCACTCTATGAAGGCACGCCAGTGTATCTCGCCTCACTGCTCCGTCGTCACACCCCACGCCGCACCCTCGCTCTGTCGGTGGTTTGTTCTTGTACACACCGCACTCTATGAAGGCACGCCAGTGTATCTCGCCTCACTGTTCCATCGTCACACCCCACGCCACACCCTCGCTCTGTCGGTGGTTTGTTCTTGTACACACCGCACTCTATGAAGGCACGCCCGTGTATCTCGCCTCAATGCTCCGTCGTCACACCCCACGCTGCACCCCCGCTCTGTCGGTGGTTTGTTCTTGTACACACCGCACTCTATGAAGGCACGCCAGTGTATCTCACCTCACTGCTCCGTCGTCACACCCCACGCGGCACCCCCGCTCTGTCGGTGGTTTGTTCTTGTACACACAGCACTCTATGAAGGCACGCCAGTGTATCTCACCTCACTACTCCGTCGTCACACCCCACGCGGCACCCCCGCTCTGTCGGTGGTTTGTTCTTGTACACATCGCACTCTATGAAGGCACGCCAATGTAACTCACCTCACTGCTCCGTCGTCACACCCCACGCCGCACCCTCGCTCTGTCGGTGGTTTGTTCTTGTACACACCGCACTCTATGAAGGCACGCCAGTGTATCTCACCTCACTGCTCCGTCGTCACACCCCACGCGGCACCCCCGCTCTGTCGGTGGTTTGTTCTTGTACACACCGCACTCTATGAAGGCACGCCAGTGTGTCTCACCTCACTGCTCCGTCGTCACACCCCACGCGGTAACCCCGCTCTGTCGGTGGTTTGTTCTTGTACACACCGCACTCTATGAAGGCACGCCAGTGTATCTCACCTCACTGCTCCGTCGTCACACCCCACGCGGCAACCCCGCTCTGTCGGTGGTTTGTTCTTGTACACACCGCACTCTATGAAGGCACGCCAGTGTATCTCACCTCACTGCTCCGTCGTCACACCCCAACCCACACCCTCGCTCTGTCCGTGGTTTGCTACTCAATGTTCCACGCGTTAAGCTAGAACGATATGGTCGCCGGGCGTTTGTGCTGAGCCCACATTGTATTATTACATAGAATTTTCATTGTCCAATCGGTCATTTACTTATCTTCTGTATGTGCAATTTTACATATGTTTATGTGTACTTTTCTGTAAATACCCGTGCATGGGGCATTAACCCCGGATTTGTTGATGTATAAATAAAGTATTTTGTTATTCATTGAAACAGAAACACCTGGCGGTTATGTGATTGTGTTTCCAGAGCTGTGCTGTGGCGAAGTACAGGAAACAGACGCAGCAGCCACACAGTTTCATCACGCTGCCGGACTCAGGAGAAACCCAGTCAAACGACATGCTGTTGAAAAATTGCCAATCCGCCAGAAACGTATATCGCCCAATATAGTCTACGTCAGTAAGTGCAGTCCTGCATACTCGGTGACCTCGTAACACCTTACGGGACCTCATACCTCCTTACGGGACCTCGTAGCACCTTATGGGACCTCGTAACACCTTACGGGACCTCGTAACACTTTACGGGACCTCGTAGCACCTTATGGGACCTCGTAACACCTTACGGAACCTCGTAACAGCTTACGGGACCACCTAACACCTTACGGGACCTCGTAACACCTTACGAGACCTCTTAACACTGACTGTATTAGTAATTAAGATAAGTATGGGGAAACTGAGGCAAGTTGACGGTCGTTAAGCATTGAAATTTGATTTATGTGGCTTTTATTAACATCAGCAATACGGTAACAATATAACTTAAACAGGAACACGTGTACCTTCTTACAATGTAATGTCATTTAGTATGCAACTAAATGGAGACCGATAAATATTTTTTTTACTAATTACCCAACATTCGCCATTTTACACTACAGCTGGGGCAAGATTACTTTCACATTGGGTCAAGTTGACAATGGAAAAGTTCAAGCCTGAATAAGTTATCAGTTAATTATAAACTATGTATATTGACACCTCTGTGTGTTCTTCATAATTATGGCAACTTCAACTTCATATTATACGCATAGCATACCACATCGTGTATGTCGTTATAGGCAGGGATCTTCGGCGTTTGATGGCAAATTATCCTAATAGATAGACACTCCTTTTTGTTCTCTTTAGCTTTCCTAACTGTCGCTTCTCGTTCGTCAACTTGCCCCAGTCAACTAACCCCGTCAGGTCATTTATCAGACTTTGACGAAATATGTTACACACATACATATATTGTGGCTTATATGTATGCAATTTAATGGTGGATATGCTTTGAATATCGCAGATACACGTTTACTCTCAGGTCTTATATGATTTAATAAAGCTATTTTAACAATTTAAAAAAATCTACTTTCAGTTTACTGCTTGCAGTTTGCGTAAAGTGTCAAATGTTCCCGTGTTGATAACTCTGTATGTGTGTGAACTTCATTGTGTTGTGCTGCCATCTGTTTAAACATTATTATGCGAGTTGCAACTTGCCCAATTGTGTTGTGCTGTCATATGTTTAAACATTATTATGCGAGTTGCAACTTGCCCAATTCGTCAGCTTGTTCAGTGTTCCACTACACGATTTGACGATGAATTAAAATATGTTAATTTTACGACAAACAGAAACGCCCCTTACTTCATTCAGATATATAACTGACTAATAAATATTCACATTTGAAGAGGGCACCTCCAATCCCTGTAAAAGTGCAGTTGCTAAGAACGCATTGGTATTTGTGCTATATTGTAACGTTGTGAACATACTGGCTGTTCTAATAACCTGCATTTTATATGCAACTCTTTTAAAGCGATAAAAGTTATTAAACCTTAACCATTTGTAACTACAATTAAGAATATCACCCCAGTGGTTTACTAGGAACACCTTGTTGAACACACAACATCTTAATTTCATGGGCCGCGTCATGCTGTTAGATAACCCCATGTCATGACTATCGTAGACTGGCAATATTCGCTCGCCAAATGAAAGTATGTTTATATACAGCTATTCCTATTCCTGCCAATAGGATATGGCCATGCTGTTTGCGTCCAAACTCAACTTATGTAACATATTTTAACCTTTGTTGACTAAATTAGTGTTCTTGCTGGCAAGATAACACGTTTGTTTGAGCATTTGCGTTGGTTCTGTGTGTGCCAGTCTCCTATAGTAAGTCTAGGTTACACCGATTTCATAGCACTGCGCAAGCGCCTATCGGTCGCGCCGATTAACAGGTCAATCCTCGGTCATTCTGGGAAATTACCATTCTGATAAAACACTACCGTGATATTCTTGATTAGTTTTTATTTTCTCTTTTGGGTGTTCAGCCCCAAAACCATCAGTTTTATTTTGCCTTAAATACACAGTAACTTCTGTCTCCGTGTTAGGCGAAACAGAATGGAGAACGACGGGATCTCGTTGTGTTGGATCGTGTTATGGTCATGTTGATGGTAACTACCAATCTTGCATTGCGTGTAACGGACACGCGACGTGCACAGATGGAAACATTAATTACAACGTGCCATGCGAAGGTTCATTGATGTGGGACGACATAACTAAGTCATGTCAGACGGCAACGCCCACATGCAGACTCGTCATTGGTGAGTGATGGGTGGTGGTGCTGACGTTCCTTCAATTAAAAATACAAAGTCTTATGTTTTTTTATAAATAAATCAGGTTACGTGTCATAGATCGCAGATCGTATGAGTTGTATAGAATCAGCTTGTTTACATAAGACACACTACCCTTAGTCATTGAGATTCGTGCTAGTGGCGCCGAAAAACGATCAATAGCAAATCAAAATTTCGGAAAATTGTTTGTTACAACGGATTAACAGATACACGAAATGTTTTATATCATTGAAAAACTCGTTGTTTACTAATATTTTTATCCTTGTGTTAGCACTTAATTATGGCGGATGGCCAATGTCTTGAGATATAGTATCAGTTCTTGATTTGTGTAGATGAATAAATTTGTTTACGTTCTCACTTTCGACTATGGGTTGAGATAAAGGAAATTTGTAAAAATGCTTTTTCCGTTGGAAATCACGTATGAGATGCACTTTGGTGTGCATCATCGTTATGCGTGTATTGTCGAGATTCCTATGATATAGGTTTTGTTTAGGATACTATTTGATTTGAATGTTTGATATTGGAGTGTTTAGGTGCAACTACTACGTAACGTTTCACAAGTCAACTTGTAGCTGTGTAGGCAACCAAGCCTTTCCGTGGTCTACGTGAGTTATGTATGCACTAAAATGATTGGTTGACTTATTATGAGACGACGACTGTTTTTGGTGGTAGAAGACGTACAAACATCTGAGACGTTTGATTAAACACGAAATGAATCGCCATGCGAATCGATAAATTGTCTCCGCGACATGGAAGTGTGAAGCAATGCTCGTTCGAACAGAATATATTTACCAAGTAAGGTAATTTAACAAGATTTAACAAGATTGCCATCCCAAACAACAAGTTCCAGATGGCAAGTGGACAAGGAAGCCATTGGCTTATCCAGAGTCCAACAATTTTCTCATCTATATGTAGCCCGCCCTTTTTCAGATATCTGTCAATTCTATTTTTAAACACATTCACACTACTAGCATTAACACAATCGTTTGGCAGTTTGTTCCATTCATTTATCACCCTCTGTGGGAAAGAGTACTTTCTCATGTCCATCCTACACTGTTCCTTAACTAATGTGATTATACCCATGTCTCGTGTTAAGTGTTTCGACGTGCAAGGACAATAATTGTCGGTGCATTATTCTTGATTCAAGAGACGATCATTTCGCCGTTATTTCATCACTTGCGTCGTCGGTTATGCATCTGTGAACATTAATACACCGACTGCTTCTTTGAGACCTATTAGTTGTCCGGACTGGGCGACGACTGCCGGCAAAAGATGTGCTGAAGCCTCCTAGTGTCAACTGTGTCTTTTCAGACACACGCATAATCACGCACGCACGCACGCACGCACGCACACGCTTTTTAATACGTACCTACACACGCAGAGATAATATTAATATGTTTTTGCCTTTTATTTAATTTAATTAATTGAACTTAATTGGCTTGACCTACCGATTTAGTTTATTTGAACGTTTTAGAGGCGACTCCACGCCCTATTTTTTACTTACATTTATATATGCAATGTTTTTCTTATGTTTATGCAACTATACTATGATATGCAAAATTATAATTTGGCATGGGTATGTGTATCATTTTAAATGTATGATGGGTCAAATAAAAACAATTGTTGTTCTTCTTCTCATTCAAACATAATGGCCGCCAGTTGTGTCTTAAAGAACTACACTGCTTGCCTTGTATAGCATATTTACAATGCAAGCTGATCGGTATGGTTGATGTTCATGAACAGATAACAAGCTGATCGGTATGGTTGATGTTCATGAACATATAACAAGCTGATCGGTATGATTGATGTTCATGAACAGATAACAAGCTGATCGGTATGGTTGATGTTCATGAACAGATAACAGTCAACTTATATTTTAACATTGTGACTTAATCAAACACATTTGGGCGATGTTAGAATAGATAGTTGATTCTATTGAACACGATTTCTTTATAAAACCGATCACATTGTGTACCTTTGAACTAAACTTTGAACTAAATATTGTGGATTAATGTTTGTATTACGGGAATGAGTTTACAAGATAAGTTCATCAACCATACGAACAATTTTAATTAAGGATACGACGGGTTAACAAACCACGCCAGTGATTATATTCAATAACCATATTATGATCGAACTGGTTTGTATTAAGGGAATGAGTTTACAAGAATTTGAAAAAAGGTTCATCAAACATGAATGATTAATATTGAAGATATCACGGATTAACAAAACACTCCAGTAATTATATTCAATATTCACTATAATCGAACTGGTGTACGGTACCACCGTACGTACGTACGTACGTACGTACGCATGTATGTATGTATATGTGTGTACTATTCCTGGACGCTTTGCATCTCGGGCCCCACGGAAGAAGTCGTACATTTTTATTCCCTGAAATTCACCCTTTCTCGAATTATATAGCAAAGTGTTTACCACAATCGTATTAAATGCAACTAAAAGTTCTTATGTACATCGTGGTATCCAGTCCTTAGGACCTCTCAAGGCGAAATATTTTGTGAAATTGTTCTATAACGAGACGAGCTGAATATTGAACATCGGATGTGCACGGGTGTTTGTTGTAGGATATTCCCCTTGTAAATCGTCCCCGTGCAAAAACGGTGCCGACTGCAACAGCAAGGTGGATGGTGGAAAAGAGTACGTGTGTACGTGTAAAGAGGGTTACGTTGGTACGAACTGTGAAGGTCGGTATCTTTTTGAAGTATTATTACAGGTTATGATGGAAAAGACGTTAACAAAATATACGTTTTTCATAAATCTTACTATTACCCAGATAGTGTATGTGTGTGTGTATATATATATATATATATATATATATATATATATATATATATATATATATATATATATATATATATATATACATATAGTAGTATGTGTGCATTTCTCAATCCTTAAAAACGAGGAGCAGATTTGCTTCATTCTGATTGGTCGAAATTTGAAATGGATCGTTCTGATTGGTTGAGAGCATTTCACCACCAGGGGGCGCCACGTGAAAATCCCCTATTATCGCTCAAATGAGGAGCACTTTCTGATTGGTCGAGAGCAGTTTCACCACCAGGGGCGCCACGTGTCATTCCCTATTATCGCCCCTGAGGCACTGTTTTGCGGTAATATTGTCGCCAGGGAGCGCTACGGTTCAAGTGTGTCGACGGCTCTGATTGGTCGAGAGCAGTCACGTGACCTATGACGTCACAGCTCCTCCCCTATTATATAAAATGAGGAGATTTTGTGGCACAGTTTTGCGATGATACGATCGCCAAGGGGTGCTACAGGTCAAGGTCAAGATCAAAAATGTTGAGATTTTGGGTAAGCATTTGATTGGAGAGCAGTCACGTCACCCTTTTGCGGTCATACTGTTGGTGACCACTCTGTGGAGGCTACCATCTTGTTTTGCTGCCATGTTGTTTTGCATTGATACGATTACCAGACGGCACTGCGGGGCAAGGTCGAAGATCAAAGGTCACCGACCTTTTGAACTGATACAATTGTCAGTTAGGGTAATGGTTAGTAACCCTAATTCTATCGTCTGTAGTGAACCCTAATACGGACCTTGTAGGGTTAGTAACCCTAATGAAAGGTCAAAGGTCACCGACCTTTTGTACTTATTCAATTGCCAGTTGGGGCTATTCCTGGACGCTTTGCATCTCGGGCCCCACGGAAGAAGTCGTACATTTTTATTCCCTGAAATTCACCCTTTCTCGAATTATATAGCAAAGTGTTTACCACAATCGTATTAAATGCAACTAAAAGTTCTTATGTACATCGTGGTATCCAGTCCTTAGGACCTCTCAAGGCGAAATATTTTGTGAAATTGTTCTATAACGAGACGAGCTGAATATTGAACATCGGATGTGCACGGGTGTTTGTTGTAGGATATTCCCCTTGTAAATCGTCCCCGTGCAAAAACGGTGCCGACTGCAACAGCAAGGTGGATGGTGGAAAAGAGTACGTGTGTACGTGTAAAGAGGGTTACGTTGGTACGAACTGTGAAGGTCGGTATCTTTTTGAAGTATTATTACAGGTTATGATGGAAAAGACGTTAACAGAATATACGTTTTTCATTAATCTTACTATTACCCAGATAGTGTATGTGTATATATATATATATATATATATATATATATATATATATATACATATAGTAGTATGTGTGCATTTCTCAATCCTTAAAAATGAGGAGCAGATTTGCTTCATTCTGATTGGTCGAAATTTGAAATGGATCGTTCTGATTGGTTGAGAGCATTTCACCACCAGGGGGCGCCACGTGAAAATCCCCTATTATCGCTCAAATGAGGAGCACTTTCTGATTGGTCGAGAGCAGTTTCACCACCAGGGGCGCCACGTGTCATTCCCTATTATCGCCCCTGAGGCACTGTTTTGCGGTAATATTGTCGCCAGGGAGCGCTACGGTTCAAGTGTGTCGACGGCTCTGATTGGTCGAGAGCAGTCACGTGACCTATGACGTCACAGCTCCTCCCCATTATCTAAAATGAGGAGATTTTGGGGCACAGTTTTGCGATGACACGATCGCCAAGGGGTGCTACAGGTCAAGGTCAAGATCAAAAATGTTGAGATTTTGGGTAAGCATTTGATTGGAGAGCAGTCACGTCACCCTTTTGCGGTCATACTGTTGGTGACCACTCTGTGGAGGCTACCATCTTGTTTTGCTGCCATGTTGTTTTGTACTGATACGATTACCAGACGGCACTGCGGGGCAAGGTCGAAGGTCAAAGGTCACCGACCTTTTGAACTGATACTATTGTCAGTTAGGGTAATGGTTAGTAACCCTAATTCTGTCGTATGTAGTGAACCCTAATACGGACCTTGTAGGGTTAGTAACCCTAATGAAAGGTCAAAGGTCACCGACCTTTTGTACTTATTCAATTGCCAGTTGGAGCTAGGGTTAGTAACCCTAATTATGTCTTCTGTAATGAACCTAATACGAACCCTGTAGGGTTAGTAACCCTAATGAAAGGTCAAAGATCAAAGATCACCGACCTTTTGTACTCATACAATTGCCAAATCTATCGTCTTCGGTTTAATACTGACGCTTTTTGAGACATGTCTGGGTAGAGAATGCTCACGAAAAGAAACACGATCCCGCATTTTCACCCTGCTAGCAGACTGAAACCTAGCGGTCGAATGTTCGTGCATGCAGCGGGAAAAACGTAGCCGTGCATGTAAGCTATACGACGCATATCGCATCATTGCATTATATCGAGACCTTTTCGACGTATGTCGTTTCGTATCGACACCTACATATCGCCTATAATGACACGAGTCTGTAAGAACACCGCGAGGTCAAAAGGTCAAAAGGTCAAGGTAAAAAAAAAACACCGCCGCTTTCTGGAACGTTCGAACGAAGTCATGGTAGGAATTACGGGTAAACTGTAGGAGTTATGGGTAACCTGTAGGAATTATGGGTAAACTGTAGGAGTTATGGGTAAACTGTAGGAATTGTGGGTAAACTGTATGAGTTATGGGTAAACTGTAGGAGGTATGGTAAATTGTAGTTATAGGTAAACTGTATGAATTATGGGTAAACTGTAGGAGGTATGGGTAATTGTAGGTCTTATAGGTAAACTGTAGGAGGTATGGGTAAATTGTAGTTATAGGTAAACTGTATGAATTATGGGTAAACTGTAGGAGGTATGGGTAAATTTTAGTACTAATGGGTAAACTATAGGAAGTATGGGTAAATTGTAGGAGTTATGGATAAACTGTAGGAGTTAAGGGTAAATTGTAGGACTTATAGGTAAACTGTAGGAAGTATGGGTAAATTGTAGGAATTATGGATAAACTGTAGGAGTTAAGGGTAAACTGTAGGAATTATGGGTAAACTGTAGGAGTTATGGGTAAACTGTAGGAATTATGGGTAAACTGTAGGAGTTAAGGGTAAACTGTAGGAGGTATGGTAACTTGTAGTTATAGGTAATCTGTATGAAATATGGGTAAACTGTAGGAGGTATGGATAAACTGTAGGAGTTAAGGGTAAATTGTAGGACTTATAGGTAAACTGTAGGAAGTATGGGTAAATTGTAGGAATTATGGATAAACTGTAGGAGTTAAGGGTAAACTGTAGGAATTATGGGTAAACTGTAGGAGTTATGGGTAAACTGTAGGAATTATGGGTAAACTGTAGGAGTTAAGGGTAAACTGTAGGAGGTATGGTAACTTGTAGTTATAGGTAATCTGTATGAAATATGGGTAAACTGTAGGAGGTATGGATAAACTGTAGGAGTTAAGGGTAAATTGTAGGACTTATAGGTAAACTGTAGGAAGTATGGGTAAATTGTAGGAATTATGGATAAACTGTAGGAGTTAAGGGTAAACTGTAGGAAGTATGGGTAAATTGTAGGAATTATGGATAAACTGTAGGAGGTAAGGGTAAACTGTAGGAAGTATGGGTAAACTGTAGGAGTTATGGGTAAACTGTAGGAATTATGGATAAACTGTAGGAGGTAAGGGTAAACTGTAGGAATTATGGGTAAACTGTAGGAGTTATGGGTAAACTGTAGGAGTTATGGGTAAACTGTAGGAGGTATTAAAGCAAGTCCACTCTCCTGCACCAGCAATGAAATAAGATCCAAGCTGCACAAATACGAATATAGCAGTGTTCTCTACGGCGAAAGGTTCTAGCACGTCTCCTCTTATAAGAAATTCGCCGTCTATAACGCTTGCGAACACCAAACCTACGACGGTGATTATAACGAGTACGAACACATCGCCTAGCACTACGTCAACAGACCGTACGACCGGCGTGCATCGTCTTTTTACACACCCACTGGACCCGTGCTCACTCCGTCCTCGTGCACCACGCGTTTGGCATAGAAGTAGGTGAGAGCCGCTCTTTCCTGCACGTTCGTCAACACAGACGAGTGATGCACCCGAAATCCGCGGTTCTTTCCACTTCCGCTCCGACGGTTGGCGAGCACCTCTAGGAACGCGTCCTTGATGCTGGCGTTGTGACGCTTGCTCAGACCTTTGGTGCTGTACTTGTCGGTGGCTCCGAAACAATAGTACGTCTTGCTGCACAACCCCACGAACCCGTCACCGGACCACTCGACCTTGAACAGACCTGATGTCCTCTTGTCGTACGCCTTGCGCGCCTTACAGCATGCCTCGTCACCGACCCACGGACGATCGGCGATTCGACATCGCACGTACTCGTTCTGATGTTCGTCGCAACATTCGGACGGCAACCATTCGGATCGATGTCGGAAATAATGTTCTCGTAGTTCCACGGTCACGAGGTCGTCCACGGACTCGTCGGCCAAGGCCAAATAGGCGGAATCTGTATCCACCTCGCAGTACTGAAAAAGAGGACGCTCCAGATACCTGTTGAAAAAGTCATAATAGAACTGCAACATACGCATCTTGGCGTACTGGAGAACGAAGAACCCCACGTGTACGGGCAGGGCGTACGTGACGGTTTTCTTGTTTATCGCTATCTCGTATGCATCGTCGACGACGACTTCGAGTTGTCGGAACCGACTATCGTTGACCATGAGTGATGCCGCCTTCTCCGTGCAATATTTCACGTCGCGATGTCGATCCAAGTTGGTGATGGTCTTCCCGTAACCCGAGTTCCCCAGCAACTTCATGGTTTCTGCGATGATGGCCTTGTGCGGGTGGACATCTCCCTCGCGTCGGGCCTTGGACACAGCGTCGTCGAACCGTCGGAAGCACGGGATTGGGGTGTACTCGACGTCCTGGTAGACGCGCGTCACCTCGAATCCGTGTTCCAGGTACCATCTCAGGAGTGGCGTGGCGAGCAATATCTTGTAGCCGGGAAACTGCCCACGAGCATGCGCCACGGAGTCGTCATGATGTCGTGTTCTTCGGCATATCGGTGCATGAAAGGTCCAAGATCGTCGCGGGTCAGACGGATGTTTTTAAACACTGGCTGCATTTCAGAAAAATACGCGTGTAATGTTACCGGGACCGAAATATTACATTCGATCAATCCGAATATGGTTCCGTCACGCACGCCTCTCAGGATCTGTTGCGACGTCATCGTCCACCGCACGTGGCGTCGTCGTGGAAAGGCAGCATCCAGACACTTTTTCACAACCGGATCTCTTCTCGTCTCTTTCCACTCGCATTCCCACAACTCGACGACCTTGACAAAGTGACGTAGGTAGGCGGTGTTCTTTCGGGTCTCGGCAAGCAGTTGGGTCATGGGTTTCCCGTTGACGGCGTTCGTTTCTAGACCCAAGCACGGGTGACCGTGGTATAAACATCCGTGGAACTGATACGCCGTGTTCGTCTCGCTGCACCACCCGTCCACCGGAAATTTACCGATCCTCTTCTCTCGACCGTTGACTTGATGTCGCATGGCGCGTCCCGTTCTTGCGGCTTCCCATGTGAGTCATTCGTAGCCGACGATCGATCGACACGGACAAGCGGCCTCTCCGTACACGTTCTGACGTAGCGTGGTGACTCCTTTCTCCTGATAGCGGTGAACAACAAGCGAAGGTCCACCAACCACGTGATCTTTGACGAGATGATGAAGATCTTTATTCTTCTCGTCTTCTCCGGAAGATCGTTGAACAGGTAGAGCAAGGTCAGACCTGGTACGCTGATGCCCTGCTTGAACATGTCTATGCCGCGTTGTTGGTAGAAGGCGAACTGTCTGTCGATGGCTTGTAGAAAGGGAACCACGTCTCTGTTGTTGTACCAGACGAGAAAGTCTCGCAAGGTCGTCATGCCGTTATCGCGCCAGACCTCCTCTTGACAACCGACGTAATCCTCGTTGGAAATGCCCTCGTTCTTCAATTGACTGAAGAACGCTTTCAGATATTTGTCGAAGCTGACTCCCGGGGCTATGTAATTGGTCATGTCTGTTGGAATTTTAGCTTGTCCGTCGACAGACACATGAACGTGTTGTTGCGTTTGATGACAAAAAACGACCCGATGCCATCGTTCTCTTCTTCTTCTTTCTCGTTGTCGTCCTGATCCATTTCTTCTTCTTCCTCTTTCTTTGACAGGAAGTAGGGAACGAGGAAATGTCTGACGGCATTGAGATCGTATTTCCCCGAATTAAAGCCGATGACTGGTAATTTATGAAGCCAGTCGTGAAGTTGTTTCATCAGCGTTTTACACGGGTTACTCGGTTGACGAGATTCCTCGTCGTCAGGTGATTGTGCATTACGCAATGTTTCGTCCCACTTCGATCGTGCTTTTACCAGTCGAGCTAGCACGTCCTCGTAAGAATTTTTTATGTTTTCGTAGGCGGCGTCACTCATCGATTACAATATGTCCATCATGGCGCTCACCAACTTGTTGGTGTCTCCATCCGTGACGAGACATTGCACTTGTTCTTGTCCCGGCACGTTGGATGCCACGCTGACGCTCAACGGGACGTGACGCGCTACCCACTGCATCTTGTCGCAGTCCGACGGAAGTCGGGCGGTGTCGAACCAACACTCGAAGTCAAAAGTGGCTCGGTACGGATAGTACCGCAACGATTTGGAGATTCGAATGTTCTCGTCGTCCAGACGTTCGAACACCGACGGAGTCGAATGGTACAAGCCGCCGGTATAGACCCGACGCACACCTCCCGTGCATGTGCGCTCGTGTCTGCTTAGCCAACATGCGTTTTTCCATAAGCTCTCGCCGCACTTCCGGCACTTATAGGAATGGCAGTACATTTGAATGTTTTGTATATACGAAAAGTGTATCTCGTGATGATTGAGATACATCGTGTCAGAATAATGGCACAACGATCGCCGGACGAGTTCTGCGGTCTTCTGCCCGTCACCATAATCAGACTCGACGAGTTTATAAACGCACACGTTCGTTTGGAAAGTGGTTTCTACGCGATAGAGGTCATCTATTGTGACTCTGGCAAATTCTTCCATGGGTACGTCGTCATCCTGTTTGTACGTCTCTTAAAGTTTCGTAACGGCAGATTCCAAATGACGGACGTCACCACCCTGATGAAGAGCTATACATCTAAAGAGGCACAAATTATCGTTGTACCTCTTGCCATTGATAGGTTCTCTTTCCAGACCGATGACGGCTTTGTTCTTCTTGATGTATGTCGACAGAGGACTTATGCCGACGCATCCAATTGGGTGATTCACGATTTTATTAATAAAAAAGTCACATTGGTTACCAATTCGCACACCCATTGCGAATCAGGTCTCTGACTTAACGACCACTGTAAGATATCATAACACTTTGTTGCATTTTGAACATGTGTATTTCATCGATGCTGGTGATGCGCCAAAATAGGTGTGCAAAGATCGGAGAACGATTGTGATAGGAGAATGTATTAGTTAGCATTCGTACAAATAAAGACACGCACTATATATATATATATATATATATATATATATATATATATATATATATATATATATATATATATATATATATATATATATATATCATAGATACTTGCAAAACTTGGTGTACCGCTACCGTCGCGGCATCTCGGCGTGTTGCTGCGTGGCTGTGGTGTTGAATCGAAGTGCTCTGTAGAGATCGGAGAACGTTTGTGATGGCAATTACTGTAGTGGCTCGGTATATACAGCCTGTCGCTACTGCTGACGGTGCATTTTTTCCTGGTTTTTTTTCCCGGTTTGAACCGGTTTGAACCAGTTTGAACCAGTTTGAACCGGTTTGAACCGGTTTGATCCGGTTCTGACGCACAACACGTGCACAGCACGCGCGTAGCACGTGAACATCACACGTGAACGTGCACAGCATGCAGAACAATACCAAATAAGGACATGCAGCTGGCGTAAGACAAACACAACTCGCAGGTGCGGCGGTGTTTATGCATTGTTGACCTTGACCTTTTGACATTTTGACCTCGCGGTGATCTTGTAGACTCGTATCATTATAGGCGATATGTAGGTGTCGACGCGAAACGACAGACGTCGAAAAGTTCTCGATATAATGCAATGATGCGATATGCGTCGTATAGCTTACATGCACGGCTACGTTTCTCCAGCTGCATGCACTAACAATCGACCGCTAATTTTCAGTCTGCTAGCAGGGTGAAAATGCGGGATCGTGTTTCTTTTCGTGAGCATGGAAAATTCCATGACGTCGTTCGAACGTTCCAGAAAAGCAGAAAAAAACTACATGAGACCGGTTCAAACCGGTTCTGTACCCAGACACGTCTCGAAAAGAGTGCCATAATCATCAGTATTAAACCGAAGACGACAGAATTAGGGTTACTAACCCTAACCCTAACCCTAACTGACAATTGTATTAGTGCAAAAGGTCGGTGACCTTTGACCTTCGACCTTGCCCCGCAGCGCCGTCTGGTAATCTTATCAGCGCAAAACAACATGGCAGCAAAACAAGATGGCAGCAGCCTCCATAGAGTGGTCACCAACAGTATGACCGCAAAAGGGTGACGTGACTGCTCTCGACCAATCAAATGCTTACCCAAAATCTCAACATTTTTGACCTTGACCTGTTGCACCCCCTGGCGATCGTATCATCGCAAAACAGTGCCCCAAAATCTCCTCATTTTAGATAATAGGAGAGGAGCTGTGACGTCATAGGTCACGTGACTGCTCTCGACCAATCAGAGCCATCGATACACTTGACCCGTATTTATATATATATATATATATATATATGTGTGTGTGTGTGTGTGTGTGTGTGTGTGTGTGTGTGTGTGTGTGTGTGTGTGTGTGTGTGTGTGTGTGTGTGTGTGTGTGTGTGTGTGTGTGTGTGTGTGTGTGTGTGTGTGTGTGTGTGTGTGTGTGTGTGTGTGTGTGTGTGTGTGTGTGTGTGTGTGTGTGTGTGTGTGTGTGTGTTTGTGTTTGTCCTCCCGTCTCCCTCACTCCCATCGCCTTCACTCTCGTCTCCTTCCCTTCGGTCTCCTTCGCTCTTGTCCCCTCTCCTTCGCTCCAGTTGTTTTCCCTCCCGTTTCTTTCCTTCCCGTCTCCTTTCGTCCTGTCTCCTCACGTCCCGTCTCCGTACGTCCTGTCTCCCAACGACCTGTCACCTTACCCCCTCTCAACCTCCTCCCAGGCTGAGGTGAGCTCACTCTAACATCTCTCTCATCATCTTTCCCCACATTATCATCTATTATCATCTTCTGCCTCCCCCCACCGTAATCACTGACACAACCCACGTGTTCCTTTCCAGCCATTGCCACAACGAGCAGCCTCAGCTGTTCAAACTCCACCTCTTGTTCATTCATCTTCGCACATTCCCTACACTCATAGCTAAGACTATCAGCCTGAACCTCAGCCCATGACTTCTCACACCCGGACTTGACGAAGTCCACCCAGTTGCTGCAACTGCCGCATATTAAATGTCTGGTTGTCTTTACCTGCCGTTTGCACGACGCCATCACATAATGTAGTCTTAATTTGATTGTTACGTTCTTCTTCTTCTTCTTCCATTAAACGGCCAACATCATTATGTTGATGATTCTGTCGTTCGGCGCCTCTCACGTGCCGGGAATTGGTGGGTTAGAGATAGAGACCACCACTCTTTGAGTCCACAACAGGTTACACATTTACCCCCTGTGTGGGATCTTTTACTTCCCCTGGCATAGACACCAGGTAGAAGGGACCAACGGCTTTTAGTGTCTCTTCCGAAAGACACGAGCAAAGTGGGGTGATCAAATTTGCCCAGGTTTTGAAACGGCAGCAGGTGGTTTTGAACCCCGGTCCCTTCGACGACGTTAGCCTTGAATAAGGCTGTTTTTGTGATCAAAAGAAAACTTTAGGCTGGGTTATTTAGGATTTAATTTAATATTGGCAATAATATATTTGCTAACTTCGCATCAGCCAAAATATGCCCGCCACCTAGCGAACACTATGTAAACAAAACAACGAATTCAGTTTATACCAACTCACGCTAAGGTCCTGCTGTTAATTCCTTTTTATCGAAAATGTTTTCTACAACTGTGTCAGATATTACTTTATGTATGTAATTTATGCAAATTTATCACTTTATTACTTTTTCTCATATCTATTGAACAATGTAAACGATAGTTTGATACACCAGTTTAACTCATGACCTGTAAAACAAACCCCCTTTATCACTCGCTGAATACATGTATATATTGTCCTGCAAAAAATACTGCCTCTATTAACAAAAACGGTTTCTTAATATAGGTCTATAAGTAGTTTGTCTACAACATATGTGTAATAGTAATACTTATTCTAACCAATATTCCACTCTTTCTGTCTATTCATTATGCTATCTCAATTGTCGAATGGTAAACAACCCTATTACATCGCTCGCTCACTTCCCTGCCGGAGTCCGGAACTACTTACGTTAAAATACTGCCTCTAAGTATGAATAATTTATATATATATATATATATATATATATATATATATATATATATATATATATATATATATATATATATATATATATGCATGTATGCATGTATGCATGTGTGTGTATGTATGTATGTATATGTATATGTATGTATGTACAGTATGTATGTGTGTCTATGTACGTATGTGTGTTTGTGTATGTATGTATGTATGTGTGTGTGTGTGTGTGTGTGTGTGTGTGTGCGTGCGTGCGTGCGTGCGTGCGTGCGTGCGTGCGTGCGTATGTATGTTAGGATGTATATGAGTGTATGTTTTTATGTATGTATGCGTGTATATATGTATGTATGTATGTATGTGTGAAAATATGTGTGTATTTGTGTGTATGTATGTATGTGTGTGTGTATATGTATGTATGTATATATATATATACCTAGACAACACCTATATTACGAACAGCATCTGATAGAAATGTATAATTGCCAAGCAGTTCAACTGAAAAATGGCTGAAGACCCTATTTCGTTATTGCTTAGAGCCAATATTAATAAGGTCTGTTTTATTTGGATTAAGCTTTAGCTTACTCTATTCCATTCAAAACAAGATATCAGTAAGACAATCACTTAAAGTCGAAACAGATTCTTGTGCATTTGATTGTGAAAGTGATATGTAAACTTGTGTGTCATCAGCATATAGGTAATGACTGAGATTATGATTAGTAATTATTTGTCTGAGGAACGCAATATATAAGCTAAACAGAACAGGGCCAAGGACTGATACTTGCGACACTCCGAATGGAAGGTGTTGTGGGCACGATAGTGTGCCAGATATGTTAATGCTTTGGTATATGTCTGAAAAAAATTATTTTAACCACCGAAGAGCTGGGCTAGAAATGCCAAAATGTCGACGAAGGCGTTGTAAAAGGAATAAATGATCAATCGTATCGAAAGTAGCTGAGATCTAGCAAGGTGTGTGCTGTGAGTTTACCATTGGCCATGTCGTCAACTATATCATTATGTATTTTAGGAAGATTATTTCGTTAGAGTGGAATCGTTTATATGCAGACTGTGGATCATTTGATACGTGATGTTTATAAATATGTTCATGAATGCTACTTTTTCCAATACTTTTGACCGAAAACTGAGATTGGAGATAAGACGATAATCATTAGGTCATTTCGACGCATAGTTTGTTTTTTAATAAGAGGATTTATAAGAGCTTGTTTGAAATCCGGTGGAACAACTCCGCCCTGCATTGGAAGGTTTGTGATAGTAGTAATGGGAAAGATGAGTGTATCGATACAGCGTTTTAGTAGAAGTGTTGGAATGGGCCAAGATCACACGATCTGTTAGGAGAGTTTTTAATGATAATGAGAACTTAATTTGTAGTTGTAGGTGTGAAACACTGTAGTGTATTTTCGGAAAGTGGTGGTTCAGGAAAATCGTAGCCATTATCATTAATGAAAAAGTATATTGAAAAAGAACTACACAGTGTATCCGATGAAGAATGTTCAGGCAGTGCTTTTAATGTCTGCCTATGTAGAATTATGTTTACGGATTTCCACATCTGGCGAGGGTTTTCAGAATATGATGAGATAAAATTTGTATAGTAACTGGACTTTGCTTTTGACATCAAGTGATTGCATACGTGTAGACGTTTAACATATCAGGTGGAGAACGAGTTCCCCAAATTCTTTCAAGATATCGACGACGAAGTTTTGCTTCTAGTGACATCTATGACGATGAAGGGCGAACTTGTACACTTTTAGTTTGTTTAGGAGCATGTTTATCCAGGAGTTTACTTAATGTTTCATGGTACTGATTAACAAGCTCGCATAACGTATATTTAGGATCACAATTTGCAAGATCATCATGAAGGGTATTTATGTGAATTGTATTTATTGGTCGAAATGTGAAAACAATTCTAGTTATTGACTCAACTTGCAGCCACAAATCAATAATGACACAATGGTGATCTGATAAACCATCAGTAGGAAATATTGCTTTGATGTTAATGCAAGAAAATCTAGTAATAAACAAGTCGAGCCAACGACCATGCATATGAGTAAGAAATGAAACTTGTTGATGTAATGCATGTGTTTGAAGGACATACATGAATGATCTAATATTAGACTTGATAAATCAAAGTGGATATTGAAATTTCCAAACATGTAAAGATCTTCTTGGAATTATAAGGTGGTTTCAAGGAAATCTAGAAATTCATCAAAACATGTATTTGTGTTTGCAGGAGGACGGTAGATGCATATAAAATTAGCAGAAATGGATGAATGTTTTATAACAAAACATATTACCTCAAAGCTTTGGTATTAAGGTGTATGAATAATTTCTACTTTATATGTTTGAGGTACAAGAAATGATCCACCACCCCTACGTGAATGGCGGGGGTGATGGTATAGGCAAGAACCATAATATGGACAAATGTCAGCAAGACAGGCTGATGTATCAGACGATGATAGCCATGTCTATGTCAAAGCTAAAATATCTGTTTGTATAGATAACATCAGATCAGAAAGGGCAGCAGATTTGTGACGGGCAGATCTAAGATTTGTAGTGGCAAAGCGCATTATGGCTGTGGGCATTTGATTAGGGTCCTCCTCGGGACATACTTGCGGCGTGTCAGTGACCAAAGCGTGTCACTGCAGATGTACCTGGCAGAGACGGCATCAGTACGGCGACTAAGGTGGCAGCGGGCGTTGGTGTTGGTGCTCTTGCTGTGGGGGTGGCTGCTGGAGCCGTCTACGTGTCGTCGACAGTGGCAGCGGGAGGAGCCGCTGCCACTACCGCGTATGTGTTCACTACGGTTCATCCACGCGAAAAACGACATGTATAAGTCCACAATACTGGACAACTGGTGTCCCTGTAATTTACACAATTTCCACGGCCAGTAGTATTGTGAATGGGTTTAAACAAAATAACACAATTTAATCCAAAATTCCTTTCGACAAAAAGGGTGCTTTATTTAATTTATATTGAAAAATACACAGTTGATGTCCTTTTCCGGAAGTAATGAGGTGGTGTTTGAAAGAGGCGATATCATGTAGCTAATTGATGACATCATAGTCAATGTCCAAATATCATGTAAGCATAACTTATGCTGTACATCTTGGTGATTTGTGAATAATGGTATTTTGTTGTTGCATTATAGAGGACATGCCGGAATTGGACAGATTGCTATGTCAGACGTTGTGTCAGACGTTGTGGCAGAAGTTGTTACTGCTTTACCGCGCAAAAAAAAAAAAAAAAACGATAACGACAAAGATGATCAAGACGACAATCAAGAATCTGAAAATGATCCACTGCTGCCATTGCCTTATTGGATTAGAGAGCAAACGGTCTGGCCTTTTTAAAACGAACGGTTCACGTGCATTGCTCTAATTTCCTTTGTACCTTTATATCTCCCAAATACAACTAATACGTCAGCTTTTAATTCTGATGAATAACTTGTTGTTGTTACGGTGTTAGACAATTTTGAGAGTACTATTTGGTTTCTATGACGAATTGTTTTCTTTAGTTTGGTTAATTGGTGCATCCATACAAAGAATATTGATAATCCGTGGTCGTCATGCCGTGGTCGTCATGCCGTGGTCGTCATACCGTGGCCATCGTACCGCGGCCATCATACCGTGGTCGTCATACCGTGGTCGTCATACCATGGCCATCGTACCGTGGTCATCATACAGTGGTCATCATACCGTGGTCGTCATGCCGTGGTCGTCATACCATGGCCATCGCACCGTGGTCATCACACCGTGGTCGTCATGCCGTGGTCGTCATACCATGGCCATCGTACAGTGGTCATCATACCGTGGTCGTCATACCGAGGCCATTAAAAAGTGGTCATCATACCGCGGTCGTCATACCGTGGCCGTCATAGTGGCATAATATGGTATGCTGGTGTTTCCTTGATAACGAGTGTGTAAAATTATTGATTTTGTTCTAATGGTATTGTTCTAAATCCCACGTGTTATATAACATAAGCTAATAACCCTGTATCGTATGTGCTGATAAAATTGTAAGTTGTAATTAAAATGCAACACGCACGTACACGCGCGCGCACTCTCACATTAACACATTCTATATATATATATATATATATATATATATATATATATATATATATATATATATATATAATGTATTAACGTGAGAGTGCGCGCGCGTGTGTGTGTATATATATATATATATATATATATATATATATATATATATATATATATATATATATATAGAATGTGTTAATGTGAGAGTGCGCGCGCGTGTACGTGCATGCGGGTATTGTGCGTGTGTGCTGTGTTGCATTCTAATTACAACTGTATTGTTATGAGCATATACGATACAGGTTTATTAGCTTGTTAGTGTGTGGGTGTGTGTGTGTGTGTGTGTGTGTGTGTGTGTGTGTGTGTGTGTGTGTGTGTGTGTGTGTGTGTGTGTGTGTGTGTGTGTGTGTGTGTGTGTGTGTGTGTGTGTGTGTGTGTGTGTGTTTATATATATATATATATATATATATATATATATATATATATATATATATATATATATATATATATATGATGTGTGTATATATATATATACATACATACATACATACATACATACATACATACATAAATACATACATACATACATACATACATACATACATACAATACATACATACATACATACATACATACATACATACATACATACATACATACATACATACATACATACATACATACATACATACATACATTCATACGTGCATGCATAAACACATTCATATGTTTTTATTCAAACGACCAACCGTTCCATTCAATATAAACTCCTAAGCATTAGCAAGTTATTGTTTCGTTTCTTCGTCATATCGAAGGTACATGTTGGAGCGCAACGCTTATCATGACGAACAGCAAACACATGTCAACTATACGACAGCCATGTTTGATCATCCAACTCTCATACGTTCGACGCCGCCGCCATCTAGCGGCTAGCTATATAATAACGTAACATTTCCCTCCTTTTAGAAGTACAAGTAAATTATACGCAAACACTTACACATTCTATATTAGAGGGTAGAAAGATTATTCAGCTTAATCTATACTAACTATCGTTGTGTATAGCTACACTACGTTCTACAAGCTGGTAATGCTTGCTAGTCATAAACAAAATATAAACTAATCTAACAATTGACCAGATAATAAACAATACTTATATGAACATTATTACACGTTGCATAACTCTCACTAGTAGCTAAATGGGTACTGTTCAATTAAAGTTCACATGTACTAATCAGAATAGCTATAAAGTAATTCTGCAGATTAGATGTAATACTAACACAAAGTTCTCATTTTGAGAGTTGAAACACTAACGTGTAGTTGTCCACAACAGTGTACACATGCGAGTGTCATTTCAATCACAAATCAAGTCTCTTTGGTTTTCTGATAACTATACCGGATCTAGTTTGGCGAGTGTTCGTTTCAGCTAGGACATACGTCATACTCGGAGCGGAATATGCACGCTCTGTTGTTGAGTTTTTACTCGTAGATGTTGGACGAGTAGTACGGGCCGGTTCTGGACTCTGTCTTGAGCTTGATGCACTTGTAATGTCACCAGAAGACTTTTGTCCTTGATCTGTCGTCGTGGGCAGCTGGTGCATCTGGTGTTCCCATCTGGATCTTACTGTTGCTTGGAGGAACTGTCGATTTCTTCTGTATGTCTTCCCTTCAGCAGTAGTTACTTCATAAGATCTGCTCTTTACTCTTTTGCTCACTGGCTTCTTTCCAGTCTTTCTTGTTTGTCTCGATGGGTTGCATTCTAACCACATCTCCAATTTCCAAAGGTTTCATGTTCCTCTTGTTATTGTAGTGTTCGGCAACTAACGCTCGCTTATCAACCATGCGACGTTTCTCTAGTTCAACATAGCCGCCAGCTGGTTCTAGTAGTTTCTTTATAGTAGGCACAGCAGTTTTTGTCCGTCCTCCAAGCAGACGTTGAGCTGGACTTGAGGCGAGTCCCCGTGAGGAGTGTTCCTGATGTTCAGAAGACAAAGGTAAGAGACTTATCTTGCTTTTGCGACACCTCTTCATCAAAGTTTTGCTATCTTAACAGCGATTTCAGCAGCTCCTTTAGATTTGCTATTTCCTGGACTTGAAGTTTCGTGGGTAAAATCCCATTCTTTCGCAAACGTTCTGAAGTGTTGGGATGAGCATTGTGAACCGTTATCACTGATAACTTTGTCAGGTATGCCATGTCGGGCAAAATGGTGTTTCAGTTTGGTCGTAGCAGCCTCAGATATGGTTTCAGGAAAATAGTCAACTTCGAAGAACTTACTAAAATAGTCAACCGTGACCAAATAGTTCCTACCCTCGATTATAAAGAGATATGTTCCAACTGCTTCCCGTTGGCGGTTGTGTACCTCATGCATGTGCAATGGTTCTAGGGTCTGCTTGTCACTACTTGACGCACATGTGTCGCACGTGTCCATATACTAACGTATGTCATTTGATATTCCTGGCTAGAAAATCAGTTGTCTTGCTCGTCGCAGACATGAGTTTACGCCAGAATGTCCAACGTGCACCTTTTTTCGCTATGCGGCGATGTTGGTATCACCTCTCTTTCACCTCAGAAGATGACCCCATCCTGTGCCGTTAATTCATCTTGGTGGGAGTAATACGGTGTGAGGCAGCTTATGAGCAAGCTTCTGTCTACATGTCAATTTCCATGATTGTAGTCTTCAGTTTCTTCTCTCGTGGTCGCCGTTCTGATCTCATCAAAGCGATTGGGCTTGATGGATTATAGCGACAGACAGTTACCAGGTCAGTGACGGGTGGCTCTGACGTCGGAGCACGTGGCAGAGCATCAACGACAGGAATCTGTTTTCCTGGCTTGTAGGTGAGTGTGATGTACTCTTGAGTTCTGAGCAGCATCGCTTGAAAGAGTCTTGGTGCTTTTGATAGAGGCTACAGCACGATTGTCACAAGAAGTTTGTGATCCGTAATCACACGAGTCAGACTATCATATGTGTAGTGATGGAATCTCTGTAGGCCGAAAAACTAGCATCTCCTTTTCTATATGTGCATAGTTTCGCTCAGCAAAGCAGAGTGTTCGGCTTAGAAACACCACCGGCTTTCCATCTTTCCAGGGCTGTTGGCTCTTCTCTTTTATCCGCCTGAAGGATTCCTCTTGTGCCTCTGAGCATGTCCATCGAACATCATTCAGCAGCATTTTGTGAAGAGGATGCATCTCACTTGTTACACTGGACAGGAATCGAGACAGATAGTTAACCATGCCCAGAAAACATCGAAGCTCTTCGAGATGTTATGGCACTGGGAAATCAATGATAATTTTGATTTTCTCAGGATCTGTTTGCAGGCCTTCTTTCGTGATCAGATAACTCATGAACGTTATGCGGTCTGAACGAAGCATGAGCTTGCTCTTGTTCAGTTCGGTGTTCTTGTCCTGGCATTTTGCGAAAAACTGGTCAAGGCGATGATCGTGTTCTTCCAGTGTTTTCCCGTGAATATCGACATCATCGGCTATGCAGATCACACCAGGCAGGTCTTTTACTCCCTCTAGAAGTCTCTTTTGGAATATCTCTGATGACGCAGATATGCCAAATGGAAGTCGGAGCCATCTGAAATCACCGAAACATGTTTGAAACGTTGTCAGCAGACTTGATGCCTCATCAAGTTGAACGTACCAATATCCTGAAGAAATGTCTGCTTTCGAGAAGACCTTGGTCTGACCAAGTTCATGAAGTGTGACTTCAAATACCGGAAGGGTGTAGTGCTCTCTCAACAAAGCATTGTTGAGTTCACGATGTTCGATGCAGATGCGAATGTCTCCATTATTTTGTTTCAACAAGAACCATCTGAATAACCCATGGTGTTGGCTCATCTACTGGCATGACGACACCTAAACTAATCATTCTGTCGAGTTCATCTCTCAATTTGGGGCGCTCTGCAAGAGGGATGCGTCTGTCTGACATGACCACAGGCTTGACGTCTTTGTTAACTTTCAGGTGTTGCAGACCAGGAGCATACCCAGTTTTCCACTGAAAATTTCTGCATATTTGTCTGCAACATTTACAGAAGATACTCTGTCAAAGTTGTGGTCACAGACATTTATTAGCTGCATTTCTTGACTTGCTCGCAGGCCCAGTAGTGGTACGAAGTCTTCTTTGCAAACTACAAATTCGACACTGTATTTATTTCCATTCCTGGGGTTGCGGAAATTGTTTCGACATACCCCAGTGGAGAAAGGTGTGTGTGACTCCACATTTTGAGAATTTTGTTGGTCGGTCTGAGTATACGTGCGGCATGTCGTACCGGGATTAGGTTGACACTCGAGCCTGTGTCAATTTGAAAGATGACCTCCTCTCCGCCAACAAGCGTACGACATCGGACGTCTTTTGAATCTGGTGTCTTTACGGAGTTCAACCATTCACCATCTGAAGACGTGTCATCTGTAACTTGACGGATATAGTTCTTATGTATCTTCTGTTTGTTGCCTTTCATAGATGCACAGCTGCATTCGAAATGGTTCGACACACTTTCGACATGTTTTCTGATACGCAGGGCACTCCACCTTTCTTAGATTGTGTCTGCTGCCACAAACCTTACACTGCTTCAAACAGGGGAGTACTGTTCTTTCCTCTGATTCACTCTTCGACCTCTTGGTCGTTGGTAATTTATCTTATCCACTGTGATCTCCGGGTGTAGAGCTCGGTTCTGTGTTTCAACACTTTCAGCAGCCTTACAGCTGTCGACACATGTCTTCAAGGTCAAGTTGCGAACTTAAGGGGTTCGGTCTGCGTGTTCCCAGTACAATTCTTTCCCGTAGCATCGAATCAACACATTGCTCGCAGTAGTTACATGCTGCGACGAGTGTTCTGATACTGGAGTAAAAGTTATCATATGTTTCGTCTTCTTGGCAACGTTTGTTTAAAATGTAACGTTCGAACGTTTTATTTACTTCTCCTACTGCACAGTCCTCGAATTTCTGCATAATTTCACTTAGAGTGCGGTCCATCTCCGGCGTGTCGAAGTGAAAACCACTGTATATCTTCAGAGCGTCGTCTGCCAGAGTGTGCAGAAATAGGGCTACCAGGGTTTCTTTGTTGTGACTGTCCAGCTTTGACAGTATAGCGTAAGTGTTCCACCTCTGCTTAAACAACTTCCAGTTGTCTCTCAGATTTATGGTGAAAGTCAGTTGTTGCGGTGGTCTAATACCAGGTACAAGAGGCATCAATCGAGTGTCACAATCCAGATAACATCACTCGTGCCTGCAGCCTCCGACACTCGTGATGTTATCTGGCTGGTGATACTCTCATGACAACAAAGAATGTATTAAACCATAAGTAGGCATTTGCAAACTGATCCAAAGCACTGCTCCTACACCACTGAAAAACAAAATTATATATATCAAATTGCTTCGAGCAGTTATATCAATATCAATAAAAACAATTTACCAATAAGAGTGTTGTAGTTTCATATATGTTGGATCAGTATGCACATATGTATCTTTAGAGTCTGATGAAAATGACTTTGATGACTGATTCATATAACCGATGTGTTGTTGCAATTGCATAAATGTTTGAAGCAGTCTGATAAATAGCTTACCTATTAGAGTTTTATGATTTCAATGGTTTTCAATATATATATATATATATATATATATATATATATATATATATATATATATATATATATATATATACGAAATATATATGTACGGAAACTACCAGTCTTGCGTTGGGTGTAAAGTTCACGTGACATGTAACAACAACAAAAATAAATCACAGAGCACCATGTTCACATTCGCTGGTGTGGGACGACGAAGCAATGCCAGAATACAAGCAGCACATGCAAACTCGTCATTGGTGAGTGACGGGTAGTGGCGCGGAAGATCCATGAATTCTATTATATGTTATGGATTAACGTTTGCACTATGGGATTGGGTTGGCATGAATGTAAACAAGGTTTAAGAAACATATGAATAGTATGTATTCAATATATAACTGATTAACAAAACATAGTATACTATTATGCAACAAAGTGTATATCGATACTGTACAAAAGGAAAGAAACAAATAAATCGTTGAAGTAATAAATTGCTATATATAGATATACACATACTTTTACACCTGTTTACCTGTCTTTTAAACACATTTTATTTTAGCTTTTCAATTTTTTTTTTATTATTTAGCATTGTCTTGTTAGCGCCTTTGAGCAGGTTTTTAACCCGAATACACGGCGCATTATAAGTGTATAATAATAACAATAATAATAATGCCGTTATTCTTTACCGTTACTTGACACTTTTTGTGATACACTCTATATACATATTCATTCTTTGGCTTTAGTCATTGGTGTGTTGCAGCAGTGACACTGTTCGACCTATCCAAATGGGTTACAGTCTTTCGGGATCGGATGCGACGCTTGTCCTGATGACGTCGCCGATGACGACGGTTGGAGGTGGTGACGACGCCGATGGCTGTGGTGGTGTTGGTGGAGGGATAGCAGATTTCAAGCACTCTCTTTCTTGTCGCTGCAACAAACACGTGTTGACAGCATGTCACTGGGCTATGCAGCAGCGGTTCGCTTTAAGAAATAAGTATTGAAAAAAAAATGTTTAATGAACTTACCTATTTCTTATTTTTTGGTTGTTGCTGTCGTCGTTGTTGTACTCTTTGGCAGCGACCTTTCTTCACATGTATTTCAGCAACAACAGCAATATGTTTAGTGTCAGAAAAATATGATGAGGTTAACATGTGTATCCGCTAGATGACAGCACCACAAAAAGCTGTAGTACAGCAAGTGTCCACCAAGAGGGCGCTAATACTGGAAGTATCCAACAATGGGGTCCGCCATCTTGGGAGACAGGACGTGGGGGCCGCCATATTGGAAGGATGCACGTGGGGCGGCCATCTTGGGATGAAGCATATCATACCAGAAGTTCGGAAGAAGGCCATGGGAGCCGCAAACTTGGGAGGAAGGATGTGGTGACCGACATATTGGAAGGATGAATGTGGGGTGATAATTTTGGGAGGAAGCACATCACACCGGAAGTTGGAGAAAAGGCCTTGGAAGCCGCCATCTTGGAAGGAAGTACGCGGGGCCGCCTTATTGGAAGGAAGGACGTCAAGGCCGCTACCTTGGGAGGAAACACGTGGGGGTCGCCATATTCGGAGGATGCACATCATACCAGAAGTTGGGGGAACACGTGGAAGCCGCCATCTTGGAAGGAAGCACGTGGGGCGCAATAATGGGATGAAAACACGCCGGTTTGGGGAGTTGACATGACAGTTTTGTGACGATTTTTCGGTGTAATATGTATACATTTACAGGAGTGCTCCGATAGAAAGTAAATGAAAGACGTAACCAAATTAATTCATTACTCACCACCGCCGCCGTCACCGCTGCCGTCAACGTCTTCGTCACTTTTCTGTTGTGTTAGATTGAAAAAAGGTTTCGCCAAAGTGTAATTTTCGTAACTACAAAATAGGTTCACGTGCTGTGTGTGTTGTGCGTGCTGTGTGCGTTGTGCGTGCTGTGTGTGTTGTGCGTGCTGTGTGTATTGTGCGTGCTTTGTGTATTGTGCGTGCTGTGTGTATTGTGCGTGCTTTGTGTATTGTGCGTGCTGTGTGTGTTGTGCGTGTTGTGCGTGCTGTGCGTGCTGTGTGTATTGTGCGTGATGTGTGTATTGTGCGTGCTGTGTGTGTTGTGCGTGCTGTGTGTGTTGTGCGTGTTGTGTGTGCTGTGCGTGCTGTGTGTATTGTGCGTGCTGTGTGTGTTGTGCGTGTTGTGTGTGCTGTGCGTGATGTGTGTATTGTGCGTGTTGTGCGTGTTGTGCGTGTTGTGCGTGCTGTGTGTGTGTTGTGCGTGCTGCGCGTGCTGTGTGTATTGTGCGTGCTGTGTGTGTGTTGTGCGTGCTGTGTGTATTTTGCGTGCTGTGTGTGTTGTGCGTGTTGCGCGTGCTGTGTGTATTGTGCGTGATGTGTGTGTTGTGCGTGCTGTGTGTATTGTGCGTGTTGTGTGTGTTGTGCGTGCTGCGCGTGCTGACTTTGACTTGGAGGTCGTAGACTTGAGAATTGACATGTATGAATGTATGTATGTATGTATGTATGTATGTATGTATGTATGTATGTATGTATGTATGTATGCATGCATGCATGCATGCATGCATGTCTGCGTGCATGTGTGCGTGCGTGTGTGTGTGCGTGCGTGCGTGCATGCGCGCGCGTGCGTGTGCGTGTGCGTGAGTGTGTGCGTGCGTGTTCTGAATATGTTGTTATGTGTGCGTTTGTGTACTTACTCACTAATGTAAAACAAATACTGTATATTTCCTTAAAATATAACAGCAATTTTAAATGAATTATCGGTTGTATGCACTGGTTGTACGCAATTCTGCTCAATACTTCATTACATATGAGCCGTAGCCATGAGACAAGGGTTGTATTAATTTGACAGATGTTGTCTCGGGGGTTCTGTCTGTTTTTCGTTGTAGAAGAAGACGACGGTGGTGGCAAGAAGGACAACGACGGAGACGCACATGCTGGAGATTCAGTTTTAGACAGATCCCTGGTTAGTGTGGCCGAGAAATGACAGGAAGCATCTTCAATGTTTATTTTACAGAAAACAAAATTTTATTATTAGTGTCCCATAGCTGACTCTCGCTCACCTCCGTGAACCTGCCGGAATTATTGGGTAAGTCGATTTATGCTTGCATTATCCGAGACTGAACATACACATGCAGGTATGCAAATGTGTAAAACGCCGTTCAGTAAAGGTTCTAACCATTCATATGTGCTCTTTTCTTGATATTTGGTTCATTTGTTGGTCCACAGAAAATATGTTGCCAACTTTTGCACGAAGCACCTCTTTGCTGATTAGTACAAAACAGTAGCCTTCAGTAAGAAAATAACAAAGTTAATATATAGTACATTGTTTTGTAAATGAAACACTGTCACTATTGGGGACACAAGTCACGTCAGAAGCAATGTAGGTTTTATGGAAATTTGCACATGAATGATCACTTCCGACGCCCGCTGCCCGCTATCACATTTCACATATAGACATATTTGGATTTAAAACAGAGAGAACAAACGATAACACATTTATTTTTATTATTTATTAAAACAACTAGCATTAAAATAATATTCTTTAACATGTTATGGTGTGCACAACTTGGGGCCGGAAGTGCATTATCTCGTCAACTATCGCCTCGAAACGAGAATCACTTGTGTCCCCTATTCTTGCAAATACGTTGTCGTTATATAAATTTGATCTTGCGCGTATTAATGTCCTGCATATTGCATTGGGTTTCAGTTTGCCGCATTGTTATTTGCATTGGTGTAGGGCTTAGCTTAATATATTTCTTTTTTGTGTGAACATATGTTGTCTGTATCGTTAAACAAACAGCTATCTGTTTAACAGATAGAACTAAGCGTTTGTATCACAAATGGAACACGCCGACCTGGTTCCAGTTTATTACGAAACTACGCCTACTGCATATACAAATACAAAAGGTAAAACATATTATATGTTTGCATCATTCAACCAATATGTAATATCGTGAAACCACGCACAGCAAATTTGTATTTCGTATCTCATGACGTCATCTCACAATAGGCGATTGTTATCGTGAAACCACGCACAGCAAATTTGTATTTCGTATCTCACGACGTCATCTCACAATAGGCGATTTTTATCGTGAAACCACGCACAGCAAATTTGTATTTCGTATCTCTCGACGTCATCTCACAATAGGCGATTGTTATCGTGAAACGACGCACAGCAAATTTGTATTTCGTATCTCACGACGTCTTCTCACAATAGGCGATTGTTATCGTGAAACGACGCACAGCAAATTTGTATTTCGTATCTCACGACGTCTTCTCACAACAGGCGATTGTTATCGTGAAACGACGCACAGCAAATTTGTATTTCGTATCTCACGACGTCATCTCACAATAGGCGATTGTTATCGTGAAACGACGCACAGCAAATTTGTATTTCGTTCGTATCTCACGACGTCATCTCACAACAGGCGATTGTTATCGTGAAACGACGCACAGCAAATTTGTATTTCGTATCTCACGACATCATCTCACAATAGGCGATTGTTCAATTCAATGTTATTCATCCACGAAAATATGGCACGAAACAATAAATGTCTCATAATTATGTAATGTTGTAATGTAATCATGTAGGAAGTTGATTTTTAATGTTAACTAAAACATATATACAATAAATACATTCGTGTAAAGTGCTCGATTTTCCTCATCAGTAACAAACATTCGATCATTGTGTTAACACTCATTAACACATGACATTATAGATATCACTATTTTCACACCCCACAGTTGTGAGATATCACTATTCTTTCTTACATATTATTATGTGAGCCTCCTAAGCTACGGTAACATCAGTTCGACTTCACACAGCGACCTAATGGGTCCGTATCTTCCGAAGATGTGCACAGTCACGTAGTCACAGCCTCGTTTGGTGCAGTGACAACTGAACGAGCAGGCAGTGGCTCCGTCTGCAGGCGGTTCGGTCGCCGTCAACTGACACCGCTTGAAGTAGCCGTCGAACGGGCCGGCGTAGAGCGGCATCTCCTCCGTGTAGACGTGAACCTTAAAAGAAACACACACATATATACATATTAGAGTGGTAAATTTGTGTTGCATGGGAAAAATAGTTTTCAAACAACCATGCAACTCAAAGGTGAGGTTTGATAAAACAACTGTGTTAAAATAAATTCACAGCAATATGTTGAGAGGAAGTGACTGCTCACACGACAAAAAGTTTATCATTATATAGATAATCATACACAAATTTAACCCCGAAATTTCGATATCTATGAAACTCATTGTTTTCGAGATATTGCACTATATATGTGTGTGCGCGCGCGCGTGTGTGTGTGTGTGCGTGCGTGCGTGCGTGCGTGCGTGCGTATGTGTGTGTGTGTGTGTGTATGTGTATATAATTATATATATATATATATATATATATATATATATATATATATATATATATATATATATATATATATATATATATATATATATATATATATATATATACATGCATGGTTGTTTTACGAAATTGTTAGTGTCGTAAAATCATACTGTTGTCGGTGGCGTTTTAACGCTTTTACTAATCTTCCATCGCGGGCGCCATCTTGCAGCAATGAGGAAAAACAATTTCGCGTGAAATCGCCAAAAAAAATCCAATATCGTGTACTTAATAAGCGCTTTTTATTCACGATGAACCATGTGAACCATATATCTTCTTCCTATGTGTCGTAAGTTCATTACAAAAATGTACAGGTAAATACAGTACCGCTGAAAATAAAGTAATTAGATAACAGAGTGTATATTGTAAACTGTGTGCCGCATATAACGACATATAACGACATATAACGACATATAACGACATGGACGTTATATGTTGTGCCAGTAAAATTTTGGAAAAGTCACCGAAGGAACAAAAACATGACAAAACTAACGACGGACAAAGCGATAATTTTACTGCTAGTAATCTTCACCTTTACCGTTACTCAGACAACAGGCTGGTGAGAGTATTTTTATTTGCATGTATGCATGCATGCATATTTGTTGTCGGTTGTGTTTGCGTTTGATAAAAGTCGCAATTACAACATTTAGGTTTTTATCAACATATCAGACCAGTTACACTCTCGGCAAATCAAGAAACCGAGAATCAAAGAAACAGCCAAACACTATAATAAGGTACATAAAGGAAGTGTCGATAACCATAGCCTAAAGGAAACGCGATATATATTTAAATATATATATATATATATAAATATATATATATATATATATATATATACATATATATACATATATATACATATATATATATATATATATATATATATATATATATATATATATATATACACATATACATGTGTGAGTGTACGTGTACGTGTACGTGTACGTGCGTGCGTGCGTGCGTGCGTGCGTGCGTGCGTGCGTGCGTGCGTGCGTGCGTGCGTGCGTGCGTGTTTTCGCCGCGTTAGCGTTACTGCCTCACTGCAGCAGTGGAGACAGTTTCGCATGTGCCGCTTTCAATATGTTCTGACTTAAGTTCTTCCGTCGATTTCGGTCATGCGAATATATATATATATATATATATATATATATATATATGTATATATATATATATATATATATATATATAAATATATATATATATATATATATATATATATATATATATATATTTATATATATATATATATATATATATACATATATACATATATATATATATATATATATATATATATATATATATATATATATATATATATATATTCGCATGACCGAAATCGACGGAAGAACTTAAGTCAGAACATATTGAAAGCGGCACATGCGAAACTGTCTCCACTGCTGCAGTGAGGCAGTAACGCTAACGCGGCGAAAACACGCACGCACGCACGCACGCACGCACGCACGCACGCACGCACGCACGCACGCACGTACACGTACACGTACACGTACACTCACACATGTATATACCATGGTTCTGCAACATATGTCGTGTTGTAAACACATATTATTAATCACCTGATGGTTGTCACTGCAGTCGCCGTCCCGCAAAGTGATGCGGACGTTGGCCGTGTTCTGCGACTGCGAGACATTCGCCTTGAGAATGAAGTCCAACGGATTGCCCGATGACGTCACTTCAGCGCAAGTTAACCGGTTATGGTCGGTGAAGATGGCGCAGTCGCCGAACTCGCGAAAACCTGTTGCTATGGCAACAACGTTGACTGGGGCTGAAGGAGACATTTGTATTTGTCACAATCGGTAGCATAGATGACACCAAGCTAAGCGTGCCCCCTTGGCCTGCCTATTGGCCTGCCCCCTTGGTCTGCCCCTTGACCTCCCCCTTGGCCTCCCCCTTGGCCTGCCCCTTGGCCTGCCCCTTGGCCTCCCCCTTGGCCTCCCCTTTGGCCTCCCCCTTGGCCTCCCATTGGCCTCCCCCTTGGCCTCCCCCTTGGCCTCCCCCTTGGCCTCCCCCTTGGCCTCCCCCTTGGCCTGCCCCTTGGCCTGCCCCTTGGCCTCCCCCTTGGCCTGCCCCTTGGCCTCCCCCTTGGCCTGCCCCTTGGCCTCCCCCTTGGCCTGCCCCTTGGCCTGCCCCTTGGCCTGCCCCTTGGCCTGTCCCTTGGCCTCCCCCTTGGCCTCCCCCTTGGCCTGCCCCTTGGCCTGCCCCTTGGCCTCCCCCTTGGCCTGCCCCTTGGCCTCCCCCTTGGCCTGCCCCTTTGCAAGATCCTAGATAAGCCAATGATCACAATAAACTTGATATTTTATAAATTTGCAGTGGAAAGTCGCCATTGTTGAAAGGCAAACAGGTTTAACCAATTAATATCGGACACACTTTGATACTTATGTGTGTACCCTTCATGCTGCCACAGGTGAAATTGTGTCTCCACATTACTTGATATAATATTATTTAGAGTTATCTATTTGTATTAGAATTAGTTTTGGTACTAATAATAATAATGCACTTTATTTTTGCACTCATATCCAGAGTACAACTCTGTTCAAGGGTGTTTACAATGACTAAATGGACTAAAATATGCGTAATAAAATTAAACGTATATGTATAAGGCTTAAACTTCATTAAAACAAAATGTACTAAGCAAAGATAAGCTAAAACTATCAATGTACATACAAAAGCATACGCATGAGTAAATAATTAATTCATTAATAAATAAGTAATGACTTCATGGTATAGTTGAGTGTCAAAATCAGTGTGCCAGTTGGCGCGCCTCCAACACACTTGACAGGTGGGTTATTAAACAAGCCTGCATTGAACGGGCCGGCAAAATCAACCATGCCTGACTGGCCACTGAATGTGCTCGAAACCGTGAACAGCGACAACTTGTTTCCAGTTGTCAGTGCCTGTTGACAATCAATACATGTGAAAACTGTTGTGTCTAGGTACATATCACGGTCTTCCGAAAGACTTACACTGACCAAGACACAAATACATGCATTTCCTGGAGGGAAAACTACACAAATGTGGCTTAAGTGCAACTATCTACCCAAATAACATGTTTCTACAGTACACCCGCACTAAACTGTGGACCATTGCAGCCAGCATGGGAGAAAGAAAACTGCTAACACTGACTCTAAAAACTTGCTACGATCAGATAATATATGTGGAACAGCTTGAACAAAGAGAGGGACCACTGCGGGTGTCAAAGGCTTCCGTGTCATCGCAACCGTCAAAACTACTTACATACATACCTACCTGTACGAACCATCAATGGTACAAATACCGCAAACCTGGTGCAGGTAAAATCTCCATTAGGCAGGGACATGCCCAGCGGACTGAAATTCGTCCAGTGGAACGTCCGCAGTATGTGTGATAAGCTGGATGAATTGCGATTCATCATGAATGATCCAAAGCGTGAAGCAGACGTGTTGGGCATCACGAAACTTGGCTGAACTCGACCTGAAGCTGGATGAATTGCAATTCATCATGAATGATCCAAAGCGTGAAGCAGACGTGTTGGGCATGATGAAACTTGGCTGAACTCGACCTACAGTCGAAGCTCTGTTGCAATCAACGGATATAAACACAGAGAGAAGAGTTATGACCAGTGGGAGGGGTGGAGGCGTGGCTGTCTATCTCCATGATGCTGTGTCATATTCTCGTAGACCAGATCTGGAGAGTGAACAACTGAATGATCTATGGGTGGAAATAAAGTTTCCTAGCTCAAAGGGTATGCTGTTGGGAACGATATACAGGCCACCATACAATGCCAATACCAGCAACTGGTGCCAACTGATGGAACACACATTAGAACCAGCACAAAGTGAGAACAAAGAAATTATAATGATGGGTGCTATAAACATCCATTTTGCGGGAGGTGTAGCCTGTAACGATGAATGGCAATCTGTTGTGGAATCATTTCAGCTGACACAGGTCATTACATCACCAACCCGTGTTACTATGACAACTAAAACACCGATATATCACATATATACAACACATCCTGAACACGTTCGTGCAAGCAAAGTTGGTTTCTTGTCTGCCAGAGATCACCACCCAGAGATAATGTTAAACAACTGACACGACATCAGTGGTTTCATATGGATCATATAACAATTTTGACTCAGACAATTTCATATATGATCTTCTGCACATGCCCTGGTCAGATATTAAAAAATGTACTGTCGTTGATGTTGCACTGGACACATGGATGACACTCTTTGTTGGTGTGTGTGACAAACATGCATCAGTCAAGCGCAGAAAAGTAAAGCGCAAAAAACAGCTTGACTATCTCACAGGAGACACCGTTGCAGCTATGCGAATCACAGACGAACACAAATCATATGGCATGTAGGAATATTACAAGATCTGGAGAAATAATGTTAACAATATGATCCATAGTGCCAATATATCATTCTACCAACGCGCTATCGAAGAAAACACCAACAATTCCAAGCAGTTGTGGACACATCTTCGAGCCCTCTGTCCTCGTGATATAACACCCACCAAACGACCACCAGGAATGGTGAACAAGAGCTCACAGATCCAAGCAAAATCGCAAACACCTTCAATATCACATCCACAGCCAGCCAATAACCCGTTGACTTCCAAAATGTGCATCGACAGCAAACATAGACGCTCATAAACAATACTGGTAGGAGCGGCAAATTTCCACATTGTGGAAACTTTCAAAAGTCACCCCAATTCACAAGAAAGGGCCTACCGGCAACAAAGGGAAGTACCGACCAATTTTAGTGTTGTGTTCTCTCAGCAAGATCTTAGATAGATATGTACATGACAGTCTGCACGCCTACCTTATGTCACACAACTTACTTCATGGCAGCCAGTCAGGTTTTCGTGCCAAACATTCTGCCCTTAACTACATGGCGCATAAGTGGATAGAAGCTATTGACAAATGACTCTTGGATGGCGCGGTGCTGCTGGACTTGCGAAAGGCATTCGATCTTGTGAACCACAATGTCTTACTGGAAAAATTGGCCATGTACGGATGTTTATAGCAGGCAATGCAATGATTCTCTTCATTGCATTGAATGTCAGAGCATCAGCAGATTGTTCAATTTAAGAACACACTGTCTAACCCGTCGTTCCTCGAGGATCTACTCTGGGACCACTCTTCTTCTTTGTGTTCATGAATGACATGCCCTTGAACACTACAACATACGTCACTGTGGACATGTACGTTGACGACTCCACCGTCACTGCCACGGGAAAGTCCATCCAGTCAGTTAAACAGAGCGTAAACAACGATCTTCAGGAAATATCTAATTGGTGTGACGAAAACAAAATAGTCATCAATGCGATCATGATCATTACAACTCAACAAAAGTGGCGGTACCTTGACACAACTGATCCCGATGTATGGATCAAGGGAGATAAGCTGCAAGTGGCAGAGAGTGAAAAACTACTCGGGCTCAAAATAGACCATTTCCTCACATGGCATCCACACGTGCAACATATACACCGCACGATTGCTGGCTACCTCACACTTCTATGCTGAATAAAGAAATACCTCCCATTTCAAACAAGTAAACATTTTATAACTGCTATATTCTACCACACGTGGATTACTGCAGCACAACCTCGGGCAATGCACCGTCATCAGAGCGTATCCTCAAACTACAGAAACCTGCTGCCAGAATCACCAGAGACTGTGAATACAGAGCAGAAAGTGCCCCACTCATGAAGCAGCTACATTGGCTGCCATTACCAGAGTGTGTATAGTACAGACAAGCACAACTGGTGTACAATTGAGTAAGGACTCGCCCCACAATATATGTGTGAAATGTTTCAACTAGTCTCGAGTGTCGCTAATCGAAGCACTCGATCTCACGCTAAAAGAGACTTGCACAAGCACGAACTCAAATATTCAAAACTTCAACAGCCGTCACCGGTCAGAAGATATGGAGCAAGCTTAACCCAGCACTAAGACAATTCAATTATACATTTTACTCATCGCCTTTTTTCTTAAATCACACACTTTTTACGGTCTACTCAACTTTATTTTTATATTTTAAATAAATATTTACTAAATTTTACACTTTACTAGTTCTCAACATTATTTAATGTTACGATATTCACTAATCATATGTATTTACATAGTAGTGATCTATTTTTAAATCACGACCCTTATAAAAAAAAATTATTTTATAAGGTTTATCGTGAATAAATATTTTTAGCATTCTTATACGAAATGGGCTCAAAGTAGTTAACTGAATTAACGCAGCTGATTTAACTGAATTTAATTACTACGTCATTAAGTGTTCAAATAAGTTTGTTTAAATAAATAAGTTCACGGGTTGCTTTAATTTATTTTAATTGAACAACTCCTAGTCATGCGCCAATTGTATGGTAGTATACATATGTCTATATATATATATATATATATATATATATATATGTATATATATATGTATATATATATATATATGTATATGTATATATATGTATATATATATATATATATATATATATATATATATATATATATATATATATATATATAATTATATATATATATATATATATATTTGTTTTTTACTAATAATATTATTAAATTTACATGTCATATCTACATAAGATTTCTTAAATATTATCTGGCCCATCATTGTGCACTTACGATACACTTCCACTTCGCAGAGCGTCAACAGTTCACCTTTGACGCCGTCCCCGTTGATCTGGACGAACAAGTATCGCCCCCTTGCGAGGTTGGTGCACACCAGAGTCTTCGTTGTCATGGGAAAGACGCCGTTGTGAACGAGACAGACTTGGTGCGCTGACTTGTCGGGACCTGTCACCTTCGTGGGCAGTGTGTTTGTTAAGCCGACAGTGAAGTCATGTAGGCGGATATCTGAAACATAATGGTAATGGCGGTGGCGGTGGCCGTGGCGGTGGCGGTGGCGGTGGCGGTGGCGGTGGCGGTGGCGGTGGCGGTGGCGGTGGCGGTGGCGGTGGCGGTGGCGGTGGCGGTGGCGGTGTGGTGGTCGTCGTCGTTGTCATCGCGGCGGCGGCGGCGGCGGCGGCGGCGGCGGCGGCAGGATAATGTAACTGTGCAGCAGTGATTATATGCGAATGATGGTTACGAGAGTATTAACCTGATTACACCCCCCACGCGCGGAGTGATACACAGCACTATATAAAGAGCCTAAAACTGGACTTGTTCTCAAATTTATTTTGGTCAACGTGAAACCTTTTGCTCTGCAAAATCTCAACTACAGTTGTTATTTGCACTTGTTATTTATTGCTAATTGTTGGAGTTTTTACAGAATACTTTTATATCTCAAAATTGGAGCCTATTACACTATATACAGGGCATGCTATGGTATTCTGCATAATTGCTCGTTTAATCATATTTCTTTCAATTCAAACATTGGAAAAGCATAGTGTTTAATAAACATGTATGGCACTAAGACATTTTACGGCTGCAGTTGTCATTACGAAAGTGAACGTACATAAGCGGTCCATCCTGTTTGAGAGTTTCACTTTGAATGCAAACTGCTCTGTGCCGAAGTCCACGGCCCACCACGGACGCCCAGGCTTTGGGCCGTCTGTCGCCGTGCAGGACCCGGCACCCCAGTTGCCGTTCGCATTGCCGTCGACAGCCCGGTCTGCAGTTGTATAGGAAGCCCAGTCCGAGCTCTGACAGGCCGGTCTGTTCTGGGCGATGTTGACTTGCGCTAAGACACATCAAATATACCTACGCACTTGAACAAAACAAACAAACGAGAACTGTTACAACTGTTACAACTGTTACAACTGTTACAACGGCAGACATTGTTCGACTAACTGAAGGAGAAACACATGGCAACACTCAATGGAAACTTCGCGAAGATGGGAACAGCTAACAGAGAATATGAGGAGGTAATGACAATGTATTCCCACACAAGAGAATGCACAAGGCAACTTTGATATCACCGGACCAGATCGACTATATGTATAAGACAGAAGTTCAGGAGATCCATGAGATCCAGGAGATCCAGGAGATCCAGGACGAAAGAGTACACAAAGGAACAGACGCAGCCTCTGACCACCATCTAGTGCTCGCTAGACTGAAGTTAAAACTGAGAAGAAGTAATGAGGATTTCCTGAAGGACAGACAGACTCACATTCGGCAACACATATGATGCCCCACAAAGCCTGAGAAGATAGCACTACGAAAGCTGTCCACCTGAACCTCAAAATTCAACATGATATTGCTTCAGCTTTAGACGATAACTATGTCGTAATGCTGGTCATGTTGGACTTATCAGAAGCGTTTGATTCTGTTGACCAAGCCAAGAGCAACTTATGTTCTTGTTCGAATGCGAATATAGGATACAAGGTCGAGGACTATCGTGGTTTAGGTCATATTTGGATGGACGGACATGTCGTGTTCAAATTGGAGGTGCGTCATCTGAATGTGTTCCAAGGTGGTGTGGAATGCCACAAGGTTCTGTTCTTGGACCCATTCTATTCACGATGTATATTGCTCCGATTAGCCGCATACTTCAGAGGCACGGTGTTGGCTATCATGCAATATGCTGATAACATACAAATCTATGTGTCGTTTAACCCTAACATTAACCCAAAGTGACAAAGAATGATCCATGGGGCGTCTAGTGACCTGCTTAAAAGAAATACGTAAGTGGATACTGCTGCATTGATTGAAGTTAAATGACAGCAAGACTGAAATAATGCGCTTCATCTCCAAACACAACAACATTAAATTTGGCAATGATGTTTCCTGCCGGTTCAGTGCCGGGAGTAGCAACATCATTCCTGCGTCGCGTGTTTGAAATTTGGGTGTAATTATGGACCAACAGTTATCTATGACCGGTTATGCTGTCTGTGCCAGTTGCAACTGCCATCTACGCAGACTATCGTTATTTTGGCGTTATCTAGTACCTGAGGCTACAATGTATGCGGTTGAAGCCCTTATAACATCACGGCTGGACTATTGCAATTCGCTATTGCTAGGACTACAACTAGCACAAATCGAACGCCTACAGCGGATCCAAAACAAAGCTGCCCGCTTGGTAACTAGGACACAGCAACGTGACCATATCAGTCCTGTGCTGCGGGCGCTGCATTGGCTACCGACGCGTCACCGAATCGAATTTAAAGTTTTAGCAATTGTGTTTAAATGTTTATATTACCTGGCACACAATTATCTAGCTGAACTGGTACATGTGCACCACCGTGATAGAAATCTAGCTGAACTGGTACATGTGCACCACCGTGATAGAAATCTAGCTGAACTGGAACATGTGCACCACCGTGATAGAAATCTAGCTGAACTGGTACATGTGCACCACCGTGATAGAAATCTAGCTGAACTGGTACATGTGCACCACCGTGATAGAAATCTAGCTGAACTGGTACATGTGCACCACCGTGATAGAAATCTAGCTGAACTGGAACATGTGCACCACCGTGATAGAAATCTAGCTGAACTGGTACATGTGCACCACCGTGATAGAAATCTAGCTGAACTGGTACCTGTGCATCACCGTGATAGAAATCTAGCTGAACTGGTACATGTGCACCACCGTGATAGAAATCTAGCTGAACTGGTACCTGTGCACCACCGTGATAGAAATCTAGCTGAACTGGTACATGTGCACCACCGTGATAGAAATCTAGCTGAACTGGTACATGTGCACCACCGTGATAGAAATCTAGCTGAACTGGTACATGTGCACCACCGTGATAGAAATCTAGCTGAACTGGTACATGTGCACCACCGTGATAGAAATCTAGCTGAACTGGTACCTGTGCACCACCGTGATAGAAATCTAGCTGAACTGGTACATGTGCACCACCGTGATAGAAATCTAGCTGAACTGGTACCTGTGCACCACCGTGATAGAAATCTAGCTGAACTGGTACATGTGCACCACCGTGATAGAAATCTAGCTGAACTGGTACATGTGCACCACCGTGATAGAAATCTAGCTGAACTGGTACATGTGCACCACCGTGATAGAAATCTAGCTGAACTGGTACATGTGCACCACCGTGATAGAAATCTAGCTGAACTGGTACCTGTGCACCACCGTGATAGAAATCTAGCTGAACTGGTACATGTGCACCACCGTGATAGAAATCTAGCTGAACTGGTACATGTGCACCACCGTGATAGAAATCTAGCTGAACTGGTACCTGTGCACCACCGTGATAGAAATCTAGCTGAACTGGTACATGTGCACCACCGTGATAGAAATCTACGACAGGCGCAGCACTTGACACTAAGTGTACAGGTGTCAAAGCGTGTGATTAGGAGACATGCCTTCGGGATTTCGCCACCCCCACTCTGGAATCGGCTGCCTCTTGCCGTGCGCGCTACTAAGGACCTACATAAGTTTAAACGAACACTAAAAACCAACATGTTCAAATTGTTTTATGACCAGTGACACCGAAAAGGTTGCTACGATAGTTTTACATTTTCTCATTTTTATGCTTTTTCTTAATGTTCAATATCGTTTATTATATTATTACATTATTATAGGTTATTATATTATTTGAATTTGCGTCGTCAAATATACTGTATTTCAGTTTATTTACTTAAAAAGTTGTATTATTAAAAAACTTGTGGTGGACCTCCAAAGTTGCAGCTTTGCGTACGTTACGCAAATCATTCTAAGGAAACAGCCGACGTAAAACCGTAGCACTATCAGCCCATAGACATAAATAGAACACCCGTTAGTAAAACAAGACCGCTAAGCTCTTATCAGTTGACACATGATAAAGTGATGCCGGCATGGACCAGTGACATTCATGCTGCTGCACGGCAAGAACCCACTGGAGGCCCAGTGTTTATACTGTACAGCAACCAGTCTTCATCATATATCTATAGATATACAGTACTAATAAGAGATTATTACTATATAGCTATATATACCTAATACCTTATTACATGCACAATCTATCCATGCACCTTGTATATTAAATACCATAACATATTAACTATAACAGTAGCACCACTAAACATGATCGAAACTGAACTTTCTGAAGTGCTCTATACATGTATTAGATAATGACTGCAAGAGGTCAAAATCTCATTAAGCCCTGTTGGACATTCTTCTCTAAGGTCCCAAAAATATTCTTTTCCCATCTTCCAACACATTCCCCAGCTGCTCCGTCACAGCTATTTCCACCTGCAGATCAAGATCTCTCGAATGTTATCTGGACAACTTGCCCAAGGACACGCCTCATGTAAAGAAGTGTGCTCTCTCATTTTAGCTGTCAATTATTTTAGTAGGCAACCTTTCACATGGTTTGTCAAACAAATGCATAGAATGCAATGAATGTTGCATTGCGTACATAATGAGTTACATGATAGTGGTTCATACAACGAAGAAAAGGCAAACGACGACCAAAAAGGGGAGAGCCTTATTAAATGCAGATGACTCAATAAAGAAAAAAAATCTTATTAATGAGCTGACATCTAGTAGAGTTTTATAAAAGAGTTACAAATATGCATACATGCACGCACACATTATTTATAAAACTGAATCTTACCCTTATAACATTTTATGTTGCACCCAATCAATGTGACTACTGGGAAACACTTAATGTACGCTCCCCCAAGAAAAACAAACGTATCTGTAATATATTGATATTTCAGAACATTTTCGAAACTGTTACATTCATTCACATATACACTAACACAGCACAAACATTTGCAACATAAATTACCTGAAAATAACGAGATGTTAGATCCTGTCTTCTGTTGATTCGTACAGCAGAAGACAGGATCCATATTCGTTGTCCCACAACTTTCTCCAGCAAGCCTCCAAGATGTTTGTCTTGAAGAGTTTAACACTAATGCATGTATGAACAACCCAACTGCCCACACTTATAACACAACTGCTTGGACCACCCTCACCCAAATTATTTATCAGTCTGGTGGCCATGCCCCATTAAGAACAAATGACAATGACAAATCTTCAAGTTAATTGGTTCCTGGTGTCATCGTCACTGGCTACTAGTTTATAATTATCTGGTAGCCACCTCATCTTCATTGCTTTTGTTTGCCTTATATTGTAAATGATGATGGTGAGGAGGAAATACATTAACTTACTCACTTACTTACTTACTTACTTACATATATTAGACAACTATTTTTAACATGCTATGTTAACACTATAAACAGTACTACCCTATGTGTCTTGCAGTGGATGCAACTGTTTCTGCCGTGCAATGAAATGCCGGCCAGTGGTCCACGCCCGCTTCACTGCAGTGAGCTGGCTTATCGCTCTTGTTTATAGGGGTTGATTAATGATGTAACTCTATGTATCAGCCTCTGTGAAGCATCCTCGTTTTTGGCTGTGCCTGTCGCTAGTTCGTTTCGTTCCACTACGCGTCTCCACTGTATTTGCACATCGAAATGAGCGTCTTTTTAAAAAAAAGTTATACCTATCACATATCACACCTGCATTTCGTTAGATATACAATTATATACTCATGTTTGGATTGTCGATATAATGGCGAGGTTGTAGCGCTGCTGTGTGTGGCTGCTACCGAAAGTATCGTAGATTTTCAATTTACTAATATCTTACACTGTCTATTTGTTGTGCGATACGGTTTGTCAACAATCAAAGATTATCTGAGGAACATTTGTGAGTGATTTTAGTGCGTTTTATCGTAGACTTTGTGGAATTTTATTTTGGACTTTTAACTTGAGGCGTGGCCGACGGAATCACCTAAGCAGAACGGAGACCGGTTTACACGCTGCCAGGAACTACGTCCAATCTACCGAAGCAGGTCATTGTTTAGATCGTTGCTGCTTAGACTAAGGAAATGCTGACAATACTCAATCTGTGCCGACCACCGACAAGACGTGGGATAAAGACCGGTTTCAGAAGGGGAATCCGGCCAATAACGAAGGTGCCAAGTAGATGACACATCGCGGGTGCGGTCAGCCATGTCGCACGAGAGGTCAGCCATGTCGCACGAGAGGTCACCCGTGTATACAAACAATCGGGAGTGAACATATCAAACATAAAACAATGTCTGCCACCAAAGTCTAATCCGAAGTCTGCCTCTGATGTGAACAATTCGGTACGTGTGTCCATTGCGGCATCTGATTCCTTGAGTGAAACAGCTGACACTTCTCGTACGCGTGGTCATGGTCAGGTGTGCACACCACCCTGGCACTGATAAACACCCGCTCAGTCCGCAACAAGGCCGAAACCATATGTGACTACATCAACGAACGCGATTTTGACGTAATTTGCCTGACTGAGACATGGCTCACTGAAAATGATGATGCTGTCGTAGATGCCATTACTCCTGACGGATACAACTTCCGCCACCTTCCGAGAAGCGACCGATGGGGCGGCGGAGTTGGTGTGATGTATAACGCACCATTCCAACTATGCTCCACGACGCCCACACCCGCCCAGTCCTTTGAGGGTCTTGAAGTTGTATTGCGCCATGTGCATTCAGCGTCGAACGTACGAGTCTTCACGATATATCGGCCACCTTCATCCGGCCGGAAGTCTACGCCATTCCGGTTATTCATCATGAAGTCAGTCGTGTTCTTGAACGTGACTTCAACGTACACTACGGCGACGGTCGTGCCAGCGATGATCGTGCCGGCGATGACCGTGCCGGCGATGATCGTGCCAGCGATGATCGTGCCGGCGATGACCATGCCAGCGATGATCGTGCCGGCGATGACCGTGCCAGCGATGATCGTGCCGGCGATGACCGTGCCAGCGATGATCGTGCCGGCGATGCTCGCGACCTCACTGACCTCCGCGAGACTGATTTCCAACAGCACGTGACTGAACCGACCCATGTAGATGGTAACATCCTCGACCTCGTGATAACACGACCTCGTGATAACACCACTGCATCGTATCTGCCGTGTCAGTGGAAACTCTGTTGACCGACCATCACGTGATCCAGTGCGACCTTGTCACGGTCAAACCGAGACGGCGGAGAAAAAAAATCAGCTACAGGAAATACGCTGCAATTGATAACGCTAAGTTTACCGCAGACCTGAGAACATCGCGACTGCTAAACGACCTAAGCGACTGCATAGCAGGACTGTCTCTCCAATACAACACCACTATCGCAGAGTTAATCAATACTCACGCACCGCACACCACCCGTGTTATCACCATCCGCCCAAGACACTGTATAACGGTGAGCTGTCAGATGCGAAGAGACAACTTCGACGAGCTGGGCGGCGGTGGCGAGCGACGCGGCTAGTTGTACATAAAGACATTTTCACGACTCTGCAAGACCTCTACAAAAAACAACTAGCGATGACTAAATCCGCGTTTTGCTGTCTGAAAATCAAAGAGTCTGCCCGTGACATGAAAGCTATGTATCAAGTCACGAATAACATCCTGGGGCGCAAATTATCACCGATGTTTCCCGAGACCAACGGCGCACTCGGATTTGGAGGAATATTTTCTTGAATGTTTCTTCGACAAGACTGCGAAAATCCGCCGCTCGCTGAATCACTATAACGCGCCTCCATCGATGCCGCTAATCGACAACAATCACGAACATTGCACTCTGTAAGCATTCACATCGACAACAGCTACCACTATCATCCGACTTGTGAACAAATGCCCTCGCAAATCTTGCTCTCTCGACCCTTTGCCGACGGCACTGTTGAAGACAAACATTAACATCGTCGCACCAACTCTAGCCAGCATCATTAATCTATCACTGGAATCTGCGACAGTTCCATCCGGCATGAAACATGCACTAGTCGCGCCACTGCTGAAGAAGACGGGTCTAGATGCAAATTACATTAAGAACTACCGCCCAATTTCAAAACCTCAGCTTTGTTTCGAAGCTGTTGGAGAGGCATGTCGCGGTTGACCCTCGGCGCTACATCGACGAAAACAAACTTCTCGACCCATTCCAGAATGCATGTCGCCCACATCATAGCATCGAAACAGCTCTTGTCAGTATTCACGACGACGTCATCCAGGCGCTTGATCATCGAAAGGGAGCAGTACTCGTTCTACTCGACCTTACTGTGGCATTCGACACCAAGGGAGATTTTAGCCGCACGACACCCCTCCGATGGACCGGGAACTTCTCGGGCAAGCACGGCACCCTTATCTTCCTTGGCCGCACGAACGGATACGGACACGCCGGCTGCAATGGCCGCGTCAGTTCCACCTCGAGGGAGCGGCACATACAACATTACTACTGCGATTACATCTATCGAACGTGCTACGGAGAAGTCCCTACGATCTGAACCAGCGTTCGCCGACTCGTACAGATGGCCGTGTTCGACATCAGGGATTCCGTCCGAAAAATGTACCGGATGTTGAGATCGTGCCACATACCCTGCGATCGGCCATCCCCGAGGGGCATCACATGCCAGTGTATCCTGCTCAATCAGGCCAGATGGTAGGAACATGTCCGATGGACACCGAACTAAGACACCCCACAACATCACTAGATCGACACAGTGACTAGTAAAAACATACACTACTGACGGACTGAGTGTGACTCCTACAAATATAGCAATAAAGGGGACGAACACACTTGGCGGAATGGCGGCCAGACAGTGACACCAACACTCACTGGCATAGACGGACTGGAGGGGGAGATAGTGGGGCAACCAGATAAGGCTTTTGTGACAAATTTAATCACAGGTTTAAGGGAGGGCTTCTTTACTGGGATTAGTGAGCAGCCAGTTTATAAGGTCCAAATAACTTGTAAACAAACGCGCAGCCCGAAATAGTCATAACAATGAAAGAACGGGAGAAATTATTCCTGGTAGGTCCATTCAGAACGAACACCCTCACCCCTTCTCATTGTACTGAGTAAGTCCCCTGGGTTTAGCTGAGGGCACCTATTCCGGGAAGATGCATTTTATTGTTGATTTATCTGCCCCACATAACAGTGACAAACATACTAGTTTAAATGATCAACTAAGATGAACACTCTCTGTCCTATGTTAAATTAGAGTATGCTATTCAGGGGATCCTAGATAGGGTTCATGGATCTTGGTTATGTAAGACTGACATAGTAGATGCACTTAAGCAGATTCCGATCCATCCACCCCTGTGGCATCTATATGGAGTCAAGTGGAAGGGAGAATATTTTTCTATACTACTATTACTAGGATAGTTTTTGGCAGCCGTTCCAGGCCAAATATTTTTACTGGCTTTCACAAGCGATTTTTTGGATACCCCTGCATAACTATGGAATTAATGTTATGTTACACTTGTTAGACGACTATCTAACTATATATCCCAATGCCACGACATAGATAACAATGGCACTGCTTAACTTGGTATTTAATAAGTTACGTGTCCAAATAGCCCGCATAAGACTGTGGGACCTACTGTACAGTTGCAATATTTACGGATATTCCTAGACACTGACTGTGACAGAATGGAAATCAGGTTGCCAGATGACAAACTTAACAAGATAATCACTATAATGGATGTGTTAAAAAATAAGCACAGTATTTAAATTTGGCTTCCAGTGTAATTCCACAGGGTCGAAGCTATGTGGCTTAACTCTTATCTTTGGCAGCCTCTGTGAAACAATTACATCACTATGAGATACGCAAACAAAGAATTTCCACTAGATATAGCGTAGATTTGTCACTGTGTGGAATAGGGTGGCCCTCTTTCTAGATCAAGAAGTGATTAAAGCAGTTGAATTTACACTGTATTCAGATGCTGCTACCACAGTTGGATATGGTGGTTTCTTTAGGAACAGGTGGTTTCAGGGCAGATGGCCTCCAGAGTTGATGCTCAAAGATAATGAGCAGCGGTTTATGGCATTTTGGAGCTCTACCCTATTGTAGTGTCAGCTATACTATGGGGATAGGAGTGGAGGGCAAGAAAATTCTCTTCTACTGTGATAATGAAGCTACTGTACATATATATTAAAAAGGGTAGATCTAAAGTTCAATCCATTATGGGGTTAATGAGGTGCTTAACATGGTGTGCTGCATCTGGGAATTTTATAATTACTGCTAAACACACACACACACACACACACACACACACACACACACACACACACACACACACACACACACACACACACACACACACACACACACACACACACACACACACACACACACACACACACACACACACACACACACACACACACACACACACACACACACACACACACACACACACACACACACACACACACACACACACACACACACACACACACACACACACACACACACACACACACACACACACACACACACACACACACACACACACACACACACACACACACACACACACACACACACACACACACACACACACACACACACACACACACACACACACACACACACACACACACACACACACACACACACATATATATACATATTATATATATATATATATATATATATATATATATATATATATATATATATATACCCCTGCATTGAAGTGGCTATGCGACTGTCATTCTGAACAATATACTGTGGGGTTTACGCAGGAGAAATGAACTTACCGTGCGCAGTGATCGCAAGTGCTGTTAGTATCACACCCTTGAACGTCAGACGCGGCATTGTGTTCCAATCTTCCCGTGCAAAGGCTGCAGATTGGGATGACTGGTGTCCAAGATCAAGTGAAGCTATTATACATGTGTCTCTGTTCGTCACATCCGCGGCACATTCACCGTGCAGTCAGGTTTAGCCCTCAATGCACATACACGATTCGTTCAATAATAACAGCGTAAAAGGATTAACATTAATGTTTCATGACACTTGTGTAAATGCAGCCTTTTGACACAGCATGCGATCCAATTGACCATGCGAGCTAATGTACGCCATAAAGCGCCAACATGGACATGGTCGATTGCCTAAGTGCCTAGCCTCGGGCATCAATATGTCAACGTGTTCTGCTGGAAACAACATAACACATTGTGCTTAGTGCCATGTCATTTATTATGTTTTGTGGTGATGTGGGGATGTGACATGAGTTCCAACTCAGCAATGCAAAGTTGCCTTTTTGTCGGTATCCTCTTGATTACCTCCACACAGCTGCTTTCGTAGCTTTATTAGTGACAATCTCGAAATCCTCGGAGTCCAAATCGAAAAAAAAATCATAGTTTGGGGTCTATGTACCTAAAAGAGTTAATACAAACAAAATATGTGCAACTAAAATGACGAATATGACGCCAGTGGTTTACTCAGAATGTGTTCTAAAAGTGAGAGATTATTTTCTCTTGTTGACTGAGGTCTGACATGTTTACCAACGCGATTGATAAGCGCATACGCAGTTCTATGAAATCGTGGTAACCGAGACTACAAGTGACGTATTAAGGGAGGACGACATACACCGAACTTAGGCAAAATCTCAAACAAACGTGTTATTTTGCCAGAAAGAGAACCAATTTAGTAAAGAAAGGCCAACATATGTTACATAATTTGAGTTTGGACGCAAACAGCATAGCCGTATCGCATTGACAAATAAGGGAATAGGCGTATACAACTATATTTTCATTTGGCGAGCGAACTGTGCTAGATCATGATGCAGGGTTGTCGAATAGTATGGCGCTGCCTATGAAATTAAGATGACGTGTGCTCAACAAGGTTTTCCTAGTAAACCACTGGCGTGATATTCTTAATTGTAGTTGTACAGGTGCAACGGCCCAAAACCAAGAATTCTGTTTCCATTTAGACATCGAGCATGGTTTCACCTAGCGAGCAGCCAGGGAATTAGCCCAAAACTAAAATTAACCGATGGCGTCATCGCTTGGACTTAGAAGGCAGTCGACCCAAAATACGGCGAATCCATGAGTGGTTGAGCCTGATCTGATTGTTTATGTAAATAAGTAAAAGCATTCAATAAAGTTGAAAAACAAGTTTACGAACAGTATTACCGTGACACAAGAAACCTGCTGACTTGTTTTGCAAACTATCAATACATGCCCGTCCTCGGGGGGTTGGGTGGTTCGAACCCCCATTTTTTAGAGATTTTGTTTTAGTTGCAAATATTTTCAGAAATCATCCCAAAAATCCATGGCTGAGTGTGCACGCTCGAACCCCCTTTCAAAACCACGAGGATGGGCCTGCGTTACTACTGATAGTTTGTACAATCGACGATGACTATCGACATATAAATAATGCTATCGATCGTATCACCACTTCGACTATCGCGATGCATCGATAGCCCCATGCATCGTTGCATCCATACATGTTACAGTCTCTACTTGCATCCCTATATGTTGATATAGATCCGTTTAATTTTATTAGTCTATTATGTTAACACGTTTACAATTGCTGCATAATACATTGTAATGGGCATGTAAAAAAATTGAAATTACTTTGTCTGTATGGCTAAGTACGGCATGTCGTTTGTCGATAATCATGCGATAATCCACAAATATAAAAACCAGATTGCCTACAAGAACACAATTTAAACTTACTGTAGCTTCCGTGCGTGGTCACAATGTTTAATATATATATGTTTAATATATTTTACATACATCACAAATGTGATTTGCAGACTTGTTGACAAGCTACAAACTGGCAAGTCAAGTCAAGTTACAAGTCACTGACTTGCAAGTCAAGTCAATTTTCTAGCCAATTACATCCGTCTAAGTCAAGTCTCGGGTCATCTCTCTGAATTCCAAGTCGTTCACTGTTCGAGTCACAAGTCAAGTCGCTCAAACACATGAAGATTGCATTTCATATGTAATTAAATATCAATGATAAACAGGTCAATTTATTAACGATATTGTTTATTACGATTATGATTAATCCGATGCACATAAAGTGCGTATTTCCACGTAATACCGGCAATCTATGTTACAGTCATTATCGTGGTGATGAGAGATTACACTTCAGAAAGATCAGTCTCAAGTTATTGACCTGCAAGTCATGTCAAGTCTCAAGTCAATGACCTCCAAGTCCAAGTCAAGGCTCGAGTCATCTATCTAAATCCAACTCAAGTCAAGTCAAAATGTGCTACTCGAGTCCGACTCGAGTCAGCCTCTGTGACACGAGTCAGCCTCTGTGACTCAAGTCAGCAAGTTTGGCGACTTGCATTAGGAGTATTGTCGTTTTCTCAAATACCACAGTCTCGCAAGTTAATTACAGAGTAGCATTATTTTTAGCCAACTGACACGAAAAATATCCTGATCCCACACAGCGTACGTTTCATTATATACCATAAGAAATGTTTACCAAAACATCACTCTGATACTAGTGCTCTTTCGTGCAGTCTGTCACAGATTTATAGTTTGGCTGGGATAATGCGATAAGCCAATGGACATGCTCGTTATGGTTCAGTGTGTGCATATTCGTACAATTACAAATAAATCAACAACAGGGTATATGTAACATAGTTACCGTTTAATAACAACATTAATAGTATAGTAAATAATCGCAAATAAAACATGTTGAATGGGATTACAATCGACCAACGTCCAATATTATTCATCGCTATCAAATCACAGTTTACATAATAATTCAAAGTCTCTTACGAACTTGCTGGCGTCGCTTCTAGCATAGACAGTTCCAGCAAGAGTGGTGCCAAGCTAGTCACAGCGAATGCAAACAAGCGTGCCCCTGCATGTGCAGTCAAGTGTAGAACGTGGCCAGGCGAGTGCAGTCAAGCAAAGATCGTGGAGTGTCGATGGTAGAATCACAAGGAGGCTTCAGCGCGTCTTGTTTGCCGGCAACGTCACCCAGTCCCGGCAACGAATAGTTCTGAGGCAATCGGTGTATTAGTGTTCACCGATGCATGATCTATGACGCCACTGATGAAATAAAGGCGAAATAATCGTCTCTTGAATCAAGAATAATGCACCGACAATTATTGTCCGTGCATTGTTTTATATTTCCATGTCTCGGAGGCAATTTATCGAATCACATGGCGTTTCACAACGTGAATAATCAAACGTCTCATATGTCTGACCAAAACATCCAGCGTCAGCTGTTTTGTTCTTCTTCTACCACCAATAACAGTTGTCGTCTCATAATAAATCAACCAATCATTTTAGTGCATACATAACTCACGTAGACCACGGAAAGGCTTGGTTGCCTATACAACTTGCAAGTTGACTTGTGAAAAGTTACGTAATAGTTGCGCCAAAACACTCCAGTATCAAACATTCAAATCAAATAATACCCAACACAGAATCTATATCACAAGAATCTAGACAATACACACACAACGACGGTATACACCACAGTGCATCTGGTACAAGATTTATAACAGAAGAAAATATCTTAACCCACTGGTATTGTCGAGAGTGAGAACGTAAACATAATTATTTACTTCAAAATTACGCTGTCACCGACACAAATCAACAATTGCTACTATATCTCAATATATTTGTTCTCCACCATAATTAAATGCTAATGCAAGGATAAACAATATCTGTAAACAACGAGTTTTCCAATGATAACATTTTGACAACATTTTCGTTTATCTGTTAATTCGTTGTAACAAACAATTTTCCGAAATCTTGATTTGCCATTGATCGCCATTCGGCGCTACTAGCACGATTCACAATCGCCAAGTTCAAGACTCGTTGTTATCCACAGTCGCCACTCCATTCTGTGTATGCGTTCCCGTGAAACGCCAGCAGCCAATCAGCGTCGTTATCGAGATGCTAAACTAAACATTTGTTTTGCCTCATTTAACTTTTCAGTCGGAGAGCTGTGTCTATATAAGCAAAGTTTAAAGTTAATTCGAATTGCATCGTATCAGCTGATAAAAGTTAACTCTTATTTTATGAATTAGTCAAATGCTCGGTTGACATCGTAATTAGCTAATTATGTATGCGCCCAGATTCTGGGCGCATACATCACAATGAAAACCGTCACAATGAAAGCCCCACTCTGCATTCAGGCGAAGATGTGTGCAACAAACGGTGGCGCCACATCGCGGAGCCTGGATAAACGAGGCTACATTTCAGGCTGTTTTGAGTGTTTGGTCGGCGAAATGCTCTGGTTGTGTGGTGTGTGCGCGCATAATGCAAATCTTAAAAACCGTGTGTTGTCTACACGAATGTTCTTTGTTTTGATTGCAATCATATCAGAATTAGCTAAATTAATTGGTAGTTTTATGGATTTACTGTACTTTAGACATTGGGTCTGGGAGCGTAGCTCAGTCTCGCGCCAGGGCCAGGGCCTTGATTGTGCATAATATATGTATTGGTATAACAGTAGATGATTGTGCACGTGTTTTTGTAATTCTTAATGATATGATACTTTATTCATATCATTAAACCCTATAAATTGTGTGTATAAAGTTTGTCTTTCACACGTTGAGAGGTATTGTTGATATTATTTGGTAAACTGTATTTAAGACATTGTTTTGCAAATGTATGCGTTGTACCATAACTCACTGTGAATTTTATTTTGGTTGCGTGTATTATGACCATGAATCTTGGTGTTTGTTGCTATCTGCCAATGTTGTAGGTCATTTATTATGTATAAAATAATTTATTTATTGAAGATATCGTACGCTGTAATAAAGAAAGCCACAAATGCGGTGGTGAATGAACTCGTCATATTATGCCTTCTTGAAAAGATTTTATTTTTTATTTCTATGAGTTTTGTTTATGAAATGCCATATTCGAATATAGTTGCAAAGGGTAAAATAACTAGAACATGGTCCATACCAAAGGAATCCTAATCCCCAAAATGTTTGCTTATTTTACATTTCAGTTTGGAACCCCAGACTAAATATTTTACATCTCCTGCAAGCCTTTTGTGTGATGATGTTAAACAACTGTGTTGTTTAGTTTCACAGTTAATATTATCTGGTACATGTTGCCATACAATGATACCATCTTGCCATGGCACAGAGTGGTAGCCATCGCAAAATGTCGACATCAGCTTTCATTTGTTCTAAGTATGCACAGAAACAATTTTCCCAAATTTGTTTTTGTTTGTTCTCAATAAAATGCATGCTAGAGTAAATTGAGATGCTTTTAGAAAATACAAGAGGCAGCATCCATTGATGGACAGAGACGTGGGATACCACCTTCCCGTGACCTTTATGGAACTGCTGTCATGTGATGACCACCAACATGGTCACATGACACTGGAAAACGGTTCAGTTTGATGCTGAAAAAGACATGGCTGAGAAGGTCACGAAAGCTCCATCAAGCATAACAATAGACACTGAAAGGTATTTCAACTTACTTTAATAACAATTCACAGCTCTAGTCCGGTCCCAACTTACCAAGGGTACATGGTGAAAACCTATTAGTCACAATATATACACATCTGACAACATGAATGCGTGAATATGTTTAAAAACAAGGTTTACACATATGTCAGGAGGGCGGGTTACACGAACATGAACATTATTGGACTGTCGATAAGCCAATGGCTTCCTTGTCCACTTGCCATCTGGGCCTTTGGCTTGGATGGCAAATGTTGTTAAATCTTGATAAACATGTTATCTCGATTATTTACATTATCACATACTTTCATTGTATAAAATGTCCATTTAAGTCCAACTCTGTTAAATGAAAAGCCACAAGAATTGATCTATTATTTCACAGATATGACTGTGTGGTACCAACTCATACGTTGCTACGTATTTATATACATCCGTATTTGCATATGTACATACACGTGTGTGTGTACCATATATCAAGTAGTCATTTAGTGTGTGCTACATGGTAACAGTCAGTGATCTATTTCACTAATTTACACATCACCTGAATGAGTCTGTGCTAAATATGCAGGGTCAATGTGTTTGGGACACACCTCAATCTGATGCTTGAACTTGCCTGGGTGCACAGGATTGGGCATGTCTAATTGGGTAGCAAGGTGCCCCACAAGTTGTCAAATTGTGTGTAATGCATTCACAGGCCTGTAATTACCTGCCTTTCATTGACATTCATTGACTTGTTGTGTTGTGTTGGCTGTGAGTGTGTCATCATCCAGCGTTCCTGGTTCAGTCCATAGTTCCTGCTCGACCAGAAACTAAGTGGATTTCTTACGTGTACGCAGCGGCCAAAATGCTGGCATTGTCTCCGAAGCATTGCTGAGTTATTAATAAACGCTTATGCGCTGAGACAAAGTTCAGTGACTGGTGAATTGTCGGACACTAGTGGATACTTGGATGGGTCAAAATGAGGGAATCAGGTGAGTTGAAACTGAGTTGAACTGAGGAGGTTTGGGATCCCCTGCAGTGGATGATTCTAGGGATGAAAATCACATTTTTGTTAACTGTATGCTTGATGGTGTGTGTGTGTGCATGGTGTGTGTGTGTGCATGGTGTGTATGTGTGTGTGTGTGCGTGCGTGCGTGCGTGCGTGCGTGCTTGTGTGCGTGCGTGCGTGCGTGCATGCGTGGTGTGCGTGTGGTGTCTGTGTACATTGTGTGTGTGTGTGTGTGTGTGCATGGTGTGTGTGCGTGGTGTGTGTGTGCATGGTGTATGTGTGCATTGTGCATACTGTGGGTGTACGGTGCATATGTACAGTGCATGTGGTCAGACTTGGAGTCAATTGCATTTTATAAATTCCAATTACATGCCAATTACAAATACCAATCTCAATTACACCTCACAAAGACCAATTACAATTACCAATTTCATATCAAAATAACAGTATGTGAACAGAGCAAACGTAGACATACTTTACACCAAAAATAACATCTATTTTAGAGCAGCTGTACTTTATTTCTGCATATTATGGCAAACAACTATGATATATGCAACATATTATATTTTATTGATTATTTGTATCAAATTATTTTTGTTAAAAAGTTACATGATCATTAATGTCATAGAAAAAGGAATTAAAAAGTAATTGAAAACATCAATTACATTTTCACCAATTCCAATTAGTGTTAAACAAAAAAAACAATTACATTTCCATAATTAGGATGGGTGTTTCAGTTCCACTTACGATGTAATTGACCCCAACTCTACCTGTGGTGTATCTGATGTAGTGTTTGTCTTCTTCAACAGTTTTATTACTTCAAATAAATAATAGCCACAATTTATTCACAACATAACCCTTGGTTCTATTAATTCTTCTTTATTTCTGTGGCCTCATGCACCAACGGAGAGGAGAGACAGGTAGCAAGTATTCATCATTAATAAATAATCAACTGACATTTCACAAGGAAGATGTAATATTCACATTAAGATAACAAATTCCTAGTTCATGAATAAAATTTTCATACATAGTATGCAAAATATCATAAACAACACACATATGTAATGTATAGAGAATTTTTCAAGACGGGTTACTAACTTCCATTTGTCTGCAAACCCCCTATATATCTGTGAATGGCTGCACTGGTTAAAATGTATTTATAAATAAGAAACAATATCACAAACTGTAGCTTCATAATAATATAATGTCAAATAGTGTACCAGTATTAAAAAAAATAATATGTAAGTACAGATTCTCAAACAAACCCTCTGTATGTGTTATTCCACCCCCAATCTAAGATAGCAACATTAAGGTTTGTGAAGCTGAGAGTCTGATAGGTGACTTACTTGATCGAGCTTGGGGGTATGGTTTATTGATGTTTGGTGAGAAATCTGTTTTTCACCGTGGTCCTTCGTGTTTCCTTTGATAATGGTGTTGACAAGACCACCTCGAAGGTCATGATAATGGTGTTGACAAGACCACCTCGAAGGTCATGATAATGGTGTTGACAAGACCACCTCGAAGGTCATGATAATGGTGTTGACAAGACCACCTCGAAGGTCATAATAAACCCACTCATTTCTTTTGTACAGTTCTGCTTGTCACGTGATTATATCTGACTTGAGAGGTGTTAATGTTGATTTATTGGTCACACTTCTCGACCATATCAGTATAATTGTTTGAAGTATTGTTGAAGTATTGAGTTGAGCTGTATGTTCCTATGCCAATTATATACACTATGGGGACCTTCTCAAAACCATAACCATTCATGTGCCTCTGCAGCAGTTCACTCAGGTTTACAATAATATTATATGTAGCGTATGTTTTATAAAGTATTATCTATCCACTAATGTTTCCAAGAACAAGGTTGAAGCTTCCTTTCTACCAAGTCTGGCTGCAATAAGAGTGTTATTTCTTTTGTAGTATGTAGAGTAATATTGACTATGAATACATTTATTTTGTAAATGTATGGCACACTGGCCCAAATCTGATATGGCAAATATAAAGAACAATGTCAGAATGAGAATTGGATTTGTAAGCATTTCTGTTATTAAAGGAATCACTGAGAAAATACAATTCAACAGCTACGAGGTGAATGTGTAACCTGCCAGTATCCAGCAACGACTTTGTTAAAACCTGCCAAATTCAGGGAAGGGCACAATACTCAGACTTGTGTGTATTGCAATATCTGGTACTCAGTTTTGAGTACCGGTACTGCTTAGTATTTGCAATGCTTTTTGAAATTGATTTTTTACAATATTTTTAAATGTATTACGATATAATGATGTTTGGTTTATTTTATCAATATATAAAAAATAAGATTATATATAATTTATATAGATATAAATATATTATATATAAATATATATATATATATATATATATATATATATATATATATATATATATATATATATATATCAAACAATGGTTATGCATGTACTGTAACTCTGCAGTTACATTACATGCATAACTCAAACCTTGAGTGGATAATCCATTCTAAGCTGACTTAAGAGCAACCTTCTTAGACATATCAACAAGACTGTAAATTTAACACAAATAAGCTTATTGGTGATGCATGGCTAATGTATAGATACACATTCTAATTTGAATTTAATACTGCTGTCCATATAGTATTATAAATACCATTATATGTATTATACAGGCTATAACCACAGACGAGTAATGAGAATGACATATCATAATTGTAGACCAGATCATAGTCTACAACAGCTGTTCAACTGGTCGCATTGACTGACTGCTATAGACTGTAGTTAAATGAAGATAATGACCTGCATTCAATAACAAGTCAGTCAACAGGTAAAACAGTCATAAAGGTGGGTTTTGTTTGGGTGGGTGGCCTATTGGAGCTTTGTTCTCCTCGTAACCAGGGGATCCCGGCAACAAGGAATCCGTTGAAGCAGACAATGTGTCAACTTCCAAATCCAGACATATTTGGAAGTGGATTGAGCCTGTGGAACTGTATTTGTTGATTGTTTATAAGGTGAGTGAAGTGGCTATGGATCCCTCCTAAACTGGTGCGTGGAATGTAACTCTCTTGGGTGTAGATAGATTGTTTCAAACAGTTACTTTTTTGTATGTATAGATGCAATATGTTTTACATAGATGTTTGTACATACAGATTAGCCTCATTAATCCAGCAGATATGTGAAGAATTTTTTTGGAATTGTGCATTTTTTTGTAAAAGCATGAAACTGCAGACATGCATGTGTGCGTATCTATGCAAAACCTACGTATATCCATATATACACGCAAAAATGTACTGCTTGAAGCTCATATTGTTGAGGAGTACTGTGTTTAGACTACACACGACACCACTATGAGTCCATGACTGGTCATACGTTTACCCCATGTGAGATATTTTACCCCCCCAGGCAAATACACCACGTGGAGGAGACATACATCTTTTAGTGTCTCTTATGAAAAACACATACATCCGACTGCAGTGCCAGTTGCTAGTCGAGTCAACAAGTTGAACCCAACTTTGACAAAACGGCTGGGTTGGCCATCAGACTGGGGTTCAAACTAATAAACAACCATGCCAGTTTCATATACATATATATATATATATATATATATATTATATATATATGTATATGAAAGTGGCATTTTTAATTGCATATAATGTATGCAACTTGAATGGACCATTGTTCAAAACATCGGGTCACTGCATACATATGTATGTATGTACCTACATAAAATACAGTGTTCAGGGATGTTTAACAATGGCCCATCTAAGTTGTAGAAATGTTTTGTTTCAAAAATATGTTATTTATAAATGTCCAAGGAAGGTCGGGTGAATAGATTTACAGTGACGTCACACACGCAGACACACACACGCACATACACATGCACACACGCACACACACACGTCACAACATAATTTATTACAATTATTTCTCAATTAATTTTAACTAGATTTTATCATCATCACAAACTGATGCTGTGCACGGCAACCACCAGAGCAAGTTGTAACATGTCACTTGACATATAATTAAATTACTTCAGATTAAATTCAGCTGTATTGTTTTTTGCCAACGTGAGGTATAAAACGCCACTTGAAACCAAATATGATTAATAAAATTGCAATTTTATTCTGCAGCTGTAAAAAGATTCTCAAATTGGTTCTCAATATTGTGAATTATAGAAGGTCAGTTGATGTTAGATATGGTTAATTGGATTATGATTAATTTCTGCAACAGAAACTTCCTTCATTCATTTGCATTAAACCTCCATCCTCAATTGATTTAATCCATCACGAATTTGTTGATGTGCAGATCTGTAGTAGTACATGCAGTCAGATTAATAAGAATCCATACTTTTATTAAAATCATTGAAAGAATTGACTTCGATTATTAGATCAGGTGACTTACAAAGCTGTGAATAGCTTTATGTCACATAGCCGTGAATAGCTTTATGTCACAGTCATAGCTGTGAATAGCTTTATGTCAGTCATAGCTGTGAATAGCTTTACGTCACAGTCATAGTTGTGAATAGCTTTATGTCAAAGTCATAACTGTTAATAGCTTAATGTCGCAGTCATAGCTGTGAATAGCTTTATGTCACATAGCTGTGAATAGCTTAATGTCATAGTCATAGTTGTGAATAGCTTTATGTCACAGTCATAGCTGTGAATAGCTTTATGTCACATAGCTGTGAATAGCTTTATGTCAGTCATAACTGTGAATAGCTTTATGTCACAGTCATAGTATATAGAAGCAGAGCAACTTTGTAATTTGTCACTGATTTTTGACCAGATCCAGTTAAAAATAATTTAATAGTTTGTCCATTGGTTTCACCAAAACTAACCAATACATTTGCACAAACAGACTTGTATGTCATACTTTATACTAGGTGGGTTAGATTTTTCACAAAACGAGTCTGAAATGAGAGGAGGGAACAAATTAAATTGAGGCAGCACCGTTAAATTTAAATGTTGTATTATTTGTTTCGGATATTTTTCAGCGTTGACGTGTGATACACCTCCCTCCCCTGGTGCAGACGACTTCTCACCGGACGGTTCCCCTTGTGGCCAGGAGATGGCATGCAAGCAGCCAAAGTATGCGCTATCTTCTGGCAACAATCTGCGGTATCGCATGGACACGCAAATGAGAGATGAAATCATGAAATTCTCTGACAAGAAGAAACAAACCACGATGACTGATAACAGTGAGTGTTTGCACAGTATCTAAGATGTGAATAGGACAGGTGGTTGTCTGCCCCCCAAATTGGACCAAACATCAGTGTTAGATTTGCAGTCTTTTCTACAGAAAAGTACACATTTTTATAAATACACTAGGCAAGTTACACACACAGGACAGGAGAAAAAGGCATCCACTGCAAGAGCGTACGACTCCTTGCACTACCCAGTCAAGTTTTGGTAGGACAATGCCACAGCACTGACAACTTCATGCCCTCAAATCATCTACAACTGCCGGTTTCACATAATGTTTGTATACATGTGGATGTTTGAAGTAGTTCACGTAACTGGCAACAATTGTAGGAAACACACATAGTGTTGGTAACAATTGTACGTACTATTGTTCTCAGTTATATAATCTACGGCAAATGTCCACATATATAATATCCTCACCCCCAGGAATTGGACATTTTTTAATGTATGAACCATCCCCATGGGCTCCTGATGACGCCTACAAAAAGTCAGCCCCATACCTGTGAAACTGACAGATATCTGAGAGGACAGGCAGAGTCATTTGTGTTGACTGGGTTGGGATTTCAACGAAACTCCTGAATAATGTATATCTATATATAATACCAAGGTAAAGGCAGGTACACAGTAAAAGATTTGTTCATATAGCGACAGTCTTTACACTAGCATTAACAAGAATTAAAGCAAATGAATCACTTATTGACAAGCCGCAACTGTTATATATCTAGTTACCTAGGTTGTGGTTGAATGTGATCTTTTAGAATGCACTGGTATGAATTCATGGTATGTGTGTCAGATGGTACATGCATGTGAAGTCAGTATATGTGACCTTTAATGGTGGATGTGACACAGGTCATTTGGTACACTCACAGAATGCTTTGTACTGAACCCCAAGATATATATATATATATATATATATATATACATTAAACATTTTATATAATATACTATATATTAAACATTATATATATATATATATATATATATATATATAGTACCGCAGGTAAGTCTTCAGGAGGTTATAGTACTTTGCAGAAGAAATAATTAACCCTCCCTCCTCAGTTTATTTAGCCCATCATAAATCAGGTTTGTTGATATTCTGATGTAGTATGTGCAGTCAATTTAATGAAGTGCATACCGGGTACTTTTGTTAAAAACAGTGTGAACAGCCTTATGTCACAGAGCCTTATGTTACACAGCCTTATGTCACAAAACCTTATGTAATACAGCCTTATGTCACACAGCCTTATGCCACACTGCCTTATGTCACACAGCCTTATGTCACAAAACCTTATGTCACATAGCCGTATATCACACAACCTTATATCACAGAGCCTTATGTCACACGGCCTTATATCATACAGCCTTATGTCATACTACCTTATGTCACATAGCCTTATGTTACACAGCCTTATGTCACAGAGCCTTCTGTTACCCAGCCTTATGTCCCACAGCCTTATGTCACAGACCCTTATGTCACAGATCCTTATGTCACACAGCCTTATGTTATACAGCCTTATGTCACAGAGCCTTCTGTTACCCAGCCTTATGTCCCACAGCCTTATGTCACAGACCCTTATGTCACAGATCCTTATGTCACATAGCCTTATGTTATACAGCCTTATGTCACAGAGCCTTCTGTTACCCAGCCTTATGTCCCACAGCCTTATGTCACAGAGCCTTATGTCACAGATCCTTATGTCACACAGCCTTATGTCCCACAGACTTATTTCACAGAGCCGAACCACTTTTACCCTTTTTTCCAAAAAAATTTAATGGATCTGGTTTGTCCAATGATTTCTCCAAAATTATAAGTATAAAATAAATTACACATTTGCACAAACAAGCTGTAGTAGTGGCTACTAGATAGGCTTAATATTGAGCAAAACTGGTGTATTTATGTAAATGTTTAATGTAAAAACAATAGAGCAACAATAAGCAACACAATAGTGTCCTATAATAATATATGCAGTTATTTTACATTTAGAAAACTAAATCATAACTAATGTCTATACTTTGCAGTGTAATTAATTAGTGATATAAAATGGGTTAGATATTACAAAATGGGTTACAAATAGATGTTGATAATTAACAATTAATATTCTAAAACATTTCAGAAAACCATAACATCTGTCCTCAATCCACAGACTCCACATTGCATGAAAAACCATTGGAATAGTAAATGTTAAATATCAATAATTGTTAGCTGCATGACCAACCGGGGAAAATATCATTAACACTAATTTATGTTACCTTGTCAGCTTCGCAATTGCATCATAGCCTGGTAAGTGGCTTAATGTGATAAGTAGCACTTTACTAGCTGTTAATCTGAGCAGCAGAATTATTCCGTCATGGTTGAGTAATTACCTATTATTGCCTCCAAGCCTACAAGTCAATGTACCACAGAGGTTTTGTTCTGAGTTTCAGGGCCATGTAAAGCCCGCCGCATACCAATTTTTAGTTGCCAACAGTTTGTCTGCCGAAAATTTTTTGGTAAACTACCCATCGGCTGACTGTCAGCCCACCAATTTTTCAGATGCCAAATATCCACAAAAAGTGTTGCCAACTGTTGGTGGAGAACATACACATAACGACTACATTTGAGTTGCCAACTGAAAAAGTAGTTGCCAACATGTTGGCAACTGAAGAATTAGTATGTGTGTGGTGGGCTTGAGGGACCAGAAACCAATGGTATGTGTGTGGTGGGCTTGAGGGACCAGAAACCAATGGTATGTGTGTGGTGGGCTTGAGGGACCAGAAACCAATGGTATGTGTGTGGTGAGCTTCAGGGACCAGAAACCAATGGTATGGGTGTGGTGGGCTTGAGCGACCAGAAACCAATGGCATGTGTGTGGTGGGCTTCAGGGACCAGAAACCAATGGTATGTGTGTGGTGGGCTTGAGGGACCAGAAACCAATAGCATGTGTGTGGTGGGCTTGAGGGACCAGAAACCAATGGTATGTGTGTGGTGGGCTTGAGGGACCAGAAACTAATGGTATGTGTGTGGTGGGCTTGAGGGACCAGAAACCAATGGCATGTGTGTGGTGGGCTTGAGGGACCAGAAACCAATGATAGTGATTAGTAGAGGGTTGGATTAGGATTCAAAAGTAACTCATCACATCAGCCCTCAACAAAAAACTATGGAATTTTTATATAATATTCTATTGGATTTTTTCAGAGACTATTGTAGAAATAAGAAAATATTCAACATATTTTTTCTAGAATACTTTATTTATTTATATATGTATATATAGAATTTATTTTAGAATATTCTATAGGATTTTGCGGAGACACTTCTACAAAAATTTTATTCTATTATATTCTACGCAATATTCTACTATGCTCTGTAGAATTCTAATAAATTATATATAAATGTATGGAAAAGTGAATAGACATAAACTAGGCCTATAGAATCTGTACTATTCTATAGTTTTCTGTGCCAAATTCTACTGTACTATGTTGAATTATATAGAATTCTATAGATTTTTTTTTATTCTGTAGATTTTTTATATGGGGGAATGGGCAATACCTTTTAGTTCTTGTAAGTCAGAAAACAAACTTGAAAATGTGTTCCTTATGTTCAGTTACAATTAAAATTAATTAGTATACATCAAAGTAATTGTTCATATGATTAAAGAAAGTACAAAATGAACACAGTTTAGGTATGAGTTTGGTATGGCTCATTATCCAACCTTTTCGATCAAGCAGTGGTATTTTGCAATGATAAAGTGCCTACAACCAGTGATATTCTGTAGTCCTATATGTAATTGGAAAACAAAATAAGTAAAAGGTATAATATGCGACTTGGCTGTGTTTAGTCCTTTGTCACACTGACTTAAATTGTTGTTGCCTCAATGATAAGACTGCTCATGTTCAAAGTATTGACTTGTGTCACATTCATATTGTGCCATTTTTTACATTTACTAGTAGAGCCTAACGTCAAAGTGCAATTATGTTGAAGATTACCTTTAGGTATTCAATTGTAACTCTTAGTAACTCTATTAGTCAGTATCTATTGTATTTAGACATAGCATTTTAGTCAAATGTAAACATTCATGAACAGTGTCTTACTTTGTGTAAATGTAAACACTCACGAACAGTGTCTTATTTTGTATAAATGTAAACACTCATGAACAGGGTCTTACTTTGTATAAATGTAAACACTCATGAACAGGGTCTTACTTTGTATAAATGTAAACACTCATGAACAGGGTCTTACTCCGTATAAGTAAGGTTGTCATTATTTATTATTAGGCTCAGTCTGTGCAACGTTTATGTTGCTTTAATGTTTTTTATTAATATGATGTGCTGTTTCAAGTAATCATTTAAACAGTATCAAGACATGTTTATCAAGTAAATATAATAACAAAAACTGTAGGACTCTTGATAATCTATTGCTGCCTTCCTTGTCTATGCATCATCTGAGGTCTTTTATTGAATTAGAAACAAGTTTAAATCACAGCCCAGCACAATAACATCTAGACGCGTACAAATACTTGGCCTCTCAATACTCTGCAGTTATGACCTGAAATCAAACCCATTAGATGAATTGAATCTTGGATTAGTTGAATATCAAATCCTCCTTCACTGTGCCCATGTCCTGTGTCAAGTGCTACCACGGTATTTCTTTCAATACAGTGTCAACGTTGAATAGCCAACAGCAAGAAGAGATCAATATACCACATTATAGTGTCATAGCGCTCCCTGTTTCAATTACAAGTACAGGACGGCCAACATTGGTTGAGGGATTAGTGTAACATTGGAGAGGATTTCTCAGCACTGCAATTAATATCAAGTCAAGTTACATGATTAACACTTACTTTATTAAGACAAAATGCACCTGTGAACTATCCTGTAAAAATGCTAATAATAATTGAAAGAAATCTAAAATAAAGTCCTTAGCGGAGCGCGGTGGCACAGAGGTGAGAACATCGGACTGTCAATTGAGAAAATCCGGGTTCGAATCCTCTTGCTGCTGTTTCGAAGCTTGGACAGTTCCGTTCACTCCATATTGCCACAGTTCACTCAGCTGTAAAACTGAGTGTCTGGCTATAGGCAGTGGTGGTTATGTGAATGAGTAGACTTTGTGCAGTATTTACAGTGTGGCTGAATGCTTCACAGGTCTGCCAGGGGATATAGTGTAAAGCGCCTTGAGCAGTCCCAAGAACTGGATACCGCGCTAAATAAGAACATACCTTTACCTTTTACAGCGTGTAGTATACAATTATAAAAATAGAGCCTGTGTAGCCACTGACCACTACTGGACTTGAGAGCTTCCTTGTTCACCCTCTACACTCACCTGGCAAATGCCAAGAACCTCTTTATCGTCCTTTTTATAATCACCGACTAACTGATGTCATGTGACTAGATTTGAATATATATATAAGCACTGTCCTTTTGTGGGGGCAGTGCTTAAATGTGGGCTGCCCTCTGGTGGGGATAAACCGTACTACCACAAGAAGTAGCACATTTTGGCTGGAGCACTGATTCTGTGTAGCAGTAAATGTGTCCACCTACACAGAGCAGAGCTCAGCATGAAGCACTTGGTACCTTGTGTCATAGAGTCTAAGCAGAGATTACAGCTACTAGCAGTGAACAATGGCTTGACCAGGCCTCTTGTTCCATGGTCATTTACCCTTGACCATGGTCAGAACCAAACAATCGCCAATCAATTCATATTTACAACCTGTTCACTTGTGTTAGAGTTGAGACTGTAGTCACATTACGAGTGTTGTTGTCGCGGAGTGTCGAAGCTTCCACTGTCTACGTGCTAGCAAGTATCGGATCAATATTGCTACTAATGTGGTAAATGTTTCATCCCGATACTGTTGATGTTTGCGTTGCTGTGACAACACAGCATCAACACCAGGTGGGACTACTTTGTCAGGATGAGAACTTTTGGTAGGTTTATGACTTCTACGTTTCCATTATGTTTTAAAAGTTTGCTTCCAAATGCTTAGAAATGTTGGTTTTAGTGTAAGTTTACAAAATTCACTAAGTAAGTGCATCATTAACAAATCATTAAACAATCAACCAAGCTAAGGCTAGTAGTGTTTCGTAACTCACTATATATTGGCTTAAACTGTTTGTTCACTGCACCCAAAGATGTAGATATATGCAAGAATTTGTTGGAAAAGTAATTTTGGAGGAAATAATTGTGATCAACAAATAGCCCTGTTGATTTATGCTTATCTGTGTATCACTTGTTTCATTGGTTGAAAGCAAACAGGTTTTAAAAGGTGTTAACAAGTAAATACTGGTGACTGTTGTTGTAAATCGTATGCACCCATAACATAATATATTAATGTATTACAGTTAATGTCTTTCTATGACAGTGTTGCAGCTAGGATGTGGCTTTGATGAATATTTGTATGTATACAGGCTAATTTAGCCAAAATGATGATCATGGTAAATCTTCAATAAAAGTAAACAGATACTTCTCAGAGTCCTGAGTTTATTTGACGGAGCTTTGTCGAGCATCCCTATTCCTTCGTCGGTGTCAGACTGAGCACCAACATTATAAAAGTGCACTCCCACAATACTGGGCAACGGTATGAGGACAAACGCATCCAAAATTAAAAGGGTAGAAAATTACTAAACATTGGTTTCCTGACAAAGTTAGGACCTGGTCTCGACCAACTATGGGATTAAAAGATAACTTTTTCAATGTAAAACATGCTGGCAATCCTTGGCATTATTCACCGGATGAGGACACCAAACACGTTTCTTTCAAAGTTTGTGAACAAAGTAATATGAAAGGTTAATTATTTCTACAAATCGCTACCTGCATGACCTTGCATGACCTTGCATGACCTTGCTGTCATCAAACAATGAGAAGAACGAAGGGGACTTCTATCGCTGATGAAGTGATCACAGTTGTGCAATGCCAGGCATCCATTGCTAAACTGTTGTTATGAGTTGTGTGTTTGTACGACTGGGTCAGTGCACATTACACAACATTTGTTGCCGTGATTCAATTTTCAAATCGGTTCAATGCATTGCATTAGTTACAAATGGACACGAAAACAACAAGAAACATCTGACTTGTTTTTACTTTGTAGATTTAATTCTTGCACATAAAGATACATCCATTTGGTAAAGTTTAGAACATTCCCTAACAATTTTATGAGTATGTTTCGTATGTCAGTTACCTGGTAAATGTAAACAAAACATGCAAGACAGGACACAAAATGTAGCTTAAATAAGGAAGAAATGCCAAGTAACATTGCACAAAAGTAGTAGCTCTACACAGTTCAGGATGAGAGGTAGATGAAAATCCGACGCTGCAGGCTTCGTGTTGTGGTCGTGAGAGAGTGTGGAAGAAGTTGCCCTCCGGACAAAAGGATTTGTCAATTTTGGGGTATATTTACTTAATTCGATTTGGTGGTAGATTTTGGATGGAAAGCGGTAGACCGGTAGATTATGTACACATTGAAGAAAAACGGTAGTTCTACCACCAAAGCAGTAGGCTTAGTACTTCTGCATAAGGCACTGTCTACTTTATAAGTAAAACAAACCTTTTCTGCATTTGATGGATAAATATACCAACCAACAGTTTTATGTCAACCTTGGTATGGTCTATGGAGGATCATTTCTTGTTTAAGTTCTGTAATTCTTGAAAAAACTGTGAAGTGGACCACAAAATGTGTGTCCTTTTTTCGGATGCCATTGTAAATGCATTTTCGGAGGGGGGAAATCTGAAAAAATGGATAGATGTGGCAATGGATAGATGTAAAATGTTATCTTGATTCGGTTTCGGTGATTTTCAGAGAAACTTGATGTTTTCTTTTAATTCTTTCATTTCTAACTTATTAGTAATGATGACACTAACTAGAACAAGGCTGGGACAACTCCACTGACAGTATTATTAGTTACATTATTTATTAATGGTAAACATACATTATGGAATAACATCTATTCTGTAAAGTAGTTTATGACTCTGTATATTCCCTCATATTCTCTGTCAGTTTCGCATATATTTTGCTGAAATTTCATATGCATGTCCGGGGGCTATGGGGATGGTTTGTACATTAAAAAAAATTATATATAAAAAAATAATAGATGCTTTTATTTATGATGATTTCATCATTTTTATTTTATTACAGTCTTCAGTACAATTTATATAAATGTTCAGAAAATTGCAAAAGCAAAGTTATGATGGTGCATAAAAGTTTTTTTTTTCAGTCATGTTCATATAAGGTAATGAAGGTAATTAAGGTATTAAAGGTATTTAAGATAATGAAGGTAGTGAAGGTAATGAAGGTAATGGAGCTACACAGAAATTAAACACACAAAACAATGCACATGTTATGATCTATTTCATAAACCCTACAGAAGAAATATGATGCCAGTAATTTTAAAGTTATAGACTACTGGTGACGACCCCTTATTTAACGGCAGGCTGTGTAAATGGTGTAGATCACCTTATCATGGCTTTGTCAATAGTCACAAAGACTGCCATATAATGTTTGCCAAGTCACTGAATAAGTGCCTATTGTATTACTGAAGAACTGGACCTTCGTGTGCCTCTGGTAAGCGGTTTCTTGCTAATTGAAAGAGTCCAACTTAACCAGTGCAATACAGTAGCCATGTAATGTGAGGTGGAGTTTAGTGTTATATGCTTTTATTATAGTTCTGAGGCGCTGTAATTTTAACAAACATACATGAAGGTTTTGTTTTAACCTGAGTGTGAAATTGTTTACTATATATCTTAACCTACCAACATTGCTTTGAACTACAGTATATGTTTAATACTCACGTGCATATTTATTACTTTAATGACATTAATTCTCCTCAAACTCAGGATGTATAACTTTAAAGGTTGATACAATGTTTTAATCATTACCCAAACATCCAAGAAATTTTTTTCTATATGGTATTATAATTATTAATGCCAATCCTTCCCATGTTGGGTTTGCCTAAGTACCAGATGCCTCTCTCTCTCTCTCTCTCTCTCTCTCTCTCTCTCTCTCGAGCAAGCAAGTGGGAATAGTATTATTCAGATTATTGTGCCAGTCTATCACTAATCCTCTCCTCAATAAGTAACAAGTATTTGTTTCTACAACTTAGTGAGTATTCCACTTTAGTTCCTGTTTAATGGCTAAATATGTTACGCTATACAAAAACACAAGCAGATATTGAAAATAGACAAAATGTGTTTCTGACATATACTGAACACCAGGCTAAGCTGGTTGAAATTTAGCTAACGACAAATGTTTGTCAAATGAATGCGGACCAGCAAGGTCTTGAGACACTGTCCCTAGTACATAAACTGACATGTTTAAACAGGTCCACATTCCACGTAAAACATTACAACAGTAACGCAGTGCACTAATTGATGCACATATCGCTCTCAGAGCAATGAGCTATGCTATATAATTCAGGTTCATCCAACATTTAATCTATCAGTCCAATGATATAAATGTTGGGTCAAACAGTTCCAACATTCTAAGTTCATGCAACGATATTCATATTGAATTACATGTTGTTGTGCTATCTCACATATTAAAATTATATGATGTATGTTAAGAGGAGTAATTTTAAGCAAAGTGCATTTTTGAGGCTGAATAAAAATTAATGTGAAATATTATTTAATGGAACTAAAAATAAGGAAATCCGTAGGTTGTATTTTTAATTTTTAAATATAGTTACCCCAATAGTCAGTAGATGGCAGTACTGCTGCCCCATGCAGCCTCAGTGTTGTTATGGAAACATTTAAAATGTTGTCAAATAGTCAAATAGTGCTTTTCAACATGTCTTACGTCACTGCTGTTTCATTTTGATGTTTATAAATCATTTAAAACCTTCAACTGAAGATTTATTTAGGTGGCTGTTCATTGATACTAGATGATGTAAATATTATATTTGTTAAAATGTTTCTAAAAGTACTTTTAGTACTTTTAGATATTAGAATAGGCTAAGATTAATTGGGTCTTTTATGTGAAACACAATAAGGCCATTTAACCATATATTTATTTAGTTGTTTACCATTTATATATAAAACATGCAAATTATATATTATATGTGTACGCAGAATATAGGTCACATAGGCTATACTTCTTATGGTGACAAATGTTTCAAATAAAGCTAACCAATGAATGTGCCAAGAATACTTAAAAAAAAATTACTCACGTAACATTCATGTCTTCTAATGTCAATGTGCGCATGTGTGGGTGAGTGTGCGCTCGTGCATGTGAGCCTACCTGTATATGGGTAGAAGGAAGCTAGACGGTTGATTGTTCATCAATGTGCTGATTGTGTTCACTGTTTCTTACAGCCGATGAGATCGCGTGGCGAAGCGCCATCAAAAAGCAGCTTGAAGATGAGCTCGCGAAGCGGGTGCACGATGCGTTGGAAACGCCGCCGCCAGATATCAACACTTTGGTGGATATGCACGGGTCGCAAGAATATGAGAACCACGCAAATCATTCCGTGTCTGTGGTGGATGTGGCTGATTTGCCGTCAACTGGCGGCGGAATGAAATACCATGGCACGCGAGAAAACAACAAAAGGCGTCAGCTGGAGACACAGATGGGCCCCAGCTACAACAGCTCCACTGGTGGCCAGCGGGTGCAGTCAACGCCACACGCATACATCTTCAATGACCATCTGTCAAAATCGAACCAGGATGCATACCCAGGCGTGTTCGGTCTGAAGACACCGCTGACGGACGTCCAGACCCAAGCGACCTTCTCAAAGCTGTCGGCGCGTGCGTTCATGGATTTTGCCACATTCACCATAGCCGAACGTCACCAGCTGTTTTATCAGTACACGAACGCTGGCTTCCGAGAGGCCCTGCGCACAGGCAGGATGCTTGACGGGTCGATGCTGACGCTAATTGACGGCAACAAGTACATTGACAGGTACGGCATCGTGCGGGACAGGGACGGACCTTTCTGGCCAATGGATTATGGACCCTTGTTTCCTGCACCAGAACACAGAGGTTGTGACGAGCCGCCAGGGCATGAGGCCCTCAAGACAGATATGGATGAGGGTGAGTATCAAAATGTAGTGGTTCATTTTACACAAAATGGTAAGGGATGATCTCAAGACATAGAGATCATCACATCCTTGCACAGAATTGGTTTTATAGGAGGGGTTAGGATCTGTTTCCATTACTGTAATACATCAACACATTTTTCCCTAAAACATTGTTTATTTTTTATCACAGTTTAAAATGGTGCAGCTTTGTTTGACTTTGAGAGCATGCTCACAGTTTTGTTTGACTTTGAGAGCATGCTGGCAGTTTTATTTGACTCTGAGAGCATACTAGCAGTTTTGTTTGACTTTGAGAGCATGCTGGCAGTTTTGTTTGAAATTGAGAGCATGCTGGCAGTTTGTATGACTTTGAGGGCATGCTGGCAATTTTTTATGACTTTGAGAGCATGCTGGCAGTTTTGCATGACTTTGAGAGCATGGTGGCAGCCAGGCGCCACCTGGTGAATACAAAATTGCCAAAGTTGCACACTTGTCAATATAATAATAATTCAAAGTTTCATGTAGCGAGGGGAGGGGGTCTGAGAGGGGTCTGAAGTTAATTGACATCAGTTTTGTGTACTGTGCATCAAAGTTTTAAGTTTGCCCCTTCTGTGAAGCGGTTTTATTTTTAAGCTTAGTGATTATTTAACCATAATCAAGATCGGTTTTGGGTTAGTATTTGGCCAAGTTTTTTCAGGTAAAGGATGTATGAAAAATAATGTAATTAGTCATAATTGATGTAATTGTTGCATTTAAATGAAAGGATCAATTACAATTACAGTGTACTGCATAATTTAAAAACCTGAAATCAACTTCATATACAGCACTTTACCTATAATCAAGGAAAATTACATAATTGGACCCATCAGCCACTAGCAGAGCGATGAAATCCTAAATGCTTTGTGATTTGCTTAATAAAAACTTCAAATTCTTTAAGTGTTCCATAAGTGATTCTAGTCTACAATACTGTCTTCTAGTGAATGCATATAAACCACACTAAATCACTTCAACTTGGCTATCCAATGCACACTTTACCTAATCATAAAAAATATGGTTCTATTTATATGCTGTGATGTTTTCCTCTCCATTTAGAAATATCTGGCCAGACCGTCATTGGTAATTGTGTCATGTGTAGAGAAACACTCATAAATGACTGTCACAACGCAAACTAGTGTCCTTTTGTCATGTGTGCCCAGACTTGAAGCCTGACAAACGAATACATTGACTGCTCGTCTACAAGTGTGTATGCGCCCAAAGAAACTCTACTCTGTTTAATACGCCTTCGTGATGAATTCATTCAGAAGCATTAATGGAAAGTGCGGGCGCTTGTGTTGTTTCCATGGATCATGTTTGCTTTAACAGCCGACTGGTTGGTAGAGTGGTGTCTACCTCACATTGGAGGGTAAATCATGTTACACATATACCCCAAGGCAGGCACAGTGGGTCATGTTTCCATAGTGTATTAGTTGATGTTTGAGATCTATCGCACTTGGTATGTCCACTTGAAATTTGATCACTGCATATGCCATCACTTCCAGAAGTCGGATGGCAAAACTAGTGGTGTGGTTAAAAGCAGGTCACAACTGGTGGAGACATTTTGTGGTCACGGTTGAATTGACATTACTGAAGTGAGTCTGTGGATATTACATCACCATGATCCGTGTGCAGAACTGGAGAAGGAACTCCCAAATGGAATGTACAGACAAGGAGTTACTGAAACAAAAGGTGTTTTCCTGATGGTTGAGTCTCGTTGTGTTTTGATGGGTCACGGTCAAATGGACATACTTGAAGTAGACTGACCAGAACCTGTATATACCCCCAAGTAACGGAACGGTGCCTTGACCACAAGGACTAGACACTGACCAACTGCAACAAAGCATGAGACATTGTGTCCAAAGTTCTAAGACATTGTCCCTGAAGTGAATGTCACCAAAGGCTGGAAATTGAAGTCTAGGCATTGACTGGACATTGTCACTGTCCAAACTCGGGATATTAATACCCACTGAGACTGTGGGTATTATATTGAATGATCATCAATGCCAGATTATCCCGAAATGTTTGGAGAACATCTTCCAGTGCTGCCAAGAAAGGAATGCCTGCCAGAAATGTCATTGGAGCAACTGTATGAACACAGCCAGGACGGGCTGCCCCGGGCAGTTCACTTGTGTCTCTATGCCGACCAGCTGCGTGATTTCATTGCCACCCACAAGGCATCGCCACCTGACATCAAGTTTTGGCCATATGGGCCATACTGGCCTAAAGACTTCCACCCAGTTCTGCAGCACCCCCCTAGACATATAAGGGCTATTCCCTTAGTTGAAGAACCCCTCTGGAGACTCGCAGGATATGGTAGGTGTAGGAAATGAAATTATGTCAAAATGATGTCATGAAACTTGTTATCATATAAATATATGATACTATACACTGCGTATGTTCGTTCGTTCGTTCGTTCGTTCGTTCGTTCGTTCGTTCGTTCGTTCGTTCGTTCGTTCGTTCGTTCGTTCGTTCGTTCGTTCGTTCGTTCGTTCGTTCGTTCGTTCGTTCGTTCGTTCGTTCGTTCGTTCGTAGGCCTACCAGCAGGGTAAAAAAAATTAAGCATTTGAAGCGGTCTTAAATATGGGATACCATACTGTATGAGAACTTTATTTAATATATAACTTTTGATTTCAGAGCCGTTTGTACAGACGGTGGCCAACCAGTCGACGGCTTATAGCACCAGGTGGCGAGGCACACACGTTGTGTTTGACGCTGATCGCAGTAACAAGGACTTTGAGGTGCCACACGTGTCCGGCGGTCATGCTCCGTCACTTCTGTTTGAGTCGCGCTTTGAGTGTGGAAATCTTCAGCAAGCCCGCAGAGTGTGAGTCTCAACTTAATGATTGATTTAAATTATGATTTAAATCACAAATCAACCATGGTTTAAATTACTAAAAATTATGATCTAAGCCACTAAAAATCATAATTTAAATCAATAAAAAAATCAGGATTTAAATCAATAAAAGAATAGTTGATTTTGATATTTTATAAATTTCTGATAAGAAACCAACATAAATCCAAATGTTGTAAAGTTGAGTTACCAGAAAATGCATAAAAATGACTCTTGTTTAAAAAAAAGTCTTGCATTCAAATGAATTCTTTTCCAGAATACTGTTGATGGACTAAACACTGTCATAGAGGACTTTTGTGTGACAATGTTTTATTTATATTTTTAATGGACTTAGTCCTGGTGCATTGAAGAACGTTTATTTGAACTTCGTTATTTTTTAAATAAACATGTTCAAGTTGGTTGGTTATGAAACTCATTTATAGTTCACACATTAATAAGAATACCCCTGAAAACAAGGATGTGTGTTTATATGAATATGTATCCTGTGACACTATATTTAATTTGAGCACAGTGACCAGAATGATTGTAAATCAAGTAATGTAGTACTTTCAGTGAAAGAACAGTGAAAATGCTTATTCTCGCAAGTCAGTCAATAATAAGACGAAATGAACTGTTGACTGTAAATGCTGGCAGGTAAAGACCTTTAAAAACAAAATTGACATATGTAAAAGAGTCAGATCAAACACAGATAAAGAATCACATATTCTCTCAATAAGCCAATGGCTTCCTTTTCTGGAACTTGTAGCTTTGTGTGGCAACCTTGTTCCATCGTATTTGGAAATATATTTAACCAGTTTTAGGTATGCAGTGAGGCAACGTTTAAAGAATATTCCCATAAATTTGTCAACATGTGAACCTACAAACCTACAAACGTGCCTAAAACACACCAGTAGTTAAAGTGTGCAAGAACTTGTCGAAACAAGTTGAAACATGTGCCACTCAAAAATATTGTATTTATTTATTTATTAACATTCATACTGAGGTGACCCCCATCAGTGTTCACCTCTTGTCTCCCAGGAGGTCCTGTGAATACAAAGCTAGTTGTAACAATGCGCAGTGTCAACTAGCATTATCTCTGCCCAACACCTATTTGAACTATATCATTTACCAAAAGAGACCATTTCAGAACATCGGTGTTTGATTCCTATCAAAATAGATTTCATTGGGGTGGGGGTTAGCAGCCCTTAGGCATGGTGTGATACATCAATGTATTTTCCAAAGACATTCTTTATTTGCTGATCCCACCTCATAAGGGGGCTGATGAAAGACGAACATGTAAATCCCACTCAGCTACAGTTGTGTGTGTGTGTGCATGTGTGTGCATGCGTGTGTGCATGCGCGTGCACGCATGTGGGTGTGTGCCTATGTAGTATGTGATGTAGCTAATGGGGTATAAAAGGTTAAATGAAATCAGTTTTAGGTAGTGTCATATATCAATGTTTTGAATTCATTACGCATCTCTAAGATACAAGTACAACTTGGATTCCACTTAATAGAATCACTTTGGGTCAGAGCAGTTTGATTCTATTAAGAGGTTCATTCATTTAAGTGGTGCATTACAATGCAGCGGGAATAGATAATGATTCCACCTGAACCAACACATTACAATGCAGCGGGAATAGATAATGATTCCACCTGAACCAACACATTACAATGCAGCGGGAATAGATAATGATTCCACCTGAACCAACACATTACAATGCAGAGGGAATAGATAATGATTCCACCTGAACCAACACATTACAATGCAGAGGGAATAGATAATGATTCCACCTGAACCAACACATTACAATGCAGAGGGAATAGATAATGATTCCACCTGAACCAACACATTACAATGCAGAGGGAATAAATAATGATTCCACCTGAACCAACACATTACAATGCAGAGGGAATAGATAATGATTCCACCTGAACCAACACATTACAATGCAGAGGGAATAGATAATGATTCCACCTGAACCAACACATTACAATGCAGAGGGAATAGATAATGATTCCACCTGAACCAACACATTACAATGCAGAGGGAATAGATAATGATTCCACCTGAACCAACACATTACACTGCAGAGGGAATAGGGAATGATTCCATATGAGCCAATACATTACAATGCAGCAGGAATAGGAAATGATTCCATCTGAACCAATACATTTGATTCTACTAAACATCTGGTTCTGTTACCCGTGAATCTATTAGGCGGTATCCACTATACCGCAGTTAGTCTTGTAGAATTTGCAATGTAATATATGTAACTGTTGCTAGATTAATGACAATATGAGAAAGTTTAGAAACTTGGACAATTTCGTTTACTCCACATTGCTTCAGTTCAGCTGTAAATGAGTACCAGGCAAAAGACAGTGGAGGACATGTGAACGAATAGTCTTCCCATGCTTAGTCAAATTGGCATTGAAATGAACATGTCTGCCAGGGGGTGAAGTGTAAGGTCTGCCAGGGGGTGAAGTGTAAGGTCTGCCAGGGGGTGAAGTGTAAGGTCTGCCAGGGGGTGAAGTGTAAGGTCTGCCAGGGGGTGAAGTGTAAGGTCTGCCAGGGGGTGAAGTGTAAGGTGTGCCAGGGGTGAAGTGTAAGGTCTGCCAGGGGGTGAAGTGTAAGGTCTGCCAGGGGGTGAAGTGTAAGGTCTGCCAGGTGGTGAAGTGTAAGGTCTGCCAGGGGGTGAAGTGTAAAGCGCTTTGAACGGCTGGATGTTGCGCTATTTAAGAACCTGCCTCTACCGTGTTGTGTCAATCATTTAAACGTGTCCGCTGTGATGTTTTGACAGGGGAGAGTTTGAGTACGACCTCATCCTGCGGACTGATCTGTACACGAAGCGACACACCCAGTGGTACTACTTCCGCGTCCAGAACGCCATCCGAAATGTCACCTACAAATTCACCATCATCAATCTACACAAGCGTGACAGTCTCTACAATCACGGTCAGTTGAGCAGTAATGACATCAGTACTTTCAATCAGTTTTGTTTGTTATATCAATCCTATGTTTCCTACTTGTTTCTGTAACTGTTCTGCTTTTGCAAACTGTTGTGCATTTTTATAATGCTTTGATTTATTTGTGTTTTCTTTATAGGTCACGATCTTCTTAATGAATATGCAATTTGTTACTTTAGCAATAAAATATGTTTTGACAATATTTTGTTGAACTGTTTGTGTTTTCTTTATTGATCGTATAAAACGAAAAGATCATATAAAATGAAAAGATCATATATAACGAAAAGATCATATAGAATGAAAATGGGTGTTATTTCTTTACCATTGTGTTTTGACAATGTTTTTTGTGGTATGTTTGTGTTTTATAGGAATGAAACCACTGCTATATTCAGAGAAAACTGCCCAGTTGAAGAATGTTGGTTGGATGAGAGTTGGACATCACATCCGGTGGGTCTTTGGGCTGTCAGTGAGCATCTTAATTGCCCTTTCTACTAAGTGGATCACAAAGCAAAACAAATTTATATAAAATCATTAATGGACCTGATAGAACTGAATTTTATATCTGAAAATGTTGTTTTAAGTGCCGTCTGATCTGAGTCTGAAACATATTTTCAACATTCTTTAAGAGTCAAACGAGAAGCAATTGGGCACATAAGTTTGACACAGCTAGTAACAATTATGTTGGTCTTTCGGGTTTCGGTAGATGTTTGAACGCTTCTTGTTTGAAGTTGTTGATATGTTGGCAGTGATTAATGGTAGCTTATTCCAGTCTTTGTTAAATGAGGCAGGTTGATATGCTAGATCGTGTAGATTTCTGGAGTGGCACTAAACTGGGTGTAAGAACTGCTCTGCTAGAATGGCAATCTGGCCATGATGGATTCTATGGAGCATAGAGAGTCTAGCCACCTTCCTCCTACTTGCTGAAGTATCCCATTGGAGTGGTGAAAGTGAAATATATTATACAAACTATAGTTTATGTTTGTTTCAGTTACCAAAAGAACACAAGTAACCTGACAAGCCCCCTGCTGCACCGAGAAATGAACTACCACACTCTGGAGTGGCAAATGGTGAGGACTGACATATGGTACAACCAATCAAGTTGGAACCATTTTAATTCTTGTATGTTCTTCCTCAATGTTCCCTTTAAAAAGGGTTGAGACTGACTAGTTTTATCATGCTGCACTGCCTTAATTGTTATTCTTTTCCACTGTTCCCTATTGCCAGTTCCCCCCTCCATTTTCACCCTTCTTTATCTTTTCACACAGGAAGTTGATCTTCTATGGGACTGTTGGACGTATTTCCATTTTTACACAGACACTCGTTAGCTCTATTAACTTTCTCTTGTTTGTTTGAGATACTTGACATTTTCCATTAATGTGATAATATTATCATTATTATTTTGTTTTATCTTTATTACTGCATATCATAATATGGGAAGATAGATTTACAAGACAGTTTTACTGTCAGTAGAATTTGTCAATTTTAAATCAGAAAACTAACTTTATACGATGTTTCCGCCAGCTTTGTTCTATGTTTCATGCCAGAGAAATTAATTGAGTCACAATTATTTGTTGCGTCCAGCTTCATCACATATGTACTTCCTTTTTACCCATGGTGCCCCATGACTGATGTACAGAAACCTTTTAAAAACATCCATCTAAAGTAACTTTTTTATAATATGCTGATGTAACCATTATTATTTTACTATGCTACATATATATATACATTAAAAAAAAATTTATTACATATTATTCATGGTATGACTATTTTTTTAATTCATGGGATGCATTTTAGAATACTTATTGTTTGTATATTTGTGTGTGTTTTCTACCGTCATGATTACATGTATGTAAAGTGTCTAAGAGCAATCTGGATTGATTGGGCACTATGTAAATATTGTTTATTATTATGACTTCTCACATGACCCATGTGACTGTCACATGACTTGCAGGAGTTCACCAATGAAGACGACACGTACTACATGGCGCATTGTTACCCCTACTCTTACACTGACCTCAAGGATGACCTTGACCACTTGCTCGCTCAGCCAGAGAGGGCAAAGAACATGACCCGGGAGGTGATGTGTGAAACTCGTGCCGGAAACAGTTGTTTTCTCATCACAGTCACAAACTTTTGTGAGTGATAATGTCATATGTCACTGATTAGGTTTATGTTATGTTATGTTATGTTATGTTATGTTATGTTATGTTATGTTATGTTATGTTATGTTATGCTGTAGCAGACTCATCTAGAGGACTTTTTTTAACAAGATTGCCATCCCAAACAACAAGTTCCAGATGGCAAGTGGACAAGGAAGCCATTGGCTTATCGAGAGTCCAACAATTTTCTCATCTATGCATAGCCCGCCCTTATCAAATATCTGTCAATTCTATTTTTAAACATATTCAAGCTATTAGCATTAACACAATCATTTGGCAGTTTGTTCCGTTCATTTATCACCCTCATGTCCAACCTACACTGCTCCTTAACTAATTCTGCTTTGTGTCCTCTGGTTCTACTGCCTTCTTTAAGTTTGAAGAACATATATCAACATCCTCATAACCGTTCATTATTTTAAACACTTCTATTTGGTCTCCTCTTTGTCGCCTGGTTTCTAGTGTTGTCAAACCACATTTTAATAAGCGACTTTCGTAACTAAGGTCTCTCAATTCTGTAATCATTTTAGTTGCTCTTCGTTTTATTCTTTCTAGCTTGTCTATGTCCTTTTTACGATACGGCCTCCATGCCTGAATACAATATTCCAAATGTGGTCTAACTATTGCTTTGTACAGGGGTACAATTAGCTGTTTCTCCTTATACATGATAGTTCACTTAATTAGCCCTAGAATTTGATTTCCTTTCGAAGCAGCAATCCCACATTGCTCTGAAACTTTCATGTCAGCACTAAATGTTACTCCTAAGTCCTTTTCTTGTGTGGTTCTACCTAGTACGGCATCCCCCATTTTATATTCTTCGTCCATGTTTCCATGTCCTATGTGTATACATTTACACTTCCCAAAATTTAATAACATTTGCCATTTTTCTGACCATTTAACTCATTTATCTAGATCATCCTGTAAACTTTGTTTATCTGTATCATTAGTAACCTTTCTGAATACTTTTGTGTCGTCTGCAAATTTGAGTACTTTGCTAGATATGTCTTCTTCCAAATCATTTATATATATTAAAAACAGACTTAATTCCTTCCCGGTTAGCTTTATGTTATGCCATAGTAAAATGTATCAGTTAATCCTCAGAGGTGTTTTGATTAAAAATATGGTTTTCAATATCCTGTTATATTAACAGAGTTTTAATATTTGTTTTCCCATATACATAGGATACTTACAGATGTCTTTCATTCACTCCAATTTGTCTGTGTCTAGACACACTAAAAACTGTTGGTCCTTTCTACCTGGTGTCCAAGCCAGAGGAAGTATATAAAACACCCCACAGAGGGTAAATGTGTAACTTGTGGACCTACTAACTCAGGAAAAGAAAAATCTGAAATAAACCCTTGGAGCAATATCCAAGGACCTTGATGAGTAATGATATCCTATACAAGAACATTCTGTCGTGCTTCAGCGGACAGCGAGCAGCGGCAGAAGAAGAAGAAGGGAATTGTTGTAACGGCGCGGGTACATCCCGGGGAGTCCAACAGCAGTTGGATGATGAAGGGATTGCTGGAATACATCACTGGCAGCTCCAAGATGGCAGTAGTATGTAGCTTCATCATCTACATTTATGTTGACTATGGAAAGATTGCTTTAACCCATGTGTTATAATTATTTTGTTAAAAATATGATCAATTATATTATAATTTTTTTTTAATACAATTATATACAATCTGTTACCATGTAATTGTACAGGGGTACAATATATATCTATATAGACTTTAGCATATATATATATATATATATACATACATACATACATATACTTACATACGTACATACATACATATATATACTACAGGGGTACAATAGAAATTTATACAGATTTTAATATATATTTATATATATATTTATTAATGTCTATATAGATATCTATTGTACCTCTGTGTATATATATATATATATATATATATATATATATATATATATATATATATATATATATATATATATTGTACCTCTGTGTATGTATATATATATATATATACACAGAGGTACAATATATATATATATATATATACACAGAGGTACAATATATATATATATATATATACACAGAGGTACAATAGATATCTATATAGACATTAATAAATATATATATAAATATATATTAAAATCTGTATAAATTTCTATTGTACCCCTGTAGTATATATGTATGTATGTACGTATGTAAGTATATGTATGTATGTATGTATATATATTAAATATTAAATTAAATTATTCTTAACCTCTACATACAATTCAATATATATATATAACGTATATTATTCCCTATAGACGCATAGTGCGTGAGTGCGAAGGCTTGGGTGGGCATCTATTAGTTCTCAAACGCAGCCCGAATCATGATCTGCCGCTATGATTGAAATCAGCCTCTAAATCAGACTGGTAGCTAATCTGCAGTGTGGCGCCACTGTGAAAGAATGTGGGGTGCTTCTATGGAATAACTCGGGAACCATGTCATTGATCACCGATCTATTTCATAACTAGCGGTTGTTTTGCATGATGTATTTTGACCAATCTACATGTGCTTCGAATTGTTTGCTAAAAAAACTTAATGTAAGCCTACAATGAGGTGTTGCATTGTTTGTTTTGCACTTAACAAAGATGTAGTTACAGCCCATTTACCAAACCAAATGACACTCGATCGACACACTACAAAACGCATGAGACAGACACTGAAAAAGCACATTTGTTCGTGGTTTTTATAATTCCAGACAAACAAGATCAGTCGGCCACCACTTGATACTTTGAGCATCATTAAATAGACAATTCAAACTTGCATGCTTTGCTGACGGCAAGTGAGCGATAAAATAAATAAAAGCTGGTACTTCCACACACATCTGGCGAAAGAATGTGTATTGAATCCTAAGCCATGCAAGCCACGTTGCAGCTCAAAACACACACTATTAATTATTTCTAAGGAGTCCGCAAGGTGATGCCGGCTGCAGCAGTACTGCTGTCACTTGCTTTTAGCATGACTTCACTCCTGAAAATCTATGTTTTTGTGCATGGTTTCACTTCTCAAAAAGGGGGGTGTGCATCTATTAGGTAGTGCGCGTTTATAGGGAATATATGTATATATATATATAAATGTATGTACACATATAAAGGCTTTATATATATATATATATATATATATATATATATATATATATATATATATATATATACATATCCTTTTTTAACACTGGCTCATTATTTTTTATGTTAATTTTAACTAGATGTGTATTTTTTTAATCTTCATTTTAAATTACCAGTGTATTTTTTTCCCAATTCAGTCACTGTCATGCAAGATGAAATATTTGACACAAAATGTGTTTTTACAGGATCTTCGTGATGCGTTTGTCTTCAAGATAGTACCCATGTTGAACCCAGATGGAGTAATCGTAGGAAACTACCGGTGTTCATTGGCTGCGCGGGATCTCAACCGGAACTATCGTCATCCACGGAAGACAAGTTTCCCGACAATCTGGCACACAAAGGCCTTAATGGAGGAGTTCAGTCAGGAACATGAGGTACGGTCTATGGCTCTTTATATTTGGGAAATCTCACAATGTTTGACTAATTTCTGAACATCTCTGTATATCTCACCTTTGTCTCAAAATTTACCAATATTTGCTAAACATTGCGCTAAGTGAACGCCATTGTTTGACAACATTTTATTTGTGCTTTTAAAGCTTCCTCATCAGTTTAATTTTATTGATTGTCTCATTTCAAATTCATTTAGCAAAAAATCATACCTATTATTAAATTAAATTATTCTTAACCTCTACATACAATTCACTACACACGATTCACTTTATGTTTCTGACTCTCCTTGCCCTCCCGACACATGGCAACAAGTTCAATGTGTTAAAGGCTAAAGGTCGGCTCCGTACTGACTTTGCAAGTTAATGTTGAAAGTCAATTCTTTCCACGATTTGAACAAAAGTCCGTGCTTATTTGTTAAACTGACTGCATATAATATTTAACCTGTTCACACACTACATATTTGAACATCAACGAATCGGATTCATGATGGGCCAAATCAGTTGAGAAGAGAATTTTAACCAGTGATTTTAGGTTGTTTTTGTTTCTACTTATATTATGTTAGTTATTATGTTATTATTATTATTATGTTATTATTATTATTATGTAAACAAACATTTGATCACAATTGTAAGACAGGAATACATGCAATTATAAACACCCAAAAATAATGAAATGTCACTATTTTGGGGTCTGATTACTTGGTTAGTATACACGTAGCGAACTACAAAACAACATGACTTGTTAACACTGTGTCCAACATCTCAGCAGACACACCGTTGCTATGTTACAGATCCTTGTGTACTGTGACTTACATGGTCACAGTCGCAAACACAATGTGTTTATGTACGGATGCAACCGCAAGGATACGAACGAAGACGCCACTGAAGCAATGTTGAAAGAGAGGCTCTTTCCGTGGTTGATGGCACAGAAGGTCATTTCACTTTCTAATTTTCCTTACATTATTTCAAAGTTACAGCATATCAATCCTCAACAATCTGTATATTTGTTCTTCCATTTCTTCCAAAATATTTTGTGTTTGTTTTTATACACGATTCCTTTGTGAATGTGATAAATACCTGAAACCAGGGTATGTAAATAAATGTCACCATCTTTGAAAAACTTTCTGTTTTTGCAGATGAAGGAATCCCAATTATTCAATTGACCACTTATTTTATAGTTCTTTTTTCCAATTGATATATAAAAAGATGTTATTAGTATTTAATCTTTTAGGAGATATGCTTAAATTCATACCTATTTATAACATTTTCTAGGATAACAAAATATCCATTGATTTCTGATAACCCAGGGGGTGAGGTGATATTTCTCCCAAATAGACTGGGTTTAAAAATGTAGTGGTCACGTACCCAAGTCAGCAAAGTTCTGCAGTTCCCGGGATACTGGATTAATTGTGTAATTCTGTTGGTGCAGGCTCCCGAGAAGTTTCTTTTCCGCGGATGCAAGTTTCAAATAAAGCGTGGCAAGGAATCGACTGGTCGCGTTGTCATCTTCAGGCAACTGCGAATACTCAATAGTTTCACAATGGAAGCAACGTTTTGTGGAACTACGATATGCAAGTATGTGTTGTACATTATAAGAAGTATAGCTACCTTTCAGAGTCTAAAATTGTTGCTTAGCGGAGCTTTCAAGACCCTCTTGGTGACTCCGTCATCGTCAGTCTAAACTGCTCTCCCGTGTCGTGTGACCATGTTGGTCGTTGTCACATGTCACGGAGTTCAGTACAGACTGACACTGGCATAGGAACCAAGAAGTCCTGAAAGCTCCGTTGAACAATGAATCAAGATTCTGAAAGGTAGCTATACGTCTTACAATATGAATTTAACCGAGTCTGCATGGTGAAAAATTACATGCTGAAATATTCCATGTACTTTTATTGAAACCAAATCATTCTTTTGCGCACCATATCGAATTGCCCGACTCACTTTTTGTTTTAATGGGAAGACCAACAGCAAACTGCAGCAGAGCTACTCATGTTTTCAGGGGAGAAAATAGGCATTTCAACACACAAGACTTCCAGCACATGGGTCAAGTGTTCTCCGAGGTGGCTCTTGAATATAACCGGCTCAGTATGGATGAAGTGTAAGTGATCCCTATCATACTATCATGTTATTATAATCATACCTGCCAATCCTGAGTGGTGCACAACTGTAAGACTAGTACCAGAAATCTGTAAGATCTACCAAAGAAACCACTGGTACCTCAGGCATATTCAAAAGGAACTTGCCATGCAAACCAAGATATGTTATATTGATTGGATTTCACAAGACTTTAATTGGCACAGTTAAAACATTTGAGAGGGTTGATCTTTGGATGTGTTTTTGACTAAATGATCTGCCATGCTTTCGCATATTGTTTGACAAACGCAGGCCGTATCCACTTAATACAAAAAAGCCTTCTTCGACATAAGAAATGTCTCCTATACCTGTAAGTCAGTCAAATTTAAAAAAGTCCATAAGAGTTAAGGTGAACCATAGAAGTTTGCATGTATGTGTAACGCTGGAATATCTGAGCGTGTGATGATAGTTGTATATTTATGAGAATCAAGTTTACCAAGTCGTCACTGTGGTCTCGTGTAAGTGCATGCTCTGTAGTTTAATCACTTGATGTAATAGTATTATTATTAATCATAATGTCAAACAAATGCTGAGCAAACGTCATAAATGATGAAGTATACACAATGTTTTTGTGCCATTTAATTTTGCATGAAATAATGACAGCCTTAGTTTAGAGATTTACCGTTATTTTTCCAGGAAACGGTCAGAAGTCATTGTCGACCTGACACGCTCGGTCGTACAGCAGGTGTTAGAGAAACAAGGACTGCTCCCTGCAACCTTACCTGACCTTGCAACAGAAGCAGGCATAGCACGACTGAAAGGTACTTTGTTACACTTGATTTCTTCATCCTTTGTCTTTCTTCCATTCATTCTATATAGTGATTTTTTTATTTATAATTTTTTATTTTATTTATTGGGTCAATAGGTCAAAGCTATTTGTTGTAAAATTTTTGCTTTCTAGGCCATATCAGCGTCACAACAAATCAGTATTAGTTTACTGTTCACATCTGATACAAATTTGATAGATGGGTTGAGATAGACAAATTTATTATTCAACCTGTGTCAAAAAAATATGCCTTTGTAGCTTTGTAGGAGTGCATTTTATAGAATTTTAAGACTATGATACCACATTTTCCTCTACTGTTTAGGCAAATAATTTTTTACATTTCAGGTTTAATGGAAATGTGAATTTGAATGAAACATTGTTTGCAATCATTCCACTGTGGTCATTCTATTGTGGTCAGTATGTCACCTGTGATTCATGTGTCCCGACAGACCTATCTGAGGGTGAGGACACAGTGACAAGTCCAGAGCAGGTGACAACGTCCTTCATGCAACTGGTGAGCACTGAACTGGACCGGCGTCCCAGCGACACGGAGACAACTCATGCAGACGACGACAAGGGCCATCTGTGCTTCACAAATATCAGTCAGATGCTTGGTGCCATGTCAGCAGATAATGTCAGCGGCTGCGTGCGGCTGTTGGAGGACCTTCACATCAAGGACACAGTCATGGAGTCGGAGTAAGCCCCATTCCCCATACCACCATAAGCAGTGGATCCCCAGAAAACCCTAGGTCTTAGACCCCCCTCTGTCCATGGCAAATATTACTGTAAAAGAATAAAGTATACACATTGGAGCTTTTAGTAAATGTAAAGACTCAAGTGTTATTATTAGCTAGCCAGTATTAACTACCAAACAAATTTTCCATTACCAAGTTTCGTTACGAAAAATCTTTAGCAGCTGCTGAGGCAATGGACACTCAATTAGTCAATATTGTGATTGTGTCAGTCTTGAAAATCAGTGTCTTATTGTATAGTTGCAATATGGTGGGCCTTTTTTTTAAAAATGTGCACCACTGCACATTTTCTGCACACTGCTTATCAGAATAAGTCTGTTTTTTGCACGCCTCCCCCCACTGCCAAGAAGCCTAGATCTGCCCCTTCCCCATCCTTTTGCTTTCCCTTCCTGGAATTTTATTTCCACCTGTCCTCTCCTGGTCTCCTGGCCCATAAGGCGCTCCTTCTACAGTTTGTTCTATCTTGGGCCTGTTTGGCTTCAGTCCACGTCTTCCACACCAGTTCTTGTCTTTTTTCTATTGTTTTAAGCCAGGTTGTTTTTGGGAGACCTCCATTTTTTTTTTCTAATGTTATTAACTTTCTAGTTGTGAAATATGTTCTGCTTTGTATTTTTTATATTCAGTTATTTTATTTTTTTATAAATTTATTTTATCTTACAGTCATATTTCTTTTATTCCTGCTGTTTATGTTATATATAATGCTGAAAATTTCCCACAAAATAATATCTTGAATGTTTTTCAAATCAATTTAATATGTGGTTTGCTGACTTTCAAAGATAAATGTTCTGACTTTGTAATGGAAATTTGAAATATCTGTTGAACTTGACAAAATACGTATTGAGATTTTACTACATTACAAGATGATTGTGGATAACAAATTGATGTTCTGTGCAGTTCGAGTGACAGTGACTCAGAGTCCGATGCAGAACTCAAGTTTGTTGAGCCACTGTCAAAGCGCAAAAAAAAGAAACACAAAAAGAACAAAAGCTGTAAGGAAAACTCAAGAAAGCAGAAGAATGACCGACCCAATACCAGCTCTGTGAGTAGCATATTGTCATCGTAGTGCCTGTCCATCCATCCGTCTGTCACTTAGGGATGATGTCAAAACATTATGTCTTGATGCAGATTTGTATATATCACTGAAGGATGGTCTCAAAACATGTCAGTATCGATGCAGATTTGTATACAGTAAAACCTGCCTTAGCGGATACCGGCCCAAAACGGACACCTGTCTATAACGAACACTTTTAAAAGTCCTGAATCACTTCCTATTAGTTAGCACTGTCCACTAAATGTCCATAGCGGCCACCTGGCCAATGTGGACAATGGACAGGGAATTTGGACCCAACCATTCATAGTTACCCTGTCGCTTGTGGACAGCTCAAAGTGCATTGACAATCCCACGAGACGGCTAGCTGAGCCACTGCTGATACGCTCTAACTTCACTACGTATGTATTCTGTGTAATATTATCACCATAATGTAGTCAATAAATAAAATAAATTTGGTCCAAATAATTGATTGTAAGTTTATCTTTGGGCTACAATGAATGTCGTTAAAAACCAACCACCATATTGTGCGATTGATGTCACATGATGTTGCCATTTTTATAACAAAAAAGGTAATAATGTTATACATGTTATTGTCAAGTAATTTTAATAGCATACATATAAGAATAATTATAAACATGAAATATGTGTTTATTTCATTTTAATAAGGTCCCAAATATCCTCAGAGACATTTTCTGCTGCCTGGCCCTGGACTTTCCCGGAATGTGTAATTCCAGAATTATCATATCTATGAAGACGAACGCATTGATTTTGCGACTCAAAGTTGACTTGATAAAAGCAGCGGTATATCAGCCAATCATTCATTGTCAGCCCACCGCTTGCAGGAAGTTCAAAGAGTGTTGATAGTCAATCAGGGTTACCACGAGCAGTCGAAATATTTACATAGTGGCTTCTTTTGGCCATCAAAGCAATTCCAACTCGCCTTTTCCTGGGACAGTGATTGATTTCATCAATTTAATTGATGGCCCACATCCAACTGGTAGTCACAGTGGAAATGAACTGGCTGCGCTATATAATCCAGTATTAGTTGAGATTACTCCATTTCACAGTTATCATATCTACAAAAAGGAATGCGCTGACTTTGTTATACAAAGCTGACTTGATCAAGGCAGCATAATCGGGCAAACTTTGATGATTTTCATAGTGGCCGAACACAGGCCAGTTCGATCATCAAGAGAAAAGCAGAACTGCTGCCTCGAACACAAACGCAAGCTGCTGAAGACTGGCAACGAAGATGTTAACATTGTTTGCTGGGAGTAGTTCCAAATGACACGATCACAGAGCATTCCCCTAAGGCAACTGGGGAATACCGAGTTTAATGCATCAAACGGGTGGCTGGAATCGTTCCGTAAGCAATATCTTCCACATTATCTGCAGGGAAGCTGCTGATGTCTCCCCCGGGACCATCAATGATTGGAAGCAGCGAATTCCATCGATCATCAATGGTTACAAGCTTGATGATATATACAACTGCAATGAGATAGGATTGTTCTATCATGCATTGCCTGATAAGACATTGACAATCAAGGGTCAAGAGTGCAGGGAAAGGAAACGGTCAAAGGAACGTGTGACCGCTCTGCTGTGCTGCAATGCAACCACGGCAGATTTATAGAGATTTTTTGTTTTTGAAACATGGTATTTTATTGTGCACTGCACCGATACACCACCGGTACACCACCGGTACACCACCAGTACACCACCGGCAGTATATTGATACATGTGCACAGCCATCTGACAAGCTTCTTCAGCACACATGACAAGTTTCTTCCAAAAGTTTAGTGATATTAACACCACACGTTGTTCCTGAAAACAAAGAAACACATTAATTAATGATAGCTCCTGTGTTTTTTATCACCCAGTAATTTGTACTGCTCGTGACAGTACCAACTAGCGAACATCAACGTAATAATTTATAATATAAGTATCCACATCATTAAATCAATGAGGGATGGTCTCAAAACATCTGTAAGTTTTAATGCAGGTTTGTATATATCACTGAGGGATGATCTCAGAACATCCATTGGTTTTGCTGCAGATTTGTGTATATCACTGAGGGATGGTCTCAGAACATCCATTAGTTTTGATGCAGATTTGTGTATATCACTGAGGGATGGTCTCAGAACATCCATTAGTTTTGATGCAGATTTGTGTATATCACTGAGGATGTCTCAGAACATCCATTAGTTTTTATGCAGATTTGTGTATATCACTGAGGGATGGTCTTAGAACATCCGTTACTTTTGATGCAGATTTGTATACATCACTGAGGGATGGTCTCAGAACATCCGTTAGTTTTGATGCAGATTTGTGTACATCACTGAGAGATGGTCTCAGAACATCCGTTAGTTTTTATGCAAATTTGTGTTCTAATACCATCCCTCAGTGATATACACAAATCTGCATCAAAACTGATGGATGGTCTCAGAACGTTCATTAGTTTTGATGCAGATTTGTGTATATCACTGAGGGATGGTCTCAAAACTTTGATGTACAACAGAAACACAGCACAAAGCTGATGTCACATAGTGTTTAATGGTCTGATTTAAGAGAAAATGGTGTTTTCTGCAGGTGTTGCCAGCCATCGACACTGGAGACATGAACTCACAGAAACGTAGACACAACCAGGTATGTCTGACAGTGTTTGTGTTCATGTTCTGTCGGGTGTGGCAGCTCTGGCTGTCTGACTACCTTGGAATATGTCTTGTATATGTATAACAACTGTTTTCTTTTGTGTTGATTTGAAGCAACACGGCTCCAAAAAACTGAAGGCAAAACAAGTTATGGCTTATTTCCATTTAAAATCTTTGAAGCCCCATATCAGTTGCTTCCTCAACAACACTACTTTACAGTAGAGAGAGCTGGGAAACAGTGAATGTCAACTAACCCCCGCCCTCCCCTAAAAATCCAATAATACCTTTACTTTATTTTATTAGGCTTGACTGAATATAGTTGATTTGTCCATGCAATATTCACTTTTGAACTAGACAAAGCAAAGTTCTGTGTAGTACAAAATAGTACTATGAATCTTCCGAGCTTAATTCACAAACATTATATTCAGTTAATTAGTTTGATGCAACACTAACCAAACCAATTTCTTTTATCTGCATACTTTCAAGAATCTTGTGCGAAACTAATTTTCACTTTGATGCTGTCTTTATACTGCTAACCCATTTTTCTCTCTCCTTCCATGCTGCGTGGGACACCAGACTACCTCTGCTAACTACGGCAAATCCGCAGTGCATTTAAAACCAAATTTATCAGTAATAACATTTTCAATTACACCCGCACCATCTTTCATTCCGACAAAAGCCATATCAAACAGGTCACACGTCAAGTCAGCTCAGAGCATCTCTGGTGCAATGTTCAGACACAACAGGCAGCCAAAAATGCAAATAACGTCATCACAAAATCGGCAGTATTCAGCAAAAGTCACAGGTGATATAATCCAGAAAAACTCTGACATGAAAGCATCAAATATCTGTAAGCATGTTGCAACGTATTTCCTCGGAGTTACACCACAGTGGAATCATGAGATTAATTGCTACCCCAGTCAGCCGAAAACTACTTCAAGGTCGTTGTCAATGTCACAGCAGATAATGAAACAGCGTTCGAAATCGGCATCGTCAGTAGTGAGGAAACCAGAGACCACGCGCATCAGCCTTGTTCTAGAAGGAAAGCAACAGCCAATTAAAGAAAGACAATAAAACTGTTGAACTTTCTGTTATTGCAGTTCTTCTCCCAAGTCATTTTGAGGTACGATTTATAGTAAATGTAGATTTACTGAAATACGCAATATTGGGACCATTTGTTTGTTTTTGAAATGCTGATTCCATGAGATGAATAAATAAATAAAACAGGTCACTGTATTGTTCAAACATTAAGTAGGTCTATGTCTGGTAGAAGGAATATCAAATATAAAAAAAATAGCAATTTGAATATACATAGAATAGTGCCACTTCCTGGTGAAAGTAATTATAGAGATTGTCACGTAAACAAATTAACAATTTATATATATTGCACATGAAATTAAAACCTACAGTGTTTTTCTCCGTGAATATGAAGCTATTAAATTACACATGAACATGAGCAATGCTAAACATGCATCCACACATGCAGGCACATGCATTTTCACACAAACATACATTCACCTGCATGATCTGAGGTCTGAAAGAAGTTGTGATTGGGTTTTGAACCCAAGTCGTGGTAGGCCCGTCTACAGCACCGCTGCATCGACCTGACATTGTATGTGCATGTTCAAAGTAAATGCTACGTAGGATGTTATAGAGACAGATTTTTATTGTAGTGATTATTGTTGCTTTTGTAGTGTTATTTTGTTTCCAGTGAAAGTGAACTGTGATATATAATACTTGTATGTTATCTGTGATACACAATTGTATGTTATCTGTGATACATAATACTTATATGTTATCTGTGATACATAATTATAATTCTTGTATGTTTTTGACATTTTACAGAAAATATACAAAAGTCAACTTTGATTATTATCTGTGGTGAACAATACTTGTTTGTTCTAGCCATTTCATGGACAGATACAAAAGTCAACTGTGATAGATAATAGTTGTTTGTTTAAGATATTTTATAGAAAATGGTTGGCTGGCTGGCTGGCTGTTTATCCATAATTATGTGCATAATTGGTATGACTCCTTATATGAAGACAATTGCTTTCTAGGAGAACAACATGCGCAACTATGTGAAAACATTCCACAAGTCGTTTCCCACATTTGTGAGCAAGTACCGTGGCCGCAGCAATGGTGGAATCCCGTGTTTCTCACAGGAGCGAAGTCGTGAGCGAGAACTCAAGGTCGGTGAGGTCATGACCAGGGTGAACATTCAACAATAATTTAATAATTTGTCCGATGATTTAAGCAAAACTAAATAACAAATGTGCACATACGAACTAGCTAGCTTGTCAGAAAGGAAACTCTAGCTTTAAATGAATATTACTAGTAGTAGTAGTAGTAGTAGTAGTAGTAGTAGTAGAAATAGTAGTAGTAGCAGTAGTAGCTGTTGTTGTAGTAGTAGTAGTAGCTGTAGTATTAGTATTAGCTGTAGTAGTAGTAATAATAGTAGTGGTAGTAGTAGTAATAGTAGTAGTTGTAATAATAGTTGTATTAGTAGTTGTAGTTATTGTTGTAGAAGTAGTAGTTGTAGGATAAATTAAAATTCATAAACAAAATAAAACATAAATCAATTTAAAATCTTTAAAAAATACAAATTCTAAAAAAAAATTAATAAATGTATTTATTAATTAAATAAAACCATTAAATAGAAACAATTAGTTAATAAATGTGTTGTTGTGTTGCCAGCGGATGGAGGAAGTGAGGAAGAGACTGGAGACCGAGGAACACAGGCGGGAGTTGCAGTACAAGACGGAGGTGGGAAGCACATAAACCCTCAATAATTAACCATGAATATTTGAGACATTTATTTGTAAAACAATCTATATCCATTTGTGTGTTTCAAGATAAATCATGTTTCGTACTGTACGTTGTTATGTGGTAGATAGGAAATCAGGTATTTCATCAGTCCGTTGAAGACAGCAAAAAACCACTCTTAAATAAATTTGTTTATTTTGGTGTTAAACGCTTCATGCAAATAAACGCCTCATGTATAGTCTTAAACAATATTGTTGACTTAGCAACCCAAAAAGGAATGAGGTTTGTCATGAACGTATGCTGGCGCTGGTTTTTAATCATTTGTTAAAATATAATTCCATAGCACCGTACCTGTGTACAATATTGTTTTCTTCAAACTGTGGAAGCTTGTATAACTATGATACAAAGTAGCATTATTTTGATAAAGGAGAAGGATGAGAATAAAAGAACGATTATCTATTGATTGTAAACGACAGCAGTGTCCTTATTGTTAGAAACATAATTGATCAAATTGGCAAAATCAGGCAACACGTTGGGAATGTTGGTCTCTTGATAGACCAGGTCTTCCTTGTCCATCCAGGTCTTCCTTGTCCATCTTCCATCTGTAACTTGGTGGTTTGGATGATCATCTTGTTAAATCTTTTAAAATATTGTTCAATCTTTTAAAATATTGTTTAACCTTTTAAATTTATTGGTCAATCTTATTGGTTTTATTAAATCTTGTTACATCTTATTAGGTCTTGTTAAATCTCATTCAATCTTTTTAGATCTTATTAGGTCTTTTTAAATCTAATTCAATCTTGTTACATCTTATTAGGTCTTGTTAAATCTCATTCAATCTTTCTAGATCTTATTAGGTCTTGTTAAATCTCATTCAATCTTGTTAGATCTTATTAGGTCTTGTTAAATCTCATTCAATATTGTTACATCTTATTCAGTCTTGTTAAATCTCATTCAATCTTGTTAGATCTTATTAGGTCTTGTTAAATCTCATTCAGCCTTGTTACATCTTATTCAGTCTTGTTAAATCTCATTCAATCTTGTTAGATCTTATTAGGTCTTGTTAAATCTCATTCAATCTTGTTACATCTTATTCAGTCTTGTTAAATCTCTTTCAATCTTGTTAGATCATCTTATTAGGTCTTGTTAAATCTCATTCAATCTTGTTAGATCTTATTAGGTCTTGTTAAATCTCAATCAATCTTGTTAGATCTTATTAGGTCTTGTTAAATCTCATTCAATCTTGTTAGATCTTATTAGGTCTTGTTAAATCTCATTCAGCATTGTTAGATCTTATTAGGTCTTGTTAAATCTCATTCAATCTTGTTACATCTTATTCAGTCTTGTTCAATTTTGTTCAGTCTTATTAAATCTTATTGGATCTTGTTAAATCTCATTCAATCTTGTTAGATCTTGTTAAATTTCATTCAATCTTGTTACATTTGATTAGGTCTTGTTAAATCTCATTCAGTCTTGTTACATTTGATTAGGTCTTGTTAAATCTCATTCAGTCTTGTTAGATCTTATTAGGTCTTGTTAAATCTCATTCAATCTTTTTAGATCTTATTAGGTCTTGTTAAATTTCATTAAATCTTGTTAGATCTTATTAGGTCTTGTTAAATCTCATTCAATCTTGTTAGATCATCTTATTAGGTCTTGTTAAATCTCATTCAATCTTGTTAGATCATCTTATTAGGTCTTGTTAAATCTCATTCAATTTTGTTAGATCTTTTTAGGTCTTGTTAAATCTCATTCAATCTTGTTACATTTTATTAGGTCTTGTTAAATCTCATTCAGTCTTGTTAGATCTTATTAGGTCTTGTTAAATCTCATTCAATCTTGTTAGATCTTATTAGGTCTTGTTAAATCTCATTCAGTCTTGTTACATCTTATTCAGTCTTGTTAAATCTCATTCAATATTGTTAGATCTTATTAGGTCTTGTTAAATCTCATTCAATCTTGTTACATCTTATCCAGTCTTGTTAAATCTCATTCAGTCTTGTTAGATCATCTTATTAGGTCTTGTTAAATCTCATTCAATCTTGTTAGATCTTATTAGGTCTTGTTAAATCTCAATCAATCTTGTTAGATCTTATTAGGTCTTGTTAAATCTCATTCAAACTTGTTAGATCTTATTAGGTCTTGTTAAATCTCATTCAGTATTGTTAGATCTTAGTAGGTCTTGTTAAATCTCATTCAATCTTGTTACATCTTATTCAGTCTTGTTAAATCTCATTCAATCTTGTTAGATCTTATTAGGTATTGTTAAATCTCATTCAATCTTGTTACATCTTATTCAGTCTTGTTAAATCTCATTCAATATTGTTACATCTTATTAGGTCTTGTTGAATCTCATTCAATCTTGTTACATCTTATTCAGTCTTGTTAAATCTCATTCAGTCTTGTTAGATCATCTTATTAGGTCTTGTTAAATCTCATTCAATCTTGTTAGATCTTATTAGGTCTTGTTAAATCTCAATCAATCTTGTTAGATCTTATTAGGTCTTGTTAAATCTCATTCAATCTTGTTAGATCTTATTAGGTCTTGTTAAATCTCATTCAGCATTGTTAGATCTTATTAGGTCTTGTTAAATCTCATTCAATCTTGTTACATCTTATTCAGTCTTGTTCAATTTTGTTCAGTCTTATTAAATCTTATTGGATCTTGTTCAATATTGTTAAATCTTATTGAATCTTGTTAGATCTTATTAAGTCCTGGTAAATTAAATTAAATTTGGTTAAATCTGATAAAAAATGTTAATGTGGAAGCATTACCGCCGAGTGTATGTAAGGAGCTGGTGTTGAGTTGCACTGCTTTGCCTCAGACCGTGGATGAGCTGATGCAGAGTGGGCCGTCATTCGTCCACCAACAACAGTCACACATCAGTTGTCCACAGGTCTACCACCAGGTGGGGACACTGCCCGTCAGACTTGGCTACATGCATTCAGGTCAGTGTTTACGCTGATCCGCTTCAGAATAACTAATGATGATTGTCTTCCTTGAAGGAACTAATGTGCCAATTTCTTGGAATGTGACATTTTATATGGTTTTAACTGTCAAGAAATTAGATTATTCTAAATATTTCGGACGTATCTCTTGCATTACGTCAACGGACTGAAATTCTCCAGATTGTATCATATGACCTTTGTGTCATAAAAACCTTGTCAACAAAATGTTTTTTAAATGTCATCAGTGAAAGTTATTAACTATAGCAAATTGTGTTTCATTTTAATTACCTAATTGTCATTTCCCCATGCAAATTTATACCCAGGCCTTTCTGAAAAAGCACAAACATTTTTGATCTCATATAATTATAACTTTGTCTCAAATATAGTTTTAAAGCATGATTAAAGGTAAAACACACACCACAATTTAAGTACAACTGTTTAAACAAAGACTAAGGTTTTAACAATATCCATGTCTCTGTATGCCCTACAGAAGTCATCAGCCCATTCAAGGTGGTATCAGCGGGTCAGGCGAGAACGTCAGATGACAGGTACAGCTGTTTGGTGGCGGTAGTGCATGCAATACCTGTTGCTTAGCAACAAGTTGTGTAGCAAATTCACTCTTCATTTATGCAGTATGGTTTTATTGTTTAAAACTGGGTTTACATGAGGTGATATCACTGCCATGACGAGGTGATATCACTGCCATGACGAGGTGATATCACTGCCATGACGAGGTGATATCACTGCCATGACAAAGTGATATCACTGCCATGATGAGGTGACATCACTGTCATGACGAGGTGGTTAAAAAAGGTCAAGCCCATTTCACATCGCATGTGACATTGCTCCAGAATAGGATCTATTCTCTTTCATGTGATGTCGCCACGATGCTTTGCTTTAATGTAGATTGTACTCTCGGTGATCAATCTACAGTCTGATCAGATTGATGATATTTCCTTGCGTAAACCTGGCTTTACTTAGATGTGCTGGGGAGGATTTCGAGGCTTTCATATTAAATTTAATTCATGAGCTACAAATCGTGACTTTGCTACACAACTAGTAGACTGCATTCTGTTGTCTGCCTAGACTGTAGTCACCCCTAGGTAGTTTTGGCGCACTTAGAATACACATAAAATAAATGCCATCTACGGTTTAATGACATACACACGGTTAAACGCACGATTTTGTATTTGCAGAAATAAATTAGCATTTAAAAAGGGGCATTTTATGGCATTGTTGACAGTTAAAGCAACTTTTTGCTCTTCTCTCATCTTATATTTCTAGGTAATTTTAATACCTTATATAATCTTGTGTTCCTAAGTTAACAAACATTAAGTTTAATAATCAAAAAGTAAGACATTTGGTGCCAATTGCCTTCTGGCTATTTTTATATCAAACATTTCCCTCAATAGTTAGTCATAATATTCTCTGGGTTATTTTGTCTGAGGCAGGGTATTATTAGGGTTTTTCAGGAATGTAGTGTGACTGTGTTTCCCAGAGACTGAGCTGACTAGGGGGAGGTTACAATTTTGGCCATTTCCTGCAATTTTTTAATAACGAAACGAGATAATTAATAAACTATTGCAACCAAAAGGTTGATGTTTCAAACTTCCACAGTGGGTTCAAATTTTAACATGTATGAAATGTTGATGATAATGAAATGAAAATGATAATCATAGGAGTAATTAGGCAAAAACTATAAAACCAATGCAGGGATGATTAAGTTTTGGGGCTAGCCAACCCCACCCCATTTATAAAAAAGTTATTGGATTTTACCAGGATGGATTTTTACCTGGTAACTATTTAAAGCCTGTCTCTTGTAGAATCACCTGCATGCTGCCTTTTATCTACCCCAGATAGCTAATATCTGTGTGACCCTTCACCCTACGTAGAACTTAGCAATCTCTCCTTCAGTTCAGGGTGTGGAGACCTTGTGGATGAATCCCTTGTTCTTCCCGCACCCTTCCGAGTCCATCCGCCTCAGCCCTCTAATGGGGGCGGGATGGGGCGACCACCCCTTCATCATCTACTGCCCCTCCAGTGGCCCCCACCGAAAAGGTAAGATTCGGTGGAATTCTGCGGTTGTATATATTCAACGTTTTTAACACCAAATTTAATTGTATAAAAAATTCTTTTCAATATTTATTTCTCTGTTTTACTTCCTTACTTTTTGCCTTTTTATTCCATTACAAAGCATATGCCATTAACGAATCCTTTCCACCAGACATGGCTTGGTGCTTGGGTTTTCATTGATGTCCTGCTTTTGACATATCTGCTTCTACTCAGCGTCAGGTGTTTCTCTGCCTTCCCCTGTTCCTTTTGCCCGAGGGTTCCATGTGAGCGCCTGTCTTGTGAAGCCTTGGGTTAGCTTCCTGAGAGTATGGCCTTTTGCCCCGAGGGTTCCATGTGACCGCCTGTCTTGTGAAGCCTTGGGTTAGCTTCCTGAGAGTATGGCCTTTTGCCCCGAGGGTTCCATGTGAGCGCCTGTCTTGTGAAGCCTTGGGTTAGCTTCCTGAGAGTATGGCCTTTTGCCCCGAGGGTTCCTTGTGAGCGCCTGTCTTGTGAAGCCTTGGGTTAGCTTCCTGAGAGTATGGCCTTTTGCCCCGAGGGTTCCTTGTGAGCGCCTGTCTAGTGAAGCCTTGGGTTAGCTTCCTGAGAGTATGGCCTTTTGCCCCGAGGGTTCCATGTGAGCGCCTGTCTTGTGAAGCCTTGGGTTAGCTTCCTGAGAGTATGGCCTTTTGCCCCGAGGGTTCCATGTGAGCGCCTGTCTTGTGAAGCCTTGGGTTAGCTTCCTGAGAGTATGGCCTTTTGCCCCGAGGGTTCCATGTGAGCGCCTGTCTTGTGAAGCCTTGGGTTAGCTTCCTGAGAGTATGGCCTTTTGCCCCGAGGGTTCCATGTGAGCGCCTGTCTTGTGAAGCCTTGGGTTAGCTTCCTGAGAGTATGGCCTTTTGCCCCGAGGGTTCCATGTGAGCGCCTGTCTTGTGAAGCCTTGGGTTAGCTTCCTGAGAGTATGGCCTTTTGCCCCGAGGGTTCCATGTGAGCGCCTGTCTTGTGAAGCCTTGGGTTAGCTTCCTGAGAGTATGGCCTTTTGCCCCGAGGGTTCCATGTGAGCGCCTGTCTTGTGAAGCCTTGGGTTAGCTTCCTGAGAGTATGGCCTTTTGCCCCGAGGGTTCCATGTGAGCGCCTGTCTTGTGAAGCCTTGGGTTAGCTTCCTGAGAGTATAGCCTATAGACTCCAGTGGACAATAAATGAATGGAACAGATTATCTACAGATGCTAAGTAAATGTAAATGCTAGCAGCATGAATATGTTTAAAAACAAAATCTGCAAATATTTCAGAAGGTATAGATAAAAAATGTTTGACTCTTGATAAGCCAATGACTTCCTTGTCCACTTGCCATCTTGATATTTTGCCTTGGATGGCAATCTTGTTAAGTCTTGTTTTTAATCACTGATATTTTCAGTAATTCTTTATTTATTTTCTTTTGAAGGATTTTTATGGACGGAGGTTAGACAAACAAAGTTTTGGGTGGATATTCTAGGATGAAAATATGCTTCTTGTTTGCTATGTCATATTAATGGATTAACAGAGATGGATTAGAATGGATTAACAGAGAATGGATTTTTTTTAACAAGTGACATGTAATTTACTGAGCTCTTCCGTCCTATCATCCTATCCTGTTTGGGCCATGCTGCCCATGTTGCTGCCTTCTCCAGTTCGCTCTGTCTGTAGCCCTCAGTCCACCCCACCTTCTTGTCTTTCTTTTTCTACGGTTTTTCGCCAGGTTGTTTTTGGGCGGCCCACTTTCAGTTTCCCTTCTTGGGTCCGTGTCAGAGCTATCAGCCAGTGGCTGTCTTCTCTACCAAGCTCTTCAGTTTCCCTTCTTGGGTCCGTGTCAGAGCCATCAGCCAGTGGCTGTCTTCTCTACCAAGCTCTTCAGTTTCCCTTCTTGGGTCCGTGTCAGAGCTATCAGGCAGAGGCTGTCTTCTCTACCAAGCTCTTCAGTTTCCCTTCTTGGGTCCGTGTCAGAGCTATCAGGCAGAGGCTGTCTTCTCTACCAAGCTCTTCAGTTTCCCTTCTTGGGTCCGTGTCAGAGCTATCAGGCAGAGGCTGTCTTCTCTACCAAGCTCTTCAGTTTCCCTTCTTGGGTCCGTGTCAGAGCTATCAGACAGAGGCTGTCTTCTCTACCAAGCTCTTCAGTTTCCCTTCTTGGGTCCGTGTCAGAGCCATCAGCCAGTGGCTGTCTTCTCTACCAAGCTCTTCAGTTTCCCTTCTTGGGTCCATGTCAGAGCTATCAGACAGAGGCTGTCTTCTCTACCAAGCTCTTCAGTTTCCCTTCTTGGGTCCGTGTCAGAGCCATCAGCCAGTGGCTGTCTTCTCTACCAAGCTCTTCAGTTTCCCTTCTTGGGTCCGTGTCAGAGCTATCAGACAGAGGCTGTCTTCTCTACCAAGCTCTTCAGTTTCCCTTCTTGGGTCCGTGTCAGAGCTATCAGACAGAGGCTGTCTTCTCTACCAAGCTCTTCAGTTTCCCTTCTTGGGTCCGTGACAGAGCCATCAGCCAGTGGCTGTCTTCTCTACCAAGCTCTTCAGTTTCCCTTCTTGGGTCCGTGTCAGAGCTATCAGACAGAGGCTGTCTTCTCTACCAAGCTCTTCAGTTTCCCTTCTTGGGTCCATGTCAGAGCTATCAGCCAGTGGCTGTCTTCTCTACCAAGCTCTTCAGTTTCCCTTCTTGGGTCCGTGTCAGAGCTATCAGCCAGTGGCTGTCTTCTCTACCAAGCTCTTCAGTTTCCCTTCTTGGGTCCGTGTCAGAGCCATCAGCCAGTGGCTGTCTTCTCTACCAAGCTCTTCAGTTTCCCTTCTTGGGTCCGTGTCAGAGCCATCAGCCAGTGGCTGTCTTCTCTACCAAGCTCTTCAGTTTCCCTTCTTGGGTCCGTGTCAGAGCCATCAGCCAGTGGCTGTCTTCTCTACCAAGCTCTTCAGTTTCCCTTCTTGGGTCCGTGTCAGAGCTATCAGGCAGAGGCTGTCTTCTCTACCAAGCTCTTCAGTTTCCCTTCTTGGGTCCGTGTCAGAGCTATCAGGCAGAGGCTGTCTTCTCTACCAAGCTCTTCAGTTTCCCTTCTTGGGTCCGTGTCAGAGCTATCAGACAGAGGCTGTCTTCTCTACCAAGCTCTTCAGTTTCCCTTCTTGGGTCCGTGTCAGAGCTATCAGGCAGAGGCTGTCTTCTCTACCAAGCTCTTCAGTTTCCATTTAATAAAATGTTCAATCGATGTATCCAGCTGAAAGAATAAAATTTGTGCAAAATGAATTTAATAAAATGTTTGATCGATGTATCCAGCTGAAAGACTAAAAGTGTATGTCCACATCCAGCTGAAGATATAAAGTTAATTAAAAATAAATTTGTAACACAAACATTGGCTAGATAATTTGCTATATGCTGTACCAGTTCGGTGGAAACTATGTACAAAGTTGAACATCTAACACAGCTGTTAGATTTGTCTGCCAGTAAATACACTGCACTGAGCATAGATAGTCTTATTGTAGTAACAAAACAACATTGCTTCAGTGATAATATTCTAATTCAAACCACAAATATTTGATTAATTACAGCCTCCTGTAGCAACTCAGAATGTTTTGGGCACACTAAGTAAAGAGATGTTTTATAGCACCAATGAGTACCATGTCTGGCTATATTTGTCCCACCAGACATAGGGACATGCAGCCATTCAGTAATTATCTGGTTGAAGGGTGACATTTTTTTTTTCTTTCTGTTTTATGAAATTGAAATAGTAATATCCCCACGATTATATTATATTGTAGTTATTATCATTGTATTATAATAACAAGTAATAATAATAACTGCATTTGTGTGCACCATAAATCTGGCAACTTCGGCCATTCAAAGACGCATTACAATACTAACACAGTAAAACATGCATATGAGATAGTGGAATAAATATTAAGACGTTTAGAGCATAAAAATAATATTGGCAATAAATAAGTAAATATATAATATATATATATATATATATATATAATATATAATACTATATAATATTAAAAGTTATAAAAGGAAATTTTTTTAATAAATACTAACACTAATTGTTAAAAATTAATACTAAAATGTTTGTAAAATGTCAAAGCGTCACGAGTCCACAACTAGTCTAAGATGCACAGAAATAAGATTTAAAGAGAAAATGCATGTTTAAAAAGAAGAATCGTAAGCTGTTTCCTAAAGCTGTTCTGACAGTCTGCGACACATACTGCAAGGGGCAGATTGTTCCAGAGATGCAGTACTGCATGTGAGAAAGCTCTGTTGCCTTGAGTACAGAGCCTGCTGCATGGGAGAAAGCTCTGTTGCCTTGAGTACAGAGCCTGCTGCATTGGAGAAAGTTCTGTTGCCTTGAGTACAGAGCCTGCTGCATGGGAGAAAGTTCTGTTGCCTTGAGTACAGAGCCTGCTGCATGGGAGAAAGCTCTGTTGCCTTGAGTACAGAGCCTGTTGCATGGGAGGAAGCTCTGTTGCCTTGAGTACAGAGCCTACTGCATGGGAGAAAGCTCTGTTGCCTTGAGTACAGAGCCTGCTGCATGGGAGAAAGCTCTGTTGCCTTGAGTACAGAGCCTGCTGCATGTTAGAAAGCTATGTTGCCTTGAGTACAGAGCCTGTTGCATGGGAGAAAGCTCTGTTGCCTTGAGTACAGAGCCTACTGCATGGGAGAAAGCTCTGTTGCCATGAGTACAGAGCCTGCTGCATGGGAGAAAGCTCTGTTGCCTTGAGTACAGAGCCTGTTGCATGGGAGAAAGCTCTGTTGCCGTGAGTACAGAGCCTGCTGCACGTGAGAAAGCTCTGTTGCTTTGAGTACAGAGCCTGTTGCATGTGAGAAAGCTCTGTTGCCTTGAGTACAGAGCCTGTTGCATGGGAGAAAGCTCTGTTGCCTTGAGTACAGAGCCTACTGCATTGGAGAAAGCTCTGTTGCCTTGAGTACAGAGCCTGCTGCATGGGAGAAAGTTCTGTTGCCTTGAGTACAGAGCCTGTTGCATGGGAGAAAGCTCTGTTGCCTTGAGTACAGAGCCTACTGCATTGGAGAAAGCTCTGTTGCCTTGAGTACAGAGCCTACTGCATGGGAGAAAGCTCTGTTGCCTTGAGTACAGAGCCTACTGCATTGGAGAAAGCTCTGTTGCCTTGAGTACAGAGCCTACTGCATGGGAGAAAGCTCTGTTGCCATGAGTACAGAGCCTGCTGCATAGGAGAAAGTTCTGTTGCCTTGAGTACAGAGCCTGTTGCATGGGAGAAAGCTCTGTTGCCTTGAGTACAGAGCCTGCTGCATGGGAGAAAGCTCTGTTGCCTTGAGTACAGAGCCTGTTGCATGGGAGAAAGCTCTGTTGCCTTGAGTACAGAGCCTACTGCATTGGAGAAAGCTCTGTTGCCTTGAGTACAGAGCCTACTGCATGGGAGAAAGCTCTGTTGCCATGAGTACAGAGCCTGCTGCATGGGAGAAAGCTCTGTTGCCTTGAGTACAGAGCCTGTTGCATGGGAGAAAGCTATGTTGCCTTGAGTACAGAGCCTGCTGCACGTGAGAAAGCTCTGTTGCCTTGAGTACAGAGCCTGTTGCATGGGAGAAAGCTCTGTTGCCTTGAGTACAGAGCCTACTGCATTGGAGAAAGCTCTGTTGCCATGAGTACAGAGCCTGCTGCATGTGAGAAAGCTCTGTTGCCATGAGTACAGAGCCTGTTGCATGTGAGAAAGCTCTGTTGCCTTGAGTACAGAGCCTGCTGCATTGGAGAAAGCTCTGTTGCCTTGAGTACAGAGCCTGCTGCATGGGAGAAAGTTATGTTGCCTTGAGTACAGAGCCTGTTGCATGGGAGAAAGCTCTGTTGCCTTGAGTACAGAGCCTGTTGCATGGGAGAAAGCTCTGTTGCCTTGAGTACAGAGCCTACTGCATTGGAGAAAGCTCTGTTGCCTTGAGTACAGAGCCTACTGCATGGGAGAAAGCTCTGTTGCCATGAGTACAGAGCCTGCTGCATGGGAGAAAGCTCTGTTGCCTTGAGTACAGAGCCTGTTGCATGGGAGAAAGCTCTGTTGCCTTGAGTACAGAGCCTGCTGCATGGGAGAAAGCTCTGTTGCCTTGAGTACAGAGCCTGTAGCATGTGAGAAAGCTCTGTTGCCTTGAGTACAGAGCCTGTTGCATGGGAGAAAGCTCTGTTGCCTTGAGTACAGAGCCTACTGCATTGGAGAAAGCTCTGTTGCCTTGAGTACAGAGCCTGCTGCATGGGAGAAAGCTCTGTTGCCTTGAGTACAGAGCCTGTTGCATGGGAGAAAGCTCTGTTGCCTTGAGTACAGAGCCTACTGCATTGGAGAAAGCTCTGTTGCCTTGAGTACAGAGCCTGCTGCATGGGAGAAAGTTCTGTTGCCTTGAGTACAGAGCCTGCTGCATGGGAGAAAGCTCTGTTGCCTTGAGTACAGAGCCTGTTGCATGGGAGAAAGCTCTGTTGCCTTGAGTACAGAGCCTGCTGCATGGGAGAAAGCTATGTTGCCTTGAGTACAGAGCCTGTTGCATGTGAGAAAGCTCTGTTGCTTTGAGTACAGAGCCTGCTGCATGTGAGAAAGCTCTTCTGTTGCCTTGAGTACAGAGCCTGCTGCATGTGAGAAAGCTCTGTTGCCTTGAGTATAGAGCCTGCTGCATGGGAGAAAGCTCTGTTGCCTTGAGTACAGAGCCTGCTGCATGGGACCTCCAGTAGTATTTGTTATAAACAAAATGATGCCTTATTCGTGTGTTTGTATTAACTATTAGCAAAGTTGTAATTTTTTAAAGGGACTCATGTCATTTACTCGGAATTGTCTGCACTACACAAGTTCACCATTGGCCCTGTCACATGCTCTAGTGTCAAAACATGGATGTAGCTTTAAATAAAGGTTTTGCTTGCAAGAAACAACATCGGGCAAAGTCAGAATTGAGTGGAAAGTGGTGCTGTAAATGAAGGTTTTGCCTGCAAGAAACAACACCGGGCAGTCAGAATTGAGTGGAAAGTGGTGCTTTAAATGAAGGTTTTGCCTGCAAGAAACAACACCCGGCAAAATCAGAATTGAGTGGAAAGTGGTGCTTTAAATGAAGGTTTTGCCTGCAAGAAACAACACCGGGCAAAGTCAGAATTGAGTGGAAAGTGGTGCTTTAAATAAAGGTTTTGCCTGCAAGAAACAACACCGGGCAAAGTCAGAATTGAGTGGAAAGTGGTGCTTTAAATGAAGGTTTTGCCTGCAAGAAACAACACTGGGCAAAGTCAGAATTGAGTGGAAAGTGGTGCTTTAAATGAAGGTTTTGCCTGCAAGAAACAACACCGGGCAAAGTCAGAATTGAGTGGAAAGTGGTGCTTTAAATGAAGATTTTGCCTGCAAGAAACAACACCGGGCAAAGTCAGAATTGAGTGGAAAGTGGTGCTTTAAATAAAGGTTTTGCCTGCAAGAAACAACACCGGGCAAAGTCAGAATTGAGTGGAAAGTGGTGCTTTAAATAAAGGTTTTGCCTGCAAGAAACAACACCGGGCAAAGTCAGAGTTGAGTGGAAAGTGGTGCTTTAAATGAAGGTTTTGCCTGCAAGAAACAACACCGGGCAAAGTCAGAATTGAGTGGAAAGTGGTGCTTTAAATGAAGGTTTTGCCTGCAAGAAACAACACCAGGCAAAGTCAGAGTTGAGTGGAAAGTGGTGCTTTAAATGAAGGTTTTGCCTGCAAGAAACAACACCAGGCAAAGTCAGAATTGAGTGGAAAGTGGTGCTTTAAATAAAGGTTTTGCCTGCAAGAAACAACACCGGGCAAAGTCAGAGTTGAGTGGAAAGTGGTGCTTTAAATGAAGGTTTTGCCTGCAAGAAACAACACCAGGCAAAGTCAGAATTGAGTGGAAAGTGGTGCTTTAAATAAAGGTTTTGCCTGCAAGAAACAACACCAGGCAAAGTCAGAGTTGAGTGGAAAGTGGTGCTTTAAATGAAGGTTTTGCCTGCAAGAAACAACACCAGGCAAAGTCAGAATTGAGTGGAAAGTGGTGCTTTAAATAAAGGTTTTGCCTGCAAGAAACAACACCGGGCAAAGTCAGAATTGAGTGGAAAGTGGTGCTTTAAATGAAGGTTTTGCCTGCAAGAAACAACACCAGGCAAAGTCAGAGTTGAGTGGAAAGTGGTGCTTTAAATTAAGGTTTTGCCTGCAAGAAACAACACCAGGCAAAGTCAGAATTGAGTGGAAAGTGGTGCTTTAAATAAAGGTTTTGCCTGCAAGAAACAACACCGGGCAAAGTCAGAGTTGAGTGGAAAGTGGTGCTTTAAATGAAGGTTTTGCCTGCAAGAAACAACACCAGGCAAAGTCAGAATTGAGTGGAAAGTGGTGCTTTAAATAAAGGTTTTGCCTGCAAGAAACAACACCGGGCAAAGTCGGAGTTGAGTGGAAAGTGGTGCTTTAAATAAAGGTTTTGCCTGCAAGAAACAACACCGGGCAAAGTCAGAATTGAGTGGAAAGTGGTGCTTTAAATGAAGGTTTTGCCTGCAAGAAACAACACCAGGCAAAGTCAGAATTGAGTGGAAAGTGGTGCTTTAAATAAAGGTTTTGCCTGCAAGAAACAACACCGGGCAAAGTCAGAATTGAGTGGAAAGTGGTGCTTTAAATGAAGGTTTTGCCTGCAAGAAACAACACCAGGCAAAGTCAGAGTTGAGTGGAAAGTGGTGCTTTAAATTAAGGTTTTGCCTGCAAGAAACAACACCGGGCAAAGTCAGAATTGAGTGGAAAGTGGTGCTTTAAATGAAGATGTGGTTTTAAATACAATATTTACAGTATTTTATACTACATGCATTATTTAATTGTAAAAATTGCATGGCGTCAAACGTTGCTTCTGAATTGGGCTTTGTAATTAAGGAGCCAATTAATGTAATTGCAATATCCAATGTAATTTAGGCAGTATTTTCCTGGGTTATGCTAGACATGCCTTTTCTTGTTTGTTGCATGAATACTCTTGCTTGTTGTGTGCGCACTCTTGCTTGTTGTGTGCACACTAAACTCAACCTGCACAATTGTACACTGCACTGCTTTGTTTTACAGTTAGATCATGTGCTGTTTTCATGGTATTGTCTGTGCCACATCTGAATTACAGTAATTATACCAACAGCTAGCAATGTATTGAAACCACATTTAATATGCGGTACTTTATAGTTTTCTGTGTTTCTAAGGGCTTTCATACAGGCAAATTTCCCATATGAAATCCCTCTCTGCCAGTATGAGATTCATATGTAATATTATACTGACTAAGAAGAAAATTTCTAAATATATTAAATTTTACAAACTTATTAATAAAACGTCTTCCCTACACTGATTTGTGACCTGTTCAGAAAATAATTTTTTTTTATTTGGCCCTAATGAAATTCCGCATGAGCTGAACTTTAAAAACTGTAGTTAATGAAACGAGAAAGCACAAGGAACAAAATGAAAAGAATATGGAAATTTTTATATAATTTAAATCTAGTGAAAACATGCAAGTTACATAATGTCAAATTCAGTAAATGTTTTGTTAAATGTGATAATTTACTACTCGTGTGCATGTAAGAAACTAAAACGTGTTGCTCCATACTATTTTTAATAGTCAAACAACAGTGATCGATGCTTTTGCGAATAGAGTAAAATCTAACTTCTTTCATGTGGTTGCTATTATTACTATAGTTTTGGTATCTTTAACTGTCACTAGGGGCATCGAATCGCACCAAAAACACGACTTACAACCAGCAGAGTCAGTATCAATACCGTTGTGCCACAGCAAACCCGGAATTATGGTTACCACAGCAACCCTGCAGTCTGACGCGGTCCCTGTCGACAGGTTGGCGGCATCGTCTCCGGGGCTGAATCAACATCGGCCAGCAGTCACCAGGGGCAGGGTATTCGGGCGACCACAGCTAGTACAGCAGCAACAGGTGAGGGGTCAAGGGTTAGGGTCAAAGGTTTAAAGGTAAAGAGAGGTCTGGTGCCTATAGATCCAGCATATTTGTCATGGATTATGCATCTTGCATAGTGATACTATACTACTAGCAGTACGATGGTGCCATTGTATAATAATAGGTCTTGGAGGTGGCGCCACTGAGAAGCCTTGAAGGTGGCGCCACTGCGTAATGATAAGTCTTGAAGGTGGCGCCACTGCATAATGATAAGTCTTGAAAGTGGCGCCACTGCATAATGATTAGTCTTGAAGGTGACGCCACTGCATAATGAAAAGTCTTGAAGGTAGCGCCACTGTATGATGAGAAGCCTTCAAAGTGGCGCCACTGCATAATGTGAAACCATGAAGGTGGTGCAAATTCCGGTACATAACGACAAATAAATATGATATATGCAACATATTATATTTTATTGATTATTTTTAGCGAATAATTTCAGCTAAAAAATTACAATATGTAATTGAAAATATAATTGAACAGTAGGTGAAAATACCAATTTCATTTTCACCAATTCCAATTACATTTAAAAACAAAACACCAATTGCGGAATTGGAATTGCCAATTCCAATGTAATTGACCCAAGGTTTGTTCTTTGTAGCAACTGCAGGAGCTAAACGGTGGGTCTGCGGCCACGGCAGCCACGGCAGCCCGTCTGTTGTCCACACCTATGTTGATGAGTCGCGAGTACACACACCTTCTCATGCAGTCTGTCCGCACTCACAACAACAACAGCAGTGTAAGTTCTGCAGCAAATAACCACCTGTCCATCTATTGGACAAAAACTTACAAATGTTCTTCTTTCGTATACTTCCACTTCCACTATACATAATCCAGCTGGCGCCATTGTATATTGAGAAGGCATGAAGGTGGTGCCACTGTATAATGAGGCCTTGAAAGTGGCGCCACTGTATAATGAGAAGGCTTGAAGGTGGCACCACTGTATAATGAGAAGGCTTGAAGGTGGCACCACTGTATTATGAGAAGCTTTGAAGGTGGTGCAAATTCCGGTACATAATGACAAACAAATATTATATACGCAACTAATTGGCGGAGCTGTCACTGCTGCTTCGTTAACTGCCAGGATGTCCTCGTCGCATACAGACAGGTATGCTGGTCATTCCAGTAGGTGGTCAGCAGTCTGGGGGCATCACTGCAGGCACACAAGTGGTCATCTCTCTATCCAAGTTGGTGTATTTTAGAGTTGAATCTGCCAGCACCAGATCGAATTATTTTTAGCTAACACCAGACGAGACACTCCAACTTTTACACAGGAGGGTGATTAGATGGCGTGTTAATGAAGCATTTATGTCGGGTGTCTTGATCTTCCCAAGTTGTCAGGAGATGGCCATGAGCCTAGGCACAGCCAACTGCCAGTCTCACATTATTTGAGTAATTCACTTGCTTCTCAAAATGTTACTTGAATGCGTACCACTCGAGTATCCAAGTTGTTTGCACAAAACATTGAAATTAAAATGCTGTTATGATCTTGTTCATAATTATAAACCCATGTTCAATTTGTTTGCATAAACTATACCAAAGAATATGTATAACTAAAATGTTCCTTTATTATGGAGGTACTCAGAAGCATTGTAGAAGACTTAGATTTTAATATTTCATTTGACAAACTTGTCAATACACACAGTAATGTTTATTCCAACCACCAGCGTCATACGATGTTAAATGATTAGTTAGTTCTATTATACACTCAAACATTATAGACTATATATTATCAGCTGTTATGTTCTTTGCCAGGTGATGCCATTAGAGCTACCAGTGAATCAAGCCAGGACCGTTAATGCCTACGGACAACGCAGGCACAGCAGCTATGATTGATTGACAGCCAAAGTGATGCTGCAGTTATGATTAATTGACAGCCAAAGTGATGCTGCAGTTATGATTAATTGACAGCCAAAGTGATGCTGTAGTTATGATTAATTGACAGCCACAGTGATACTGCAGCTATGATTGATTGACAACCAAAGTCAAACTACATCTTTAATTGATTGACAGCTGAGATTACCCTACATATGTGGTTGATTGACAGCCAGTGTCAATTAAAATGATACAGTGCGTGATGATAGACAAACCCTGCTGTGGTACTAGCCAGATATTGTGAACAGCCTAGAGATTGTGGACAAGCCAGTGATTGTGGACAGGCCAGAGATTGTGAACAGGTCAGAGATTGTGAACAGCCTAGATATTGTGAACAGCCTAGAGATTGTGGACAGGCCAGAGATTGTGGACAGCCCAGAGATTGTGGACAGGCCAGAGATTGTGGACAGCCCACATATTGTGAACAGCCTAGAGATTGTGAGCAGCCCAGATATTGTGGACAGGCCACACATTGTGGACAGGCCTGATATTGTGAACAACTCAGGTGTTATCATGATTGACCAATTTCAATGGTAGTGGTGTTAGCATTCCACTGCAACACACACACACACACACACACACACACACACACACACACACACACACACACACACACACACACACACACACACACACACACACACACACACACACACACACACACACACACACACACACACACACACACACACACACACACACACACACACACACACACACACACACACACACACACACACACACACACTCACTCACTCACTCACTCACTCACTCACTCACTCACTCACTTAATTGTGTGAATTGTTAACATTTGTTAAACCCTTTTTTGCACACATGTATATATATATATAAGTATATATATGTAAGTTTGAATATATGTGGGTATATGGAAATAGTAGTGTATGTAGCTAATTATGAGTGTACATATGTAAATAACACTAACGATGCAATATTAGATTTTAATTGCTTGATTTTAAGGTGGTGAGCCAACTACAACTTGTACTTATCACTGGTCCGCAAGGCTACTAATGTAATCAACAATGTGATTTCACCCAACTTGTTTTAACTGAAGGTTTTGTTTGGTCCAAGTTAGATCTGAAAACTAATTATGAATCTCATACATATATTGTGCAAGAGTATTAGGCTGGATCACAGTTTTAAGTCTGGCACCCAAAATATATGTAATACTTGTTCTGTATAACAGTAGCAGTAACTTAATGTTGGCATCTTTGTTTAAATTGTACAAATTGAATGTTTAGTCAATTTGTAAATACAGCTGTACTGTGACATTATGTGTAAGTTATTATTGTCGTACTTTGTAATGAAGATACAAAACAAGTGGTTTTCATGCATAAATACATTAATTTCTACACAACAATGTAGGTATTTCGGTTCCATCTTGCAGGAACATCTCACTGTTCAGTATACATGAGTCATGAGGGAAATGTAGAATTCAAAACACCAGCAAGAGTGTTTGAACCCTGGTAGTCTCGAATGAGAGGCCGACTTTGTCCTGAGCCATTGCACCCGACTACCTAGGTCGAGTTAGATTTAGCGACCCATGGTCACATTAGTTGTGACCAGCGTAAGGTCAAACACATTCTTTCTGACCTGGTTTGGTCAGAATTATGTAACATCGATCAACTAACATTGCTGCCACCTGCAGTTGGTGGAAGCTCTGGTCGATATGGCAACCAACACAGCATCACAGGAAACAAGACATGTCTGTATTGCAGTCACCGTCTTCATATTGTTTTTGTTTCATAATATATAATTGTTTTTCTGTTTGTGCTGGTATAGTGATCAATATTAGTGTTACTGATGTTACCCTCAGGGATGTTGGAAGCTGTGAAACTGTGAAACTGTGAAAAACTGTGAAACTGAAACAACCAGCGTTGACTAATTCTCATTCAGCTTAGATCAGTCGGATGGACATGTACGCAGGCATCAAACATCATACATTGGCTTTGTTCACTGACCACTGGTCGGTGTTAGTTGCTAAGTCGAACTCGGCCCTACTATGTCTAGAGCATTCACTCGCTTACTGGAGTTGAGTCTAGTCTTCACTTCAAGTTCATGCAGTTATACAAGGACAGAGAGTGAATTATGTTAAGTAGTCTGACCATGAAATTATTTGGAAGGCAAAGCTGAACACTTCCCAGGGAGGTTGAAACCCAGGATCTGGTTTTAATGAAGTCATCAGCATATTAAGGAGTACAACTAAATTTGAGTGATCACAGAAATATAAAGGGTGTTTAGGTTAATTTGAGGATACCTGCTAAGTGGGTAATTGAATTTTGTACTTTATGTCCCAAAATTTAACTATGTGAAATTTCAGTTCTTAAATGGCAGTTTAACAACTCTGGTAAATTTAACTGCTTAACATTTCAACACCCAACCAATTAAAATCGCCTGGTAGGGTGGCAAGCATTCAGCCAATTGCATGAAAATTACCTACTCATTAACATAGCTGCTTCCTGTAGCCAGGTACGCATTTTTTACTGGCACTTGTCCAACTGTGCTCTCCTCAAACCCAGTTGTGTCGTTTCATATAACATTGGGTCAATCTTGGCACATCTTTCAGATTTAACAACAAGATTTGCCATCCAAGCCAAAGGCCCAGATGGCAAGTGGACAAGGAAGCCATTGGCTTATCGAGAGTCCAACAATGTTCATCTACTTATAACCCGCCCTCCTGAGATATGTGTCTACCTTGTTTTTAAACATATTCACGCTGCTAGCAGTTACACAATCTGTAGACAATTTGTTCCATTCATTTATTGTCCTCTGTGAGAACGAGTGCTTCCTGATGTCCAATCTACATTGATCCTAAATGAGAAACTAAAAGCCTTTGATTCCTTCTACCTAATGTCTGTAGTGTCAATGTCAGAGGAAGTGATGCCACAAGGGATATGTGTATACCCTGTTGTGGTTTCACTTCACAACTGGTTGTAAGTGGAAATTTATGGTTCAGTTTTATTTGAAAACACATTTTTTCATCATGGAGTCTAAACAAAATTCTTGTTCTTCGTGAAAATGTTCATCAAGTTGGTAGATAATATGAAATTATGATCTTCTAGCCACACCGATTGATTTACTGACTCAAAGGCAGCCAAAATGTTGAGTAAGTTAATCAATAGGTGTTGCTAGAAGACACCTGTAATTCAATTCTTGTTTTTGATCTTGATCACCCATTAAAAATCACACAAACTGGGGAAACATGAGGTGAATTGGGGCAACAGGAGTGAACACAACTGGAGTGAACACAACAGGAGTGAACACAACTGCCCAAGCAACTGTACCCCTGAGCAGCTGAGCCCCGCCTGTAAAGCAGAAGAGGACACTTGCAAAGTGTGTACAAACTGTTTATTACAATTTAACGTGACTTACATAATACACTTGATTGACAGTAAGCAGAGGACACACCAACATAAGTGCGATGTCATCACAGGGAGACTGCGAGATTGCCGTCAGAGGCTGACTATGTAAGGTGCAAATAGCCTGAAAACATTGGTCACACGAGTTGTGACATGGTCAATCACATTTTCATGAAACAAATCTGCCTGAATTAACATATTGTGTATTAAATTTTGTCTTGGTGCATTCAAATCAGCGATTCTTTGACGATGAAATAGACGGACATGACCTGTGTTTGCACTTGCGCGATTCAACAGGGTCAGAAAGTGCGTGAACATAGTGAATCCTGCAAACTGTGTTTAAGATAAGATCTAACATGTATTAACACAAACGCACACACTAACGTCATCTACCCAAACATGTCTTAATGTTTGTTATAACTGATTGTGATGCAGCACAACCAAGTAAAATACACATTCAGCAATAATTCGCATATACTGCACAAAGTAATCTCATCTGATGAACAAACAATGTAACTCCACAACTTGCTGCTATCCGTACATATGTAAAAGAGGATTAAGTAATACCGAATATTTGTGAATTTTAATCCCACTACACTTCTTAATTTTCAACATATGAAGTGACGTGCTCGAAAATTCCAGTGGCTAGAAGTGTTCGTAAGCTTTAGTGCTACTCTTTTTATTTTATTACTTTATATTTTGAGAATTGGCCCAAACGTTACAATCTATATGTAACTGGGTTACTGACAAGGGTGCTTAAATAACGTTTTTGGTTTTGGCATAAATATTGATAACTGAATTAACATAATAAGTATAATATATATAATAATATTAACGTACTTGCATACATATTGGAACAACTACATAAAATCAAGCATACAGTAACAAATTTGATTTTCGGGTTTAAATCAGAATGTGCAGGTCACACTCGTTCCCATAAAATATATAATGCTGTTTGTAATTTTAAATATTTTAGCCATCAATGGCCAAGAATGGACGTTTAAGAAAACTACAAATTCATTGACAGCCAAATACTATGAAATGCCATAGCAGCTTGTCTTTATTTAAATTAACTTTTGAAAACATGGAAATAAAAAATAATCCCTTACGTCAAACGAACTTGGCAAAACATCAACTTGATAAAATCTTAAAAACCCTGGTGTTTTACAGCACGGTGTGCAACTGTTGCCCCCTCAAAGCTGTAATTTTGGCTTGTCTGCCCTCAAACTTGGTGTTATTCAAACAAAAGTCACTTAACTGAGGTAGCTAAGAGTAACATCTATATTACAGCACTTACTACCTGGGCTGAGAAGCAAAGTCGGAACTAGCGTATTGCGAGACTGCGAGCATAGCTTTCTATTCACACTGCTACATACTGCACAAGAAAACAAACAGATTGTGTATAACTCGGGTTGTTTCATTGTAGCAGTTTCTTAAAAGAAATTTAGAACTGACTATGGTATTTATGTCTGATTGTTACAACTGCATCTTCAAGACACAACATTTTTTTATTTCCGAGTTCACAACCCAAGTCAAAACGATTGACAGTCTGTTTAACACCAACTATTTAACACTAACAGATAGTGTAATTTGTTGAGTCTGCTGTCATGAAATTACATAATGATGCATTAATAAATTCTGGTTCCTATACTCCTGTACTCAGTTCATGGGTATGAAAAATTGTTTTGAGGAGGGCATATGTTACAGAGGCTTTGAGATTATACCTTATTTCATAGTCAAACTGCACTCAAATGTCCTCCATCCAACCCGCCCCTTGGTGTTTATCAAATTAAGACCCCCAAAAGGTCCCCAATGAGACGGGATTGTGCGGTAAAATACCACAACATTTAGTGCAAGTATAAGGGTCAACAGTGATGTCAAACCCTGATTTCACAAACTGCCCAACTAGAAAACTGAAAATAGTTAAAGAAATGTATCTTTTTAACCTGCAAATTACGACTTGAAATTTTTTTAATTTTAGATATGAAAGGCTGATTTTATCAGCCACATCTGTTATGAGAAAAAACAGTTTCTTGGGAATCTGAGATTGTAGACTAACTAAACGTAACTAGGACAAACTTCTATATACATATCATACACGTGTTGAACCCTCTGCACCTAACCCCACCCTATTCACCCCCGAGTGAAGTGACTCAAACCATTATGGCCACCCAAGTGTAAATCATTCAATTTCAATGTCTGCCTACGCTAAAAGCTTTGCCTTAATTCAGTGGACGAAGACAACGTAAGTGTAAAGACAAGATGCCTGACACCCAATGACGCCTATTCCTTAATAGTATCACAGAGGCCATATGAAATCTGTCCTCAGAGAATTGTGCAGATCGAAAGACCGCCATATAAACCATGTTAACTGCTAATGCTTATTTGACCTACACTTTTACAATGTGATAATACTAAAATGGTTCTGTATGTTTCCAGTTTTTCAGTGTAACTAGAACAGCTACTGCTCGGAGAACAGACTTTACAACTCTATCACACTGTAAAAGCAGTCATTCATTTACGCCCATGTAACAATTATCCTTATGAAAAATATCATGTGCATAAATATATGTGTGCCTTGTAACCACCCCATCCTGGGGGCAGGGTGGGTTGCTGTGCAAGCGTCTATTAAAGCGAGTATGACTTGCAGCACACACTGTCAGCAGGGCAATTTTTCCTACAAATCTATTGCCCCCACAACAAACGCCCATGTCGAAATACCCATGCTTCACAAATCCACACTTGCCATTAAACATACAAATTCAATGTACATTGTAGTTTCTTGTTCCCATGGAAATAAATCAACATTTCATGATCCCAACAATTTCATTGTTTACACAGAACGGGACTGTCGATTATCGTGAGTATTGCTGTCTCTTCCCAACATATAATATAATGCTTTGTTTGAAATGATACTCTCGCACTCTCTGTGAATTTTTGGGGCTTTTCGTAGCACTTTTTCAATATCATATTTAAACTGCATTTTGTGCTCTAAATCAGCTGCTGTGCTGTATACAGCAACAACAATAAATATCTGATCTACTAACCATATGTAAAAGACTACCTATCACTAAATATCTTGGACTTTATATTGCAACTAAAACTCATACATCTACAAATTATCCATAACCGGGCCTGTGTTCGGGAGGAATATTGCAATGTTCGTAAATCCAACATTTTTGAAAACCCATACCACCACAGTGTGCAAATTACTTTGCGTTATTACAAAAGTTTTGCAGGATATTTAACCTGTAAATGAATTGCGAAACAAGTCTGAATAAGGATGGACATATTTTTTTAAATTACAAAATAATTTACAGACGAACATCACAAAGTTGTTCTAGAATACGGGCCCTCATGCAGAACATTGTCAGCATGGCAACACAACAGATAAATACTGCATTTAAAAACTAACACTGCTTGATGCAGACTGTGAAAATGAAGCAGCAACATCTTAAATCGCATCTCTCCAAGTTGGTAACCCATCAGAGTGAAACCCGTCCCCCCTCTACAGACTATCAGTGGATCAGTCCGTCGGGCCAGTCTACTGAGTGCCTGCGAGGGGTGTGGGGCTGGCAGGGCAGAAAGACGACATAAAAGCTTGTTCAACCATGAATGTTTCAGCATGTGTGAGACACACCAACTGACTGACTGGCGGACATCTAGTGGTCAGTAACAACGCGCAATGCCAGCATCGTGTCATGTGGCGCTCACGCGAAGAACTCACGGTCCTTTGATGCTTTTGTGTAAGTTAGCGACGGTGAACGTTTCGGCTCATCGAGAGCGTAGCTTCCTTCGTCTTTTTTTCGCATCCGATAAACGATGAACATGACGAGAAGGACGGCACAGAGCAACCCGACTACGGCACCGCAGATCACACCTGTAATGGAGCATAACCTGGGTATACACTCTATACAAATGTTCTCCTAGAAACACCCAATAATAACAATAGAACATATAGAGTGTCTAAATCCTTAGTAACCCGAGTTCAGAGGCAACAACCCGGAATCGCTAAGCGTGAGATACCATAACTCAAAGGGGAGGCCAAAGGGGAGGCAAGCTTAGTCACTCATTAGTTTACCATGCTACCATGTAGTGGCGCAACAGAAGGGTCATGGCCAAATGTCCTCTAAATATGCCTCTGTTTTTAATATATAACTGCATACAGATATGAGTGTGGCTGTTTGATGTTAATGGTTTGTGTTGTGTTTCCACTTGTACCTACCAGCCAGTATGCCAGGCTTGCCGATGATAGACGGTCTGGAGATGGGCTCCTTCATCTCAAGGTCATTGCCCGGCTCGTTGTCAGCGTTGATTGTTGATATGTCTGCATTAGGTTTCGTGTCTGCAACAGAAAGTTACATTCTCAACAAACTGTTCACACACCCATCACTGATTGGGTCTCAATCATTCTGCGCTGACATTTATTTGTTCAAACCACGAAGCAATATTGGCATAAGCGTGGTAAATCAGTATCACACTAAGATCAGTTCCTTGCCTAGGGGTGATCTCAACATATTGATGCCTGGCACAGCACAAAACTGATGTCGTTTAACCTCAGAACATGAAACTATGTAGTACGTCAACCTGTGCACAATTTCAGCAACTTTGTATTCGCCACAACAATTACGTACAATTGTTCGCAACGTCTTTTCTACAATTGTTCCAAGTTATGTAAACCATCCCTATCGTCGCTACTATAACTGCCAGTATTATGTCGCAATTTTGAGAGCTGGATTCAAAGAAGCCATCAAGATTTTGACTGGAATAGATTGTTATTTTTGTGATAATGTTTTATATTATTATCATGACAGTCACTTACAAACTACTGAGTTCTCCCATCTGGAGGACGGGTATTTCTGTTAGCATTCTATAAAATGATACAAACCATCTTTCGGGGTCTCAACGATGAAATCATTCCCGTCTACTGGCACTACTGGTGGCTGAGCACTGGGCTCCTCTGGTTCAGCGTTACCACCATGTTTCCCTCCATCAATGACGTAAGGGTTGCGATCTACACACAAGTACCAAACACATTCCAAGTTTACAATTGTTACATTAACCCAACTGTAAAATACAACGCTGCATTAAACCGCATCCTAAGACAGGCTGAAATCTACAAACGTTTATCATTTAATGGACAACAAAAAATTTTAATCCAGAAATAAATGTCCCTTTGTAAGGAAAAAACTCAGTATACCGATTTATGTCGTTTTTAACATCTGCTTTGTTTTATGCTGTAACATAACAAGCTGCGTTTACCTTCTGAAGTGTCTACCAAGTGACAAGTTTACACCCACAGCATCTTATGTTTAAGGTACAGATTCTGATTGTTTCATTATAAACCATGTATGTAGCATAAACTATATCATGTTATGTAGCATAAAATGTATCATGTCGTGTAGCATAAACTGTATCATGTCGTGTAGCATAAACTGTATCATGTCGTGTAGCATAAACTGTATCATGTCGTGTAGCATAAACTGTATCATGTCGTGTAGCATAAACTGTATCATGTCGTGTAGCATAAACTGTATCATGTCGTGTAGCATAAACTGTATCATGTTGTGAAGCATAAACTATATCATGTTGTGTAGCATAAACTTATCATGTTGTGTAGCATAAACTGTATCACGTTATGTAGCATAAACTGTATCATGTTATGTAGCATAAACTGTATCGTGTTATGTAGCATAAACTGTATCGTGTTATGTAGCATAAACTGTATCGTGTTATGTAGCATAAACTGTATCGTGTTATGTAGCATAAACTGTATCGTGTTATGTAGCATAAACTGTATCGTGTTATGTAGCACGAACTGTATCGTGCTATGTAGCATAAACTGTATCGTGTTATGTAGCATAAACTGTACCGTGTTATGTAGCATAAACTGTAGCATGTTATGTAGCATAAACTATATCTGTTGTAACGTCTCCACTACCCAAGTGTGTAACCCATAATTTACTTGGCCAGATAAGAATATATACAGTTTACACTATGTAGCATGATGTTGCTTCTTAAGCACACTTTTTATCTTTTAATAATAATAATAATCAGAAAATTCTACTGCTCCTAAATCCTTGACCAGTGGCGTGCGTATCTAGGATCTTGCAAAGGGGGAGGCCAAAGGGTGTGCCAAAGGGTGTGCCAAAGGGGGAGGCCAAAGGGGGAAGTCAAACAGGGAGGCCAAACTTAGTCACCCACTAGTTTACCATGCTATGCCGCAACTGAAAAACACGGGAAAAAATCTAAATATTTCAGCCAAAGGGGGGGCCATGGTCCAATGCCCCCCTGGGGGGGTCATGGCCCAATGTCCCCCCTAAATAGACCATTGGTCCTGACCCACCCTCCACAATCCCTTCACCTACCTAGGTTGGAGCAGCGGGCCTTGGCAGGATGAGCGCGGCGAGACCCAGGGATCTCTCTACCTAAACGGTCAACACACCAACAGTAAGCCGTGTTTCTGTCGCACTGATGTGGGGTGAAATCTCCTTTCTTAGTGCATCGTGGGATGTATTTCCTCGCACTGTTTGCTGTCGCTTCCGTTGCCGCCAGCTGACATGGGGTCAGTGACGATATTGGGAAGTGTCCTGGAAGAAACAGGACAACAAATGGATTAAGAGGACACGAAGAACAAATAATATCCTTTTATAATATAATATATATAGACAATAACAATATATATATATATATATATATATATATATATATATATATATATATATATATATATATATATATATATATTGTTATTGTCTTTAGTTTCTTTAAAATATTTTCTAACCTAAAATGTATACATGTAATGTTTAATATTTTGTACTTTTACATTTATGCAATATCATGATTGCAAATGAAAAGAAAAATTATTATAATCATCTCCATTAAAAACTGCAATGTTGCCATCTGACTGCTGTTTCTATGTTATTACATCTAGGTACATATCTAATGTACAAAGTTTGCTTGTTTTTATCGTAAAATCATGTTATATCTGTTCATGAATATTGACCAACATGCGATGTAAACATGACATTTGAGCCGAAACTAAAGAATTAAAAGAGATAAATTATATATTTAAAAGTAATTTTTTTAAATGTGGTTCATTAAATCACATTTGGGCTGTTCAGATGTTAGAATATACTATAATAATTATAACATGATTATACTATAATAATTATTACATGATTATACTATAATAATTATAACATGATTATACTATATTAATGATAACATGATTCTACTATAATATTTATAACATGATTACACTATAATAATTATAACATGATTACACTATAATAATGATAACATGATTACACTATAATAATTATAACGATTACACTATAATGATTATAACATGATTACACTTTAATAATTATAACATGATTACACTATAATAATTACAACATTATTACACTATAATAATTATAACATGATTGCACTATAATAATTATAACATGATTACATTATAATAATTATAACATGATTATACTATAATAATTAGAACATGATTATACTATAAAACTGATCAGAGTTTGTACGTTAGGCTTTAACCAACTGATGCGTTTTTGCATATCTTGTGCAGCAGATGGTGCAGGTCGACCAGACAGAGTCTCAGACTGTGACAGATAGAATTAGAGCAGGATTTGAGACATTCCCTACAGTTTGCAGTATTGTCTGTTCAGCCCAGGTGTTTTATTTACTTGCACAGTGGGACTACAGAACCATAAATATATTTATTATACGCTAACAAACATGCTTTCCTGTCTAAGAAAGTAACACTACATGTGATGCGAGTCAACGAATGCGTTATATAACCATTGTGCTTCTACAATTCCCCTTTTCCACTAGAACAGTTTAGTTTATTGTGATTTTATAAATAAAAAGTTCCGCTGTGTTGATTGTGTTTGTGGAAATAAATAATGCACAAAAAATAAATCACAATGTCTGTTTCACTGAGAACAAGGAGTTCTCACAAAACGTTTTCACTTAAGACAATTCTCATTGAAAGGTAAAAACTGTTGTTAATAGTTTTTCTCTTACAACCAAGTTACATAGTACCAGCTATATCTTTTCCAACATCTTCACAGCCAAAATGCAAGAACCACATTAAAAAAATATTATTCAACCATTATCTCTTTATGAGTATCCAACTTGTCATTCAATACATTTGTAGACAGCAGTTGACAATTTGAAATACCTGTGGACACTGACATCAGAGTCAGATGTTCACAGGACTTGGGCAGTTAAGATGTTAAAATATATATACAATGTATACTACGCAATATGATTTTACAATACAAATGATCAGACTACCAGGTATGCATGTTTAATTAGCTGCTCACGTTCAATCAATCAGGTATTGACCCTAACTGAGGGCGGTTAATGACCACACCCCACTTCAAAATATACATTCAGTGCCCCGTGTCCAGATATTACTTCTGTAAGGCAGTTGTACGTTTAACACAGGAGCATTCTTCCTTGTTTCTCCCTTTATAAAGGGGTTAGGTGAGTTCATGGCCTGCTTCATTGATGTTATCCCTTCCCACATCTTCCTATCACCAGCCTTCTCCCCCACTTGTTATCCCCTTCCAGCTTTCTTACATCCCTCTTTACGTAGTCCTCCCTGGTATTCCCTTCCCCTTTGGCTGTTTCACCTCCTCTACTCTCTCTGGTAGTCGGTCCTCCTCCATCCACACCAAGGGACCTGGCTGTTTCACCTCCTCTGCTCTCTCTGGTAGTCGGTCCTCCTCCATCCACACCAAGGGACCTGGCTGTTTCACCTCCTCTACTCTCTCTGGTAGTCGGTCCTCCTCCATCCACACCAAGGGACCTGGCTGTTTCACCTCCTCTGCTCTCTCTGGTAGTCGGTCCTCCTCCATCCACACCAAGGGACCTGGCTGTTTCACCTCCTCTGCTCTCTCTGGTAGTCGGTCCTCCTCCATCCACACCAAGGGACCTGGCTGTTTCACCTCCTCTACTCTCTCTGGTAGTCGGTCCTCCTCCATCCACACCAAGGGACCTGGCTGTTTCACCTCCTCTGCTCTCTCTGGTAGTCGGTCCTCCTCCATCCACACCAAGGGACCTGGCTGTTTCACATCCTCTACTCTCTCTGGTAGTCGGTCCTCCTCCATCCACACCAAGGGTCCTGGCTGTTTCACCTCCTCTACTCTCTCTGGTAGTCGGTCCTCCTCCATCCACACCAAGGGACCTGGCTGTTTCACCTCCTCTACTCTCCCTGGTAGTCGGTCCTCCTCCATCCACTCCAAGGGACCTGGCTGTTTCACCTCCTCTACTCTCCCTGGTAGTCGGTCCTCCTCCATCCGCACCAAGGGACCTGGCTGTTTCACCTCCTCTACTCTTTCTGGTAGTCGGTCCTCCTCCATCCGCACCAAGGGACCTGGCTGTTTCACATCCTCTACTCTCTCTGGTAGTCGGTCCTCCTCCATCCACACCAAGAGACCTGGCTGTTTCACATCCTCTACTCTCCCTGGTAGTCGGTCCTCCTCCATCCGCACCAAGGGTCCTGCCCACATCATCCGCACCAAAGGTCCTGCCCACATCATCCGCACCAAGGGTCCTGCCCACATCATCCGGCTTCTTACTAGTCTTCCCGTTAGGCTCATCTATCTTCCTTCTTTCTACCCTCTTTGTTCCTCAAATTCTCTGGACCCAGTTGTTCCAACACATCATACATGTTAAGTCTCCTGCATTCGCCAGGAGACTCCTGGAAATCCACCAAATCTCCTGATCTCCTGGAAAGGAGAACCAATCTCCTGGATTTTCAGTGAAAGCAAAAAAAAAATTTGTTCTATGTTATTTTCCCAACTCGGCATGGCCTAATTTGGTTTTATTACCGGCTGACTCAAGTATGTGTTTCTGAGTCAACAGAAAGTGGTCAATACCGGTTCTGATTGGCCATTTTCTGTAACGTGCTCGGGCTATTGGCTGTTTTTCTGTGCACCAAGCATCTGATTCGATGTTTGTTGCACGGAAACAATAGTATGGCGAAGCGTGGGTCTGATTCTCCATGCGCTAGTTCTGCGAAGAAGAAGAAATACGCTGCAAGTTTGGCCAGTCACTCTATATTGCAGAAAGCCACATCATCGCCCACAGCAATGCCGACAGCAAGCATGTTCTCGATGTGTCGAAAGATCGACACTGACTCTCAGTCACAGCTCGGCAATAACACACTGCGTGCACTACTGTCATGCAAAATCAACACAGACAATTCTTGCTATTCCTTTGTGCCAGAGAAGGATCTTCTCAAGTCGGCCAAGGTTGAGACATGGGATTATGTGAAGGTTCACCAGTAAATGTGTAGGCTTGTGTCTGTTGTGCATGCTCTGTGAGATCGACATGGACGTTATTCTTCTCTGGTAGATTTGTGATATATGTGTGAGGGTTTTCATAAATTATAGGCGTGTGCCTGTCATGCTTGGTAAAGTCACCCTGCATGCTTTATGTGAGATCGACATAGGCGTTATTCTTCTGTGCCAGATGTCTAGAGCTCATGAGTTATTTGTGAATATATATATAATGTGCTTTTGTATCATATATCAACTGTTGGTGTTAATAAAACATGGTTGTTACTGTCATGGAAAGTATTCTTTTTGTAATATTTTGTTCTCTTAGACCCTCCGATTCACATACAAGTCCCTGATTTTCTGAGACTACCCGATTTACGTATAAATTCCCGATTTTCTGAGACCCTCCGATTTACATATAAATCTCCGTTTTTCCGATTTACGTCTAAATTTCCTGGATTGGCATTTCTGAAACATAAAAAGTGAAACTTAAAGTGAAACCAAAGGCATTGTTTTGGGCCTTTGCCCCTATAAGAGTGCCTAAAAACTAACCATTTGCAACTATAATCAGGAATATCATGCAAGTGGTTAACTGGAAATATGTTCTAAAATTGCGAAATTCTGGTGTTCTGTCTTTTTCATGGAGGCTGATATATTCATCAGTGTTTGCAATGTTGACCAATCAGCAGCGAGCAGCCCTTTAACGCCCCCCCCCCCCCCGACGCGGCTGTGACGTACGATGTGTGTATCGCATGTATTTTTAATGTGGTTGAGGTATGCAGTTACATTTTTATTTGCTTTTCCTGAAGCAGCACAGACAATCTTCCAGCATGTACCTCATCGAAGGCTTCGACAACACACAAACACTCGATTAAGAGAACTGTCAAATCGGAATGCGAGGAAGGTAATAAACACGGAATAAATGGACTATCTTGCTAAATAAGTTTAGACGCAAACAGCATGTCCAAACTTATTGGCAAGTATGTGACTAAAATCGTCTACGTCTACGATCAGGCGTTTAAAGTTGGAGATGTGGGAAACCTAGTCAGCACTTTTTACATAGGATTCTGAACAAATATTGTGCTGCTCATGCAAAAAAGATTTTCAATGTTCAATATTTACTTAACCACTTGCATGATATTTTTATTATAGTTGCAAATGGTTAGTTTTAAATTTTCAAGTACTGTTATAGATGCAAAGGCTCCAAAAATGCCTTTGGTTTCACTTTAAATATCCAATACACACAGGGATTTACTGATCCGACCAGCTGTCAGTCTTCTGAGAGAGAGCCAAGAATAACTTCAGATTGGGATTCCTTAATGACTTCTTCCGGGCTATTGTTTTTGTGGGAATGATAAATGACCAACATCTCGGGGCAGATTCTAGTCTGACAGAATAAAAAGCAGAAGGCAGAGTTTTGCAGGTCTGGGGGGACTATTTATTATTAAACAAGGATTGCATCAAAGAGGTAGTCTTGATCAATAAAATGCATGATCAATAAAATGCATGTAGTGCACTGTACAAATATATATTAGTAGTACCCTTTATAGTATTGTCCTTAGCATTTTCTTACCAGTTTTCCCCGACCATACAAAAAAAGAGCATGTTGCTGGTAAAACGCAACAATGTCAGGCGGAGAAAATGGAATAAGAATGGAATAAGAAAACAAACCTGATCCCTCGTTGCCAGAGCCCTCCTCATCCTCCCTTTCATCATCCTCTGAGCCGGAACGTGCAGGGCCATCTCCCGAGCCTTGCACCCTGTCCTATAGGAGACAAAGAGAACTGGGTTAGCACAGCAAGCGTGCAAAGAGGGTTCAAACCGGGAGTGGCATTACACAGAATAAAGTAGTTTCGACACAGGAAGGACATGGGACAACACAAATAGGAGAAGGGTTACGACAATGTCAATGAAAAAAACAGCAGGAAGAAGGTTAAAAGTAGCAAACTGGCGAGTGCAGTTGGGTAATGGTGTGATAAGTGCGGAGAGTGAACAGAGCATAAAGGGTTAATATTGTTGTGGGTGTAGAACAGGTGGGTTGATTATACCATAATGCACGTCTTCGTATTAGACCATATCAAATTAATGTTGCATTGTTCTTTTATTCTAATTCTCTGCTCTTGTTTACCAGTTCTACAAACTTCTTCCATGTGATGCATCGGCATCGACTCGTTGCTATGGCAATGTTTAGAAATCTGAAACTCTACCGACCACAGGCACACAGAGAACAGAAATAGAAGCTAAACGGTTCCACCTAATTTCTCCTCAGTCTTCACTCAACTCAGTACAGATTTTAACTTTTAAAGAAATAACATCATTCACTTAAAGCAGCAACTGACAAGCAATTAACCAGATGAATACACAAAAATCTCTTATTTATACATCCTCATTATATGCCTTCACGAGAGTAAGGTCACTAGTTCTACAGATCATGTAGCTAACTACTGGGTCTATTAAGCTGTGGTTCAGATGATACACATAAGCTCAGTTTTACAAACCACAAATCTGAAATTGTATTCCTTGCAAAAATAATACATGCCCAAGATTATGTCTTCAAACGTGAAGATGCTGGTAATAGACTTTGATAGTATGTGTTGGAATTGGACGAAGAGGTTATTGTTCAATGAATCAGTATAACAATAGGTATTAAAAATACAATTTTTTTGACACTACAGACACCCAAATTAACCTGACAAGTCGATTCATAACTCACACACGCACGCACGCACTCACGCACGCACGCACGCACGCACGCACGCACGCACGCACGCACGCACACACACACACAGATTTCTCCATAATGTAGACCTTTCCTAGAATCCAATATATATATATATTTCATCTAAATGTACAGCATGCGAGTCCCGTAACTACGTCATGAATGTCATGTCTTATCTTCACAGCGATATACACAGCAAGCAGCACTGTGTCTTACATCCAACCTGACTGTGAATCAAAGTTTGATCAATATTCGCCGAAGAACAGCCTTGCCCCATGGAATGAGTCACAGATGGCCTACGCCAACTGGAGCATTATGAAGCGCTAGGAACACCATTATTAAAACATTATTACTCCCATGATGCTCGCTGCGGAGAAATTGGTTAATTTCTCTCATCATATTTCAACAACTAATGTGATTAATGTCAGGTTTCTTGCAATATCCTTGCATTACCAATTGTTTACGTTTACAAAAATCTGTATTTTTTCATCAATACCCACTTAAGCATCCATATGCAACACAAACAACATTTTGTTTCTCATCAAATTACTTCAATTTAAAAACGCACACAAGTTACAGTTTGATATTTATGTTGAGTATGTCAGGAACCTCGTGGATATGAAACATTCAGGGCAGATCAAATGCCCCCCCTCCAAAAAAATTATTTGCCCGCATACAGTAGTTTTATTTGATCCTAATTCCTTTTCCCTTGTTTTCCCTGCATCGGACCAAACAAAAGACTTCCTCCTGCCCCTTCACCATCTGTTGCCCCTCCAGTCATTTCCACCCCACGCCCCTCCACCCTACACTTGTCATGTCTGAAGTCTACGCAGAGGAAGTTGATCTCAACCATTTATGAAATCCCAAAATGTCAACATTGCTTACGGCTATTAGCTAGTACATAAACATACATATCTAGGATGTAGTCACTGGGAAATGTTACACAAACATACATGACTTCAGGGCATTACTTATTCCCACAAAAAATTACTTTTTCCATGAAATTTTCCCACCATCTTCTGTCAAAACCACAACAGGACTTTCACTGCAGTGGGTGATGATCTCAAAGACCCTAATATGAACTTGTTGTTTGTGAAATGAATACTGGGTTAAACAAACAACTGGTTCTAGGCCATAAGTCTGAGTCTAAGCCTGGTTGTATAATATGCACCAGTATAACAGCCCCAGGTGACAGCCCCAGCTATGAAAACAACTCAACTGGAGCTGGTATTGAGAGGTAGCCATGCGTCATAGAACACTCATAGATTAATGGTCTGCCACAATGCTGCACAGGACTAGTCCAAGGTGCAAGCCGATGGTCCACAGATCACTATTTATTTTCCTGCCATAACCACGCTACTTATTTTCCCTATCAAAATCAGTGCCAAAAATAGCCTGTGTCTTTGATGGAATTTTTCAAATGGGATTTTGCAAGTCACGTATCACCAACCTGCAGTTCTCAGCGTTTTTATAAAGTCCCATAATTTTGTTTCCCAGACAATCAATATAGATGTTAATTTATAAAAAAAAAAATTGTGTTTTCGCACACACAATCCCTTGTCACTGACGCCCTCACATCACTCAGCTGCTACAAATACTGCAACAAATATGCCCTTCTCAGGGTTCATAAAAAACAGTCTCAATATCACTAGCATTACTCATCTACTATGAACTCGGAAATAAATAATGATCTGTCCCCACTTTATATTGGATAACGAACTTGTCCCCCAGGGTGATCCATGAAAGAAGGCAAATAAGACACAGTGAGTAAACAAACCACCATGGGTGACATCAGGAGCAGGCAAGCTGTCTCCTCTGGTGACAATGACAATGCCCTAACACAGAGAGGCCCAGTCTTGGTGTCGCCAATGACAATCTAACATGCAGTTTACCCAGGACACAATTCATCATTTAAGCCATCAAATGACAGGTAACTTGTTATCACTGCATGCAATTACATATCTGTCAAGCCTGACAGTTTGCTGGGAGATTTTTGTCACCAGAACATGCATGAAAGGGGCGCTAAGACCGGGTGCATGAAAATGGCGCTAAGACCGGGGTACACAGTGTGTACCCCGGTCTTAGCGCCCCTTCAGAACACTTTGGAGTGTGTACTACACACACCAAAGTGTTCTGAACATTTTGTGTTTGTCATATGATTAAATTCATTTTCAGACATAACTAAGGTAAACAAAATATTTTTGACGTCACCGCAACATTGAAACAGAGGAATGACCAATGTGTATAGAATTTCATTAGTGTATCCAATGCATTAAACTTAATTTGTATACTTACTTTAAAAAATGCTTAGTTAAGACAACTAAAGTATTTCTAAATAAGAATAGATCATGATGTGATTTTTACTGATCAGGAGTTTGATTATGACAATAGGATAATCCAGTAAAATGTGTGTCCAGTACAAGTAGTAGACACTTTGACAACAACTTTGACATTGTATATAAATTATGAGATTGCCTAACCCTTTCAGTATGATGTGCCTCTGAGCTCAGGTTTCCAAGACTTAGGGGTGATAGAAGTTTTTATATCATTTGCATTAATATTGTTGTTAGATTAGTAGTGTGTGTATATATATATATATATATATATATATATATATATATATATATATATATATATATATATATATATATATATATATGTGTGTGTGTGTTATATAACACACACAAATTCCATAGGTCAGAAACCCACTCTTCGTAAAAAAAAATTTGTCATCCGTAAAATAAAAATAACAAACTGAGCATTTTAAAGGCACAAGGGTTTCTGTCGTATACTGAATCTGTTCATAGCATTAAAAGTCATCACTTATGACAGGTGGTGCTTTTATACTGGGTTTGATATTGAGATATTGTTGTTCAGCTGGACCAGATGTTGGCAGAGGAAATACACCCAGTGTCTGTCTGTGGAAACATTTCATACTCGATTGGTTCTATTATACAGCTCACATACTGAGCAACGCCCACCGTATACACTCACAAAGAACACCAACCCTGCTTGATAAGTGAACTGGTGAACTGTGGTCTTGAAAGGGTTAACCATCTGCCTTCACCTGCATCCTGTGTGTGGGTCTGTGCCCTGTGATGATTCTACATACAGCTTGATGTTGTGTACTTTACTGGGTCATACCGGAAGCAACTAACAGACATTAGTAAGCTTTACGTGGAATTCCCTGACTGACCAGTATTTGTTATGACAAACACACCGACTCATTATGTACAGTTCACAAATACGACAATCCTTCTCTACTAATTAACTCTTCATTAACACCTTTTATAGTTCTAAATACACTAAATATTTTTATCACAAAAATCGTTGTACAGTCATAATGTTTGGATATTTTCCCCACAGTGTACACACAAGCACCATGCCAAACTAGTCCCCATAGCCTCAGACATTTCAACAAACTCATGCTGTTTAGGCATGAATCTGTATTGAAAGCTTAGACGGACTAGTTTCCAACACAAATGTATTAATTTCCACTGGTTTATCAGTAGTAGAGTGAAGCTGAAAGACATTGTCACAGTCAAAAACACAGCGTAAATATATATCCAGGTAACAGTGTTACGTTACACTGAATAATGCTGACAGGTAAGACAGATACTGAAACAACAATGTCACCCCTGTAACAACAATTTGAGTCTGTACTATCAAATAATTATTATATACCTAAAGCATGGATTGGCAAACTGTGACTCACAGGCTATTTCCGTTTTTCGATAATCCGTTTTCATCAGTGACATGCATGTTGTTGAGGGAGCAATTCTGACCCATTAAATCACTTCATTATTCCATGATTCATTAATCCATATGGTTTGTTAATCCAGCCAGAACCCGTGTGTACAGATAAACAAGACTTCACTAATGTATACACAGGCTTTGTCTTGGAAATTTGGCAAACGTGACATCGCTCACATGCAAAATTATCCCAAGTGGAGAAGTGTCACGACTGCAAAGTAAATACAATTATTATAAACACTTATCCTGTTCTTTAGTGGTGACACAACAAACAAGGAGTACTTGATGACTTAGTGACATACAGCATCAAGCAGGTGTCACAGTTGTCAATATCACTTGAGTTGCATGCCAACAACACTTAGGCCTTTTATTCTGTTTAGTTCGTTTAAGGAACCGGCAACACGATATTTTCAGTTTTGAAAAAACACTTGTTTGTCTTCATTGTGTTATATTTTAACATGAAACATTTGTTTAATTAGATATGATTAATCAGATTAAAATATGTACTTTCACATAACAAACCACAAAACAAAAAGCCTTAACACGAATAATGTATGTTCTTGAATAATTCAGTAGTATTACAGTCAAATTATTTTTCACAATTCAATATTGATGTTTGACAACAATAAATCATATTTATGGACATACAATTTACTACAGTAGAAAATGAAGTGGCTACATATAAAGTGTGTGCATGCATGCGTGCATGCATGAATGCATGTATATATATATATATATATATATATATATATATATATATATATATATATATATATATATATATATATATATATATTCAATTCAATGTAGTATGTAAGCTAAGGTTTAAAGGACAGAAGCTACAGTGAATTACCACAACAATTAGGCTAACAACCGTCTAGATATTCAATAATTAATATGTATGGACCACTGACCTATTCCAAGTCTCTCATTTGGCCCTCCTTTCAAAAAGGTTACAGATCCCTGACCTAAAGCAATGACAGTGGTGACACTCTCATGACCTTGACCAAGACTATGCAGTGACAATACTCATAGTGACACTGAAGTGACAGGAAATCAATGACATGCAAAAACATGATTCAAAACATTTGTGACACAAAACCAAACACCTGCCACTAAACCACATGATTTTTTCTACCAACTTTCTCCTTCTATTTAATTTCAAAACAATTTATTCAGAAAAACAAAATTAATTTAGTATTATAAAATGTCTCGCATCTAAGAGTAAGAAACCACTCAGGCAGCTGTCTTTTGACATCAACAATCCACTCAGGCAGCTGTCTTTTGACATCAACAATCCACTCAGACAGCAGTCTTTTTGCATCAACAAACCACTCAGGCAGCGCAGTCTTTTGACATCAACAAACCACTCAGGCAGCTGTCTTTTGACATCAACCAACCACTCAGGCAGCAGTCTTTTGACATCAACAAACCACTCAGGCAGCGCAGTCTTTTGACATCAACCAACCACTCAGGCAGCTGTCTTTTGACATCAACCAACCACTCAGGCAGCAGTCTTTTGACATCAACCAACCACTCAGGCAGCAATCTTTTGACATCAACCAACCACTCAGGCAGCAATCTTTTGACATCAACCAACCACTCAGGCAGCAGTCTTTTGACATCAACCAACCACTCAGGCAGCAATCTTTTGACATCAACCAACCACTCAGGCAGCAGTCTTTTGGCATCAACCAACCACTCACGCAGCAGTCTTTTGGCATCAACCAACCACTCAGACAACACAGCACAATCTTTTCGCATCAACAAACCACCCAGGCAGCACAATATTTTGGCATCAACCAACTACTTAACTCAGGCAGTACAGCCTTTTGGCATCAACAACCACTGGGGCAGCACAATCTTTGGGCATCAACAAACTACTTCCAGGCAGTTCAGTCAGTGGGAGGGCAAGGGTTAACTGGATCATGCTGAAGGGGAGGTCTCCATAACCAATCAGGTGCATCACCCTGGGGGGAGCACTTCATGAATCAGGAGGTATAGATTGATGCTAGCTACATCCACTGTAGAGCGCCTGAAGGATTCGTTGTGAAAGCAAGTACCAGCAACAAAGGACTGGTTACACACGCTAGGGACCAGCTATAAATGTTATATTCTCGTTACTCACTAGCTCTGCTCCTCCCCCCCACTAGGGATAGAACAACTTCAACATATGAGCACCTATTGGAATGAGAACATAACATGACAATTATGTCACATTGCCACTGCAGCAATGGCATGTTATACTAATGAGAGATATGAAGTGCCAGTGCAGTAACGACAGCGAAATCCTAAGTTATGCAGACAGGAATCTATCTATCACACAATGTATTGCTTATTATGCAATTGATGTGTCTAGTCTGTGAGACGACAAAGCCTCAACCATGGATAAGTACATCAATGTGGGAGGGAGGCCAATAGATACATCTGTCTCAAGCTACGCTCAACCATGTTCCAGAACACAGCAGAATCAAACAGACCGGATACAGATCAACTAACAGATAGCCTATTCACAAATAGCCTAATTGTGTTTTTCTGGCTACCGTGTTGCGGGTAGGTTCAACGATGTCTGATCTTGATTGGTCAACTGATAAAAAGGTTCAGGGATTGTAGCAAGGTTCACCATGGAACAAAAAAATGTCTTGGAGGACTCACCGTGTGCGGGAATACCAGCATAGTTACACTGCACTGCAAAGGCAAAAGGTAGTATCTACCAAAAAGTCAAAATAAGATAAATGGTTTTTCAACTTTTGTTCCGCCAGCATGTAGCAATTACTGCTTATTTCAAACTGCTTTTTAACTCGCAATGTGATCCACTAGAACCATCAAACTTTGATAAAGAATAGAGGCACAAATCAATGGTTCAATAAACATTTACTGCCTTTTGTCTTTGCACGGCCAAGTAACAGTAGCTTCACTGGCATGCCACATCCATCTATCTCAAAACATAATGGAGCTGCCCCTTGGGTGACAATCAATGTTCTGCACGGTCACATCTGCTTAACTAACACATCAAAGAAGCCATTGGTTCACTGAGAGTTCAAAACCATTTCACCTATGTGTAAGAGATAACATGCCAATTTTATTTGTAAACATATTCATATTTACACAATCAGTAGATAAATTATTTCATTATTATGTCTGACCATCTCTGCAAATCTAGGAATATCAGACAGTAAGACGGAGCAGGCCTAGGCTATTGACACAACATAATTCTGGTTTTTGACCAATCAGAAGCAAGCACCTTGGTTCAGCCCATAATCCAAGATAGCCATGCCCATGTGAGATCCAAGATCAGTGCCATTGCACTGTGCTCATGAGTACTTTCAAATAAACTGAAGCTAGGTACAGCCCAGAGACAATTCAAGATCTCGAAGTAAACGCATGTCGAAGGACCATCAAAATTGGCTGGAATAACCCTGGATTTATTGTCTTCTAAAGTAGGGAGTCACATGGATTCTTACCAAGGGTTGTATAAGGAGTCCGGAGGGTGAAACAAGGAGTCCGGAGGGTGAAACAAGGAGTCTGGAGTGAGAAACAAGGAGTCTCGGACTCACGGGAAAATCGAAACCTGTTATACCTAACACAACTGATTATACAGTATTATCAATATGCCTACACTATGGCATTCCTGGCACAAGGTGCCTATTGCCACACTTCCTGTTATTGACCATCTGTCAAGCTTCCAATGCAGGAATGTCAGTTTCACTAATATAGGGGCAGTAACAACAAACTATAAGCTCCAAAGTCTGGCTTACTGGTGTCATACATCAGCAGTCACCAAATTTAGTCAGAACATATTGGAAAAAATCCCACTTTGTCTAAATATATAGGATAAGGATATAGCAAGCAGAATTATTATGTTCATCATCAGAAATATTTAATTTTAACTACTTAATTTTTAGGATGTTTCATTCATCCCACATATTTGTTTATGAGGTTTGACATAACTTGATATATCACCCAGAAATGCAATTTAGCTACACGTGCTGGAACTAGTAGACATGGTATCATATCAGTCGCCACACTGGGATAGCAGACAATAGCTAGTTCAATGGTATTAGCCCTGGGAGTGACCACTGGGCTGAATTTGGCCCGCACGATTAGTGCGACAAGCGTTCCGGACGATTTTTTTATCACTCTGTAGGAAAACAATTTTTTTCCATCACCAGTACCTCACATGGGAACAAATGGTATCATCAGAAAGCTGAATCACTCTTCGTTCTGATTCATATTTATTCATGAGCATAGTCGATGATAGCTAATGACGATCTAGCTTATAAAACATGTCACACAGTTGGTGCCCATATTTGGCTGCTTTTACTACGCTCCGCAGAATAAATTCATAGTATCTAAATATGTAACATGTTATACCTTTGGAAAGCTCTATGATTGGCCGATTGAAATACATGTGAATGAGTGAGCGAGCTCTGGGCCGTCTGAGCTTTTTATTTACTAATCCGCCATTTCGTTTTCTCACTTCGTTCTGTGTCAGTTCACTTTAGGCCAGATTATTTCAAGTTTCCGCATCAATATTATGGTAAATTGAATGACAGCATTATTAGTTAATCATATTATTATACTAGTTCAGACAGATAGAATGACGCTGAATCGGCATAGTCTAGTGTTGGAAAAAATAATAAAAATAAAAGTTCTCAACATATTTTATTCATTTTTGTTTTATTTTGTAGTTAATATGCATCGCTACATTTGTCTAATTAGACATAGAGACATACAGCCACTAAGTAATTATCTAGTAGCAGGGTGAAAATAAAAAATGTTGTTTTCTTTCTTGATGAAATTCAAAAGGTAATATCCCCATAATAAAATTATGTGATGTAGTTTTTATAATTTTATTATAATAAAGTTTTTTTAGCGACAAAATGATACCTCAATCACATTTGCACTATAATTATTAGCAATTTTCTTATTTTTTAAAAGCATTCTTGCGAATAACTCCAATTTGTGTACACCATGGAAATTTATCGTTGGTCACTCCTAGGGTTAAAAACCCAGAAAAACTAGGGTTGTTTACGCTACGTCAAAGCAAAGCAAGGCAAACCAAACAATCCAGCATTTAAGTCAACGTTTTTCCGAGACCTTTGAACCAAAAAAAAAGAGGGTTGTTTGTTTTTCCATGAGAAAACAATTTATCAAAAAAAGTAAATCCAGTAGGACGCCTGGTTGTCATGAACATGAGACCCCTGGGCAAACAACTACCAGTGCATTTATCTGTGGCTTCCATAATGGTATCATTAATCTGAAGCTCCCTTTTACATACCACCAATGTAATCATCATCTGCTAGTCAGCCATTCTACAGCCATCTATTGGGTTAACCCTTTGCTGCTCAAGAAACACCCACAAAGGTTTCATCTATATTGCAATCAAACAAACAGCCGCTGCAGGAAGTAAATCAACCGTAAACCATTTTCATGGGAATAATAACTAATAATAACCAGTGTTGTTATCAGATACCACCATTTTCAGAAACACGCTCAACCCAATAGTGCCCTTGACTTCAAGTTATACCACTGGTTCCCACCCTGCTGGTCCCCACCCTGCTGGTCCCCACCCTGCTGGTCCCCACCCTGCTGGTCCCCACCCTGTTGGTCCCCACCCTGTTGGTCCCCACCCTGCTGATCCCCCGTCCCTGTGGGCGACAGACAAAAAGGCAGCAGATCTGACAAACTGAGAGCCATATTGGTCTCATTTCAGTCATTAATTACTCCAAACTGCGCTTTCAGTGACAATGTATCATTCTATTTATTTAAATATTTTGTTTACATTAGCTACACAGCTCCTGTGAGTGAAGTAAATATTATGTAACATGGTCTGCCCTACTTACTCAAGCGGAAAGGGCAGATCTGAATATATACAAGTATTACAGAATTCGGAGAAACATGTAGCTGCAAACATTACAAGACACAAATAAATAGCACAAAACATTTCTATGTGGTAAGCACAATTTGGAGTAATACATTACTGAAATGAGAACACAATATGTGGCTCTGGGTCCACCTAGCCCGCCTTTTCGTACTTGCCAACCTTTTAGGCTGTCCCTCCATGTTCCAAACAGACCCTGTCAATGCCAGTAGTGCCACTACATTAATTTTGGCCCCCAAGAGACCCCAGTTACTAGCAGTCTAGTGATCCCACTTCAAGAGCCCCCTGACTACCAAATCATGTGGGCCCCTAAACTTCCTGTAGCAACAAAGCAGGAGCCAAATTACTGTACTGCATTCCCCAAAGTTCCCACATTCTCGACCTGCCCACATTCCGCAGATTCTCCTGTTTAATGTGTACTCCCGTTTACTGCGTACACATGCTGCCTTAATGTCCACAGTCACGAGTATCTAGCACCTCCCGTAGATATCCTTACAACAAGCCTCGAATTTGGCAAACCTGACGGCAAGGCCAGGTGACCTTGGCTTTTATATATATATATATATATATATCAGGGCTGGGTCCAATTATGTAATTGTAATTGATTACAGCAAAATTGTGTAATTGTAATTGATTATGGTTTTAAAATGTTGCTGTAATTGTAATTGTTATATTTTGTATAATTGAAAATTTATTTCAATTACAATCAATTACAGTACGTTTCATATCACGAACTACCTGAACGAACTGTCAATAAAAATATAATTTAAGTCTCACACGAGTTGAAAATCAAGGCTAATAATAACACCTGCTTATATATTTATATTTAAGTTACAGTATTCACTGTCTGGTGGGTACTACTGGTCCGTGGTGCTAGTGGTGGGTACTGGTCCATGGTGCTAGTGGTGGGTACTGGTCCGTGGTGCTAGTGGTGGGTACTGGTCCGTGGTGCTAGTGGTGGGTACTGGTCCGTGGTGCTAGTGGTGGGTACTGGTCCGTGGTGCTAGTGGTGGGTACTGGTCCGTGGTGCTAGTGGTGGGTACTGGTCCGTGGTGCTAGTGGTGGGTACTGGTCTGTGGTGCTAGTGGTGGGTACTGGTCCGTGGTGCTAGTGGTTGGTACTGGTCCGTGGTGCTAGTGGTGGGTACTGGTCCGTGGTGCTAGTGGTGGGTACTGGTCCGTGGTGCTAGTGGTGGGAGCCTTAGCGATGAGCCTTTTCAGTAAGTTGGAAGCCAGGAAGCAATAAATAATGCACAGACATTGTCAAACAAAGGCTAAGCTGGTATACAAACAACATGGAAAGACCTGTAGAATGATATTGCTTCAGAAAATATAAGCTCAGTGAAACATTGCAGAGTTAGCAAGCTAATTCCACCCCTTGTGTTGTGGTGGACTGAAGACAGGTCAGGTGGCAAGGACCGTTTATATGGCCTCTCTCCCCATTCCCAACAGAAAGCTAAGGGCAAACCAATTAAGAATGTCAGCTTAGAGCAGGCGCTACAACCTCAAACTAAACATATCATACCCTATTATTAGCATTTTTCGAAGAAAAATGTAAGAAATGCACACGGATAAGAAGGTAACTAACATAAAAAACATTCCGACATTGATCCTGGAAAAGGGTTGTTATATATATATATATATATATATATATATATATATATATATATATATATATATATATATATATATATATATATAACAGAAGAATTAAGCTGCATGAGGCTGTTTAGAATATATATAAAAAAACATAAGAATTGTTGGGCTACATAAGGCCATTTAGAATATATCTAATAAAAAACATAAGGCTTGAGCTATGAGGCTGGTTAGAGTATATCTGAAAAATACAAGCAAGACTTTAGATACTTTAGATACATGAGGTTGTTTAGGGTGTATCTAAAAAAAAAACATAAGACTTCAGTTATGTGGTTCAAATGAAACAATGCGCCAGGGGGAGAAGTGTTTACCGTTCTTTGATCAGCCCTGAACAATGCACCACATCAAACTGAATGTTTACACATCCAAGGCGAAGTCCGTCCCCAGGTCTGGGTACAGTCAGCAGACATGGCAGTTCTCAGAAGTACTCCAGTTCCAACTGACAATCACAGGCCAGTGACACCCTGGTGACATCCACAGCAGTGGGACATCAAACCAACCATCCATGACAGAAGACTGATGTATGCTGATGTATGACAATTGTGACAGATTTGGGCAGGCTACATCTGTACCTGTGACCATTGTGACATATGGGAGAGGTGACAGCAGATGAACAAGCCACTTGACATCTGGGGATGTCAACTGTTGGTAACATTTGTTATCTTGCAACTATTTACTAGGGGGGACAACAGATGCACAGAGCCATAACAAATGACACTAGCACATTGACCTGTACAGTGACAAATTGTACTTGCACAGACCACACACAGCAGGTTAGTAGCAGATCAAGACCCAGCCACAGAGGATAGACTGTTTATGTTATCTCCTCTGTCAGTGCTGTCCTATTGCAACTACCCCTGGGTACTTGTTGCTCTACAGACGATAGGTCAACAATAAAAACAATAGGTAAGAACACTGTCCCCCTCTCATACCATCCGAGAATCTTGCACGTCCTATCTGAGTATCCCAATGTGTTCATATTGGTGAGACCAATGGTCTCGCTACATATAGTAAGCGATGGTGGCCCTCCATCTGTTAGTACACCCGTTATCTGTTCACAACGATATAAATATCCGCCATCCATTTATTTAAGCCGTGACCCAAAGTAGCAATTAAGTCACGGCATTTTCTTAACTTCCCTAGTTGGTAGGTTTTCGTCTTTAACTTGCCATTACAAAAAATCGTAATCACCCGGCGCCACCGCTGACATGTTTACAAAATGGCTTCCCTGGTAAATGTCAGTCAAATTTGTGTATCCCCTCTTACACATCGATGGGAATCCCGATGTCGATAAACCATTGCACGTGATTCGAGAGATACTGATGTCAGTTGGATCATCCAATATCATTCAAAATTTTAATACACAGGGTTTCCTGTCAGCAACTGCTGACCAGAGTCGAATTCCAGATACATTTTCGTAATCATTACGGAAATTTTACACAGATTACGGCATTGCAGAAACCATCTTTGTATTGCGAAAATAAAATGTATGAATGCACAAAATTAAACACGTTGCAGAATAGCTAAATCTATAGATAATGACACCCTAGATGCGTTGATAATGCTGGGCAAAGATTGTGTCTTCTAACTAGAAACAATTTATCAATGTTAATAGTTTCTAAGATTAAGTTACCAGAACCTTACTACACTAACATGTCAGTATGCATGCATTCACTTGAAACAATAATTATTATTTATCAATGTTTCAACGTCACTACGTTGGATGAATTAAGGAGTACACAGAGTTAACACAGTCATTTTAGCATTAGTCACTGGGCTTCATGCAAAATAGCGTATCAGCAATTAAAACTATCCGCTTTCTTTGCTAATAAAAAGCTTGAAACTGATGTCAATTATGATGATGTAGCAGTTGCCGCCGGCGATGGTGGTGATAAAGATGACGGGATGGTTGTTGGGAGTCTTGCTGGCAGTGACATGGAAGACAAGAACTAAGAAGGCTGTTCATGTCAGTAACGTGGATGATGAGAAGGCTATTGGTTGGTGCAAGGGACGACAAGAAGAGCAGGCTCTCTTGACCCATGTCAGTTTCCCAGGAATGATCAGGCAGCACTGAACCGGCATGGAAATAACATTAAGGTGCACTTCTGGCTCAGAGGTTGTTGTCAACAGGATCTCCACTAGGCCAAGTGTTCCCAAATCTGGCAGTGTTGGCTAAGATCTACCAGCTGATTCCAGTGTGAACAGCCGACTGTGAAAGGTTTTTACACTTCGCAGAATTAAAATGAAATCAAGAAACAGTTTTTCGGCCAAAATGCTAAACGCTCGCTTGTTGCTGACACAGACAACTTTGACTTTGAAGCAGCTTGCCAGATCTGGATGCAGAAACCAAGACTTCAACACAAAAGTGTGAAACTAAGTGAAACAGCCACAGGCTATTGGACCTTGGGTATAACCCATTGGGACTATCAGTATCACTCTAGAATGTTATGCCTGAACTTGCTAGATTGTCTGAACTTTGATTTTTTTTAATAACTTGTAATACCAAGATGTGTTGCTTTTGTTTATTTATTTAATAAACACGGTAAATTACACTCAGAACACTGACAGTAAACGCTTTTGAAGCCATTGAATATCTTGTTGGGGACACCCTTGGAGCACTCATACCCTGCAAATCTTGGTTACCATCTCTTCCTTTAATTGGAATCAGATACTCTCATTCCATCCATCCCTTTCACAAATGCTGGGGAGACTGCTAGATACCTTATAGTATTAAATTCTTATTTTAATTTTATGATTACCTTCTAGGATGATTCTGATCATAGGATCTGGTTTGGTTCCTCAATGATCAGATATTATCCATCAGTTTCCGGTTCCAGTTGTTGGTGGTGCTCCATTAAAATATGTATTTGATATTGATGTACTCTCCTATATGAACACATTAACACTGTCCCTGACAACTTGTATAAAATGGGACAACATAATTATGATCCTAAAAATGTTTCCATTCTAGGAAACTTGAGAATTAACAAGACTTGTTTGTGCTATGCCTCCTGGAAACTTAAGAACCAACAAGACTTTTTGCTTTTGCCTCCTGGAACTTAAGAACTAACAAGACTTTCTGCACTATGCCTTCTAGGAAACATGAGAACTGACTATATTTCCTGTATTATGCCTTTGGGGAAACTTCAGAGCTAGCAAGACTTGAAGAAGCACATTAAACCTCCATGACTACACCAGGGACATAATCGACAGATAGCGGAAACAATGCCTTGAGACATCTAATATAGCACCTGGTGCACCTAATCTTGATGTCACCACACAAAGACAGCGATATCTAGATGTACTTGTCTGAGCCAATACCAACATGATTGACACAAAAACACCCACACTGACACCTGACAACTATATGCTTCCTCAACACCTGTAACCTGTGTGTGCATTGACAGTGTCTTGATCCGAGGCATGCTTCATGAAAAAATGTCAACACCTGACAACAATGTACTTATCATATCTATTATTTCATAATCTAATAACTATTTTATTGTAGCTATTTATACATTAATATCTTACTATATATTTATTTATCCAATTTTATATTTTTCATTATCTGGAATATATTAGTAACTACCGGGTACCAACAATTGTTCGCTGACTTGCATCTCAGTTTGTCTTGTTAAGATTTTAGCAAAAAGTCTTACCAACTTCTAGTCTTTATTAGCGAGTCTTCAATTTTAAATTGTAATTCTTAGTAGCTCTGTTCATTTCTGAACAAGTTCTTACATTGGATATGAGAGGTACATAAAGTTTATTACTATTACTACTTCTTGATGATGTCATAACACCTGATATATCAAGTTCTTACATTGGATATGAGAGGTACATAAAGTTTATTACTATTACTACTTCTTGATGATGTCATAACACCTGATATATCAAGTTCTTACATTGGATATGAGAGGTACATAAAGTTTATTACTATTACTACTTCTTGATGATGTCATAACACCTGATATAACAAGTTCTTACATTGGATATGAGAGGTACATAAAGTTTATTACTATTACTACTTCTTGATGATGTCATAACACCTGATATAACAAGTTCTTACATTGGATATGAGAGGTACATAAAGTTTATTACTATTACTACTTCTTGATGATGTCATAACACCTGATATATCAAGTTCTTACATTGGATATGAGAGGTACATAAAGTTTATTACTATTACTACTTCTTGATGATGTCATAACACCTGATATATCAAGTTCTTACATTGGATATGAGAGGTACATAAAGTTTATTACTATTACTACTTCTTGATGATGTCATAACACCTGATATATCAAGTTCTTACATTGGATATGAGAGGTACATAAAGTTTATTACTATTACTATTTCTTGACGATGTCATAACACCTGATATATCTTACATAGGTAGGCACTAATGGTTACCCAGAAAGTATAATCATTATAACAGTAAGGCATTATCCAGAACACAGTCTGCTGTATAAGAGGTGGGTTTACAAATAGTAAACTAACCTGTAAGAACTGCTGCAAGCATGAACAATTCAGCGTGCTTTTAACTAAAACAAATTTTAATCTGACCAACTTACTGGTCAATCATAGGTATTTCTCGTGTGCACAAAGATTGGAGCATTATCTACACAAGTAGCTGCTTAAATAGCAGGGTATCACGTTTGAGGCGAGCGATCGCTCTCGCTCCCTATCACTCGCGCAAATCAATAATCTAGGGAGCGATTTATCGCTCGCGTCAATTGCTAAAATCGCAAAAAAACAACAATTTTAATAATTGTTCCACTTCGTCTTTGAATCGCTCTGAACAACACATAAATTCACGACGCACATCTCCGGTACCACTTAACATTGATTCATTGTTTCATGTGCGGATGACGAATTCATATTTTTGCGCACCGACTTTGAGTTGTGCGTTTGGCATTATGATGCAATGGAAGCATTTCACCCCAGTTTATGTTGGTGCATTTATGACCATACATTCTTATACATGGCATATTTGTGAGTTTCAATTGCAATTTTCAAACCACCTAAGCGAAGTCGCCTGCTCTTTTCTAACGTGAAGCCTTGAAATAGAAACTTCTCTTGCATAGAACTAAGCTACAGAACATTTCACAGCATTTAGTTTTACAGACATGCTTTTGTAGAGTATCAATTTGCTTTTTTAACATCTGTAGTATTTTAGTATTTTTTTCTAAATATCTGAAGACCAAACAAATATACTGGAATTGGCCAAATGATGGATATCTGTTTAAAAAAAACATACATTTTTTAAAGCAGGACTAACATAACGACAAATTATCAAGAACGGCTTCGCTTTTTTCTGGCTAATTCGTAACTCTGATACAGTCTAAGCGAGTCTGACCACAACAGGATCCTGCAGTCTAAAAATACCCAGACAAACTCCATGGACATGTTAGCATGTGTCATGGCGTACATAGAAACAGGATGTGTATTTTCCATCACACTAACATCCGATGATCGACAATGTCAACCCACATAAATGTATGAATTAAATTTTAATTAAGCTTCCTAATTACTTTGAACCAATAACAAAATTATGTATATAACTAGACATAATATGCCAACCACGTGTATAAATTATACAGTAATTTGTGAGTTATTATTTTGGAATCATAAATTGGTTGGTATATAATATATAAATATATGTGCATGTGAATCTATGTATACATGTGTGCATGAATATACACATTGACATATATATCTTGATTTGACACAGGTGGTCTCTTTACAAGCCTTGCAGGTTTTCTCAGGGATCACCTGAGTTGCAATTCAATCAAATAATGAATGAAACTTGAAATTCATTGTATCGTTACCTCTGAAAACTAAATCTTTATTATTTTTACGAAACCCACCACCACACCATAGACACTGTCCACCTGCATGTCTTTAACATTAACGTGGCTGAAAAACATTCAAAATAAACGAACACCTACTTTGTAGAACCCGCCTACTTTGAGATAAAAGGTAGGAAAAATTGTAAAGGCATTCATTTTGCTCAGTTACACCCCCGACATGCCAATGAAAAAGTAAAATACTGCAGGTGGCATTTCAAAGAGACGAGCGAAGCTGAAGCAATCCTCTGTGGTTTTCATGGAAATGGAAGTGTATAGGAACAAAATAAATGCGGTACAGAGCAGAGCATTATTTTGTGACATAAATCAGTTCTGAATCGTTTTAAAGAGCGTTGTCAGATTCTTCACACTGCTGCTGGTTCTAGTGTAGCAACGCATGGCATAACATGATTCTGCTGTGAGCGCATGACAAAACCACACAAGTCGGACAGAATCAAAGCAGGATTCTCAGACCAGGGAGGGGAATCTCAGAGGATATATACATGCAGAAAAGGAGCATGGGAATTAAAACCCAACAGCATACATAGTGATATGCTATTGCTATACCTCGCTTAAGGTGTCAAGAGAAAAGTCCCCCGACGAACGGACATCCTCATGTTCTTCACCGGGCTCAAGAGACATTGTATTGGTACGCCGCCAGTCAACAGGTTCCGTCGGCACAACAGCTGCGCCATCTGTAGGCAGTCGCTGCTGGAATCACACCGAAACACTGACAATACAGGCAGTATGTGGAGTCATGCTACGATGCAGCATGACAACAACAAAGGTTTCTGGGAACAGTTGCATGATGGGAACTGGAGGTGCATGCTGGGAATGGGAAGAGCATGCCGGGAACAACAAGGAACCTGTCTGAAAGGTTTAAGACACTACTGATGCTACCATTCTAGGATCTATGAAAACCAAGACGTGCTGGGGTTGGAAGGGAAAAGTGTAAAGGTTATAACATCAAATACACTGTGTGGTTTCACAGAAAACTTGAGAAATGTGCAATCTTTTCCATGTTCACATGGACAAGGTTAAGAAATGTATCAAAAAGACAAACATTTCAACTCATGCCTTATTGTGCTCAAATTATACAGTTTTACTGTTATTAGTTATTATTACCAATAGCATAAACTTGTTTTGTAAACTGCTAACAAAAGTAAAGTTTCCATTTAAGCCACTACTAAGCAACATTGGCCACTCGTTCCTCTCCTACAAGTTCTGAACAAAAACAATAAATGTTCCACACACCCACACAAGTGTGTCAAAGTATTTAACAAACACAGCCATTAGGCGTGATAACTTGGCAGCCACAAACAGGTCCTGGTGGCCTGCTACAAGAATGTAAAATATGTCTGCTAAACAAACACACATTGAATTAATTTTCAAAACTGATACAGCTAATTTACAAGTGGTACGCGGGCAGGCATAGTGGTCGCCTTTGTTAATGCGGTCTTGATCTCTTGTCCGTCAAACAACTGATCTGGTGTGTGTCCTAAATATTTCATGCTCGTGCAGAAATACAACCCATGGCTCAACATTAACGCTTGTCCAACATTAACACTTGTCCAGGACAAGTAGCTACCAGTGTAGGACAAGTACACAATCCAGGACACTTGTCCCACTGGACAAGTTCATGCCGTTGCAATATAAAACATGTACTATTCATTTTAATAAAAAGACTGAAAGGTTTTGACTTGTTATCACCCAAAATAAATTACATTTAATTAATAGAAACTATGATTTTGTTCGATGTCGCACGTATCACTGCTTTTTTCCGCCATGCTACTGCTACCAATGTTCCACCAGGTAGCACATGACCAGGTAGCACATGTAGTATTTTGGAAACCAGCTTACTCACTAGGATAGCAATACTGTTCCATTGAAAATGCGAACGCGCATGCCCCCTTACATAGCATATACATTTCTGACATATATGCCTGTTTTATGTTTTGAATTTATTAACACTATTGCTTTTGAATCTAATGTCAGAAACAGATCGCGACGGCAAAAGTTACGTGCATTTATATTACAAAGCACATTTTGTTGTACATATTAACACAATGTATTACAATCATATCACCACCATATGTTAATGAAAGTATGCTGATAGTTACTGCAGCAACCCTAAGCCCTACACTCACAAGCATGAGTTTGTTTTTGCAATTTTTCAGGTATTTATGAGCAACTACATTTTCTACGCATTATTTTGCTATTATCCAATACGTGAGTTGGCTGTTTTAATTACATCAACCTATGTGCGACTTGGTGACTTTCTATTCACGTCAGACACCAGGTGGCACTGCCTGCTTAGAATCAAACTTGGCACAGCTGTGTCCTGTGATTGGAAAATAAACATTGTTTTTTTAGAGAAATAGTACCACACTAAATGAAGCACTCCGAAATATTGTAAAAATGTAGATGCCACTGCCGAGTACATTCTTGCAGCCCCAATGATACTGTTGCAATACACCGACAGCACGCGTCATCTTTTAATCTCGCTCACCGAATAACGTTACTTAAATTAGCACTGTTAACATCGTCATTGAGTGAGGTAATATTTAGCTTTCACCTAGTCATCGTACCAAACTAAATCAATCAAGTGCATCCATGCATGATAATTAAATATCGATCAACCAGATAATAGCGCTTGTAGTAAGACACATGAAACTACACTCTCTGCAGAAAATGTACAATCCATATACAAATATAACATGAAAAGAGTTCAGTCTAATTACATAACTGTAATTGATTACAGGTAATTTGTGCTTGTAAACTGTACTTATCACTGATTCTGGTTTCGAAATGATGCCATATACCTAACAGATTTATTCATGTAACTGCAACAATTAAAATTAATTACAGAAACTTTGCAACCATCATTTGAGTTGATTGCTTGCCAATCCTAAAATAAGATTATGTACGCCTGCCTTCTAGCTTTGTACATATATAATTTTAGTATCGTACACATGAACATTGGCTTTTTTAAAGAACTGAAAGTCAATAACAGTGTTTCTTGTGCTCCCAAAATGTAATATTCTGCACAGCAGTAATATTATTCTTATAAAAACGTGGGGGCCTGCCTTTGAAGATATCTCTAAGCTTGGCCATAGTGTGGGCCCAGGAGTATGCACTATCTACAGAAAATATTGGCCAAATTACAGGCTTTGGTATAAGGCCACACAGATAGGCTCTCTTTGATGCAGAATTCCAAGAAATTACATGCAAATCAATTGATGATTATTTGAATTCCTTCTCCAAATCACACATAAAAAATGTACATCTGCTATTTTAGCAGTGAAAATCAGCCGATATAATCACCATTTCTGCAACTGATTAATGAATGATTGGCTCTAGCAGCACATTTTTTATTTATTGCTAACTTACTACCCATGACTCTGGAATTCCCAGTGGTTATGTCGCAATAAAAAATAATACTTTCTCATGATGGGCTATTACAGTGTGACATCATGTCTGTGCTTGTCACCCTATAGTTAAAAAAGTATGTGAAACTGTTTCATTTATGTTCTAGACAATAAATGCCTAACGATTGTATATTGCCACAGAACATCATACCTGTACAATATTCATTTGTGATACGGTTACAAGACAATGAAATTATTCCTCATTTGTCCCAGGAAACAATTTATTGAAAAAAATTTACTCATCCTAATATAAAGTATATAAACAGCTCTTAAGGCTTGGCTAGTGGTAGACCCCAACAATACCATTGTGGTTCGTCATTGGAATGCACCAGGACTCAATCGCTAGCCCATGATTACGTGTAGTTTTACAGAAATATTATTTACCGTGAACAGAATTTTGTCTGCCTTATAAATGAACTGCAATAATTCAAGAGCTGGCATTCAGAGCAGAGCTATGAGACTAAATGTCAGCTACCTGTACACATAAACAGCTGGTGACCAAAAGAAACAGCAGAAAAACACAATACGGTCCATGTATTATGTATGCCGTCATTAGGACGAAACTGAGCGCACAAAATAAAATATTTAACACTTAAAATCACCAACAACTACAAATTCAGCCGCAACAATAATTACTCAACCTATTAACTGAACTGACTGCAGACACTGGGAGCTTATATCCCAAAAAGACATCCCTCCACATTAACGTTTTTGTCTAGGAGCCAGCTGGCTCCTATGTCAATTCTTTTGTTATCACAACACTTATTGGAATTCCAAAATTATTTATCACGACATATATATATATATATATATATATATATATATATATATATATATATATATATATATATATATACACACACGAAGGCACATTTAGAGATTTTTTTGCAGTTAAAAATGTTTTGAGGTTAAACTGATATCTTACAAAGCCTATTAAAAAAATTACTGCATAATATGGAGTTTATTTAAACAGGACAACCCTTTTCTGGCATGTATCAAGTTTTTTTACAGGTTTTTAATGCAAATGTTTGCAGTAATTGACCTTATTAATCTTTCACTTGCAGTAAATTTCCATTGCACTTAATCACTGGTCACATAAATATACCTGGAAAAATTTGGGATCCTAGAGTAACCCATGAGGGTTTCTTTCAGAATTAATTATTAAAAGAATTTGTACATAATTCATATGTAAACTGCGAGCGCAGGTTGAGATGTATGCGCAATTGTCTTGCATAACAACAATTAGTACTTGTATGATTTTTAACATTTAGAAACAACTACTGAGCTGTCAAGGAAGGATCCAAACTCTGAAAACAACAGTCTGGCTCAAGGTTTGTTAACACAGCTGTGCTACAGCCAATATGTGCCTGGTTGTATACATGTCCATGACCCATGTATCTTTCTTGGATTTTATCAAATGTTTTGTTGGCTCAAATGTCAATCGGTGGTCCATTGCCAGTATTGTCCTAATATCATGATCACTCTGGCAGGAAGACATGGTCAAACATCACTGTGGACGCTCAGTGCAAAATCAAATTTACCAATACGAGCGTGGAAATTAACCTGTTTGTATTTATAATTTATCGAAATGGTCAATATGCGTGAGCCATGAGATCTACAGATAGATGTGTGAGAACATGAGATGAAAACCAAATGTGTCTCATGCCAAATGCATAAGACTTGGCAGCTCTGAGTATGATACAAATTATGTAAAAAAAAGTAACACAAAAATGTTGCATGCTATTAGATGTAATGCCCATTGTATGCACTACATGGTATGCACAACAGGCATTTATAGTATAACACAAAATAATGAACTTGAACAATATAATATAGATCCCTACTGTATGTAATACATACTAAAGGTACCTACAAAATGTGGCCTGTTTTCCTCTTGATTGTGGCATTCAGCTAGCAGATGTTGGCTTATGTTATATCAAATAAACCATTTACCTACATTTATTAACTGATTAACAGATTATTGACAACATGCCATGATGCCCAGTGTTCAAAATTAAGGCCATTTTGTCGACAGCCGCCGATTTAAAATGCTTCCTGCCGATCATATCACTTGTGGCAAAATGCGCATGTTAAAGGCCCAACCCTGCTGATTTATCCAGGCAGCCAGGTGGCTGAGTTGGACTGTATCAGTGATGTACTTACTAATCTATAATAATTCGATATAAAATACAATTGTGACAAACTACTTCTTCCTTGTCAGCAACAGATCGCTGCAAAGGTGACGTCTGCACATGCAAGGAAAAACCCCTGGCATTTGTAACATGGATGCCTAATGCCTATTGGACGATTCATATTTAATGAAACCAGTATCTTGGGGAATACCAGGGAAACACCAAAGCAAAGATGGCAGACGAAGTTGAGAGAATCGTAGAGTTCGGCAATTTTTGAACGATATTATGCTAATTTACTTCATACTGGTGATACCAAGGATTCAGAAAATCTGACTGACAATATAATGTGCTAAGACATTCACATACATGATCTCTGGCAAACATAATGTTGCTTTCAACGTAATGCAACTGATTTGCAAATAAAATAAAAAATAGTTGGTATGGTTTATAATATTTATTAAATTATTATTTTATAATTTTTTAAAGCAGCGTTTCTTTTAGCTTAGGCACAAAAACTTTATTATGTATACTTATAATTTATACATTTTTGTGGAGTTTGTTCGAACTCACCTTGATCGGTTCAAATTAGAACTTTGCTAGTTAAAAGACACTGGCTGCATAATCAAAAAGCTAATTTTAAAACATTTTATATATATGGGAAGCCTGTCCTGTCTGGTGTACTTGCTTGGAAATCTAATCAACATGAAATGGGGACAAAACCAGCCAGCAGCTCCAAAATGTTACCTCTGCAGTGTTGACATTCATAAAGTGGATAGTTGCTGGGAATACCAGACAAATAAGTACACTTTAATATAAAGTATTACCTCATCTACAAGTTACAAAATTACCTCAAGACAGTTAATTTACTTTATTACACATCAGCTCTGAAAAAACCCACAGTTTCAGATATCAAGTGTTTTGTTATATTTAAATCCCACATGACTCACCACAGTGTAGGGGTGATAAACGAATATTTTCCTAAGAGTACTGTAATAAATCCGCAACTCAACAATTCCCAGGTAGAAACTAGGATATACAAAGCCTCAAGAGGAAATGACCTCATACATTGTTTGGGATTGTCCCTTCACAGGATCGTGGTTGTGAGACACAGTGATAAATTGAGCAAAAAAAATATCTTTAGAAAATCTGCTGTAAATAAAAATATTCCCAGGGGGGCAGTCATGATATTTCTGGGGAGGTATGTGTATTTAAAAGAACCATAAAAAGGGGTGCATCAAAAACTATGTCACCAGAGTGATCCCCCCAGGCCACATATATAAGTATGAAGATAATATTGGCCTCAATCTGCCTCATAAGTGTGGCACTTGTTTGTTCAAATCATAGAATTAGAACTTTTGAAGTGATATGCTGTACACAGAGTGTCACCTGGAGAGGCCGGTCAACAAGAAAGTCTACTTCAGATCCGTGTGAAGGAAGTAAATAGAAAAACAGCACATGCACACAGCATGTAAGTCTGACCAGGGAGATCCTGGTGAGATTGTGTCTAAGTGGGTACTTTCATGTGGAAAATGTACCCCAAAACTTTCACTCTAAATCTTTCAAGACATAACCAAATAAAAAATAGGTTTTACAATACAAGTGACAAATATTGACCTGACATTTCAAAGTACCATTATATTCACTAATAACCAGCATCCAGAAAGACTAAACGTACTGGTCTTTTTAAGTGCCCTTTCCTACAGAAAAACACCACTGCTGCTGCAATGTTAGACATGCTGTCATTATAAATAAAAAATAATAAACAAATTGCAGAGGGGTTAACACAGTTTACCACAAGTTGGTCCACAAACTAGCAAACAACATTTGGTTAACACAGAAGTGTTAATAGATCAAACAGTGAGTGCCTCATTGCAGGGGTTAGAGTTAGTCTGTTGTAACCACTGACTTTGTTAGAGGAATTGTGTAACGTTAGGTTAGAGACAGAGAAAGACGGAAGAGTTGAAGTAACATGGGAACAGTATACATTGAAACATTCAGTTCATTGAATAACATGTCATGTATTAACTGAACCAGTAATTTTACAAATGCTATTTCATTACCCAATATATAGACATTACAGTCACATATAACATGTTCAACTTTCAAAGAACATGACCTAATTAATCTTAAACCAGCTAAATCTATTCAGGCTTGATTTATGAAAATTTAGATTAACATGTTAAAATAGCTCTTTTCAATACAGCAGATGGTTATGACAGACATTATACCATCACATTACGATCATATATCATTTATTTGGTTTTGCATATATTTAGATTTGGTTTCATGTCAAGAGGGTTTCGGGCTCATTGCAGAATATGGAGAGCTTATTCAAAACAAGATTATGAAGAGGGGTCCGGTCACTCAATGCATTGCCAGTTTACCATCCTAGATTAAGTTATCTAACTGACCCTCTTAAACAAGTTTTAGACTGTCAAAAAGTTATGCAAAATGATACCCTTTTTTGAAGTTGAATGAGAAAAACCAAAGTTACCTTTAACATGGAAAATATACATTGTAATGATTGTTCCATGATATGTGATATACATTATTTACCCAATCAGTGTGATTTGATACCCCTAAAGGCATTAGCGTGTTGTGTATAGTGGCAATGTAATGTGTGTTCCTGAATACGCACTGCCACCACCCTGTGGCAGGCACAGAAGGATCCAAAACCAATTGTTTGACACAAAGACACGAAGTGTAATAAACGGTTGATGGCCATATATAAGCCTATATCTATAAATATCTAAGATCACAACATGGATGGACAACCTGGCCAACAAGTTACTGGAAATATATAAACCTCTCTTAAGCAGCATGGCTCTATAATAAACGAATAGGTTGCAGTAGTAGTGCGAGTATCCCCTACCATGACTGACAGGAACTCGTACATCGTGTCATTGCAACGCACAATTAATTGCTATAGCCTATGATTACGTTTTACATAAATATTGAACTTTTGTTTGCCGCGAACAGCATTCTGTCTCCCTTATAAATGAACTGCAATAATTCAAGAGGCGATATTCAATCATTATGTTCGCAAATACGCATTGCTTTGCACTGAACGACGGGGGTCAACATGATTTCGGCGGAGCTATGCGACTAAACGTCACCTACCTGTTCACATAAACTGTTGGTGACCAGGAGCACAAACAGCAGTAAGATATAATACGGCCCATACATCCTACCGCGACGTATGTCTCCCGATGTCGTAAAGACGAAGCTGCGCGCACAAATCGAAATACTTAACACTTAAAATCCACAACAACCGTACAAATTCGGCCACCACTATCACTGGCTTCGTTGAACGAAAGTGGTATTAATACGCCGCTCGCTCTGGTTTTGTGTGTCGCACGAATTTCACGTCATAGGCTAAATAAATCGCACACAAGTTTCTTTTCCGACGTTTACGTCAGAATGTTTTGCTGTAAAGCCGTTCTGTCACTTCGGTGGTAGCTTTACACGATGCAGTATCCACTATTACAAATGCGGTCCTGACCTACATCGGCACTATTTTACGTGTCAATTAAGTAGCCGCTGACATCCGTCTTCACGCGCAGGCGGATGTCAGTGACGTCACATCTTGTACGTTAATGCTTCTTTTTTTGTTTCCGTCTATCGTCGGTATTTAATTAATGTATTAAGGGTTCAGAGAGTACCTTTGGTGACTCTTGACTATTTCCGATGTTGGCTAATACATAGATAATCGTTTGCTGCGTATGCCAGTAATTGGTGCACTGACTGATTCTGCGTTCTACTTTTTATGAAAAGAATGTTACATGCGTTATTTGACTGATTCTACGTAGCATACCCGGGTATTTTAGTGAGGGACAAGGAAGCGGATGTAATATCCTCTTATTGCGGGTTTTTTTTAGAAACTCTGCTTTTGGGGACTATTTCTGAAAAAATCCGTTTCGATTTCGATATCTTTAAAAATTCCATGGAGTTGGGAAGGAAAAATATGCATTGATTTTGTCTCGATAAATGCCTGACGTAAGGTTATATAAGTAAAATGAAACACAAGTTATGGTTTGCATGGGGCCTATTGATCTATCTATGAGAGTTACTAAAAATAACCATTTCCAACTACAATAAAGAATATCGCGCAAGTAGAAACCCTTGTTGAACACACGGCATCTTAATTTCATTGGCCGCGCCATAGGGGAGAAAGGGGCTGGTTGTTACAATTTTCAGTTAAAGTAACTTTTTATGAAAAGAATGTTACATGCGTTATTTCTGTCAACGTATATATTACGTTTATTATTCGCATTAATGAACGGTACCATACCATTGATATTCCATATTGTAGCTAGGTAGATATGTGAAGTTTCCCAGGCGCGATCGACTGTAACAAGTAGCCCAGTAAGCGGGGCAAGTTGTTACATCATACGGGGCACGTTGTTACGTTGTTCGCAAAGCAAGTGTTACTCGGACATGTTACCGTTATCACATTAATTGGATTTTACGCACTTATACATCTTACATCATTATACATCATAGCAGTATAGGTGTTCACAGCTTCATATATTACCTCACCTCACCTATCCTCTTCGGGCCCAGTGGCCCATAAGGCCGAAGTGCATCTCCTCCAGCTCGCTCTGTCAGCTGCTACACGTCTGGCTTCGTTCCAGCTGTTCCACCCCAGTATGCGTCTTTCATTTTCAATATCGCCACGTTGTCTTTGGTCGACCAACCTTTCTTCTACCTTCAGGCGTCCAGGTTAATGCAGTCTCACATTTGCTGTTCTTGTCCATTCGTAGGATATGTCCAACCCACTTCCATCTTCTTAACTTGACCTCAGTGCTGATTGTCTTCAATTTTGTTTTTGCCAGAATATCTTGATTTGATACAACGTATGGCCATCGAATTTGTAGGATTCGTCTTAAGCACTTGAAAAAAAATGTATCTAACTTTCTGTTGTCTCCTTCGTTAATTTTCCATGCTTCACTTCCATACAACAACACTGGTTTAACAAGTGTGTTAAAAAGCCTCAATTTAGATCTCAATGTGTATATATTTGAACTCCATATGTGCTTTAGTTTCACGAAGGATACCCTAGCTTTACGAATTCTGTCAACAGTGTCATCGCCGCCTCCTCCATGCTTACTAATGTTAGCACCCAGGTAGTTATACTTGTCCACTTCCTTTAGCTCTTGATCATCGATTAGTATTCTGTTTTCGCACTTGTTGTTTATCCTCAATATTTGAGTTTTCTTTTTATTTATTCTTAGTCCTGTCCTTGCTGCAAATTGATTCAGTTGTCTTGTCTTTGTTTGCATGTGTGTGTAGCATGATGACATGAGTGCTATGTCGTCGACAAAGTCCAGGTCCTCTAGTTTTGACGTGAAGTTCCATCTTATCCCTGTTTTGTTTCCTGCTGTTGTGTTTCTCATTATCCTGTCCACTACTATCAAGAATATAAATCCAGACATTACATCTCCTTGTTTAACTCCAGTTTTGACCTTGAACCACTCAGATTCCTCACCTTCGTCTAACACTGCACATTCACTATCTTCGTATAACATCTGTACCATGTGGATTATCTTGCATGGAATTCCATAGCTCTCCATAATTTTCCATAGACTCTCTCGGTGCACTGAGTCAAATGCTTTTTTCAAAGTCCACAAACGTGATGTATAGAGTTGCCTGCCATTCCACTACCTGTTCTATAATATATCGTAAAATAAATATCTGTTCTAATGTGCCTCTACCACTTCTGAAACCTGCTTGTTCGTCTCTCAACTTGCTGTTAGCTCCATCTCTTATTCTGTCAATGAGTACTCTTCCGAATACTTTACTAGGAACAGATGTCAAAGTAATTCCTCTCCAATTCCCGCACTCTGTGAGGTCACCTTTCTTCGGTATTTTAACGATCAGTCCCTGCTTCCACGTTTTTGGCACTTTCTCTTGTTCCCAAAATGTTCTGAATAATTTGACAAGCCATTTCTCTGTTGTATTCATATCTGCTTTTAATAATTCTGCTGTAATTTCGTCCTTGCCCACTGCTTTCCCGTTTTTCATCTTCCTTAGCGCTATTCTAATTTCTGCTTTTGTTATTGGGTCAGTGCTGATTTCATTTATGATCGGATCTATCTCCACATCTGTTACAGGGTTATCAGGTATAGGTCTATTAAGGATTTCCTCAAAGTGTTCTTTCCATCGCTTCCTTCTGGCCAATCCTTCCGTTATTAAATTTCCACATTTGTCTTTTACTGCATTTGTTGTCTTACGTTTGTCATTACTCAGGGTTTTTGTAATATCATACACTTCTTTCATTCTTCCATTTTGTGCTGCTTCCTCTGCTTCCGTGGTAAGGTGATCAACCCACTTCCTCTTGTCTTGTCTCATGCTCTTCTTTACTTCTTTGTCTTTACACCTATATTTATCCATGTAATTCTTCTTAATCCTATCTGACTTTGTCTGCTCGATGTTGTTCTTCAGTCGTTTTCTCTCTTCTACTAACTCCCACGACTCCTTGTTGATCCGTGGTTTTTGCCCTTTCTTTTTGTACCCCAGTACTTCTTGAGCTGTTTCTTTGTATGCATCCTCAAAGTCTTGCCATTGTTTCTCAACTTCTTCGTCGTCTGTTTCTTCGTAGTCTTGTAGTATATCATATTTGTTGCGCAACTTCAGTGAGAATTGGGCTTTAATAGCTGGTTGCTGTAACTTAATTATATCAATCGCCCTAATTGGTGGTCGCTCGCAATGTCGGCTCCTCCCATGGCCCTAATGTCCAGTACTGATGTCCGGTGTTGCCTGCTCACTAACACATGGTCTATTTGATTCTTTGTCTTTCCTCCTGGAGATGTCCATGTCTGTTTATGTATCAGTCTATGTGGAATATTGTCATTTCTTTCACCTACTCCATGGCTTCCTATTATGTTTTCATATCCTTCATTGTCTTCTCCAACTTTGGCATTAAAATCCCCTATTACTAAGAGTATGTCATGCTTATGAACACTTTCCACAACTGTCTGGAGCTGTTCGTAGAAATTGTCTTTATCTTCGACGTTGGCTTCATTTGTTGGTGCAAAGACTTGTATGATCGATAGCTTTACATACCTGGAGAAGAATCTAGCATAAATAATTCTATCGCTGATAGGTTTCGATTCCAGCAATGCTTGTTCTCCATTCTTCGTCATCATTATTGCCACTCCGTGTCTGTGTATGTTGTCTTCTCTCCCTGAAAAAATTACGCTCTCTCCGGTGTTCATCTTGACTTTTCCTTGTCCCATCCATCTGCATTCACTAATTCCCATGACATCTATTTTATATTTATCCATTTCTCTTGCAAGCTGTGCTGATTTCCCTATAGAGTACAACGTTCTCACATTCCAACATCCTATATTTACATTAACTTTTGGCTTGGTTAACGACGTTGTCAGCCTCCGAACTTCCGTTTGGCTTTGATCCGGAAGCGTCATACTTTCCAAATAAATGATGTCATCATCCGCTGGTCTTGTCTTGTATTGTTACTGGCCAACACTCCTATGGAGTCAAACGGTCAGGGTTGGGTGTGAATGCTATTTAGTTTGGGGCTAGGTGTGTGAGTGCTTGCTTAAATTGCTGTGGTTCTGTGATGTTGAGTATGCTGGTATCTGGGCCGTCGCCTTCCTGTAGCCATTTTCAGCACAAGCTGGCTTTTGAAATTCACTTCTGGTTTCTGTAACATCATTTGAGTTGGGAGGGTTGTTGGCCATGCGCAGTAGGTTTATTTTCGGGGGTTTCCTTCCCTTAGCCATAGCCTCGTTTGCCCAGCACAATGTACTTGTTACCAGGGTGCACCCCGGGAAGGTGAGGTTGACTTGAGTGTCTTTACGGTTGAGCGCATAAACACCCCTTACACCCTTTCATATATTAAGCTTTTCATTTTTAGTTACAAAAGGCGACTCGTGCCCCGGATTCTTACATAACAAACAATTGTGAATACGAATTATTGAATGGAGTAGGAAGTAGTGAATGGAAGTATATATGTAATGCGACTTCTTTTTGATTGAATGATACACGCCCGGGGGGGTACTGCCATACCAAAGCGGTGGGGTGTGCCGCCAGAGCCCCACGGAACACACAAAGAGAGAGAGAAAAATCAAGAAATTTATGGTCACCAAGAGAACATTATTGAACAATTTATCTAATATCTATAAGCGTAAGGTAAGCCCGGGCGGAACGTTTTCATTGGGAAATTTCCTCTTCGATGGAAGAGAGAATTATCAGGTTTAATTGGGGCACAAAGAGAGAAAATTTACATTTTTTCTTCGGACAGAGAGAAAAAAATGGCCAAAAACAGGGGCATTTGCGCGGCACATACATGTACACCTCGGTATAGGGAGTATCCCCCTCGGGGATACACGCACGTACGCACTCACGCACACGCGCAAAAACATCCACATTTCAACGAATCGTGGAGTATTTATTAATTGCTCAAATAGGGCTATGCCATAAACATTTAACAAGGTTTAACAACATTGCCACCCAAGACAAAACACCCAGATGGCAAGTGGACAAGGAAGCAATTGACTTATCGAGAGTCCAACCATTTGCATCTATGTATGAATGTGTACGTGTACGCCGCCTATCTATGTATGAATGTGTACGTGTACGCCGCCCTCCTGAGATACTTGTTCATTTTGTTCGACGCTGCTAGCATTAACAGTACTGGTTATAAACCAACACGCTGGGCTTCACAAGTGAAATAAAGCGTTCACACGTCGTGGTTAATTACGTGTCGTTCTTTCAGTCATTGTCAACACACGACTCGCTGACTGAGCCATCGGTGCGAACCGCCCGAACGTTGTTACAACTTGCCCCAACACAATTGTAACCACTTGCCCCAAACACAATTTTTGCAGTTGAATGCACGTGGACTTTAACAAATCAGTTTTACTTCTACTTGGCATAACCCCTTATACTATGTAGTAGACGTGTTTCAAATTTCATTCGCGAAACTTAAAATGTGGCTGCCTGAGAACAAATGTGTGGGCATACCCAAAAAGTTTTACATAATTAAAAGGTCATTTTTGTACTCACCTCATTAATTTCGTCTTCTTAACTCGGAAAGTGTGTCTGCTGGTGGACTTCCAACCAACTACTGTCGTTGGTATCCCCATATATGTGCTACGTTTTCGTAAAACGACACTGTAACAACTTGCCCCTGTATACAACTAGCCCCGGTCTCCCCTAGGTGCATGTAGACTGACAACATTCGCTCACCAAATGATAAGAATCTACTTGTAAACTCAACTTGTGCAACATATAAGTTTTACAGAACTTATCCCGTTCTGACTTAGCAGCTCGCTTGATTGATTGTTTGTGTTGCTTCGGTGTATATATCCGGTGCGTTTATTGGTCGTCCTGGTCAACATGTCAGCCGCCACGAAAACTGAGATATTTGACCAGAATCTCCCACTTTTAGAACAAATTCTGAGTAAACCACTGGCATGATATTCTTGATTGTAGTTACAAATGGTTAGTTTTTATTAACACTTTTATGTGCAGAGCCCCAAAACCATTCATTTTATTTCGCTTTCATTATTAGGCTGTTGCTGCAGGTTCGGACCCGGACATAGTGCAAAAGGGCTATGAGCTCATTTTTGTCCGCCGTAAAATATTTTCCGCTTGGTGTATTTTGGTGTAGCTGCACCAACGTCAATGAAAATTCGTCAATGAGAAACCACCAGAAAGAAGCTGCCCTTATTTTCATCGACTTCAAGGAAGCCTTTGACTCGGTAGATAGAAATAAACCGTTCCGGATTTTTTATGCGTATGGCATCGCAGAGAAGATTTAACAAGATTTAACAAGAGATTTAACAAGATTTGCCATCCAAACCAAAGGCCCAGATGGCAAGTGGACAAGGAAGCCATTGGCTTATCGAGAGTCCAACAATGTTCATCTACTTATAACCTGCCCTCCTGAGATATGTGTCAACCTTGTTTTTAAACATATTCACGCTGCCTAGCAGTTACACAATCTGTAGACAATTTGTTCCATCCGAAGATCGTCAAAGCCATACAGATAATGTATGAAAACACCTCTGCAAGTGGACTCACTCCCGAAGGGGAAACTACAAATTTCAAGATTAACGCAGGAGTTCTCTCAAATGAGACCATCTGGACGCATACCTTTTCATCATAGTATTGAACTACGCTCTAAGAACTGCGATTGATGACAGAGAAGGTATAACTCTCACCGGACGCCGAAGTACCAGACATCCAGCCTGCCATCTCTCTGATCTGGATTATGCTGATGACATCGCTCTGTTCGCTGACACGATAAAAGAAGAATGCATTTTTATTTAAAAAAAATCGAAAGTGCTTCCAAATCTGTTGGACTATTTCTCAATCCAAGCAAAACAAAATGATACACTCGTACACTCGTAAGATGGGAGTGAAATTTAGAAAGTGGAGGATTTTAAATATCTTGGACCCTACACAAACTCACAATATGACATCCAGTGTAGAAAAGGCTTGGGCAGCAGTTCACGTCCTTGACAAAGGACGACGGTGGAACCGATACTGATATATGGATGCGATTCATGGTCACTAACACAGTAGAAAATGCACTGGATGGCAAATATACAAGAATGATGCGGAAAACTCTAAACGTGTCATGGTGCAATCACATGACCAACCAAGAACTGTAGCCAACAGAGTCCTGCTCTGGAACCAGATGGCCCTCGGAGAAGAGGTCGAACAACAACAACTCTACAAAACATCACAGAGAAAGACACGAACCTCAGCGGGACAAAAAAAATGACTAACTGCAATGAAGAACCGAAACCTCTAGAAGGAAATCATCATGTCACCACATTAAGTGGGTGACATAAGTAAGTAAGTAAATGAGTAAGTAAGTAAGTAAGTAAGTAAGTAATAACAGTTACACGAAGTCGAACAAGGTTTTTATCATGTCTTCAGCGTCACCGACGACAATTGGCAATAGTACATACAATTTGAACATTTAATTTTATGTCAGTAAATAAGAAACAAAAGGCACACAAAGACATTTAACTTGGAAACTTTGTTTTCCTGTCATTGTTACTTAGGTCATATTGTTTGCTTTTTCTTGGATAGGCCTTCTTTCAACTACTGCAGTTCCGTCATAAAAGTGTCATGAATTTTATAAGACACATAATCAGTAACTTTGGTAAGTAGTCTTTGACCGTAGCATCTGCCGTATATGTCCTGGGGTTGGAACTTAGCAAACCATGAGCTAAACAAATTAGTGACATTGGTGACGCTGGACACTCAATGTATCTTTAATTAGGCTATATCATTATCATTCATTATAAAGTAGAACATGTCCAGGAAAGCTAGTTAAAGCATGGTGTGCCATCTAACCCTATACAAACATGGTGTGCCATGTAACCCTATACAAACATGGTGTGCCATGTAACCCTATACAAACATGGTGTGCCATGTAACCCTATACAAACATGGTGTGCCATGTAACCCTATACAAACATGGTGTGCCATGTAACCCTATACAAACATGGTGTGCCATGTAACCCTATACAAACATGGTGTGCCATGTAACCCTAAACAAACATGGTGTGCCATGTAACCCTATACAAACATGGTGTGCCATGTAGCCCTATACAAACGTGGAATCTTTACTGCTTTTTGACAGATTTTACATCACGCAATATTCTTAATGTCTAAAGTATTTTGTTTCAAATATTTAATCTCAACTCGTTCGGGAGATATTTGGTGTAAACGAATTTAATGCTTGACGCCAGGATTACGAAGTTTTGACCAAACAAGGTATAACTGATAAGAAATCAACAAATAGCATTACAAAATAGGCATCATTTGATTTTTACAACTGGTGACGCTGGACGGTGACGCTGGACACCCTGCGGTAACCCTGGACACTCTGCGGTGACGCTGGACACTCTGCGGTGACGCTGTACCCTCTGCAGTGACGCTGGACATTCTGCCGGGACGTTGGATACTCTGCGGTGACGCTGGACATTCTGCGGTGACGCTGGACACTGGTTGGTCAGAACTGACCCAAATATAATTGTATTTACTTAAAACTTATTAAAAGTTAGTTATGATGATGCATTTGTGAAGGCACCTTCACCTGCACGTGTGAGTATACACATCATGTGGGTTTCATACCATGGAATTGGAGCTTCTACAACCCACCGGCGGCGAGGTAGAGGCCACAGTTGCCCGTCCCCAACAACCTGGTGGCCGCCCTTTATACAACACTATTGGAAGCACGAGGTTTCACGCACGGATAGCTCCTTGTCTTCACTGTTAGTGGTGGAGTGGATTAACATCTGACGTCAGTACATCTCCCACTCTGATAGCTCCTCGCGAGTATGGTTTATGTTCTCATCGCTGACAAAGATGTAGTGGATGGCAAACGAGAAGAAATGTTTAATGTTTATTAATTTATATGGCACCAAATATACACAACAATATTCTCTGGTGAAGTACATGGTAATAAAATAATAATAAAATAACTATATCACATAAAACAATTATGGTGATAGGATAAAAATACACACATAAAATGTAGACATTTGTATCATATGGTGCTATAAATAATAAAAAATTAAATATTACATAGGTTAAATAGAGTATGATTGGATAAAACAATTAAAAAGAATGAATCTATAATCTATATCATATATATATATATATATATATATATATATATATATATATATATATATATATATTATAATAATAATAATAATATATATATATATATATATATTATAATAATAATATATATATATATATATATATATATATATATATATATTATAATAATAATATATATATTATAATAATAATAATAATAACTTAATCGTACGCTAAATTTAAATAATGAGTCTTTAGCATGCTCTTAAAAACTGTAATATTGTTAACACTTCGTAAATCTGTGGGTAGCGCATTCCACAATGTTGGTGCAGATACGTTGAAAGCACGGTCTCATGGTGTCTTTCGCGTCGTCCTTGGCACATTTAGTGTAAGTGCTGGTGGCAAACTTCTCTGTCATGTACTCGGGGCCATGACCGTGTAGTGCGTTGTAAAGTCTGTAGACACACCTTCCACCTTGTACGTGATGCGGAACTCGGCTGGCAGCCAATGGAGTCATTTGAGCGCACAAGCGGCGATCGTGCAGCCCCATTTCACAGCATCATCTGTACTTCACTTGGCACTACAGCCGACACCATCGCATGACCCTTTGCAACGGCCAGATTAAAAAGCTGCCAGGTGGCTGCTATCTCGAATAACCAGTATCATGCGATTACGGTACTGTGAACTCGGACAGTGTTCGGGAAGTTAACATCTAAACATGGAAGACACTCCTTAACATGTGGTAACGCAGCCACAAGGAAGGCGGGTGTGCTGTGCTGTGCTGTGCTGGCGACTGTTGACATGTGGTAACGCAGCCACAAGGAAGGCGGGTGTGATGTGCTGTGCTGGCGACTGTTGACATGTGGTAACGCTGCCACAAGGAAGGCGGGTGTGCTGTGCTGTGCTGGCGACTGTTGACATGTGGTAACGCAGCCACAAGGAAGGCGGGTGTGCTGTGCTGTGCTGGCGACTGTTGACATGTGGTAACGCAGCCACAAGGAAGGCGGGTGTGCTGTGCTGTGCTGGCGACTGTTGACATGTGGTAACGCAGCCACAAGGAAGGCGGGTGTGCTGTGCTGTGCTGGCGACTGTTGACATGTGGTAACGCAGCCACAAGGAAGGCGGCTGTGCTGTGCTGGCGACTGTTGTCATCTGAAACAATCATGTAGCAAGGACTTGTTGCAGCTAATGAGTAACTGCTGGGGTGTTACCTGTTGGCGGTCGAAGTAGGCATTTTGTGTCTACTCATTCATGCAGCAGACATACTTTTCCGTAATGTCCATATGTACGGTAATAAACGCTGCTATTCAGCATAACATGCTTTGATCTTGCCCGACAGAAGAAGGATATATATTTTTGTATCAGTATTTTCTTCACCGAATTAAGCATGCAGGTATCGACGATAGTTAATTAAACTCCTTCTTACTACCCTTCACTGTATAATTCTTGTATGGGAAGAATGTAGAGTTATCCGGTCTATTCATCAACTCATTCACTTCTAACTGCAGACGAATGGCTTTCGCACGTTGTATTGGCTTTTGTCCTGCGAGTTGCTGCAACGTCTTAGCGACCATGTCAGATTTTATTTCAAGTTATGTCCTGTGAAGAATGGTCTCCTTGTCTTTACTAGAATATGTTGCACCTCCATCACATGTTCATGTTTTAAAGGGCTCAAGTTATGTCCTGTGAAGAATGGTCTCCTTGTCTTTACTAGAATATGTTGCACCTCCATCACATGTTCATGTTTTTAAAAGGCCCTGTCCGTCCTTCCACAGTATTACATCAGCATGGTAGAGTGTTGTTAGTGGGAGTAATGTCGGTCTTGTCTGTTATGCTCCTTCCTGATTGTTTGTGTTGCACTGCAGCTATTTCTCGAAATCCCCGACACGTTTTTATAGATCCTCTTCGTCTCCTTCCTATAATAACTGACCTGCTTTGGGGCATATCATATCCTTTTCCTGGGGAGTCAGCAGTCGGTGTGATATCTGCAGTGCCAGCGCATGACTTTAGTGCTACTGGTGGATGCAGTTGGGGTACAAGTTAATCTTCATGACGAGGTTTTCATTGAAGGAAATAGGCAACGACAACTGTTGTCCTTACGGTAATAAAACTAATAATTCAGAATATAAGTACTTATAGTATAACATATGAAGCCCCATAAAGTGCATTGTCCTTGAAATAATGGTCTATGAATATGTGTTGTCTTGTCTTGTATGTCTTGTAATGTAAAAGTAATGAGTACATTTCACAATGAATGGATACATCTTCCCCTAACTGCACATCCAGCGTCACCACGTGTCCAGCGTCACCACATGTCCAGCGTCACCACATGTCCAGCGTCACCACAGGTCCAGCGTCACCACAGGTCCAGCGTCACCACATGTCCAGCGTCACCACATGTCCAGCGTCACCATCGAGTCTGAAGGCTGAATATTTCCCCAAACATACCTTCCAATTTCACAGGAATTACATTCTACTGTTGTGCTAACATCCTTATCTTGGTTTTGCAACGTACACTGATAGCTGTATAGACCGTCATACACATATCGATTCTTCAGTTGCCAACATGTTAGCGATTGCTTTTTTTGGCAACTCAAGTGTAGTTGTTATGTGTGTGTTCTCCACCAACAGTTAACAACACTTTTTGTGGATATCTGGCGTCTGAAAAATCGGTTGGCCGACGATCGGCCTATGGATATTTGCCAAGTATTTGTCGGCAGATAAACTGTTGGTGACTAAAAGTCGGTATGTGTATGTGTATGTGTATGTGTATGTGTATGTGTATGGGGGGGTAGCTTTACGCAACAGTTAAGAAGATGAAATTAATGAGGTGTGGACAAAAATGACTTTTTAACCGCATAAAACTAGTTTTGGTATGTCGATACGCATAATATTATTTCATGCAGCCACTTCTTATGTTTCGTGAATGAAACTTGAAACATGTCTACTGTACAGTATTAGGGGTTATGCCAAGTAGAAGTTAAGCTGAAATTCGGGATTTGTTATCGTCAACGTGCAAGTTACAGTTGTATTGGGGCAAGCTGTAACAACGCTCTGGCCGCTTGGCTCAGCCAGCGAATTGTGTGCTGACAATGACTGAAAGAACACAGTTTATTTAACCACGGCGTGTGAACGCTTTATTTCATTTGTAAAGGCTAGTGTACTGGTTTATGGCCAGTACTGTAAATGCTAGCAGCGTCAAACAAAATTTACAAATATCTCAGAAGGGCGGGTTACACAAATTGTTGGACTCTCGATAAGCCAACGGCTTCCTTGTCCACTTGCCATCTGGGTGTTTTGCTTTGGGTGGAAATTTTTTATGGCACAGTCCTATTTGAGCAATTAATAAATATTGTACGATATATTAAATTGTGGATGTTCGTGCGCTTGTGCATATATATATATATATATATATATATATATATATATATATATATATATATATATATATATATATATATATATATATATATATATATATATATATATATATATATATATATATATATATATATATATATATATATATACATACATACATACATACATACATACATACATACATACATACATACATACATACATACATACATACATACATACATACATACATACATACATACATACATACATACATACATACATACATACATACATACATACATACATACATACATACATACATACATACATACAAACATAATACATACATACATACATACATACATACATACATACATACATACATACATACATACATACATACATACATACATACATACATACATACATACATACATATATACATACATACATACATATATATAGTGTATGTAGCCATTCACTATTTCATACTCCATTCAATAATTTGTAGTACATTCACAAATGATTTTTATGTAAGAATCCGGGGAACGCGTGCTCTCTATGTCCGCCGAGGAGGCGTGGGCGTTGTGTGGTAGGCAAACCCGACCTTTGATCACCCGAGGACAGCGGTAGTGTTCGGAAGTTCTCCTCATACAAGTTAGTTTTTTCCGGAAATCAGTAATTCGGATCTGTACCTGTGTTCTGTCGTATTTAATTCGCTTACCCACCCCCTCCCCTTGACTATTAGCCATGCCCTCTTTTTATTCGGCTTCGACGAAAAACTATTGTGCGCGGCAGTTAGTGGAAAGGGGAGTTAGAGAGGTGTCTCAAACGCTTTCCAACTTAGGCATTGAGCACTGATGTAACCCCCCTTTACGGTGTGTTCGGGGTCGTGGTGCGGTTACAGGTTTATATTTCCATTCTCGGTATGGCCGGGTTTATTGTTTGTACAACATGTTTTTATACATACATTTGGAGTTTCTTTGTGTTTTATACATACCGGTAATTTGGAGGATTCTAATCCCCGCCTTTACGTGTTTTAATTGAGTAAAATATCTATATGCCACATGTTTTTGTATACCAGGCATTAGGCCTATAGAAATTCCGGTACGCTTTTTGTATGTGACTTTTGCACTATACATTTTACACAATAATTTCTATAGGTATATATTATGTAGTATGTGTCAGTGCTGGTTGTACGTCTGAAGGTAAGTCCAGACGATAATTGTCAGGGACGTAGCTAGGCATAAATTCATGTGGAAGCACAAATCTAAGAGAGAGTCTGGGCGTCCATTTTGTAAAAGCAAACTGTAATCATTTGCAATCTGGTGCAAGAAGACATTAATGGCAATGCTTCGGTACGTGTTTACGTGTCCATCATATCAACATAAAGGGTTAAGTAGTTACTCTCCCTTTCGTTTGGGCGGAATGTTAGCGCTAAACAACTGAACTGGTAGATGATACGTTCTGCATCCAACGTCTTGTCCTTGTGGACATGGGTAAGAGCCACTCCCGACAAGCCCTCAGTTGTCACCGTGGCGTGGCATGGCACTAAATGACCGCTCTGTTGTGGCAGTCGAGACAGACATCACCAGCAGTATCAGGACTGTTGTATACATGTTAGGGCACAGGACAGGATTGATTTTCTGTATTGTGTCATCGAATGTATTAGGTCTCTCGGCGGCATTCACCATCTCCCATTTTGCCTTCCATGTAGTAGCTGACGCAGATCACCTGGTATATCGTCTTGGAACACCTCTGGTTTCAGATTCATCCGATGCGTGGTGTGAGATACTGGGCCACGTGCTGATTCGGAGCTAATATGTGTGTCGTTTTCTTGCAGCAAATTATCTATGAACGGCAGATACATTGCCCTCATCCAATACTGGCTGGGCGTGTCAGTTACGTCAGAGGGTACGTTCTCCCGGACGGTACCTACCATCACTGTGCGGTTTGCTCGCCTCAATATCTTCCCGCTAGTTCTACAGCACTGTCATAGAATACATTCCATATTTTTGGGTCGGCCCTCTCCTGCAGCGGCTAAGCGATTGTAGTTGTTGCCTCTTTGCCAGAGGTTACACTGTTTGGACTGTAGGAATGTGGTTTCGCCTAACTCGAGCTCAGCACGAAAGACGCGCAAGCTCTGGGCTGAATGGTTGAAGGAGAAGGCGATCTGCGGGACTTCTAACTAGTGGCTCTTTGGTGGCATACACAACAGCAAAGTTGACATTGTGTGTGAGTGTAGATGGCGTTGTGAGTGTAGATGGCGTTGGGTAGGCCATATCAGCTGTCTGATTCGTGCTTGCACTCCACGATGGATGCCAGCCAAATTACGGATGGACCATTGGTTTTTTTAAATATTTGTTTGCCATATTGACGTGGAAGCACGTGCGCACGGCTATGCGTGCGCCTGGTTGTATTGCTTTGCACATACTTTGTGCATTTACAATAATTTTGTCCGGCAATCCAATAACTGTATTCATGGATTGCCATGTTAACAACCTACAACTGTTTTTGCTTTGTTGACGTAGGTTGAACCAGGCACATCAGTTATAATTACATCCAATTCATAATGGAGGGATTCTCTAGACAGCAGCACGGGAACCTAAATGGCTCTACTGCACATACAAAGCGGAAAGAATGCCGGACCAATGGTTGTAAACAAATTGCTCGGAAGAAGCAACATCCTTGTTGATCTTGCTACGTCATGCTGATCCACCCTGGGCTAGCCACTTCCAAGACTCAGGAGCATGCTGAAGCTCTTGATTGTTGCCTTCAATGTGTCTGTGTACCTTTTATTTTGGCCTCCGTGAGACAGTGGCACGTTTATGAGCTCTCCATGCGTGCAATGCCATTTTAGGCCGACGTTTGTCTGGCATTCTGGTGACGTGGCCGGCTCATCACTGCATATGAACAAATACATTCAAATCGGCAAATAATTTAATTAGCACAATCACAACACTAAAATAAATTTTGCTGCAAAACACGCTACATTCGTGTGGATAACTCCGATAGTTGCCGTATAGTTCAATTGCCTACATGCTCTATAACCATTTAACCATGCAGCAGTTGCAGTAACTATTCGTTTTACCAATTAAGTGTGTACTAGTGTAAGCATAAGTTATATAAAAACTTAAACTACTGGGCATAATTAGAATACTTGTAATACAACGGTGGTAATCCAACAGAACACAGCAAGTTGCCCTAGAAGGCTCCCTCTTGTCCTCTCCACCTATCCTATCCCAAGTGCCACAAGGCACTGTCCTAGGCCCCCTTCTCTTTCTTACCTATATCAACGACCTATACCTGATGCTGTCCGACATCCCCATGCCAGACTCTTCGCAGATGACAGCCTTCTATACGGAAGAATTAAGGACCACCAAGACCAGGCCCTACTTCATCAAGATCTTGACTCACTGGAAGAGTGGGAACACACCTAGTAAATTAATCCAACACAAGCAACTGCAACGTCATCTGGATCATGTCCAACAAACGAAGAGAAACCCTAATATCCAGCTACTATCTCCATGGTCAAACACTGAAACGAGAAGCACCAGCAAATACTTGGGCATCAACATCAGCAGTGATCTCTCCTGGTCCACCCATGTAGAGGATTTAGCGGCAAGAGAAAACCGGACAGTGGGATTCTTGCGAAGAAACTTCAGAGAGTGTACCCTTAGTCAGCGATCTACACCACATTGGAGTACGCCTCAGCTGATCCGCACAAGCAAAGGGAAGCCCAACTCCTTGAAAAGTCCAACGCCGAGCAGCCAGGTACGTGAACAACAACTACACTGACAAGCAACGCAACATCTACGCTCGAAAATCTGAAATGGACAAGTCTGGAACATCGAAGACGAAAGATCCGTCTGGGGATGCTCTACAAAATCAAGAAAGGCCTCGTAGACATCAACCCAGCAAGTGTTTTCCACCACTCTGACCCAAGGACCAGAGGAGCACAACACCTGCATCAGGAACAAATCCAACACCCTGCCCTCTTTCACTCTTTCTTCCCCCGTACAGTGTCTGAGTGGAACCACCTCCCAACCTCTATCTCCTCAGCCCCTTCAATGGATTCATTCCATAGTCGATTAGGCCTCAGTCTCCGCAATCTGCATACTGTCCTCACCATTCCATAAATAACTTCAGATCGTGTATATGGTTTTTAATAGTTTTAACCCCAACTGCAACTATCGTTGCCCCAATGCCAATGCCAATGGCAATGGCAATGGCAATGGCAATGGCAATGGCAATGCAATAGTGGTGCAACATCTTTTAAATTGAACCCCAGGCTCAAACCGGAACTACCAGTGGACACACACACACACACACACACACACACACACACACACACACACACACACACACACACACACACACACACACACACACACACACACACACACACACACACACACACACACACACACACACACACACACACACACACACACACACACACACACACACACACACACACACACACACACACACACACACACACACACACACACACACACACACACACACACACACACACACACACACACACACACACACACACACACACACACACACACACACACACACACACACACACACACACACACACACACACACACACACACACACTGCAGGACTTAGAACACTCTTAAGGAGCCCAGTCCTTGACAGGAAGAAGCAAAAGAAGGCATTTATATACCAACTAAAATAGTACTTTCAAACGCAGTAACTAATTTATAGTTATCACCAGCATTACCAGCTAGCCACGTTCAGCCAGTCCCCGTTAGTATAGTGGTGAGTATCCCCGCCTGTCACGCGGGAGACCGGGGTTCAATTCCCCGACGAGGAGGCTTAGCATTTTTACACATATGTGAATAATAGTTGGACTGTCAATAAGCCAATTGTTTCTATCCTTCGTACCATCTGAGGTTTCCACTAGGTAGCTGTTTTATTAAAATCTTGTTCAAAGGCTAAAAATGTAATTCGAATCTGCACACTCGAGAGTCAGGAAAAGTGAAGAAGTGTGTTTTTACATAAAACAAATGTGTATGCACACTTTTAGAAGTGTATTTTTACATACAAAACGTGTTTGACTGCATGGCCGATCAGCCGAGCGACAGCTGCCAGCTGGTGCGTCGGTCGTGATCTGTCATCAAAGCTCTCGGCGCGAGTCAATATATCTGTAGGTCGCAGTGTCTAGATTTGTCGCGAGTCAACATTTATGTCGCAGTGTCTAGACATGTTGCACGTCTAAGCGCAAACCGAATGCTGCGCATCATAATGCGCAGCAAAGTCACAGAAAAAGATTTAAATAAACTAATTTATTTCTCTATCGATATTTTTATAGCCCGGTAAGTTTAATATAATATGCTCAAATCAGGAACTGGTCTGGGCATCGTAGTCGTAGCATTAAATCAACACAAAAATTATACTGTCGATTGAAAATATGTCCTTTATGCCAATAATAAACACAACTAATACATGTTTTTTTCTGACCGAAAAAGTATAATTTAAACGCAATACAAGTAGCGCCTTCTGGCGACCAACGTGTGTTGTAAATACGTTGCAGACATTTTTTGCACCTCGTATTATTTTAACATAGCAAACCCAAATAATTTTGCCCGGCACTTCATTACTTTTTTCTGTGTATATATATAAAGAGTATTAAATTAACATTTCGGCAAACTTTTACTGAAATGGCATTACTCTTTGTGGGCAAAATTTTGCTTTTGATAACAGTTTTGCTAATGTTGCTGATGACGTAGCTATTACCAAGTCACATATTAAAAAATTATACACGGCATCCCATAAATTGTTTTGACTTTTTATAGAGATAAAAATAAATTAACATTTAAGTTCTACTGAAGCTACATTACTCATGGAGGGTTAAATATTAAATATTGTCGAAACTGACTGATTATGTTCACTGATCAGAGTACAGTATTTAGCTAGTGTTGCTGGTGATATATATATAACCCCCCGTTTTTCAATTACGTCGCAACAATCTATATAATATATATATATATATATATATATATATATATATAGATATATATATATATATATATATATATATATATATATATATATATATATATATATATATGCCCTTGGAATGAACAGGTCTGCCAGGGGCTCAAGTGTAAAGCGCTTTGAGCAGTCATAAGGACTGGATACTGCGCTATATAAGAACTTACCTTTTTTACCTTGGCTGACCGGGACGTAATATAATATATATATATATATATATATATATATATGGGGTCTTGGCGAATTTCTATGTGATTTCTAATCAAATTCGCAGTGCAAGTTCTTTTTAGCTTTTTTCCATTTCCTGACATGGAACTGTTTGTATGTAGTCTATATAATATATAGACTACATACAAACAGTTCCAAACAGTTATATATATATATAACCCCCCGTTTTTCAATTACGTCGCAACAATCTATGTATCTATATATATATATATATATATATATATATATATATATATATATATATATATATATATATATATATATATATATATATATATATATATATATATATATATATATATATATATATATATATTATATTACGTCCCGGTCAGCCAAGGTAAAAAAAGGTAAGTTCTTATATAGCGCAGTATCCAGTCCTTATGACTGCTCAAAGCGCTTTACACTTGAGCCCCTGGCAGACCTGTTCATTCCAAGGGCATTTCAACTTCTCTCAAACTTGCCAAAGCAGTCTACCGCAGTGGGATTTGAAACCGGGTTTAAGAGTCCGGCATTCTAACCGGTATGCTATCGCGTTACCAAGGATAGTGTCAACTCTTGGCATCTACCGGCAGCTCCGGCCGCCAAGCTGGTGCCAAGCGTCGTGCTCTGCACTCCTTTGGATCCCATAGCGAGGCCGCGAGGGGGGTCTTGTCACTTGGGCAACCCAGGAACTCCATACATCTCGCCCAGGCTTGCGCCATGGAGAGTGTCACTCCATAGTCGCCTCACCGCGATAGCACAACACGGAAGGCAAAACAGTTTATGGGTTGTAAGTCCATCTCCACGGGTTGCCTTCGACGGTGGGAGAGTTCATCGGGCAGCAGATACCGCCCGCCTCAAGCCGGGAGGCCCCGGTCAGTTAAGGTGCTTTCCCGCCACGGTCCACCTGCTTCAGTGGCTGCTTGGAGCTTAGGGTATTCGCCTGACAAGTGGACTGAAAAACTGCACCACGCAAAACAAAGAAACATGTTTCGAAGATGCCAGCCCTTCGAATTGCAAGCTGGAACGTCAGGACCATGTGTTCTGGCCTGCCGGATGATCTCACGCGGACTGAAGATGTAAGGAAGACAGCTGTCATCGACAGAGAGCTCAGTAGACTCAACGTGGACATCGCATCTCTTCAGGAGACACGCCTCGCAGCAAACGGATCACTGCGAGAGAAAGACTACACCTTCTTCTGGCAAGAAAAATAACCCGACGAACCCCGCTTGCATGGAGTGGGGTTTACCGTCAAGAACTCCCAGCTGGGCACAATCGAACAAATGGCTCAAAACGCATCCTGTCCCTCCGTCTGTCTACCGCATCAGGTTCAGTGAACTTTCTGAGCATATACGCGCCAACACTCTGTTCCCCTCCGGAAGTCAAAGACCTGTCCTCTACTCCATCATCAACAGCGTCCCCCACTCTAAACACCTGTTCTTGTTGGGGGACTTCAATGCCAGGGTCGGTGACGACCATGATTCGTGGCCTACCTGCCTTGGACACTATGGCACTGGGAAAATTAATGAAAACGGACAACGTCTACTCGAGCTGTGCTCTTACCACAACATCTGCGTTACCAACACATTCTACAAAGCCAAACCCCATCAGAGGGTCTCATGGGAACACCCAAGCTCCCATCGCTGGCATCAGTTGGACCTCGTCATTCCCAGACGTACTTCCCTCAACAGTATACTCAACACACGCAGCTTCCACAGTGCGGACTGTAACACTGACCATGCCCTGGTACGCAGCAAGGTGAAACTCCGGCCCAAGAAGATACACCACTCCAAACGGAAGTGCCGTCCTTATATCAACGCTGCCTTTGCCTCAGTTCCAGCGCTGACTGAAAGATACCTCAATTCCCTTGAACAAGCTCTGCACTGCACACCTGGAGAAGGCGTTGAAACCAAATGGTCACACATCAGAAACAGTATCCTTCAGAGAAAGAGCTCAGTGACGCCGTAGACCGCCTGACAACCGGGAAAGCCCCGGGAAGTGGCGGCATTTCCCCAGAAATCATCAAGAGTGCCAAGTCTGTGCTGCTCACCAAACTTCACAAACTTCTCTGCCAGTGCTGGGAGGAGGGCACAGTACATCAAGATATGCGGGATGCCATCATCGTAACCATGTACAAGGACAAGGGTGACCGCGGCGACTGTAACAACTACCGCGGTATCTCTCGCTCAGCATTGTAGGCAAACCTTTGCGCGAGTCATCCTGAACAGACTGCAAAAGCTGGCAGAGCGAGTGTACCCCGAGGCTCAGTGCTGTTTCCGCAGATCCCGGTCAACCATCGACATGCTTTTCTCCTTCCGCCTGTTACGGGAGAAAGCCGCGAACAGCAAGTGCCCCTCTACATTGCCTTCATCGAACTGACCAAGGCCATCGACCTTGTCAGTAGGAGTGACCTGTTCTAACTACCGGACACGATTGGCTGTCCACCAAAGCTGTTGAGCATGATCACAGCCTTTCACAGCAACATGAAAAGCACACTGCGATATGACGGAGCAGTCTCAAACGCTTTCCCCATCAAGAGCGGAGTCAAACAGGGTTGTATCCTCGCGCCCAGCCTGTTTGGAATCTTCTTCTCCCTTGTACTGTCTCGCGCCTTCAGAACCTCTGAAGATGGCATCTACATCCATATCATATCGGACGGCAAGCTCTTCAATCTAGCCTGCCTGAAAGCAAAGAGTAAGATCCGCAAAGTCCTCATTCGTGTACTTCTCTTTGCTGATGATGCTGCACACACGTCCCACTCTGCAGAGAGCTTTCAAAGACTGATAGACAGGTTTGCTGATGCCTGTAAAAAATTTGTCCTGACCATCAGCATCAAGAAGACGAACATCATGCGTCAGGATGTCCGCAACTCTCCATTCATCAACATCAACGAGCACACCCTAGAAGTTGACCAAGACTTCATCTACTTGGGCTCAACCATCACCAGCAATCTGTCCACTGCAAAAGCAGCGATATCAACAAAACATCGACAAAGCTTCTTCCGCCATGTCCAGACTGACCAATAAGTTGTGGGAAAACGGCGCATTCACACGGAACACTAGGGTTCAAGTGTACAAGACCTGTGTCATCAGCATCCTGCTGTACGGCAGTGAGACATGGACGACATATGCCAGACAGGAGCGTCGCCTCAACACATTTCACCTATGTGCCTCAGGCATCAATGGCAGGATCACGTACATCACCAACACCTGTTCTGCCATCGGCCTACATCTGCCGAATATGTGAAAAGGACTGTCATTCCAAAATTGGTATGCAGTCACAGCAAGCGCTGTCCCACCAACCACTAACTCTCCAGGGGCAGAATCTATATTGTCTTTCGAGACAAGTAGGCCTATATAAGTGAGAAAGAAAACCCAAATTTTTTAATGACGTTCACCGTTACTTTTCCGGTGATTTTATTTGATAAATTCTGCAAAATAGCACTTAGCTTAGGAATAACAAATGCGGTTTTAATTTCGCAATTACAATTACGATTTTGAAGCCTAACGGCACTGTCTAATACAAACAAAACGAACATTTTGTAGCTGTCCCTGTAACAAGGCGGTCAATCTGTAACAGTCTCGTGATTACCTCTGTCTTATGCCTAAAGAAAATGGCGGACGTAGACGGTGTTGTGGACAAGATTAGTCAATATAAAAAATATTTAGATAAATATTTAGCAAAAAGTCCAGATGAAAACAAGGTGATGAAGGCTATAGAAATAACTTCGTCTATATTTTGTACCATTCATGTCTCCGGTTTTTAATGGCTTAAGGTGTGCAGTAATATCTTTGATACGTGTCACTGACACTGTCTTGTCCTGACACGGTCCACCGTCCTGACACCGGGTCCCGGATAGTTCGGCCCATGGCGGGTTCGGCCCACGCCGACGGATGGTTCGGTCTAGTCGTTTCGGCCCACGCAGACGGATGGTTTGTCCCATTTCGCTGAAAACCGCGTCGCTATTGAATTCCGCTACGGTCGATTCGGCCTACGCTAGTAGCGGAATTCTAAACGGCGGAAAACAAATGAAATTATGATTGCGCGCAAAAACATACGCACAAACTAATATAGTAATATATAATTATTGTAGCACTATCCATAAGATAATGAGTATGACATAATACATTTTAGGTTATCAACTATCCGGCTGTACTATCATCAAAATTGGGAAATGTTTATAACTTGATTAGGCAACTGACAATTTTACGACTATTGAAATTTGATTTCATAGTGATATTATATATTACATATAATATATTTTATTCATTACATATAATATTATCTATTAACATATATTTGAGATAATAATATAAATTTATTTATGTTTATACTTTGGTATATTTGGCATTATCTACGTATTAAAATGCTTTTATTGATTACCGGTTTAATTTGATGATTAAACCAACTGACTGCCTAATGTAAAGTTTTAAACTTGATTTCCATCTTCATCTGTATATATGATTAATAAAAAACAATGTGATTTTTAACGCATCTGTACGTTTCTCAAGATTTGAAAACGCTAATAATTTAGCATATCACATCACACTTCCCAGTTACAACACACAAGTCGCAAAAAGTCAAGTCAGAAGTAACGAATGTAATAAGGTCCACTTTCCAGCACCGGTTGCATACACGGTTGATTCGGCCCATGAGCGAAAACACTGCCCGGTTCAACAGTTGCGAAAACGGTTGGTTCGGCCCATGGGCCAAACCGGTTATGGGCTTAAACATCTGACACCAAACCACGTCCAGACAACATACGAACTACCTTAATTTACTCCTCGTCTACGTAGTTGTTGCAGTCAATAAGATGACGAGAAATAGAGTCAAACGTTGACCCATATATAATCCTCCAGCTCCGCCCTATGCTTCAAGTATTTGTCTATACAGTTTGCCCTCTTGTCTTGAATTGGTTAATGCTCTAAGTCTTAGACTTAGACATAACCACTGCCTCCAGAAGTCGATTGACTATTCCAGTCATTTATAATCCTTTGGGTGAATGAGTACTTCCGTATATCCAATCTTAAGTGCACTTTGGTGATTTTGAATGGGTGCCCTCTCATTAGAGACTGTTTACTTTCCGTGACAGAAGTCAGCAGGAAGTATACTCTCTAACCCGTTGAATATTTTGAAAGCTTCTAATACGTACACATGCATGCAAGAGGATATATGTATGTATATATGTATGTATGTATGTATGTATGTATGTATGTATGCATGCATGCATGCATGCATGCATGCATGCATGCATGCCTGCCTGCCTGCCTGCCTGCCTGCCTGCCTGCCTGCCTGCCTGCCTGCCTGCCTGCCTGCCTGCCTGCCTGCCTGCCTGCCTGCCTGCCTGCCTGCCTGCCTGCCTGCCTGCCTGCCTGCATGCATGCATGCATGCATGTATGCATACATGCATCCTCTTCAGCTCTCCCAGGCTAGCACTAGTAGTAGCCTTTTATCTGGTCTAGACAATTGTTTATGCGCATGGGTGGAAAGTTGTCATTTTGTTCAAAACTGTAAGCGCACCAGAATTTGTCTAGTCTTGATTTAAATGTTTTTAATGAGGGTGCTGAAACTACATACTCGGTGATTTTGAATGGGTGCCCTCTCATTAGAGACTGTTTACTTTCCATGACAGAAGTCAGCAGGAAGTATACTCTCTAACCCGTTGAATATTTTGAAAGCTTCTAATACGTACACATGCATGCAAGAGGATATATGTATGTATGTATGTATGTATGTATGTATGTATGTATGTATGTATGTATGTATGTATGTATGTATGTATGTATGTATGTATGCCTGCCTGCCTGCCTGCCTGCCTGCCTGCCTGCCTGCCTGCCTGCCTGCCTGCCTGCCTGCCTGCCTGCCTGCCTGCCTGCCTGCCTGCCTGCCTGCCTGCCTGCCTGCATGCATGCATGCATGCATGCATGTATGCATACATGCATCCTCTTCAGCTCTCCCAGGCTAGCACTAGTAGTAGCCTTTTATCTGGTCTAGACAATTGTTTATGCGCATGGGTGGAAAGTTGTCATTTTGTTCAAAACTGTAAGCGCACCAGAATTTGTCTAGTCTTGATTTAAATGTTTTTAATGAGGGTGCTGAAACTACATACTCGGTGAGGGTGTTCCACCGGTTCACTACCCTGTGCCTGAAGTAACTCCTTCGTTGTCTTGTGTTCCTTCTTGAGCTGTGTCCCCTGGTTGCCATATTGTTGTCCAGCTCAAGTGGCATTCGATCGACTTTATAGATTCCATGGAGGTATTTGTAGGTTTCAATCATATTTCCTCTTGCTCTTCTATAGTAGTGGCTTGGGAGCTTAAGCGCCCTGAGCCTGTCACCAAATTCAAGGTTCTTCAGTTCTGGGACTAGCGTCGTCATTGAACATTCTCAATCATCTGTTGGTCTCTCTTGAGTGTTGGGGCCCAGGCAACATTGCCATATTCTAGAATAGGGCTGACCTGGCTCATGTGTAGCCTTTTCATGGTTGGTCCATCCAGGTATGTAAAGCAACTTTAGTTCATGGTCTATTTGCACCCCACGCCCCAAGTCTCTGTCATCTGTGGTCTCCCCCAGGGTATTATTTGTTTCACCACCACTTATAGTATAGTCGTAATGGTGGTTGTATTGTCCCAGATGCATAACTTTGCATTTCTCCTCATTAAAGCATAGCTGCCACTTTCTAGTCAATGCTTCTCATTGTCATATGTCTGTCTGCAATGTTCCTTGGTCAGATTGAGCAGTCATTTGTCAGTAGATCTTGGTATCATCAGCGAACATGTGAATAGGTGAGTCCATTTTATCATTTATATATAGCCCACCTTATCAGATACCTGTCAATTCTATTTTTAAACATATTCACACTATCATTTGGCAGTTTGTTCCATTCATTTATCACCCTCTGTGAGAAAGAGTACTTTCTCATGTCCAACCTACACTGCTCCTTAACTAATGCTGCTTTGTGTCCTCTGGTTGTACTGCCTTCTTTAAGTTTGAAGAACATATTCCTATCAACATCCTCATAACCATTCACTATTTTAAACACTTCTGTTTGGTCTCCTCTTAGTCGCCTGGTCTCTAGTGTTGTCAAACCACATTGTAATAGGCAGCTTTCATAACTAAGGTCTCTCAATTGTAATAGGTAATAATAATAAGTGGCTTTTATATAACTAAGGTCTCTCAATTGTGGAATAGTTGCTCTTTGTTGTATTCTTTCTAGCTTGTCGATATCCTTCTTACGATACGGCTTCCATGGTTGTATACAATACTGCAAACGCGGTCTAACTATTGCTTTGTACAGGGGTACAATTAGCTGTTTCTTCTTAAATGTGACGGTTCTCCTAATTAGCCATAGAATTTGATTTCCTTTTGAAGCAGCAATCCCACATTACTCTTAAACTTTCGTGTCAGCACTAAATTAGTGCTGACATAGTACTGTTACTCCTAAGTCCTTTTCTTTTGTGATTCTAACTAGTACAGCATTCCTCTCTTTTGTCCTAGTTTTAGACCTAGTGTATGAGAAGAACGACTTAGGATCTATCTTTGTCAATGTTATTTACTAATCTTTTCTCAAAGTTTCTTTTAGCCATTACCAACTCATTTTGGGCTTTGTTCAGTTGCCAACTTACCACACTGCAGAGTTAACCACAGCTTTTAAAATGTCAAAGTTTGTATTAACATTGGTATCCTTCGTAGTTTCCCCTCTGAAAATCAAAGTAGGTCTCCACTCTTTTATGTGAATAGACACTATAATGTAGCATATCACAATATTGTGATCGAAGGTTCTCTTACTCTAATATGGTCAAACGTAATTATCATGTTGGTCGCAAGGATAATACAAGATCCAGTGTATTCTCACCCCTGGTAACATAGTGTACATTAGTGCCCTGCGCAGGCCTATAATTTGAACCCAAACCCGGCCCGCAATTAGCAGTTAGAGTCCAGGCCCGGCCCAAGTCTGCAACAATTTTTCAAGCCCGGCCCAGGTCCGCAAACTAGAATTTAGGCCAAGTCCCGGCCCAGACCGTGAATGTTTGGCCCAGGCCCGGCCCAGCCCGGAAGTTTCAGGCCCATACCCGGCCCATATTCGCGGGCCAAAGACGGGTAAGCCCGCAAGCCCGTGGCCCACTAAGTTTAGAGAAGATAAAACTATAATCTTATAAGAAATACGAAACACAAATAAACTGTAAAACAGACTTATTGTTTTAATAAATAAAAAAAATAATATATGAACATTGTATAATGTTTACTACTGAAATACTAATGTCAGTTGTTGTTTAGTAGTGTCTAGCTAGTAGCTAGTACTAGCTAGTACTATATGTCACCCACTGGCACTGACACCCAGTGGCATTTCCAGCAGGCCTGCAATCACTAGCCTGAGACAGATCAGGTTGAGACATGTGTGAACTAGTACAAGTGTGAATGAATCAGTACTGGGGAAATTGTGGATACTAAATAGTAGTCACTAGTTCACACAATTCAAAAATACCAATTACCAACTGGGGTAGGTACTGGGTACTGGCAGCAGTGGGCAGTGGCCAGTTGGCCAGGCAATGTTTGTAGGGAAGACCGAGACAATAGAATGTCCACTGGTTTGGTCAAAGGGTGATTAAGTTGATGGTTAATCATGGCTTGATTGCCTCTGCAAATATGTCTAGGGTAAATATTTGGGGCTGGCTGCTTCCAGCCAGGTGAACTTAAGTGGCCTGGTATGGGGTCATTAGATATATGCAAAAGGGTACATTCATGCCAAAAATATGCGGTTTACAGAGTCTAAACATCACGGATTAAGGGATAGGAAGTTAAGTTTGAGCTGAAGAAGAATGATGGGAAACATGCATTAACTGTGATGAAGCCAGTGAAACAAGTGCCACTACTCCAGTCACAGTGTCTTGGAAAGCCAGTACATGTTTAAAGAATTACAATACAAAGATATGGGCATGCGACTATGCATATATTTTATATGAAATGTCTCTATTAAAAGAATACACATTATTAAAATGATACCATATGAAGTCCCATTGTTGAAAAGAGGTTAAACTGCATTCCAATGTATAAAGCACTAGTGTCATTTATAATTCCATGCAAGGTCTCAATTTGCAACTATATAATACTAGAGAAATAATTTTAAGCATTCATTAACTGGAATTACAATTTATAATCAGTTTTTATTAATAATAAAATTAATAATCTGGGTTTTGTATGAATATTTTTATTATGTCCAGGCCCAGCCCAAGCCAGGCCCAGGCCCGCTCACACTAGGCCCAGGCCCGGCCCAAACCCGATGTGTTTAAATTTTGTTCAGGCCCGGACCGGGCCCGCAATATGTAGGCCCCGGCCCGCAAAATTATGTAGAGGCCCAGCCCACGGGCTGCGGGCCGGACCGGGCTTGGACCCAAACCCCGGCCCATGCAGGGCACTAGTGTACATGCTGGGTTAGAAAGAGGTCTTGTGTGAGCTCCATGAATCATTTCCCCTCGACTCCTATCTGCATCCGGGTCCAGTATATAGTTCTGTAGGTGAAGTCTCCCAGTGCCACACGATGCTCACACTGTATGTAATAGTTCATGAAGTGCTAGTTCACTCACAATATCTGCAGATGTTCATGAAGTTCACTCACAATATCTGCAGATGTGCTGTGGTAGCTGTGGTTGTAGTTATGTGACACCATATTCATTCTGTGTTATGTGTAGATGTAAACTCCTCACAATGGAAAACATTTATGTTGTTTTGTGTGTGCGTGTGTGTGTGTGTGTGTGTGTGTGTGTGTGTGTGTATGTGTGTGTGTCAGTTGCGACCCACTGCATCTCATCCAGCTTGTTTAGGAGGCTTCTGGCATTCACAGATATCACTTTGAGTTTATTTACAGTAATATGACCTGTGCTCCCGTTTCTATCTTTATTTCCCCCATCTATTTTGTGCTGTTTATTGCTGTTAGTTTTTATTTATATATTAATGCTGGTGTTATCCTCTCCTGTTTCCACCCTTACTTCCTTGATGACTTTGTAGACTGGCTGCCCCTCGTGGTGGGGTCGTTTCTTGGCTGTTCTTCCTGTGGGGTGACATTTCTTTCTTGTCCATTCCCTGTTTCATCTGGGTGCCTTGCTTCATGTTCTCATGAAGAATAACTTTTCCCCTCTTCTTTTCCTTAGTTCCTGTCTGAGTTTACATGGCTTCTCGTGCTCTTTTTTCGCCTCATCAGCACCAATGAACACATGTTCCCATTCATCCTTACCTCTCAGGTTCTTTGCTACTCTTACCACTTTCATTTTCTGTTACAGGTTCCCAGGGTTACAACCGTCAATCTGTTCCTATCATCTGTTTTCGTTTCCGGAACTCTAGTTACTGAAACAACTTCTTTTCTGATGAATACATTTGTGTTCTTGGCTTCTGTTCCTCTGATCTCACAAAGCTCCTCCGTCACTATTCTATAGACTTTATGTGTGACCTTGACTTCAGCGATTCCCTCTGCCTTAGTGGTCAGTTGGTCTACTTTAGTCTCTAATTTATCATGTTGGTCCTTCAACCCGTGTACCAGTTTAAGTATTTATATAGCGTTCAAGTTACAAGCTTTACAAAACCAGTGTAACTGTTCCCCATGATTAATAATGAATTCATATGCATCACTTGTTATACCTTCACACTCTATATGGAATCAAGTCCCACAGTAAACACACTTCAGTCCCTTGTCTGCTGTTGTCACATGTTTTTTTTGTATAACCCACATTTAATTATTAATTTCTTCTGTGACTGTCCACCGCTACTTCTACTGGTGACATTTCCCGCAATAGAATATAACAGAAATGTGTTCAATTACAGGCTACTAGTTATTACCTACCTATAAATCATAACCCGGAGTGCAGGTAAACTCCCAAGGAATGTGGGAGTTGTAAGACGAGGTGCTGTGCTATGAAACATAGGAAGCTTACCCCAGGGCAACTCTGGGAAAAGTTTGTCTTGGGAAAGGCCTGTTAATATAGGTTATTGGATTATCCCTGTCTTAATATACTATTGGTGGCAAATTATAGAATTTATGACATGTGTTATAAGACTATGTCACACATTGAGTAAGGCTATTTGGGATCGTATGCATTTGTGAGGCATGCATGTTGCATATTTACTCCATGCGTACAAGTTTTCACATCCCCTGGTAAAACATCAGGTAGAACTAAGCTTTTTAGTCATGATCGAGTACGGAAAGGCGTCATACTTGTATGGAGCAAACAGATCAGTGGTTGGAATGTCGAACTATCAGTTGAGAGGACTAGGGTTCAAATCTTCTTTTTGTCATTCAAAACCACCAATTTTGTTCAGTCCACATTGTCTCAGTGTCTCTCTATGGATGAGTACCTGATAGTGGGGGAATTATGTGAATAATTAGTTTTTGCATAGTAAATTTGATGTGGATGAATGCTACCCAGAGAAGTTGAAATGTTGTTGGTAGGCACATACCTTTACCTTGATAAGTGTCATAATGCAGCTATGGTCAGATACCAACAAGGCTACAGTTGACATTGGCAATCATCGTATGAAAGTTCTCTGGTTCACTGTCATACCTTCTAACTAGAAGATGCCGCAAACTGAAATTTAACACAAGACCAGTTGTGATCCCAGATACCACCTGACCTTGTATATCAAGACAGTCTGGAAGCCTTCAGACAGGGCCTCCAGAAGATAGAGAAGATCAACCTTCGATGGAAAAAAGAAAGAAAAAATAACCATACTGCACTGTAAATTATTGTTTGCACTGGATTTTAACGATTTTTATCAGCTTCTTTCTGCTGCACACAATACGTTTATTATTCAAGCCTAGTACCTGTATGGAAGAATTACCTAGTACCTGTATGGAAGAAGTACCTAGTACCTGTATGGAAGAAGAAGTACCTGTACCTAGTACCTGTATGGAAAAAGAAGTACCTGTACCTAGTACCTGTATGGAAGAAGTACCTAGTACCTGTATGGAAAAAGAAGTACCTGTACCTAGTACCTGTATGGAAGAAGTACCTATACCTAGTACTTGTATGGAAAAAAAGTACCTGTACCTAGTACCTGTATGGAAGAAGTACCTAGTACCTGTATGGAAGAAGACGAACTAAAGACATTATCAAAATATGTAATACGATGTAAATGATTTATTGTACATTCTTGCAATAATATTTCTTTTATGTTTATAATTGTTATTATTTGTTTTTAGCTATTGTACGTGTTCAAGAAGCTGAGTCGACTTGCCATTACTTTGGAGCATCTGCAGGTCTGTCGAGCTTTTCCCCCCAATACTCAATACTGACTATTTGAATAACTGTATCAACATGATTAAAAAATAAATATATCCTTACGATCATGTAATCTAGAGCAAGCAATATCTTTCCAAGGTTAAGCACTTTCCCAATATTTGGCAGTGTCTTCAATGCTGTATGTTATAGTATTAAGATTGTAAGATATTATGTACATCAATGAAATGTTATATAAATATTATGTAATGAAGTAAAAAAAAATTTCTAATCACAACTAGCCTTCATCAGGAACTGAATTCTGGGATGACTAGTTCTTCTTCTGCTCACCATGTGGCATGGCAAGCAGGCCGTACCATACTGGGTTGAGTCAGTATCACCCCACAAATATTATATACTCTCAATAGCTTTACTGAATCAGTTAATAGAGATTAACATTCTCTGATAAATCTTTTATCGATTTACATAATAATAAAAAACTGTTGGTCGTAATTCACAACAATCTTGTCTTTGAACTGTTTGATTTTTTTCACATCCCGAAATAACTGGTTTCAGACTGGGAAGATCATGCAACGTAGCCTTTCTAGGCATGTACACACCATCCCTGCTTCTTTCAGATGACGGGCATTGGAAAAACTGTGAATGGTTTCCGTAAACACGATGGTGCAATCGGGGACACGTCACGCACACTCGTCACCAAATGGAAATCGTTGGTGGCCTCCGAAGTGCCGTCAATTAAGTGTGAGACAGTATCTACAACGAATTACCACAGAGCTGGCACTTCCGATGAGAGCGTCCGTGCTCCATATATAGATGCTCCAATCCTTAAGGCTCCTTATATGGACAGGAAATCCTTGGATCCAACAAATAGGAATAATTCGGGGAAGACCATCAGTGATGGTGAGAATAGTGGTCTGGTGAACTCATCTGTTAATGAGACCAAGTTGAAGCAAGAGATCCCAGAGAGGCATACTTCATCATATGAGAACAACAAATATATAAAACATGAAACGGGGAGCCACAAGACGCATGGAAAACATAATAGGCACAAACACGGAAAACATGACCGACACAAGAAGCACGGCGTTGGTGGAGAATGTCCAAAAGATGTTGGAATGGTAAAAATAAAACAAGAGAAACTAAAGAATGACAAATATGACACAAAGTTTAGACATAGTGGAGAGAGTCAGGACAAGCCTACTGGTCATACAAGGAACGCTACAGTAGATCTTGGACTCGTAAAACATGAGAACATTGACATGGGGCTTGTAAAAGACGAACAGCCTGATTTGGAAGTTCATCGACATGTTTCTGTGAAAACGGAAAAGGAGGACTCGGCTACGGTAGATCATGCACAATTTCGCGTGGATTTAGGAAGAGTGAAACTAGAGGAAAACACTTTGGAGATTTCATCACCAAAGAAATCTGTGAAGTCAGATAACAGTAAGTCTCAAAGAAGTTGTGATGCTAGTAGAATGGAAAAGAAAGATAAACATCACAAGAGAGCAAAGGAAAAGCATGGCCATATAAGTGACAAACTTAGCACGGAGAAAATCAACAAGCACAAAACGTGTGTTAGCACAATAGATGATGGATATGTACACAAAGGTCACGGAGGTCATCGTAACAGTGTGAATACGACAAACAGGAAGAGTAAAGTCCATGACATGTCAGACGTCGATGATGATGTCGATAATGACAGCAGTGATCGACAGAGGGACGGAGTGGTAGAGGAAGAGAGAGTGAAGGGCAGTACCTGCCGCACAGAAGTAAAACATCGCAGAACAAGAGATTCACCCGACGATGCGAGATCTGTGTCCATTGACAATGCTGATGACGACGATAATGACAACGGTGGAATGTCATTTGATGACTTCCTGAACTACGATGCCACTGCAGTGAAACTGCCCAAGAAAAACAAGACGATGAATCCATCAGATGCAAACAAGAAGACTGCATCGTCGGAGAAAAGGAGAAGAATGGAACATGAGAGTCGCTCGTCTTCGTCTCACTCGAAGCACAAACACGATAAATCTAAGCACTCCAATGACAAGCACAAGTCAAAGGCGAAGGCTGGGTCAGCCTCCGGTGGTCACAGCAAGGATGGAAAGAAGAGGGAAAAGAGGAAAGCTGTGGAAGAGTTTTCAGTTCCTGAGCCAAAGAAGCAGGTTTGTGACATATCTTGATGCATGTGTAAAGTTTAATTTAACGTTGGTCAAAACAACTAATAAAACAACCAGATGATAGAAAGCATCAAATACAACGGCAGACCAGATTGTTTAAGAAATTTAGAGTCGTGAACTTAACCAGTTTACAGAGTACTGAATGGTTATATAATGTAACCACGGCCATGTGACACCATCTTGAGAAGAAGTGGGAGATCTCTTGGCCAACGTCTTGGTTCAGGGCATGTTTGGTACACCCATAGTGACTAGTCCGCCAATGAAGGCTGAGAGATTCTGCTGTAATATCCAAAGAGATTAAAGATATCCGGTTTCTTGAGAGTTAAAACACCAACATCAATCCATTACTAGTGTAATCAATTTCTTGGAAAGAGCACTACTACATTTTCTGGCAGTAAATTCCTGCTGCATGTTGCAGGTAAAACTGACACCAGATGACATCTTAAGTACCCTGCCAGAGACGAACCCCAACTATCGACCTCTGCCTCAGTTTCGCCCTGACAGCCCCACACGACTTGGGGGTGGTAAGCAACAATTTTAAAGGAACAGGTGGAATATTCTTCAATGCTGTGTCTGAAGCCAGACATCCATAATACTTGGACAAGTAATGTAAATTTACGACAATTGTTCATTATTAGCAAGGATTTCTTATCATATTTCCACACTAACCACATTGTTGATTTATTTCTTGTCATATGTCTGTGTTCTGTTTTTGTGAGCTAGTTTTATGATTGTGTTTTGTTATTTTATTTATACATGGTAGACGTTTGGCTGTGTTATTTAAACATTAAGTGACATCGTGACCAATGCATTTTTTAATGTACAGATGCAAAATACTGATGCCAGTGATTTTGATGAGGTGTTCTGGAACCAGAACTGTATACAATAGTGTGGATCAGTTCATTCACGATCATACTATTAAAACAAACCAAACTACTAAACGTTTATGGGATAGATCATCCATTCTGGACTTAGCACGGTAGCCATAGGCAGTGTATTTTTAAGGTTCTACTCATCTAGACCATGTGGAATGTCACATGGAAAACCTTTTTTTCCCCTTATTTATTGACAACCAGTTTACCTAAACTAATATAATTTTTACTGTATTAAAGCAACAATTATTTTATTAGCTGCTGGCTCTGGTCATGGTTAGTGTTAATATCCCTCACAATACTTCATGATGTGCTACTCTGAAGCTACAGGAGAACCGTCATGTTGCAGGTAACTTTACCTCCCAGTTGATTGGTTCCAAGACTCACACCCGCACACAGGTGTACTCTGGTCGCAGACAGGTGTTCCTCACAGGTGAGTTCCTCTGTCAAACACCTGTGTCATTACTGAGATTTCACAGTAACAATGTTTGCCAAATGATGCGTCAGATGCAAGCTTACATTGGTGCTCTCTACTTTGAAACAGTGATAGATGATCACACTCTCAGCTAACCACTTTGGGGTCAATTGTAATTGGTTAATTTTAAGAAAAAAATTAAATTGTAATTTATGATGCAATATAATTGTAATTTATGATGCAATATAATTGTAATTGGTCAGTGGAGTGTAACTCAGCCCTGGCAACATTAATGCGGGAATTCACAAGAAACCCTGTTTAAAAATTAACAGTAATTGTACATGCAATCTTCTTTTTCTAAAACAATATACCGTATTCAACCTAATATGTGTACAGACAGTATTATTGAAAAACAAAAAAAATTGGGTCATGGAAAATTTTTTCTCTAGACAATAAGGTGACTGTTTAACACTATTTGGTGGCTAAAACAACTGAAAAGTAGTGCCAACTGTTTAACACCAGATGGCAACATTTTTCAGTTGTTCCACACTAATCAAATTACAATAATCATGGATCCTGCTGATAAAAAGGGGTGTACGGCGCACTGTAAGCTAATTAGGGCATGTATGCTTAATAGGTTGAATATGGTAGTTGTGCTCGATATGTGAACCATTCCAATTGACCCTTATGAAGCACTGTGATTGTAATATATGTTTTGAAGCAAGGTAATTGTAACTGGTCTGTAATGATGTTGTGTAATTGTAGCTGACCATTGTAACTGAACTATCGGATCTGGTCTTCTTGCTGCCATTTCAAGACAGAACAGTTCTGTCCTGTCTCCAGTGCTTTCCTGCCAACTGTTGGTTGTTACAGATCTGAAACGCCTTTTTCTGGTTTCTGCATTTCTGCCTGTTGTGTCAGCTCTGTCAGTTGTTAGTATTCCTTCTGTGTGAAGTAATATTCGTTAAGCAGACAAGGACACAATTTTGAACATGCTAGTTGTGAGATGACTACCAGTTACTCTTATTCGTGCAGAACTTTATAATAAGATATAATGCGTTTATCCACAAAACACATTATGTCCATTTTGTGTGTTTCAAGATATATCAGATTTTTGTTGCACATTGTTAACCGAAAGATAGGAAAACCGCCAATAGGATGGACGCACAACACGTCTTGCTGCAAATTATATTTACCTATCAATTTGATGGCAATGCAAAACCACCTTAATCACTTTTTGTGATGTTGGCATTTAATGCGCTTTGCGGATGAGCACCTCATGAAACACTATACATAATTGCTGTGTCCATAAAGAAAGGTATATTTTACTTGTTTGTTTCTTTCAGCGGTGCCGACACTATTTGAAGCTTGCATCAAGGTGCTCATAGACAATATTGAAGGTAGGTGGACAAACATTAATGTTACTTTATTAATTCATTCAAAATAATGTTCTGTTTATATCCATCTTTATTTGTACAAACACACAGGTTAGTCAGCTGAACACTGCTGCTGGCTTACTGTTATAATAAATATTAATTAGTATGTGTTAGAATTAAATAAAACTGAAAAATCCTGCTTATTTTCTGGATGGGTGGGTGAGATCATGTGAGTGGGTGAACATGTGAGGAGTTAGTTTATGTCCGCATCAAAACTCGGACATAAACGATGCACCTGTCTGACACATCAAACACACAGCAAGATGCATATGCAGCCATGAGAAACAAACTGTTTTCCACGTCATCAACCACGGCTGCTTTCAACAGAGGAATCTCCAAGGTCCAGTCAACTTCTTCCCCTAAAGCTATTGAGGGGACCAACAATGGAAAGATACAACTATAAGCTCTGCACTAGCCAAAGGAAAGAAGTAGGGTAGCTAGTGTGAATAGTTGTGGCTATATCTTAGAATGATGCAACTATAAGTTCTGCACTAGCCAAAGGAAAGAAGTAGGGTAGCTAGTGTAAATAGTTGTGGCTATATCTTAGAATGATACAACTATAAGCTCTGCACTAGCCAAAGGAAAGAAGTAGGGTAGCTAGTGTAAATAGTTGTGGCTATATCTTAGAATGTTCAGTTCATATTAAACTGAACGTACACTTTCTGTTTTCCCCGAGCAGCCCTGGACTATGTTGGTGGCGTGCCGTACGACATCTTGCAGCCAGTCCTGGAGAAGTGTACTCCTACGCAACTGTACCATCTCGAGGACTGCAACCCAGTAGGTGGCTCCACTACCACCCCTGTCTAAATAAACCACTCATCCAGTCACTCGTATCACTAATTTACTCACTGTTCACACACACACACACACACACACACACACACACACACACACACACACACACACACACACACACACACACACACACACACACACACACACACACACACACACATTCATTCATACTCGTCATTTCTAAGATACAATATTGATTTTTCTGAGAAGTGATGAGTGTAAAAATAGCATTTTATCAGGTGATCAGAGGATCAACACATTTACTGTAGCTATTGATTTCACAAGTTATCGATATTTGGTGACTAAAAGTAGCAGATTTCAACTTTGCAATTTTTTTTACATTCAAGATATCGTGTAGTTTTTGTGTTACTTTTCCATAAAGTGATAGAAGCTGTACATCAGTGCAAGAGAACTTAGCACTCTCAATTGTTATGCTACAATAAAGTGATAGAAGCTGTACATCAGTGCAAGAGAACTTAGCACTCTCAATTGTTATGCTACAATAAAGTGATAGAAGCTGTACATCAGTGCAAGAGAACTTAGCACTCTCAATTGTTATGCTACAATAAAGTGATAGAAGCTGTACATCAGTGCAAGAGAACTTAGCACTCTCAATTGTTATGCTACAATAAAGTGATAGAAGCTGTACATCAGTGCAAGAGAACTTAGCACTCTCAATTGTTATGCTACAATAAAGTGATAGAAGCTGTACATCAGTGCAAGAGAACTTAGCACTCTCAATTGTTATGCTACAATAAAGTGATAGAAGCTGTACATCAGTGCAAGAGAACTTAGCACTCTCAATTGTTATGCTACAATAAAGTGATAGAAGCTGTACATCAGTGCAAGAGAACTTAGCACTCTCAATTGTTATGCTACAATAAAGTGATAGAAGCTGTACATCAGTGCAAGAGAACTTAGCACTCTCAATTGAGAGAACCCGGGTTCAAATTTTCTTGCTGTCATTTTGAAACCTTGGCAATTTCGTTCATCTCATGTTGCCACAGTTCACTCAGCTGTAAATGAGTAGCCCTCTGTATGGCACCAGACATAGGTGGATATATAAACGAATAGTCTTTGCACAGTAATTACAGCATGGCTGAATGCTTTCCAGAGAAGTCGAGTTGGTGTTGGAATGAACAGGTCTGCCAGGGAGTGAAGTGTAAAATGCTTTGAGCAGTCCCTAGAACAGGTTACCGCGCTATATAAGAACTTACCTTTAAGAGGTCATATAGTTTGCAACAAATGCATGAGTGTGCTAGCCATAAGACTAGTGATTTAAGTGATTTATCTTGTTTACAATATACCAGTGGCCATCAAGGAATGGCACAACATGTTTAAAAAAGTATTGCAAATCAATATTTGAGTACAGAGATTTGGCTTGTGTAAGACAGTTGCACTTACAGCTGAGTAGCTGGCTGCAGGGTATGCCTGTTATGTGCCTGTCATGTGGTTCTCTGTGGTTGCAGGCCTTCCTTGCTGACACTGATGTACTTTGGAAACACAACTGTCACCAGGACTTCAAGAGTGCAAAGCTGGATGAATTTGAATCTTGGCGGGAGCTCTACCTGGTAATTTGTTTCTTCTTTTGTAACAGCCAGGATGCACGCATGCACGCACGCACGCACGCACGCACGCACGCACGCACGCACGCACGCACGCACACACAAGCATCTGCACATTTTTTCCAAGACGCACTACACATACAAACACCACAAACACACGCGCGCACATGCACGCACACACACACACGCATACACAAAAACACACACCGCATGCATGCATGCATGGCCACACACACATACAAATTTATACACCACACACACTTGTACACATACATGCACACCCACAATTTTATGTGGTTCCTTCCACTGATCATCACGCCCAAAATTGTCTTTATTTCACTGTGTCTATCTGAATCACTAACTTTGTAGAAATGCTCTGACGAGCGAGAGGCGAAGCTCAAGTCTCTCACTGCTAGGATCTCAGCTTCCATGGTCAAGAAGGCTGAACCAGGTAGGAAATATGGTTATTAGTCTACAAGATACGATATACAAAATGAGTAATTTCATAAATGTTTCCTCCATTTTGCTGTGGGAATAAAAAGTTTGGATAGTTTTAAACAGTTACATAATTATATAATTTAAGAATCATATGGAGAATTGATAAGATTTCTTTCTACTGTGCTAAAGTCCTCAGGAGGGTTAAGCAGTTCATAATCAATAAGCAGTTCCAGTTGTAAACAGTTGGATTGGTATGATGGGGAGCTATGGAGGATAAGCAAGTTTAGAGATTGGTTTTTAGTTCATATTTCCTACAGACTTAACAATAACAGGGAGTTAGCTCCACAGAGTCGGTGTAGCAACTGAAAAAAGCTCTAGTTCTGACATTTGTCTTAACACTGGAAACAAAAAGTAGATTAGAATTAGATGATTGAAGCTGCCTGGGCTGTCTTGCAGGAGTGAGCAGTGAATGTAAATATCCTGGTTGCTTGGATGAATTTGCTTGTAATTGTACAGATCTTAAAAATACTGTGACATTTTAATGATTTAAGAGGTGGTACTGAGTAAGAGAAACGAAGAGACCAGGTAACTACCCTAGTACCTTTTGCTAAACAATTTTGCACACGTTGAAGTTTCAAGATGTCCTTGAGAGCAATATTATGATAAAGGGAATTGCAATAGTCAAGTCTACTGCTAATAAGAACAGTTGCAACAGAACCACCACCCTAAATAAAATAAGACTGCTGAGCCCCTATCAGTGGACACCTGACACAGCTGCTGAGCCCCTATCAGTGGACACCTGACACAGCTGCTGAGCCCCTATCAGTGGACACCTGACACAGCTGCTGAGCCCCTATCAGTGGACACCTGACACAGCAGCTGAGCCCCTATCAGTGGACACCTGACACAGCTGCTTAGCCCCTATAAGTGGACACCTGACACAGCTGCTGAGCCCCTATCAGTGGACACCTGACACAGCTGCTGAGCCCCTATCGGTGTACACCTGACACAGCTGCTGAGCCCCTATCAGTGGACACCTGACACAGCAGCTGAGCCCCTATCAGTGGACACCTGACACAGCTGCTGAGCCCCTATCAGTGGACACCTGACACAGCTGCTGAGCCCCTATCAGTGGACACCTGACACAGCTGCTGAGCCCCTATCAGTGGACACCTGACACAGCTGCTGAGCCCCTATCAGTGGACACCTGACACAGCTGCTGAGCCCCTATCAGTGGACACAGCGGGGCAGACATGGGTCGGTGACATCCACCCGCTGGTGGTGGAGTGTTTACACAGCACTGCACCCAGTCTTCATAATATATCATACCAACGACTACTAACTAACTTCCTTTATTGAGTGTAGTAAATGTATAATGGGTTATTCCATATGTATATTAATATTAATACAGTTTATTCAGTTGCAAAACATTTCTAATTTCATTAATTATTGTATTGAAATGAAATCATATGATCCCCAGGAAACCATGCAGGACATGGGACAACCTGTACCATAAACCACCAGCATGCTGTTTATAAGTTACAGTTAGTGTCAGTGATACAAAATAAGGATATACTGATATTATGAAACTGAAGATTAAATCAAACAAGTAGTTGTGTAATTCATACATCATGTTTGTGTGGTAGAAAAGAATATGAAAACCTGCTATGTGCAAAAACTACCATATCCAATCATATTCATAAATAACATTAGATAGCAACAAACATTCTATCATTTTATATTTATCACTAACAGAGGATGTAAATAATGTGATTGTTAAATTAATACAACTAATGCATGTGCGTGCATGTATCTGCTCGTGAACATGTGTGCGTGCATGCATATGTATGTATGTATACAAGCATATATATATATATACATAATATATATATATATATATATATATATATACATATATATATATATAAACACATATATGCGTACACATACATACATGAATGCTTGTATGCATGCATATATACATACACATACAAATGTATACATACATACACATATAAATGTACGTGCATACATGCGTTCAGGCATTCATTCATACATACACACATACATATGTATACACACGTATGTATACATACATACATACATACATATATATATATATATATATATATATATATATATATATATATATATATATATATATACATACTATGCATGCATATTTGCATGCATGCATACAAAAAAGCCATGCATATACACGTGTGCACGCATGCACACATTACCCCTAAGATTATTTCCAAATAACCATGGTGGCTGTACCCTTTTAAAAACTATATTCTAGGGTCAACATCCCTGACACTTTGTGAATTACCCATCTAGGCCCAGGGGGACAATGACAGATGTTCAAGTTAAATACTTCCACAAACTAGACTTATTATTTTTGTCACGTTATGTTCAGAAATATTAACAGTGCTAGCCTATGTTATGACAGTGGCTGGAACTGTTTCATGCATTGAGACGCTGACCCGCAGTCCACAGTCCACACCTGCCTCCTGACCCGCAGTCGACAGTCTCCACACCTGCCTCCTGCGCAGCAGCTAACTGGCTTATTGCTCTAGTTTATAGGGAAATGATTAATGAAATAACTCTGTGTCTACAATACACACAATTACACAGTCATGATAATTTATTATTATTATTATAATACAGTAAATGAAATTATGAAAATTTTTAGAAATTTGATTATAATAAACTATTAATGTAAGTACATTATTATTATTTCAGTTCGGAAGACGAGACTGGCCTACGTTGATACTGCTGCTAAACCACCCCGAGAGTTCAGGAGGGCACAGCAGCGACATGGCACCGCGGGGCCAATGAAGGGCCTTGACCCTTTGTACAAGTTGAGCAGTCACGGGGGCATCCAGGCACCCCGAGCCCCCACCCAGCACACTGACCCTACAGCCTCACAGCAGCGCAGGGGTAGGTAGCAGCACCTGTTGTCCCCATATGTGTGTTGTGTTCCATTACAGTGGTGTTCTGTTACAGCAATTTTCCGTTACATTGGTGTTCCACTACAGTGGTGTTCTGTTACAGCAGTATTCTGTTACAGAAATGTTCTATTACAGAAGTGTTCCATTACACCAGTGTTCCTTTACACCAGTGTTCTGTTACATCAGTGTTCCACTACAACAGTGTTACGGTACAGCAGTATTCTGTTACAACATTGTTCTGCTACAGCAATTCTTTGTTACAGCAATACTTTGTTACAGTAATGGACTATTACATCCTTATGTGTTACAACAGTGTACTGTTGTAACATGACTGTGTTATACAGCATTACAGTGCCGTGTTATGTCAATGCCGAGTTAAGTTAGTGCACTGTTACATTCATAGCACTGATACATTCATAGCACTGTTACATTCATAGCACTGTTACATTCATAGCACTGTTACATTCATAGCACTGTTACATTCATAGCACTGATACAGTAGTGCTCCATTTCATCATTGGATTTTACATTAGTCCTCGGTACAAGTCATAAAAACATGTTGTTCTCATCCCCCAAATTCCATAATTTTGTAATATGTTTGTTGGTTGTTCTGCTTCATGAACTGCCCAGTCTCGTACATATTCAACCCAACAAGCGTCTTGTTTGTTGTATTCATGTGACTAATCGTTTTATTGTCTGTTGACATGTATGTTGGTACGTGCAACTTTTGTCTCATTTCAGCCACCAAAACTGTCGCGCCAATGATGGCAAAGTCACTGAAGCTGATGAAGAGGTGGAGGAGAAATTAGAGGTGATGAAGCGTGACCAGATCTGCCCATGCGTGACCAGCAACGAGTGGGACAGAAATAGCAGCACAGGAGAAGCTGCTTGGGGCACCTCATTGACTTGCTATTGGGAAGATTGTTTGGTTGAAGTGGTTTGAACAAACACAGCTGTGATTTTAGATTGAAATCTGCTCATTGCTGTCGATTTCTTATAAGGAATTCAAATGCAGGTAATTTCAGAAGTGCTAGTTTTTGTTTTTTCACGGACATCATTACATTTGGTCTCCTCCAAGAGTCAACCCCAAAGAATTTTTTGAGGGACAAATTCCACAAAGATGGCAGGCATGTGCCTTCTGCCGTGATACATCGAGTTTTTGTTAATACCATAATGCACAGCAATTCTGCAATCTTTTTGAAATTAGCATTTTCTTTTTGGAGCAAGCTTTCTTTTTATACCAGGTTCCGCAATGTTAGCTGAAATTTAAATGGAATTACACAACGCTGGTTTCCATTGCAATGGAAATGTCCAGACTATATAAAATATCATACGTGGAGTGCTCTGGGTTAACTGGGAAAAAAATGGTAGTATTGTAAACATTATGTAAATTCCATGAAAATGTAAGGCATTTGCCTTCTATTGCTGGATGTGGGACATTTGGTCAAAATACGAGACTTTCCTGGGGAATGGACGTGGGACATCTGGTCGAAATATGGACAGTCCTGGGGAATGACATATGATGTATATGTCCTCTTGATATATACGATGAACATTCAGTTCATAACATTTCAGTGTGAATGCCACTCGGACTGCAGCTTTTTGCTTGTGAGTTACCCAGCCATTCATGCTTATTTGCTGGTACTCGATTGAGACAAGATGGATTTTATTAGCTGATCTGATTCAAAGCGTGGTGTGATTATAGGTTGTTTTAGTGGTTTGTTTTTACAAAACTGTGATAACTAGAAATGTAGGTTGCTGAGTTAAACATCAGTTAGGTGGCTTTATATTGTGCTGAGAATTCAGCTCGCAAACTATAGTAACCGATACATTTGTGGCGAGTTCACATAACTTATCAAAGATGTTCAAGTTAAATACTTCCACATGCTGAGTGAATCAGGTTCATTGATGTTCGAAGATGTAGTGATATCTACAATGTTAGATATCTTGTGAAAGTGCGAAAAGCCTGATGCTGCAGTACGAACAGGTGGGCTACATTAATTTTTTGTCTGATGATTTCATCAAGACTAAAAATACATTTGCTCAAACAAGATAACATGTTGTAGTTAGATACTTGATAGGTTTGATGTTTTGCGAAATGAGTCTGGAACGAGGTGAGAGAGAGAGAGAAGTGGAAATGTGGAAGCAGCTTTAAGCATGTAATCCATACTAACTGGTATCTTTGTGATGAGTTCATATGATATATTAAGTTAGGCAGTTTTAACCTCTGACAGTGGTGTTGGGAAACCATGCGAAATAATTCAGTTGCAGATATGTCAGTTTCTATACACTGTATACGTATTAATGTAATTAGAAAAATACATTGAAAAATGTGAACAACGAGACTATGAAAATATGTGTTAAGCATTCTGTGTTCATGTTTCGAGACGCAGTATCTTGATCAGAACAATTTAGTCCGTTTGGGTGCTTTTTAATTAGGTGAGGAAATGAATGGTATTGTGTCTGATAGTGTACTTTCTAAGCTACTGACAGTCAAATGTAACTAGCATACATTCTTTTTATTGTAAATGCATGTTTTAAAGGCATGATACAAAATCTGACTGTTTTGATCGTAAAACGTCTTGTATAGTGTAAACTATATCCATTTTAACATCTTGATGACCAAACATGTTTTAACGGGCCCGCATTTTTAAATATAATTTGACTGTTATAATGTTCATGAATATCAACCTTGAGGTTTAGCATGCAATGTAAACATATTCAGGGCGAATCATTCAAATTTAATAAATAACTGTCAAATAATATGAAAAAACATGGTCCATTTAAACCATTTGTCAGGAATATATTATAGTTTAGACTATATAATATAGTTTATGCTATATAACATGACTTTATGATAAAACTATCACACTTTGTAGTTTCAATTAACATCATTTCGTATAACTGACCTTTAAGCACACACAAAACAGACCACACATATCGACAAAAAATTATTTTAATGAAAACTGCAATCCACTTAGTTACCATCAGACTTAATTATTATCAGCTACAATAGGTAGTAATGTAAACAATACATATTATATAGGGTATTAACTTGGGGTTAATAACACATAAACCACTAGTGACATGAGGGTGTATTGACCTTATAACGTTTCACTGCATTTGCTAAGGTATGTCCATGTTTGTCATTTATGCAAAACCTTCAAGCAAAAATCCTCATATTCCAGAGGAAAGTTATTGTGTATAATTCATTATGTATATATTATATTTATTGCACCATCATATTAAAATAAATTTAATACATAAAAAATTATTAATTATCATGTCGATCGACTTTACAGCTGTGTAGTGTCTGTGATTAGGTTGTGTTTTATGGCGGGCAGAGATGGTCTCGGAGAAGACCAAATTTGTATATTTAGTGTGTTGCAGTTGGTGCCACTAGGTGGCGTGACTGTCGGCTGTATCTTATCCAGTCTTTGTACCAGGTTTCATAAACATGGACCATGGTGTAATTTATGACATTATGGTCCGACACAAGTGGATTTATTTTTTGTCATTGAGGCTGTCTGACATGTTTGGTTCTTTGCATCACTATACGACCAGTCTTGTTTATAATATTGTGTTCGACCTATTAAGCGTACATGCCCTAATTAGCATACACACCTTTTTTAATCAGAAGGATAATATTTGACTAGTGTGGAACTGAAAAGTGTCGCCATCTGGTGTTAAACAGTTGGCACCACTTTTCAGTTCTACACTAGTCACCAGATGACACCACTAGTGTTGAACAGTTGCCGTATTGTCTGGAGAAACACATTTTGGTGTACGCTTATAAGAACAGATTCCTTGTTATTTTTCCATGGCCCAATTAGTTTCAAGTGTACTGTATGCTTACTAGGTCGAATACGGTATATGTGTTTATACCGGAGTGAAGGAGAGGGAAGTGGGAGAGACAAGAGCAAAGGAGTGGGAAGTGGGGGAGACAGGAGGGAAGGGGTCAGGACAGAATGGGATGGAGGGGATCGAACGGAAGAGTTATTCTGCAGCAGTGATAGAGGGGGTGAGGAAGAGAGCGAGGGTGTTTGTGGGGGATTCGATAGTTAGGAAGACCGACAGAGTCTTAAACAAGGGAGATGACGTGGTGGTCTGCTTGCCTGGAGCCAAAATAGAGGCGATAACTGAGAGGGTAAAAAACATCGTAGGCTCGGGTAAGGGTGGATCTGTTTTAGTACACGTAGGGACAAATAACGTAGAGAGGGAGGGTACAACTGCTATAGTTAGGAAATATAGGCAGTTGGTCAGAACGCTAAAACAGACGCGGGTTGAGCAGGTAATACTGTCAGGGATTTTACCTGTAATGGGCAGGAGGGGTCACAAATATCGAAATTGTCGGGGGATGGCAATTAACATGTTAGTCCAGAAGTTATGTAGGGAAGAGGAAGGTGGATTTATGGGGAAGTTTTGTTGGGAGGGCTGATATGTACATGAAGGATGGGCTTCATTTAAGTGGAAAGGGGGCGGCAGTATTCGCGGACAAACTTTCAGCAGCAGTAGATAGTGACTTGGGTACAATGACAAATATTTTTGGAAGTAAACATTCTTTAAACTAGAAGTGCAGGGGGGTTACCTAGAGGTGTCTCAAGCAGAACAAGAGGCCACTAGCACAGATAAACCAATATCAAATCATCCGAAAAACATCTCTGAAAAAGGTTATAGATGCGTATGTTTAAATGCAAGGAGCATAGTAAATAAGAAAAACGAATTAAACATTATGGTAGAAGATATTGACCCTCACATAATTGGTATAACTGAATCATGGGCCAACATAGATATAACAGATGCTGAATTAGGACTGACAGGATATGTAATGTTTAGGAAAGATCGAATAGGAAGAAGGGGCGGGGGAGTTATTTTATATGTTAAAGAATCTATTCAGGCTTATGAAATAAAACTAGAAAGGGAAGCAGATTGCGATGAAGCTGTTTGGTGCAAAATTGTTTCAGGTAATTCAAAATTAACTATTGGATTAGTTTACCGAAGTCCAAACATAAACGAAGAGGACAACACAAAAATAAAAAACGCTATAAAGGAAGTTAGTAAAGGGGAATGTATCATAATGGGAGATTTTAACCATGGACACATACAATGGAATTCTCTAGAGAGCACAGGGATTGAGGACCAACAATTTCTATTTTTAATCCAGGATAGCTTTCTTACTCAGCACGTACTAGAACCAACCAGGGGAGAAAATGTATTAGATATAGTTTTGTTATCACAAAAAGAATTAGTGGACAATGTAAAAATATTTGAACCATTGGGTAATAGTGACCATAATCAAATACATTTTGACATCAATGTAAAATCAGAAAGTAAAAATAAGAAAACGTACAAGAGAAACTTCCACAAAGGTAACTACAAAGATATGAGAAAATACTTAGCAAAGCTAGATTGGAATAACATGCTGATGAATAAGACCGCAATTGAATGTTGGAATATTCTAAAATATGAAATTGAGAGTATCATCGATAAATTTGTTCCCTTCCAAAAACAAGGAAAACGGTGTAGAAAGAAACACTTGTCAAAAGAGACTATTAGAAAAATAATGCTAAAACAAACTATGTGGAGGGTTTATAGGCGTACCAGAAAGGACGAAGACTATGCAAAATACAAAGAGGCACTTAATGCAGCTACAACTGAAATCAGACAATCTAAAAGAAGCTATGAGCAAAAACTAGCATGTAACATAAAAAATGACAGCAAGAGTTTTTATGCATATGTCAGGAGTAAACAAAACGTACAAGACAAGGTTGGACCTCTAGAAGACAGTGCTGGAAATATAATATCACAGGGGTTTTTAATGGCGGAAGACCTAAATGGTTACTTCAGTTCAGTGTTTACCAAAGAAGATATTAGTTCATTACCAGTTGCTGATGCTAAATTTCAGGGGGCTAAATCTGACTATTTAGGTCCGTTAGTTGTAACTCCAGAATTGGTAGCTAAGAAAATAAAGGCAATGAAGGATAACAAATCACCGGGAGTGGATGGGATTCCTCCAAAATTACTAATGGAAACAGTAGAACAAATCAGTATACCACTTGCAAGAGTATTCAACTTGTCATTAAAAGAGGGAGTTGTTCCGTTTGAATGGAAAGAAGCAAACATCATACCATTATTTAAAAAGGGTTCGAGAAACAAGTCAGAGAATTACAGACCAGTGAGTTTAACGTCAGTGATTTGTAAATTATTAGAAAGGTTAATTAAAGACCATATGGTGGAATTCCTCGTTAAGCATAAATTATTAAATTCATCTCAACATGGTTTCCTTAAAGCGAGGTCATGCTTAACAAATATGTTATGTTTTTTGGAAGAAATCACTAAGTGGATAGACGTGGGATCGCCAGTAGATATTATCTACTTAGATTTTCAGAAAGCTTTTGACAAAGTGCCACATCAAAGATTACTACTTAAATTAAAAGCCCATGGTATCGGGGACAGCATAACTGACTGGATAGAACAATGGCTGACTGACAGAAGACAACGAGTTGTAGTAGATGGAGAAGTTTCAAATTGGAAATCGGTTTTGAGTGGGGTACCTCAAGGATCAGTATTAGGACCTATATTATTCTTAATTTATATCAATGACTTGGACGACAGTATAACAAGTAACGTACTGAAATTTGCGGATGACACAAAACTGTTTAGAAAGGTTAATACTGATGGTGATAAACAACATTTACAAAACGATCTAGACAGATTAGTGAAATGGTCTGAGAAATGGCAGATGTTGTTCAATTTTGGGAAATGTAAATGCTTACATACAGGACATGGGAACTTGAATGTAAACTATAAAATGGGAGATACTGTTTTGGGTACTACTGTAAAAGAAAAGGACTTAGGAGTTACAATAAGCGCTGATATGAAAGTTTCAGAGCAGTGTGGTATTGCAGCTTCAAAGGGTAATCAAATTCTTGGATTGATTAGAAGAAACATAACATACAAGGGAAAAAAGTTAATTATACCTCTTTATAAAGCAATAGTTAGACCTCATTTAGAATACTGTATACAAGCATGGAGACCATATCGTAAGAAAGATATAGATACGCTTGAACGCATACAAAGGAGAGCAACTAAAATGATTCCAGAACTGAGAGACCTTAGTTATGAAGAACGCCTGAAAGAATGTGGTTTAACAACTCTAGAGACAAGGAGGTTAAGAGGAGATCAGATTGAAGTTTTTAAGATATTGAATGGGTATGAAAATATTGATAGAAATATGTTTTTCTCACTCAAGAAGGATAGCAGAACTAGAGGACATGAGGTAAAATTAGTAAAGGATCAATGTAGATTGGACATCAGGAAGCACTCGTTCTCACAGAGGACAATAAATGAATGGAACAAATTGTCTACAGATTGTGTAACTGCTAGCAGCGTGAATATGTTTAAAAACAAGGTTGACACATATCTCAGGAGGGCGGGTTATAAGTAGATGAACATTGTTGGACTCTCGATAAGCCAATGGCTTCCTTGTCCACTTGCCATCTGGGCCTTTGGCTTGGATGGCAAATCTTGTTAAATCTTGTTAAATACCACAATCTATTATTAACTAATACAACTTGTATGGAAGTTTGCAACTACGTTTGCTGTTAATCAGACAAGTGTCAAAATTAAGGTGCAACATACCATCTTCACTCAGTCACTTTTAAGCACTTTCGACCATGGCTGACCCTCGAGAAAAGGCCATGCCAATCCATTAAATTTTTCACCATTGTTCTTACGTCCTGCATAATCATATTGATAGATTCCTTGGTGCCACTGGGCCTCGTCATCCTTAGACACCCTTGCCTTCTTCCTTCAACCACTCCCTGCATTATCCCTTTACACAAGCTGCTATCGGTTCTGGTCACATGTCTATAGTAGGTCAACCTTCATCCTTGCTAGCCAGGGGTGGTAGTAGTACTATAGTAGATCTGGCAGATTGACCTGTTGAAACGTGGAGTTGTCAGTTTATCCCGCACCATGTGTGGATGTCTGCTGAATCATCTGTATTTCGTCCCACTTGCTGTCTTGGTTGACATGTTTCCGTGCCCAAACTTCAAAGAATGTTCCCACAAAATGCCCGTCATCACCCATCCGACCAGCGACGACGGGTAATTAAAGGTAAGAACCCAATAAATCCCAGCCAGCAATATTAGTGGTTAACAAAGCAACTAAAAAATCAGCGTTTTAACAGGTCAGTCTGCCAGAGGTACTAATGTAGTCGGAAGCCCGTGGAAGCTAGGATGTCAACCTCAGCTTAATTAACTACCATCGCTTGTAAGCTGCATTCAGACTAGACAGTAAGTGGGATGAAGTACAGATGACCAAGACAGGAAGTACAGATGACCAAGACAGGAAGTACAGATGACCAAGACACGAAGTACAGATGACCAAGACAGGAAGTACAGATGACCAAGACAGGAAGTACAGATGACCAAGACAGGAAGTACAGATGACCAAGACAGGAAGTACAGATGACCAAGACAGGAAGTACAGATGATTCAGCGTACATCCACACTTGCAGAGAAAAGGAGAAGACTGTGGATCAGAAGAAGAAAGATGAGAGGAGGCAGAGTATGCAACAAGAGAGGTAAGCGGGTGAGTGGAGAGGGATTACCAGGTGGTAAGACAGTAGAGGTTGATGATAGAAGAGAAAGGGGGCATAGTGTGCGACAGGAGAGGAGCTTTGCTGATGTAGTATCACAAGGGAAGGCGAGGAAAGACCAAGTATTTATGTGGGATTCCATCATTAGGAAAGTGGATAAAATTGTAAACAGAGGAGATGATATAACAGTATGCCTACCAGGGGCAAAAATAGAGGTTATAGCAGCGAAGGCAGGACAAGTCATGGGTGGTGGCAAGGGAGGTGCTGTTCTTGTGCATGTGGGAACGAGCAATGCCGAGAAGGAGGGAACGTCGGCCATCGTTGGTAAGTACAGGAGGTTGGTCAAGACACTTAAAGAGGCACGAATTGGACAGTATTGTCGGGGATATTACCAATAATGGGAGGCAGGGGTGAGGAATATAGGAACTGTAGGAGGATGGCAATCAACACACAAGTACAGAAGGTATGTATGGAGGAGGGAGTAGGCTTCGTAGACATGTGGTTAAACTTTGTGGGAAGAGATGACTTCATCTGACAGGGAAGGGTGCTGCAGTTCTTGGGTGTGAGTTTGTCAGGGTTGTCGACGATGGCACAGGTACCATAAATTATTTAAACTACTACAAATACACATCCAAAGAAATGTTCACCAATAATGTCAGAAAATGAACTTAAATGTGTATGCTTAAATGCCAGGAGCATAGTAAATAAAAAAGTGAGTTAGACATTATGGTAGTAGATATTGATCCTCATGTAATAGGCATCACAGAATCATGGGCAAATAAAGATATAGTAGATGCCGAGTTAGCACTGACAGGTTATGTAATGTTTAGGAAGGATAGACGAGAAAGAAGGGGAGGTGGAGTAATTTTATATATTAAGGAATCTATCCAAGCATATGAAATAACACTGAAAAGTGAAGCAGATTGTGAGGAAGCAATTTGGTATAACATAGTTACCAGGAACTTAACATTAACAATAGGAGTAGTTTATCATAGTCCTAACATAGGACAAGAGGAAGATGTAAATTACACAAGGCGATAACGGAGGTGAGCAAGGGGGAATGTGTTATAATGGGTGATTTTAACCATGGCCATATACAATGGGAATCATTTGAGAGTGCTGGAGGTGACAACCATCAGTTTCTACTTCTAACACAGGATTGTTTCCTTACTCAACAACCAGAGGTGGGAATGTGTTAGATTTAATGTTGTCATCTCAAAATGAATTAGTTGACAATGTTAAAGTACACAAACCTTTGGGTTCAAGTGACCATAACCAAATCCAGTTTAATATAAAAGTAAAAACAGGGAATACATATATAAACCAATGGAGGAGGAACTTCAACAAAGGTAAATATAAAGAGGTGAGAGCATATCTAGCAAATATAGATTGGAATAACTTGCTGAAGAACAAGACAGCAACAGAATGCTGGACTTGTTTAAAATATGAAATTGAGGGCATTATTGAGAAATTTTTTCCATTAAGAAAACAAGGGAAAAGGTCCAGGAAGAAACACCTGTCAAAAGAGGCTATTAGAAAAATTGCTCACAAACAGATGCTGTGGAGGGTATATAGACAAGCTGGAAATGTAGAAGACTACACAAACTACAAAGAGTCTCTTAACCTAGCTACAACTGAAATTAGAAAATCTAAAAAAACCTTTGAAAAAAAATTGGCAAGTAATATAAAAAATTACAGCAAGAGTTTCTATGCTTATGTAAGGAGTAAACAGAAAGTTCGAGATAAGGTCAGACCACTGGAAAACAACAGTGGAAACATAATTTCAGACGGGTTTCAAATGGCAGAGGTCCTGAATGAGTATTTCAGCTAAGTTTTTACCACAGAAGATATCAGCTCACTTCCAGTTCCATTTACTAAATTTGAGGGCAATAAATCAGACCATTTAAGGCAGTAAATTTATAACTCCTGAAATGATAGCAAAGAAAATTAAGAAGATGAATGATAATAAATCACCTGGAGTTGATGGGATACCACCAAAACTGCTTAAGGAAATTGTTGAGCAAATTAGTACACCACTTGCAAAAGTGTTTAACTTGTCACTAGAATAGTTCCTGCAGAATGGAAAGAAGCAAACATTACTCCACTATTTAAGAAGGGATCGAGGAACAAGCCAGAAAATTACAGACCAGTGAGTTTAACATCAGTTGTATATAAATTACTCGAAACATTAATTAGAGACCACATGGTAGAATTCCTTAAAGTAAAACATAAATTAATAAATACATCTCAACATGGGTTCCTAAAAGAAAGGTCATGTCTAACCAATCTCTTATGTTTTTTGGAAGAAATTACAAAGTGGGTAGATGACGGGTCACCAGTGGATGTTGTCTATTTAGATTTTCAGAAAGTTTTTGATAAAGTGCCACATCAAAGATTGTTACTTAAACTAAAGGCCCATGGTATAGGTAATGATGTAATCAACTGGACATAAAAGTGGCTTACACACAGAAGACAGAGAGTAATAGTAGATGCATAAATGTAATAATAATAAAAAAAGTTTACAGGATGATCTAGATAAATTAGTTAAATGGTCAGAAAAATGGCAAATGTTATTCAATTTTGGGAATTGTAAATGTATACACATAGGACATGGAAACATGGACGAAGAATATAAAATGGGGGATGCTGTACTAGGTAGAACCACACAAGAAAAGGACTTGGGAGTAACGTTTAGTGCTGACATGAAAGTTTCAGAGCAATGTGGGATTGCTGCTTCAAAAGGAAATAAAATTCTTGGGCTAATTAGGAGAACTATTATGTATAAGGAGAAACAGCTAATTGTACCCCTGTACAAAGCAATAGTTAGACCACATTTGGAATACTGTATACAAGCAAGGAGGCCGTATCATAAGAAGGACATAGACAAGCTAGAAAGAACACAACGAAGAGCAACTAAAATGATTCCAGAATTGAGAGACCTTAGTTATGAAAGCTGCCTATTACAATGTGGTTTGACAACACTAGAGACCAGGAGACTAAGATGAGACCAAATAGAAGTGTTTAAAATAGTGAACGGTTACGAGGATGTTGATAGGAATATGTTATTCAAACTTAAAGAAGGCAGTAGAACCAGAGAACACAAAGCAGCATTAGTTAAGGAAAAGTGTAGGTTGGACATGAGAAAGTACTCTTTCTCACAGAGGGTGATTAATGAATGGAACAAACTGCCAAATGATAGTGTGAATGTTTAAAAATAGAATTGACAGGTATCTGATAAGGGCAGGCTACACATAGATGATAAAATTATTGGACTCTCGAAAAGCCAATGGCGTCCTTGTCTACTTGCCATCTGGAACTTGTTGTTTGGAATGGCAATCTTGTTAAATCTACTCTTCAGTATATCTGCGTTAGTTTTCTGCAAAATCCACAGCACCAACCGACACCAGAGTTTGATAGCATCAATTCTTGTTTGGCCATTCCTTTTTATTGTACTCCATAAGTGCCGCCTAGATACTGACAGGTTTGGTTCCAATTGTGTAATTGTAATTGATTACAGCAACAATGCTGTAATTGTTATCGATTTTGGTTTTGAAATTCTGTTGTAATTGTAAATGAAATATGTTATGTAATGGCATCAATTACAACCAATCAATTACAGTATGTTTAATAACAAACTACCAGAAAAACTGTACAAAAATATAAATACTCTCACACAAATTGAAAATCATGATCTTAATTATAACACCTGCAGGACATATAATCAAAGGAATATTCAGATTTAACAATTTCACCAACTAAATACCTCTGGCCTTCCTCTTGAGCAATATTTAATTGCAATCTGGCAGCAAACATTTCACACCTGGCCTCCAAATATGCCCAAAAGGCATCACCATTAGCTGTTTCAAGGTCATTGGTCTGTCTTTTCTGTGACTATGTGTACATAGTGAAGGGCCAGGTTGTGGTTTCTGTTGATACAGTACTTAGATCACTTAATTAACACTGCCCAAGTCAGTAAATAAACTCAATTGAGAGTGAGCTACAGCCCACAGGTTTATTATGTAAGAATGCTGACTGGGCTTGAAGCCAAGAGACTCATGGTAGGCAAACTAGGGTACAACCTCAAAATACAACTGCCAAATAAACCAATTTGGGTGTAACACAGTAGACAGAATGGGTGTACACCAAGGGAATGGGTGTACACAAAGGGGGTATAGACAAAATCCCCCTGAGAAGTATCTTGATGTGAACATTGCTAATGTACTGGTATGAATTATTTGTGGTTACATTTTATAAGTCGAATTGCTTTGAAATGGCTTAGTAGATTGGAGAGACTCATTAGGATTTCAAATAGTTGTAGTCTTTTCTATAGTTGTACTGTACTCCATGTCATAAAACATTAATAATGAACCAAGCAAACATTACATTATATTTATAAAGAACAATAATATTTATCTAGCTAATTGTATTTTAAAACATGAAGTCACGTTTCAACAAAATGTACAAATATCACCAAGTCCATTATATTTGTTTATCAATCGTATTATTCAAACACACAATCAACAACACATCCTACACAATCAACAAATGGTGCTGCATAATACAAATGCAAGTGTAATTGAAATAGTGTAATTGTAATTGATTTGAACATTTTAGAAGTGTAATTTTAATTGATCTGAAAAATTTAAATAGATTTTTGTAACTGGACCCAGCCTTCGATACAGACACTTTTAATACAACAAAAACACAAACCATTATGCATATATGTACATAATACGTTTTATTGAAGTAGGCAAAGCCATTAGTTCAATGCAGTGATATCATAATATGTTAATAATGCAGTCAGGTATGTTCTGAGCAAGACCTTGGTACATATGTTGGTCTAACTTGTTATCATATTCCACTGACATTTTATTCCAGCTGACATTTCTGTATTTTCTGGCAATATTTCTATCACGGGCTGGAAAAGACCAAATTACGCCACCAGTTATGTAAAACATACATACATATCGCAACATGGTAAACAGTATTTATTGTCGCTTAAAAGGCTGGTAACGACAATTTTTTTTAAAGAAAGATTTGGGGAAACAGTTTACTATAGGTGACATTTAGAATTTATTTCTAAACAAATACTGACAGGGAATGTATCAACATTAAAAAAGTAACTGAAAAATGTTGTAGCCATTTTAAAGAAATATCGTTTTGGCACATGTGATAACAGATACGGCTACGGTATTAATTTACTAGTTCAAAACACAGCATCCGGAATTATACGGCTGCTAAGCTTATATGAGGCACACTGTTATGGCAACATGTAAGACTGATCTACAGAAATATACCACGCAGGTTAAGATTTAACCCTAAACCTCGTCTAAAATGCTTTGATTATAATCACTGTCTACTAATTACTGCAACATTCCCTGGTTTATAACATCAAATCCTTTCTGGTTTATTGTATAAACATTTTAAAGGCCATAAAAATGTTTACACTTTTCTAATCTCGCAAAGATCAGCTCCTATCTATCCAATCATCTTCTACCGTTTGGCTACATGTTCAACATTAACATGCACTCAGATATATGATTGGCATAACAAAATGCATTGACAAGACTACATTCACGTCCATGGCAAGTTACTGCAGTAACAGACATTTCTAACACTGCCCTTGCACTGACTAGCTGGACACATTTGTGGCTCAAGAAAAGTCCAGATCCAAAAAGCTTCAGTTATAATATTTATATATCCACACGCAAGAATGTGTGTTCACTGCCTATTCCTGCCTACCATGTGTAACTGTTTATTCCTGCATTATAAACGCTTAAGCTCTAGGCCAAATTAAAAAGTTACAAACTCCCACGAACGTCCAGGTATGGTTGTTTTTTTGTGATCTGTTCAAACTATCACTTTACATGCACTACACATATGAACATCAGATATGCTTTGACACCATCACCAGTAATGCCGATAGTTATGATCAAACAATTCAAAACATCCCCTAAACCTACATTCAATAGTTAATAAATTCATTCATCATATTCCACGATTTTGATATAATAATTGCATTTAATTGCACATAAGAACAAACTGAAACCAGGACATTTCTTCCAATCAAATGCAGTGGTTTCTTCTTGTCCATGATGGTTTGCAGTGAGCAGCTATAAACATTCTATTTAATATTGCATAGTTCTCAGTCAGCAGCACACAACCAATAATTAGGTCAAATGTCAACGAAATGGGTCAGAGGTCATCATCACCTATGCCCTCAAAAGCATCGTTTTCTGTCATTAGACCAGACGCATCGTTCATCTGATTTAAAGTTGGTCCTTTTAATGTCACTGCTGAAATCTTGTCCTGCAGCAAAGAAAATAATTCCTTTGTAAAATACATTTTAGGCCAAATAAAAAAAACCGATTTCTCATCAGAATTTTCTGTAAAAGTAAATGAGGACTGAGGTTTGTTTTTGTATGCTGAATTTTCTTGCTGATGGAGGTGTAAGTGACTGAGGTTTGTCTTAGTATGTTGATGGAAGTGTTAGTGACTGAGGTTTGTCTTAGTATGCATATGGCGTTGTTAGTGACTGAGGTTTGTCTTAGTATGTTGATGGAAGTGTTAGTGACTGAGGTTTGTATTAGTATGCCGATGATGCTGATGGAGGTGTTAGTGACTGAGGTTTATCTTAGTATGCCGATGGAGGTGTTAGTGACTGAGGTTTGTATTAGTATGCTGATGGAGGTATTAGTGACTGAAGTTTGTCTTAGTATGCCGATGGAGGTGTTAGTGATTGAGGTTTGTCTTAGTATGCCAACGATGCAGATGGAGGTGTTAGTGACTGAGGTTTGTCTTAGTACGCCGATGGAGGTATTAGTGACTGAAGTTTGTCTTAGTATGCAGATGGAGGTGTTAGTGACAGAGGTTTGTCTTAGTGTACCAATGGAGGTGTTAGTAACTGAGGTTTGTCTTCGTATGCTGATGGAGGTGTTAGTGACTGAGGTTTGTCTTAGTATGTTGATGGAAGTGTTAGTGACACGTACCCTTCGCCATCATTTGGATTTTGCTTATTACTGGTTACTCGGAAATGTTTTGTGGCACCTATTTTCAAATGAGCACGCTGGTGAGAGACTGTGAAAATAATTCCTTTGTAAAATACATTCTAAGGCCAAATAAAAAAAAACGGTTTATCATCAGAATTTTCTGTAAAAAGTAAATGAGGACTGAGGTTTGTTTTTGTATGCTGAATTTTCTTGCTGATGGATGTTTTTTATTGACGGAGGTGAAAGTGACTGAGGTTTGTCTTAGTATGTTGATGGAAGTGTTAGTGACTGAGGTTTGTCTTAGTATGCGTATGGTGTTGTTAGTGACTGAGGTTTGTCTTAGTATGTTGATGGAAGTGTTAGTGACTGAGGTTTGTATTAGTATGCCGATGATGCTGATGGAGGTGTTAGTGACTGATGTTTGTCTTGGTATACCAATGGAGGTGTTAGTGACTGAGGTTTATCTTAGTGTGCCGATGGAGGTGTTAGTGACTGAGGTTTGTATTAGTATGCTGATGGAGGTGTTAATGACTGAGGTTTGTCTTAGTACGCCGATGGAGGTATTAGTGACTGAAGTTTGTCTTAGTATGCCGATGGAGGTGTTAGTGATTGAGGTTTGTCTTAGTATGCCAATGGAGGTGTTAGTAACTGAGGTTTGTCTTCGTATGCTGATGGAGGTGTTAGTGACTGAGGTTTGTCTTAGTGTACCAATGGAGGTGTTAGTAACTGAGGTTTGTCTTCCTATGCTGATGGAGGTGTTAGTGACTGAGGTTTGTCTTAGTATGTTGATGGAAGTGTTAGTGACACGTACCCTTCGCCATCATTTGGATTTTGCTTATTACTGGTTACTCGGAAATGTTTTGTGGCACCTATTTTCAAATGAGCACGCTGGTGAGAGACTGTGACTTTTTCATGATGCCTAATCCTAGTTATTATAACACATTATAACACGTTATTATAACACATAACTGTAGCAAAGAAAATAGTTCCTTTGCAAGACTCTTTAATGCTACATGTGTTACAATGTTTAGAAAAAATCTGAACTAACATAAGGAACTGCATCCATAACTTCTCTTTGTTATGTTTATGAAAGAACCGTGTAAATTAGATATAAGAAATTACTGATTCTCAAAGAGGATGATAAATGAATGGAACAAATTCTCTACTGATTGTATAAATGTTAGCACCGTGAATATTTTTAAAAATAAAATAGACAAATATCGCATAAGGGTGGGAGGATTACACATAGATGACATTTTTTTTACTATTGATAAGCCAATGGCTTCCTTGTCCACTTGTCCTCTGGGGTTTTGCTTTGGATGGCAATCTTGTTAAATCTGCTGGTTTAGTATATGCCTTTCTAATGGCATGGGTCTACATTTGTTTTAGGTTTATTAAGAAACAGTAGCTGTAATCTAAATACTTGCATAAAACATTGACAACTTTTGTATTTCAGATCTCATGACTGTTGTTTTTGTTGTTCATGACTGATCATGTACCTGCAGTGTGCATGTAATACCTCTTGGCCTGCTCTGCAAAAAGTATGGCTTTAACAACAATGTGCAAACGCCTCATTACTACATGTTTTGTACTCACAGATATTGCCTTTATCGTGGTCTCCTTGCCAAGAAGTCCTCCCGCCTCAGCCTGCAAATACAACCGGTAGTTTTGGCTATAGGAATGTACAATGATTTTCTTCGTTAACCATTTCAGCACAGGTTAAGATGACGTACAAGAAGTGCCAGGTCTTTTTTAAAACAACACGTTCTAAACTTGTATTCTATGTGTTTAGTATGTACATTTCACTAAGCAAACTATATATTTCCAGAAAGGGGAGACAATTTTCTGTTTAACTCCAGAAACGACATAGTCAGGTAACACAGCATAACTAATTTTCACCAACATGTGCACGTTGACTGTCATCTGACACGTTAAGCTGGTAAAGATAAGACAATTTTGGGTTACGATTTCCAGTTTTATTTTGCGTTCAAAGGCAGGAAAATATACACATCATCGACATAAAAGCAAGCGAACGCAACTCTCTTGCAACATTTAATCTCAGGGGCTAATTTCCACCAATGACATTGCTTCCAGCCAATGGCAATAGATTTTGCAAAATGGAAATGGCGAATTTGGCAGTTCATTCACTGAAACGGTTAACTATTTTCTGGGACATTGCAGACATTCCAGACATTGCAACACTGAACTTATTAGTATTTATAGGATCTCAGTTGGCTAAAACAATATCCATACAAAACCTTTTACTATCATCACCTTTCACCACTTAGTCTTTTTTAAATACCCGATTTGGCGAAGAATTAAAATGTGCTTGTTTTATGACATCTACAGAGACCACTGTACTGCAATTAAAGACTGCTCTACTGCAATTAAAGACCGCTCTATTGCAATTAAAGAATACTGAACTGCAATTAAAGACCGCTCTACTGCAATTAAAGACCGCTCTACTGCAATTAAAGAATACTGAACTGCAATTAAAGACTGCTCTACTGCAATTAAAGACCACTCTACTGCAATTAAAGACTGCTCTACTGCAATTAAGGACTGCTGTACTGCAATTAAAGACCGCACAGTACTGCAATTAAAGAACGCTCTACTGCAATTAAAAACTACTCTACGGCAATTAAAGACCGCTCTACTGTAATTAAAGAATACTGAACTGCAATTAAAGACTACTGAACTGCAATTAAAGACCACTCTACTGCAATTAAAGACTGTTCTACTGCAATTAAAGACCGCTCTACTGCAATTAAAGACCGCTGTACTGCAATTAATCTGATCTACTGCAATTAAAGACTGCAGTACTGCAATTAAAGACCGCTCTACTGCAATTAAAGACCGCTGTACTGCAATTAGACTGCTCTACTGCAATTAAAGACTGCAGTACTGCAATTAAAGACTGCAGTACTGCAATTAAAGACTGCTCTATTGCAATTAAAGACTTATGTACTGATATTAAGGACCACTCTACTGCAATTAAAAACTGCTGTACTGCAATTAAAGACCACTCTATTGCAATTAAAATCCACTCCACTACAATTAAAGACCACTCTACTGCAATTAAAAACCACTGTACTGCAATTAAAGACTGCTGTACTGCAATTAAAGACTGCTGTACTGCAACTAAAGACCGCTGTACTGCAATTAAAAACTGCTGTACTGCAATTAAGGACCACTCTACTGCAATTAAAGAACACTACTGCAATTAAAGACCGCTCTAGTGCAATTAAAGACCGCTCTAGTGCAATTAAAGACTGCTGTACTGCAAATAAAGACCACTCTACTACAATTAAAGACCGCTCTACTGCAATTAAAAACCGCTCTACGGCAATTAAAGACCGCTCTACTGCAATTAAAGATTGCTGTACTGCAATTAAAGACCACTCTACTGCAATTGAAGACTGCTATATTGCAATTGAAGACTGCTACACTGCAATGCAATTAAAGACCATTCTACTGCAATTAAAGACCGCTGTACTGCAATTAAAGACTGCTGTTCTGCAATCAAAGATTGCTCTACTGCAATTAAAAACCGCTCTACTGCAATTAAAGACTGCTCTACTGCAATTAAAGACTGCTCTACTGCAATTAAAGACTGCTATATTGCAATTGAAGACTGCTACACTGCAATGCAATTAAAGACCACTCTACTGCAATTAAAGACCGCTGTACTGCAATTAAAGACTGCTGTTCTGCAATCAAAGATTGCTCTACTGCAATTAAAAACCGCTCTACTGCAATTAAAGACTGCTCTACTGCAATTTAAGACTGCTCTACTGCAATTAAAGACCGCCCAATAACATCTTCACCATTCAACTGTATGAAACCCCCAAACTAGCTATACATCAGTCAAGTCAACCTAGCTATACATCAGTCAAGTCAACCTAGCTATACATCAGTCAAACAATGTTGTATATTCCCTTTAAAACTACATCCATGGAATGTACAAACATGTTTGGAAATGCACAACATTTTTAGCTGGGCCGAGCCATTTTGATTCTCCTAAACGGCTGATTCTGTTATCTGCACTTATGTTAAATGGAGTCTACTGTGCATAACAATTAAGGTAAGACACACAAGTTTGACAGAATTTTTTTTATTTGAAGAGTTAATGCAATTTTTTAAAAGAAACGGCCACCATTTTGAATAAATATTTGCAAATTGAGAATCAATGCCATCCTTTGTTGAATAAAAATATTATAATTCTTACAAAACCATCTTCAGTATACATTATATTATACAACTGGTAGAAAACATTTTAATAAAAGTAAAAAAGACTTATTTTTTGGCAACAAATACTTACATAACTTTCAAAAACTTTTTATCACTTTGATAATGAGATCATTTCTCTTGTGTAGAAAATAAACTGAATACAACACTCAAAACCTTATTTGGCAAGCATAATTAATTCCAAAGATACTGCTGTCAAATATTAAAAAACGAGATTTATTATTTGATTGAAACATGCTTTGTCCATGAATAAAAGTGATTTAGAGGTAGGTAATTGTTATAAAAGTGAACTTTATGAATAATAAATATACAAAGCTATCAGAATACAGTGGAAAAACATTTTGAGTAATAAAAAAGCCATTTCACCTGCCCCTTAATCTCCTTAATTTCCATACTGTGAAGAGCTTAATTAATAAATAGATGAAATGAGAACAACATGGCTCCCAGGGCCCACCGTTTTCTTTATCTGCCTTTTCTAATGTCCCTGACAGATGCAACTAGAACGATCTCCTACCTCGGGCGTAGACGCTGTTGGTGACTTCAACGAATATGAACTGGCCTCTTTCTTCAGATGACTTGTGCAACTTCCATTTCGAATCCTCCGTCTGTCCTGAGGCTGAAAAGATTTTTCAAAATGATGCTCTGGGCTAAATGAATTGAAGACAAAGCTTTAAACAAAGACACAGCATGGTTTATAACACTATACATATGACAATATATATGTTTATAACACTATACATATGACAATATATATATTTATAACACTATACATATGACAATATATATGTTTATAACACTATACATATGACAATATATATATTTATAACACTATACATATGACAATATATATCGCAGTGAATCGTGTCTAAAGAAATATAACAAGATTGATGTGTTTATGTTTTATGTCCAATCGTACTGCAAGAATCAGTGATTTTTGCAGAGAGAATTAGGCCTCGATCCAATTTAGCTAACAGTTGACCCCATTTTGAAGCATGGCCAATCAGCGACTGGCAGTGATAGGTGAAAATCAGAAGTAGTGCGAGTCAGGATCTAGGTCGCTGTGTCTAGACATGCTGCTCGTCTAAACGCACACACAAATCGGGGCAAAAATCGCTCGTGTAAACCACATCGTACAACATGTCACTGTTCATGTCGATGACGCCATACTGACCCGTTTCATACGCTCCCCACTTTTCTTCTGGATCAGCTCGTCCACCATTCCCTGCAGGCTCATGCTCATCAGGATCGCCTGCAAACACGGAATACTGGATACAATGGAGAACATCAGGATCACCTGCAAACACGGGACACTGGATACAATGGAGAACATCAGGATCGCCTGCAAACACGGGACACTGGATACAATGGAGAACATCAGGATCACCTGCAAACATGGGACACTGGATACAATGGAGAACATCAGGATCACCTGCAAACATGGAACACTGGATACAATGGAGAACATCAGGATCACCTGCAAACATGGAACACTGGATACAATGGAGAATATCAGGATCACCTGCAAACATGGGACACTGGATACAATGGAGAACATCAGGATCACCTGCAAACACGGGACATTGGATACAATGGAGAACATCAGGATCGCCTGCAAACATGGAACACTGGATACAATGGAGAATATCAGGATCACCTGCAAACACGGGACACTGGATACAATGGAGAACATCAGGATCACCTGCAAACACGGGACACTGGATACAATGGAGAACATCAGGATCGCCTGCAAACACGGGACATTGGATACAATGGAGAACATCAGGATCGCCTGCAAACATGGGACACACCTGATACAATGGAGAACATCAGGATCACCTTCAATCTGGTCACTCTCAAGTGTCAGACTGGACATTCCGGTCACTCACCTGGTCACTCTTGATGGTCACCCACTTGAGGTTGTCCTTGCCGAAGAGATACTCGAAGGCAAGCTCGAGGTGACATGGGAGCGGGTCGGTGGGAGACGTCCTCCTCTCTGCGGCCTCCATGTCTTCCTCCAGCACCTAGTGGAGGGAGGAAACACACACACACTCACACAGACAGTCCTGGTGAAGATGTTCGTCAAGGTGGCAGAGAATAATTTAGTCAAGATTTTCTTTTAATCACAACTATTCAAATTTACACACTCAACATTTTGGACAGCTTAGTTCTTCTGCTGGCCCGATGGTACGTGACAGCCAGACAACTCCCTGAATTCAGCTCCCCAAGAAGGCCACGAAGGTAGGTGAAACGTTCAGACTAATAAACCTACAAATCGTACCAACTCTTACCGTTTACTTGTGACTTCTACACATTTTCCAAAAGTTGATTCCAAGATTTTATTGTCCAGTTTGAAAAATATTTTTTGCATTGCAAGATATTACTGACATTTGTGAAATGGGCAAATAACAGAACATCAATTGAAAACACGTCCAAAGAGCAATTCTCATGAACGTTTTAACTGTATGCAGTCAGTTGGGACAAAGCCTAATGAGATCCAATCAACGAGTTCCCTTTAAGCAAGCTCAGCAAACCAGTGGACATAGATAATCACACAGGTTCATTTGCGGGTCTTACGGATTTCTGTTACGAGCCTTACAAGTGTCCACAACTCAAAGCTGGCAATTGGCACATATTGAAAATGTGGCCTTGTTTACATATGGGAGTCACATGACTTACCGTCGATGTGATTCGCCAGCAGCGCATCCTGGTGACGCGGAATGTAATCTCTTTCACTTCACCCTGTCGATGAAAACAGGGTCAAATTCACATTACAACAATAAAAAAGGACATTAGCTCTTGCACCCATTTTTATTATGTCTGAACATCACACAACACATAAAAATCATGCTGGTAAAATAATTTTAAACGGTAACTTTTAAATGCAAACCTTCTACATTACAAAGTAATGTCATTTAAATTATTCTCCCCCCCCCATTAAGGAGGGGTAATAATGGGGAACAAGGGAACGCAGTGGGGAGAGGAGACTTCTGGTAATTGCAGTGGATAAAAGAATGACATTACAAGGGAGCCGGAAAGGGAAGAGGGAAGACTTACGGAGGCTTGTTGTCGGAAGATGAGTTCCTTGTTGCCAGCACTTATAAGAACTCGTGTCCCTGACGAGAAGTCAGTGTAGCACGGTCGGAACTGGAGGTACCCATAGTATTTGAGCGTGCGGGCAAGAAGCAGAAACTGAAAGTACAAAGTACTCAGTTAGTACTATAGAACAAGCTGACAAGACAACAAATGTTTGTCTTCTAACAACATACTGCAGCATATAAATAGTTTACATCTGTCAGTGGTAGGTCAGCAGGCATCTGAACACTTATCTTTTTAACTCGCTTTCCCTCCTTAGTTCCTAATATTTCAGAGCCAAACTTCAAGGTAATATATGGGTTCCAGTTGCTGTTATTTAGCGTACCTTCCAGCACGGGTTGTATCAAAATGGGGATAATATTTCTGGCATCACAACTCTCATACTGATCTTATTCTACAGCTGTAAATTTCAGGAAAACATGTATTTAATGGGGGAAAATATGCAACAAACCAATTGAATATCCATAGATATAAATGTACACATCACAAGTTAATATCTCATAAATCAAACGATATCAATAATACTTGGCAAAACTGTTCTCTGCAATGTGTAGATCACATAACCATAATTATCCGATTGATGGACGTGATACTACGACATGTCTTACCTCTTTCTTAGAGCCCCGTTGCCGTAGCAACGACAGCTGCTTCTGTTGCTCCTTGTTGGTGATCACCCAGCCCCGTTCTATGTCACTCACCGCCTAGCACAAGGAGACACAAAATGTCATCCGCTGCTTAGCAACATCGACGCACAAAATGTTACCGAGGCTTCGGCAGCAAAGACACCAAATGACACATTCAGAAAAAAATAATAAAAAATTTTACGCTCCAGGAAACTCAAAAATAATGTTTTTAAATGGTTGCGTTGACTGAGCAATTTCATTAATCCAGAAATCTTCAAAAGAAACACTAAAATATTCGTTTCATTTATATTATGTAGTCAGTGATGTCGCAACATAATGTTGTTGTCTGGCGTTTTGTTAATTCAAGTCAGAACTCCCCAGAGTGAATCTCAAAGTGTGACCCAATTACAAATACTCAGCATCATAAATCTCAATTAAAATGAATTGCTTCGAAAAACTAAATTACAATGCTTCATAGAGGATCATTGCAATGGTTCATAGGTCAAGTGCAACTACACTGTTTTATAAAAGTAGATGACATGGTCCATTACAGCTCAATTTTTAGGTGAATTCGTGCATTCTTGCTATCAGGGTCAAGCTGAATTATAACGGTCATTTATAAGGGTCATGCAGTCTCATAAAAACTCAGTTACAATGTTCTATAAAAAAACAATTATAATTACATTGTATGTGTAATCAATTACACATTACACAATTACAAGTGCCTGATTCTCACCTGAATGTAGAGCAAGTTCATTGCAATTCTGTCATTGACCAACTCATCATCATAAGTGGCGTCCCAGTAACTAAAGAAACACCAGACATGAAATCACAATGCCGTATTCGACATACTAAGCGTACAGGACGCATGAAAACAAATGTCAAGGAAGCTTTTCTCACCACAACTGTTTACCACTAGGTGGCGACACTTTTTAGTTGTTCCACACTCGTCAAATTACAATAAGTATGGATTCTGCTGATTAAAATGAGGTGTACGCTAATTAGAGCATGTACACTTAATTGGTCGAATACGGTACCATTTTGCCAACAAACATTTGGGCATATATTTATTAGTTTTTATGAACAATTTGAATCTGAAGCACTGCACAGAAATCACTCCAATAAAAAATCTTGTATATAATTAATTGGTGCAACAATTAGTACTCAATTATGAATCGTTTTAGGGATGACATTATATTTTTCATTCGATGCCCTTTAAATTCTACTACATGAAATTTCAATTTTTTTCTCATTAACCTTGTGCAGTGCTATTGATATTCTACTCTTGAAATGTTCTCATTTGTTCTCTCATTATATTTGTTTAAAAACAGTGAACGTGCAACATCTGTCTACCATGGCGTTATTTCCAAGCAGCCCCGTACCTCTTGCGGAGGGCGATGCTGTGGGACTGGGAGTGACTGGCAGTCTTCATTGAGATATAGGGAGATTCAAACTCCTGCAGCTTCCTGATGACTGCAACAAGACCATGGGACCTGGGGTAACACATGGTACCAGGGGGTAACACACATATTACCATCACATAACACTGAAGTTGCGCATTTTCAATAACTATTTCTTTTAGATTATCTAACATTTACCTGCTGCTATTTAGTGTCATGTATAATCTATTTACATAATTTTAGTTATTATAATTTTTAGTACTTACATAATTTATTAATTTATTAGATTTTATGAAAACGCCCCAGAACAATTATTTGGATGGGGCGCTATAAGAAATATATTATTATTATTAAAACCTTGATGCATTTCTTTTTGGGTTTGTTTTCACACATGACTATGGTCACAGTGTTACTTCATCGTTTGTAGGCTGTGGACCTGGTGTTTAACCTGTTTTCACACATGACTATGGTCACAGTGTTACTTCATCGTTTGTAGGCTGTGGACCTGGTGTTTAACCTGTTTTCACACATGACTATGGTTACAGTGTTACTTCATCGTTTGTAGGCTGTGGACCTGGTGTTTAACCTGTTTTCACACATGACTATGGTCACAGTGTTACTTCATCATTTGTAGGCTGTGGACCTGGTGTTTAACCTGTTTTCACACATGACTATGGTCACAGTGTTACTTCATCGTTTGTAGGCTGTGGACCTGGTGTTTAACCTGTTTCAGAGATTAACTTCCTCAATGCAAGGAACTCGTTTATATGTTTGCGTGCACTGGGAAGTGGAAACTGCAAACATTCACATAAGAACAAACGTACACTTTTAAAACATTGTGAATATACCAAATAAATTGTTACAATGCTAAATGCTTCAAAACCATGAGAGCAAAACATAATTAAGAAGGTGACATTTCAAACAAGGGAAAATCACAAGTCATCATCGTCTTCAAGATTTACATTATGTTACATATTCCAGGAAACGACAGCCGCATGAAACACATACCCAACATACTGACTAGTAAATGCAGCTTCACTGGACAACATGATGTCTCGGGTAACAGGTCCAAATAAATCATGTACAACCACTGGATGGCAGCACTCGGTGCGCTACATAATGATTTCATATGTAGCCACTAGGTGACAGCACCTGCTACAAAATGGTAGACGTTTTATATGTTTCGACTCTGTTTGTGTCACAGGTCGCTGTAAGAAATAACTCACTCTCGCTCTCTTGTCCGACCTCCTTGATTAAGAACAGTCCGAAGTAGTAGACAAACTCCTCCAGCAGGTCTATCTTAGCTGCAACAGCCTGTGGAATACATGTTACTTGAAATTAGTCAGGTGGTGGCCAGACTTCTTGGTACAAACAAACGGGACCCATGTTTCAAATGTGTGCAAACAAAAACAACATAACCAGGCATATACGCGCGTGCACACGCACGCCCACATGCAGGCACTCACACTTGCACGTATGCATACTACTGGTTTATCCGATATAAGACCAAGACATTTGGGCTCATGAGTCACACAACCAGCTGGAATTGGTATTTTGTTTTTAAAAGTAATTGGAATCGGTGAAAATGTATAATCAATAAAATATAATATGTTGTGTATATCATATTTGTTTGCCATTATGCCCTATAATTTGAACAGGGGGTATGCATCCAAAAATGCACCCTTTATTTTTATCTGTTTTCAGATGCTTCTAACTTGAGAAGTTTACGAGCCACATTTCTGAATTTGCTGAGTATGTAGACATATTGGTGCAGATTATCTTTGTAAAATTGAAGAATAATAGTACAAAGGACAATGGGTATACCGGATGCACGAAAATGGAAAAGAACATTAAAAAAAAATTTAGAGAAAGATTTCAGCAGTCTGTATTTCATTGGTGTGTTACAGTACAATGTCCAAATTGTTACCATCTATTGTCAGTGATACTGACAATAACCTATTAATTCAGTAGGCTTCAAGTTTTTTTCAACATTTTACGATTTTCAGCACCCAAAATGAGAATGTGGGACAAGTCCTATGACCCCCATTTTTTATTGTGCATAGTCCTTTATTAGGTAAACAACATATTATAATTTCAGGATGGTGTTCTGTCTCATTTAATTTATACTGCAGCTGAAAGTCACTGTTCTGCCCAATGGCATTTTTTCCTAAATTGTCCAAAAATATCCAAAATAAAAGTATCAGAACACCATCCTGAAATTTTAATATGTTGTTTACCTAATAAAGGACAATGTACAGTTAAACTCAAAATCATTCCACATTGTCCCACAAACAGATAAAATAATGGGTGAGTTTTGAGCACTTACCCCCTTTCTATGTCATAGGGCATTACAGACACAATTTGCATGTAAATCCTTAGTTTTTTGCAGAAGTGCTCAGGTATAACTACTTATTCATTGGTTAAAATTTAAGCAAATTCTGAGACATCAACTTTTTGACCATTGGTTGATATGACACGGAATGACCCGTAGGGAATTGCAGGGCTTCACCTTTGAAAACAACAGGTGAGCGATAAATCGCTTGCCTAAATATGCCAAATTAATTTAGGCGAGCGATTTGTTAGTTGTTGTTTTTTGCCGTGTGGTGGCACCACCTTTTCCCATTTGGATTCTGTCGTTGTCATCATGAAAGTTTAATTGGTACTTGCTGGCGCTATGACTTTTGTACAATAAAATAAATGCTTGCTTTAGTAAACCCCATTCATTGCAATTGGTGAAACGGTTTTGAATTGCAACATTTAATCGATCACCATGGCGTAGCCTAGGCAAGGCCAGTAGCAGTGTGCTGTGTCCATGCCCTGTGCCGTGGCAGTGACCATGATGCGGCACTACCACTGGCGTGCGACTTCGCTTTGGCGGTTTGAAAATTGCAATTGAGATTCACAAATACGCCACATTTAAGAATTAAATGTATAGTCATAAATGCAGCTTAGTAGGGAACACCAATATAAACTGGGGTGAAATGGCATACTTCCATTGCATCATAATGCCAAACGCACGACTCAAACTCGGTGCGCAAAATATGAATTCGTCATCCACACATGAAACAGTGAATCGATGTTAAGTGGTACCGGAGATGTGCGTCGTGAATTTATGTGTTCAGAGCGGTTGAAAGACGAAGTGGAACAATTCCTAAAATTATCATTTTCAATGTTAAATCAACTTTTACACTCCTTGTCAACTCATATGCGTGTTCGGTAGCTCGGATCCAGGTTATTATTTTCAATTCCCATTACAATCAGATCATAATGAAATATTGTTGATTCCTTATCTATTCCATAACTGTACATGTATATATGTATTTCATTCAGTTCGACATACAACAGTATGTGACATTTAAAGATAATACACATTGACGCTGGTCCACTCATTTGATAACTTCTTTATAAACCGCATGGCCAGCATATCGTGGCTTCGATGGCGTTTTTGCAATCTTGGTGCAGCGGGCTGCGATCGCCATCACTGGTGATGGATGATATGTGAACTCTGACCATTGGAGTCCCAACACTTCGTTATAAAGATAGTAACTTTCCTAGTGAATCTAATACTCAAGAAACTCCTTGTCAAGACGAACACTTGCAGGCAGCGAGCGATTTTAGCAATTGACGTGAGCGATAAATCGCTCCCTAGATTATTGATTTGCGCGAGCGATAGGGAGCAAGAGTGATCGCTCGCCTCAAAAATGATGCCCTGGAATTGATAATTAGAATTGGAACTGGTATTTTTTAGACCTGTGGAATTGTTATTTGCAACTAGTGTGTAACCAGAATTTGGAATTGGAACTGATATAATGTAATTGTTGCCAAGCCTGTCGCTTGCCTACAATATGCTACATTGATGACTGGCCAGACTCACCTCAAGCACGTCGTCCCTCTGGTCAGTCGAGGTGATGTTCACTGTCACCTTGTTTCCGTCCATTAAGTAGACATCCAAAACAACATTTTCAGACTTTTCTTTCAAGGTCTCCTAGCAAGAGAGAGGGGAGAGATTACAACACAAAATTCCACGCAAAATTCCACATTGTCCCAAGAATGGGATGGGATGCTCGGAGTAAACCTATTTGGGGTCATTTATTGTAATTTATATGCATATAATATATTGACCAAAATATAGTATAATATACAACTTCCATGAACTTCCTTGTGACTTTCAATGTTCTTACGGTGCACAGCATACATTTTGGTTCGGTGTTGTTCCCTGAGGGGGGCATCTCATATTAGCACAAGTTGTTGGCTCATCATCTGCCTTTCCCAGCAGTTTCAATAGTTTCAGTTTAGTGTACTAAAAAGTGTACTTTATTTTTACATGACCTAACTATCACAGAACTATCACAGAACTATCACAGAACTATCACAGAACTCACAACAAATTAAGTTAACGTTTTTTTTCTGTCTGATATATATTTATATCATCACAGTTTTAAGTGATGTGGAAGACAAGTTAATCATTTCTGGAATGCATTTTTTCTTGCAGCTGTGAAGATGGTAGCAATTATACACTGTACATGAAATATACCTGAAATATAAACTAATACACTATTTAAACTGTGACACGTTATTGGCAGATTAGCAGTTATTACATAGTACAAATTCACCTTTTACAAATTGCACATGCAAAATAATAACACTAACTACAAAAAGAAGCAAGCTAATAATGTTTTATTTTTATTATAGGTTTGATGACTATATATCGTCAGTTTTAGTTGTCAATTGGGAATTCAATCTTTCAGTTTAATCGTGTGGTCGTTATTCAAGAGTCATGCCAAATAATTTTTTTAAAGCTTTACAACAGAGAAAAATCAGTTAACTATGTTAATTAAAAGCAATTAATGAAATGTTTGGAGGCTAAGGTAGGATCCGTTAGTAAATAGAAATCAACATGAAACTGAAGTGCTGTTTTTAAGCTAGCCGTAAAGGTATAAAACATGAGAACATTCCATGGTTGTAAAAGGGTTAAAACCTACCTGCTGGGCAGAGAGCAGGAAATGGTTAAATGTGTTCGAGGTGGCAATTGCGTGTTCTTGGCTTACTGTTATGTAAAGAGAAAACAAACAAATACAAGAAATTATAACTTGAAAATACATATGTAATAACAGCAGTGACATACAAGGCAACATATTAGAATAAGATATAAATTCACACTAATCGGAACATAATCATTATGTTGCACATGAAGCATATGTTACTATCATCTTGAATTTGAAATTGAATGTGACACCAAAATGTTCAGCACACGCCCCATCCTACAACATAACCAAAATGTTCAACATACATACAATAACATAACCAAAATCCAAAATGTTCAGCATAAGGAAAGACAAGGAACATATAACATATTACACACACACCCACTCACCCGCACACATATAATACAGAAAAAATAATAAAAATGTAAGTCTGTAACAGTAACAACATTTTATACCTGTATTTAAAATCTTCTGAGATATCATAATTAATATAGTAAATTTACAAACATACTTTGCTGGATGAATTTTTCCAGTCCGAGTCGTCTCTCCTCAAGTTGCAGTGGCGTGAGGGAAAGCCACTTCTTAGGTGGGAAAGGTGGAATCGCATTTGCCCCAAACTCCCGCTTCAGCTATGGCAACACAGCATATGTCGGTAAGTACACTCTATTCAAAATAAATTATTTTGTGTGCAATCCAAAATATACGAACTGAAGAATTACAGCTTGTGTAGTAATGATAATAATAATAATGTTTTAATTCAGACAAAAGTCCATAGATATACATAAAATACATGTAGAGAAATATATGTATATATAAAACACACACGTTGAGCATAGAAAATAAATCTCAACATTATGTCAGATAAACATGTAGAAATACACATACATACACATACATATATACATGTATACATGTATACATATATATATATATACATACATACACACACATACATACACATATATATATAAGGTTATTGTTTCAGACAATCAGCAGTTTTGTTTATATAAAATAAATATATAAAATATATAATATAATGGGAATATAATATAATGAATGTATAATATAATGGGAATATAATATAGTCTCAGGCCGAGGCTAATTTTATAAATGTATAATGTTTATAGTTGTGACATCTTTCCTTGAACCGGTAATAAGACGTTATCAGGCTATACTAGTTATATTATTTATTATGATCATAATATGAGACCAAGTGGCTAACCTTATTTAATTTCCCACTTAGACTTGATTCGGGCTTAACCTGTGCTAAATGATGTTTTTATTATACTAATGAATCATCACTATATTGTTCAACTATCATTTTGCCTCACGTTGTGATATTGTGCTAGAATGATGGATTACAACCACTTGTAATTTCTATATGCGTGACATTTACTATTATTAACATATTTTTTGTATATACTAACGAATATTCACTATATTGCTGGATTAAGACGCCAAGTTGTAATTTTTTATTTGCTTCATATCTAGTATTATTAACATAATTGCCAACTTGCAGCATCATTCCATGACAAGATTACTATATGTAATCATGGGTGGTTCTCGCAATAAGCCCCTTGGGGTTTCCAGAGAATCTCCTGAGTTACTAAATCAAATTATTTATGACCATACCTGTAACAACATTGTAAATGAGTAACCAAATAAACTCACACATTGATTGAAACAGTTTATAACATTAATACTTATAATATTGTGATTATTTCCATACCTGCTCAAAGAAGTTGTGGAACTGCCGGTAGCGTACAGAGCAGTGTGGTACACCATTGATGTGTATATTGAACACCTGAAACAGTTATGTCACAATCTTCATTTTATGTCAAACTACTGTCTGCAGTACTGGCTGTCAGTGTCATTTTACACGTCTACACTGGAGACAGTGGTCAGTGCCAGTGGTGTTCAGTTTCTTACTGCATCGCGATTCTCATCGTATTCCAAGTTTACAATTAAACAGGTTTCATCAATTTCGACGATGCGTTTCTTCCTGGCGGAAAGGGAAACGGATCTTGTTAAAAGAGGTGTGTACGCTGGTCTACTCGAAGTTGAGACAGTTTACAGCTGTCGTGCAGAAAGTTCCACCCACCGTGAAGGAACCACCGCCCGTATCTATGTGCTCGGCCGTGTCGGGGATGGAAAAATGCATCATGTACGTTTGGCTTGGTCACTGCTACGACCATAAACACAATATTAGGAACTTTTCAGTTTCTCTCATCTTGCCATCCTTCCTTCTGCGCCATATTGAAAACATACAGGTCATGTGGTTGTTTGACATACAAACCGAAATCAGGTCAAACGGAAGTTACTTCTTGCGCATGTCGACCGAAGGTTATCCAACCATCCACACGTCGATGTGGTCAAGCGCCGGTGTTTCATTGTAGAACTTTTTCTAAGGCAGCTATGTCATCGTCAATGGGAAGACGCTACAACGAGTCAGAATCTAACATGGGAATCAATGCAATCTTGCTTGGGCCACCGGGCTCCGGGAAAGGCACGCAGGTAAAAGATTTGTCTCGCAAAAGGTCGCCACATCAGGGCGATAATACGGGTTTGGCCTGGTTATCTCATTCACAAGCTAGATTGGGATATATCACCGTTTCATTTCCTGATGCATGGGATACGCCATGGTTTGGCACTTGTCTAGAATCGTGGCCCACCTAAATTTTTGCCGTTATTAACATGCAATTTGTGCAGTAACTGACTAACCATGCACAATGCATGCACAATCCATACTGAACTACGGAACATGTATGTTACGTCCCGAATCGGAATTCGTCCGATTCCGGTATAGGACATGTCCGATACCGGAATTGGGTGGCGGGTCGCTACGCAAAATCGGAATTCCAAGTCGGGAAATCCGAATATATATAATAGAATTCTGATTTTGCGCTGTCCCAAATTTGTCATTTTCCTGTTGACGTACTTAGAACATATTATATAGCGTTTCTTGGACCCGAAAGGCTTATCCGTAACTTCACATGGTAAGCCATCACAAAGATTCTTTGATTGCGTTATCAATTTAGAGGTGTACTGTTCTCCAGAAATTAAATTATGTACATGCTCATAAAATGAGCTTCTTTGATCACCCATCTGTACACCAAAACACTGCAGTGTTTAAAAGTGGCGTCACAAATATATCGATCTCGGCTGTCCACGCAGCATTCCGATTTTGGGCATGCAATTCCGGAATTGGGCATGGCAGCAATTCCGATACCGGAACCGGACGATTCCGATTCGGGACGTAACACATGTACATCATTAAATGGCCTGTATATTAGCCGGAACGAGCCGGAACGAGATTGAATTGCTAATAGCGTGGATTGCGTGATCTGTATAATGATTTCACTGGAATGTGTAGTTAGATAATGTGATAATGCAACTTTCCACCAAGTGGGAAATAATTACACGTACATTAAGATATGTTTTGGGCTCCTGGGACGATGACTTATTGATGATCGACTGCCATGTTTTGGCTGTTCCGTCTATTGAACATCACCTAGTGGACGGCCTTACATTAGTGGGTTACTGTTCATACACCATCTACTGCAGTAATACTGGTAATCACTGATTGGGATGTGTACTTATATCTAAACAAAATGGAGTAAATCTGAAATTATACAGTTTAACTACACCCTTCTATACAACATCATTATGTATATGACTATGTACCTGTATTATAATTTACTTTATATATGTATTACAGGTAACTATATATTACACTTCTTCTGTTAACCCTTTTTCTAATACACTTGGTCAATAAAACTTTCATTCCACGTATTGAATATTGGTGTTATATTACCTTATTATGTAACGCAATTTTTTTTATTTCATATTTATTAAAATATTGTATGCTACATGGCACTGTTTTTTATTCTTTAGTGTTATACAATAAACACTACAACTAAATGCTTTTTTAGAAGCGGCCTTTTGGAATAATTATTTATGTTAGATTCTGAACTTGATGCACAATTTTATATTGGTCCTCTCTCATGTTATGTACCTAAGGAGCCCATGTAACTATGCATAGTTGTTATTTATCATTAAGGAAATCTACTTCACAACATGTTCTTTGTAAATGTGCTCTGTAATGGTCAGATTATTTAATCGTTGTCTGACTTGTGAATCCACTTTCACAAAATGTTCTTTGTAACTGTGCACACCATTTTTAATAGTTATGTTAGTACACAGTTTGTCTGTATTAGACAAGTGTGTTATATTAGTGTGTTCCGTGTAGGCTAGTTTTTGTTAGTCTGTATTTAAGTTTGGAATTAGTACGTTTTGGTGATTTGTATGTAGACCATGTTTTGTTTAGTGTTTAGACAAGTATGTTATTAGTGTGTTCCGTGTAGGATACTGGTGTATTAGTATTTATTAAAGCTTTAAACTAATATTTTATATTTGTTGGTGCTACGCAGCTAAATCGGTATGCCAATGCAGTTAAATCAGCATCATTAGGGGCACATGGTCATGTTTTGTATTAGTAAACATGTATACTGTATACTGCGATCCATTGGTTTTTTGGATGACACAACCAGGGTATGGAAGATGTAGTTGGTGGCACTGCTATATCTAGAAAAAATCCATGTAAACCCAGTGACGGTGTTACAACCAGGGGTGGGTCCAATTACAATTACATTTCAATTTTTATTTCAATTACAATTACACTCATAATTTTTCAATTAAATTACAATTACACTGTTTCAAGTTCAATTACAATTACATTATGCGGAACCAAATATATTCAGCATTTGTTAATTACAGGTGTATATAGTTTTGCACTTTTGCTGAATTTAAATATTTTGTACACAATTGATAAACAAATATAACGGTAATGATTGTAAATTATTGAAGAATTGTGACTTTGAATTGTAATAAATAAAAAGAAAGCCGTTTAAAACATATTTTTATTATATAAAATATATAGATGTTAGCAGGCCTGTAGGTTAGAAACAATAACAACATCCAGTCAATCGATCATTTACCAGACTTTTGCGTTCATTCATTCAAATTATTGAATGTCCTTGTTGGTTCTTATAAACATCAGGTGTTCGAATCTTTCAACTGACAAAGAGCACCTTTCTGGACGAAAGATCTTGCCGGCAATGGAAAAGATGCGCTCTACAGGCACAGATGATGCACCTGTGATTTAAATCAAACAACCCTGAACCTGTAGGAGACTTAAATTATATTTTATTGACAGTTTGTTCAGGTAGTTTGTGATAAGAAACATACTGTAATTGATTGTAATTGAAATAAATTTTCAGTTATACAAAATATTACAATTACAGCACAAATTTGAAACCATAATCAATTACAATTACATAATTTTGCTGTAATCAATTACAATTACATAATTGGACCCAGCCCTTGTTACAACATGGCGAGTGTAGGTCACCATCAAATTAGCCTGTGCCTTCCCACTGCCTTGGATCATGGATATATGATTTTATGTTATAAAACTGTCATAATTGTACGAATTAATACATGTGTGCATGCTTTATAAAAAAAAATGTATCAAAATTTCTGTTTACATTCTTGCTTTGTGTCGTTTTGATAAGTTAGGTTGTGTTTAAATAGTCACATTTAAATTGTTTTTAATGTAAACTGGTAACTTATGCAGTCATTAAATATTATTCAGGAAATGTCAAATAAACAAGGAAATTACTCAAATATAATAATGGCTATTGATGACCACACACACCCATACTATCAATCAACCCCCCCCCATGGAGCAACTATTACATGCGTACCTTACATCTCATAAAGACTGGTTTATAAGTTAACTAAGGCCGAGATCTCTACAGGCCAAGATCACCATGAGTAACCCACTAATGTAAGGCCGCCCACTAGGTGATGAACAGCCAAAACATGGCCGCCGAACGGCAGTACATCATCGTTCCGGGAGCCCAAAACAGATCTTAATGTACGTGTAATTATTTCCCACTTGGTGAAAAGTTGCATTATTACGTTATCTAACTACACATTCCAGTGAAATCATTATACAAATCATGCAATCCACGCTATTAAGAATTCAATCTCGTTCCGGCTAATATACAGGTCCATTATTAAACATGCTGTGAATAAAAATACATTTAATCACCCTTTTCTACGCTCGAATTTGCATATTTAGCCTACATTGAGTGCCATCTTGCTGCATTTATTCGCAAGATGTGGACACTGAAAGCGAGTTAAATATGCAAATTTGAGCATTGAAAAGGTGATTAAATGTGTTTTTATGCACATAATGTTTTTTATGCAAAATAACAACACAAGTCCAGCGTAGATTGAAATAGGCCAAAGAATGACATTTAGATTTATTAATTAAGGAGCATGAAATTAGGCAAGCATACACCATCAAAATAAGATACATCCAATAATCTCAGCAAGCATGCCGGCCCCCAAAAGGTGTTTACACATAATTAGTAAATCATGCCTATCAGCTACCCACTACCAGTACTATCTGTACCACTACTGACTTATATACAATTCACATGGTATCGGTGGGGGTCACTCCGCCACTAGGTCACCCTCTATGCACATAATGTTTTATAATTTACATATGCCATAGTTGAGTATGCATTGTGTTTGGTTACTGTACAAACTGCTTTTTAATAACAGAGAAATTGAGGGGGCCAAGATTCTAGACAAGTGCCAGTTTTTTTGCACCTTGACAAATTTGGGAAATTGACACATTGGCAGGTGTCGGGTGTTTCAGCCAATGCCGGGTTCGGCTCATAATGCGTTTGGCCCATCATGGTCCAAACCAATCGTTTTTGCAACCGGTGAACCATGAAGTGTTTTCACTCGCGTGGGCTGAATCAGCTGTGTATGCAACCGGTGAAAAACTGAAATGTTATATGCTAAATTATTATAACAAATATTCTAAACATTTTTCATACTAATTCATTCTAATTAATCTTGAAACCATACAGATGCACGAACAATTACATTTGTTTTTTGTTAAACATAATATAAAATAACGACATACAAACATATATACAAATGAAATGGTTTAAAACTTAACAACATTAGGCATTCTGCTGTCAGATGGCTCAAAGAACAGAACATTTAATAATATATATTACAAACACAACATAAAATAAAAAAATTAAAAGTACGAGGCCAACTTTTTATGTTGTTTTTATCTGCATCTAACTATATCAGTCAATTGCGTGGCAAAATTGATTTTGTAATTATATATAATATGGGCCATTCCGTGTCAAATCAACCAATTTTTAGGAAATTTTAAAAGTTGATGTCTCAGAATTCGCTTAAATGTTAGGCAATGAATAAGTATCTAGGCCTGAGCACTTCTGCCAAAAAACTAAGGATTCCGAATAAAAATTCCGATAAGGATTTCAGCAGTCTGTATTTCATTGTTTGTGTTAAAGTACAGTGTCCAAATTGCTACCTCCTACAGGCAATAACATTAGTTCAGTAGGCGTCTATATTTTCGGGGATACAGGCAATAACATTAGTTCAGTAGGCTTCTAATGGCTATACTTTCATAATAATTCAGCTATGAATTGTCACAAATGTGGTGCATATAGTGTGGTACATATAGTGTGGTACATGTAGTGTGGTACATGTAGTGTGGTACATATAGTGTGGTACATATAGTGTGGCAATATTCACTTGCTGAATGGAACTATATTAGTAAACACCTAGTCCTGTACTTGCCAATATGATATGGGCATGCTGTTTGTGTCCAAACTCAACTTATGTAACATGTTGGCTTTTGTTTACTACTGTAAACTAGTGCCCTTTCTGACATAGCAGTCCGTTTGATGGAGACTGTGTTAGTTGTGTACATACCCGCCACTAATTTACAGTTTGCTTTAAAAAAGGACACCCAGACTCCCCTTTTAGCTTTTGTTTCATTTAATTAACAGGTTTGGACATTTCTGTTGTACGTGGGTGGTCGGGTCAGTGAATGTGGATGTACGTGCATGTTTGCGTACTAAAGTAACTGCATGCGTTGCAGTACTCGACTTCTCAACAATTCTGTATGGCTTGTAAATAACAGTTACAATGAAAATTTTTACAGACAAATATGGTAACATATCATCTCATCTAGATGACAGAATTTGCTAATATTAATAAGCTGTCTTACACATTTTTATCATTAACAATACATTGTCACTCAAATTACTCACTACAAATAATCAATGAATGTTGCATAAATCATATTTGTTTGCTATTATATACCATAATATGCAGAAATTAAATAAAGTATCTATAAAACAGATGTAATTTTGTTGACATTGAGTATTTCTATGGTTGCTCTATTAACATACTGTTATTTCGATTTGGAATTGGTATTTTTGAGGTGTAATTTGTGTGTAATTTTAATTGTAATGTATTTGACGCCACATCTGGTTATACTGTTAATGTTACTGTTACATGTCTCAATACATTATCTAAAGTAGCCCTTGCTATGGAACTGTCTCCCTAAGTCTGTCGTACCACTGTGAAGACTGCTGAAAACACCTTTTAAAAACTGCTTATTCATGAATAATATTACTCATTCCTACCTCATTTATAAATGTTGCACAGTTGCTATGATGGGACTGCATCATGCAGGCCTTGATACTTTGTGGATGAGCACAGTAGTTGCACCTAGCCAAAGCTTTCCCAGAAACTTCAACATGAATGAAGTGCTGCCATATTGTATCTTTAGGTCTATCTCCTCGAAGCATGTTGACCTAACCTTCGTAATGCTGTAACACATAAACTCTGCTCTCACACATGCACTACTGAACCAGTGAACAAGAAGTAGCTTACTGAACTAAGTTCCTGTTACCCAAGAAGTGAAGCCATTTAATCTTCTACTATATGGGAACAGCAAGACAAGCCTGACTGCCTGAAGTAATAAATGACACGTTACACCCACTTATTAAGAACTGTATAGTATTTCTACCAACACTGAAATTTACTACAACACAAGTGAAAATCTTAGTACATAAATAGCCCATATTTTGCTGAAATAAGAAGAAATCTTAATTATTATGTGGGGTGGAGTTACAATATTAAAAACCATGTTTTTAAATAAATATCACTAGCTTAAAATGATTTATAAGGATTTTTTAGTTATTTACATTTTCTTCTGGAAGAAACCATTTCTTCCAGGATTGAAGAAAGTTGAAAAAACATGGAAAAAAACGCCCTTTAGAAGAAACTGCAAATCCTGACACTAATTAACTAAGGACATCTATCAGCAACAAACTGTGTTGTAAAGCGTTTTTAACAGACCAAAAGACTGAAAGGACTCTATGAAAGATTTTATTTATTATTATTTTATTACTTGTTATTGTCTTACAGGCTCCCCTGTTGGCGAAGAAGTTCTGCGCCTGCCACCTGTCCACAGGTACGACAAAGTGACACAGTGCACGTCCAACTCAGTTGAACTACACACATCAATTCACTAAGTTAATGGTACAAAGTATGATAGTTAAAAAAAAAAATCATGTTGTAAACTATATCTGTTCCAACATCTTGGCCATCCAAGGGTATTTTAATGAACTACAATTTTTAGAGAATAATTTCAACATATCAACCTTGCTCATTTTTGCAAACAGCTGTCAATCATTTCCAATACCTGTGGACAGAGTTGATTCCGTTCAGGAATTCATACCATCACATTAACCATTCATATACATATATATATATATATATATATATACATTATTATTTGTTGACTACTAGATTTTTACATTGATTTTATGCACACAATACACACTTCATTGTGATAGTAATAAGAATTTTGGCAGGATGTCAGCTAAAGCAGGGATCAATGTAGTAAGCCAAAATAAACATTGCAAACAGTTTGATGGTTATCAAAATGACACTGTTGATTTGAATAGTTGGTGAGAGTCCTGCTTGTTGTATTTGACAAGCCATTATGATGAGATGGCCACTTGTGTTATTGGCATCCAACTGAAATGAATCAGCTTGAAGCAAGAGATGCTACAATGCAACAGATACACAAAACCTACGCATGTTCAGTGTCCAAAATTGGGAACAACATTTTGTAGTTGACATGATGTGTAAATACTAAAAGTGATGGTATAATTGATTTTAATAATTACATTATTACCATAAGTCCCCAAGTCGGTCGTAGTCTATTCAGCTAGATTAATCTTTAATTAAGCACTTAATTTTTTGGAAAGTTTTATTTAACTAAATATACTACTCCTTTTGCTGGATCGTCTAATAATAAAATGATAGTCAATTTAAGTCTGGAGCAATACAATATGAAAAATCAACTTCTGTGAAACCAAAGTAATAGAGACACATAAAAACCAAAGGGGTATGCAACCTCAAATGATTTGTCAACAAATGGATGAATACGCCAAGGAGCTAAGTGTGATAAAGCATGGTTAATTAAAAGTATAAGTCTTCAGATGATATTTTATTGTCTCCTACTGGACAAACACTAACAGGGAGTGAATTCTAAAGAGTTGGTGCAGCCACCAAGGAAGCCCTAGTTCCAGAGTTTGTTTGACATCCTTACCTGATTCTTACCTGTCTCTGCTGTGTTGTTTACTTAATCATGATGACATGTTTGCGAGTGTCTAGTATTGCTTTGATGTGGTCCTTTTTCAGTGCTCTGATTGCAGAATTTCCAGTATCATGAAAAACCAATTGTTGACATGTAGTGCAATTTCTGAGACTTTAGCATACCACATTTATAGTATGATATCTTTGCAGTTTGATATCTTCTAAAATATGCATATATGTAAATATTTTGGCAACTCTTTCATGTTTTAAAAATTTATTATTTGGAGTACATGCTGTCAACTTGGTGTTGGTCGGCAGGTGATATGTTGCGTGCGGTCGTGGCATCCGGGTCTGACCTTGGAAAGAAGGTCAAGAAGGTTATGGACGATGGGAAATTGGTCAGCGATGACCTGGTGGTAGAACTCATCGACAGTAACCTTGACAAGCCGGAGTGCAAGAAAGGCTTCCTTCTTGATGGCTTCCCTCGCAATGTGGAACAGGCCAAAAAGGTGCGATTACAGTCAGTTACCACTAGCTCAAAGTATGACTTTGTCAGACATCTTTGTCACCAGCATGAAGTAAGCACTAGCATGACAGCGTTTTAGAGACAAATGCAGGGTAAAATGTGTATGAGACATTTATAATGCAAGCCGCGTTATATCCACCAGTTGGTGCATTTTGAGATAAATCATGTTTACTGTTGCACGTTGTTAATCGATAGATAGGAAAACCGTTATTTCATAAGTCAATCATGTGGCATATTATGTATTTTGCCACAAAACACTCACCTCCGCCACCACCAACTTAATCATTTGTTTATTCAGATACATATTGCATTGTCAGTGGATACAATTTAAATTTGAATTCTAGATAATTGCTTAGAACATGTTTATTTGTTAACAGTGCATGGACAATTCACTGAGCGTAACTTTGATGGTACACTAAATGTGATAATGTTGCTTTAAGCATGACAATGTTGCACTGAATGGTGACGGTGTGTCCCCATTGTAGTTGGATGGCTTACTGGACCGTCGGCGGCAGAAACTTGACACTGTCCTCGAGTTTGGCATTGAAGACAGCCTACTGGTGCGTCGGATCACTGGTCGTCTGATCCACCCATCCAGCGGGCGCTCCTACCATATTGAGTTCAACCCGCCCAAGATGCCTATGAAGGACGATGTACGTTGTCATTGGTGTACTAGGGTTATTTTTATCATATTGTGTCGTTTTGTCGCATGTTATGTCCCCTCGGTGCGGTGTTCACAGTCAGATTGTCCACAGTATAAGACTTGTTCATGTGTTTGTATCTTTTTTTTCCTCTTGTGGGGTGGGGGCCAATTCTCTCCCTCTGCCCTTTCTTGATTTCCATCCATCTTAATTTTGGTCTTCCTCTTCTCCCGCTACCACCCTCTTCTGTTTTTCCATACTCTCTTCGTCATTATCTCCTCACTCATTCTCTGTATGTGTCCTGCCCATTGCAATCTGCTTCCCACTGTCTTCGTCCTCAGGTGTTTCTTCAGCCCATTCTCGTTTCTTAACTCCCCCGTCTTCTTTCTGCCTTTTCGTTTCACTTTATATGGGGCTTAGACTTCATTGGTTAAAAATTAACCCTTGAAAGGCTGGATTTAAAATTTAAACAAAAATAATGAAGTGGACTTCCAGAAAAAATCTGTTTACTGCATACACTTATTATTAAGACACTTAAAATGTCAGTTTGGTTTAACTGACATGCTCAAACTTTTTAGGGTGATTTTGGAATGGAAGGCCCAGAAATGTTTTATGGTTTCTCAAGTGGATGAACCATGATAGACTTTAACAAGGTTTTCCCTGTTGCTGTTGACCATAGGAGACTGGAGAACCTCTCATTCGACGCTCAGACGACAACCCGGAGGCACTGAAGAAGCGCCTCGAGTCATATCACTCTCAAACAACTCCACTCATCGGCTACTATGGCAAGCGTGGCATCCACACTCGGGTCGATGCAGCCAAGAGTCCAGAGACCGTCTTCCAAGCGATTATGAGAGTGTTTACCAAGGCAAAGCAACCTGACCAGGTCAAATACCTGGAACGTGTCTCTGCCTAGAAGATCAAGGACAAGACTCACAAGAGAGCGCAATGTCCTTATCCAACTCCGATTGTGGCTGTTAAAGTTATATAGGCAGCAATGAATTATGAAGAGTGCATTTGGGTGTGGCACCCCGAAAAGTCTGATTTTAATGTACTGTACAACTTCATTAACTCGAAGTAGAGGGACCGGGAAATACTTTAGTTATAAATCATGTGAAATCTTTACAGAAGTTAAATTTGCTGATGAATGGGCACCAAAATAATGGAATTCGTTTAAATCTACTGATTTTGGATGTTATCCACATTTCAACATCTGGTGTTTGTGATATAGATTAAACATGTTCAAGCAATGCCTAATGAACTCTAATTCATATTTAGCATTTATCTGTGTTGAAACAAAACATTCCCAACGTAGAAGTGAAATTTATTTTTGATGCAGTTGTAAATAAGTGACAACAAATGATTGTTTAAATCTGAAGATGACATTCCAGTCACTACTAACAGTGTAGTACCGTATTTTGACTGACAGGTTGCAGCAATCAAAAACTAGTGACAAGTTATTGAAGTTTCGCCACCTAGCGGATACATTTTGAATGTATAACACCTGGTGACTATTGTTTGAATTTGTTATCAGCCGTGTATTATGTTTTGTATCCGCGTCTACAAGATTAGATATTGCAATATGTAAATCAGGTGTAATGTAAGGAATGCATAGGTTTTGTTCAACTAATTATATCCTTATTTTAACAGGTATGTGGTATGAATGACGATGCTTGCATGCATGTGTGATGTATATACACACGTATGTATGATTAAACATCCACACCAATCATTCTCTGTGTTTGTCCATATAACGGCTATTTCTTACTCTTATTTATGAATATTTATCCATTTTAACTATGTGGCTTTTCACTTACTATCAATAACTAGTTCACATTGATTTTGTTGTTTGACAAAATGACGACGGCAAAAAGTTTGTACTGCAATCGACCCCATTACGCGTTGCTTCCCCAGCAAATGATGTAATAGTACTGCACATAATCACGTGTTGTCTGCAGCGTAAAACGTCATACACCATTAACAAACAGTCTAGCAACCACGAAACCAACGCGGCATAAAGACGCCTTGCACAGTTACAAGTTATGTGAGCTCTGTACGAAAGTGATATTTTATAGATACAATGTGAACGAGTATGCTCATAATGATATTTGGTTGTGAGTAAATGGTTAATTATATTATAAATTAAATAAATATAATAATAGTTGATAGATTGGTCCGACCACAGCCACCGGAGAACTTCTCTCGACGGTCCAGCCACCGGGATCCGCTCTCGACGGTTCAAAAAGGAGAGTATTTGAAAAAAGAAGGAAAAGCAGGAGACGCGATAACAATGTCACAAAACCAACCACGTGATAAATGATTCAGATACAGTAAACGGTATACCATGCATCATCATTTTTGTGATGCAGGTCAACGAAGTTGTAGGCGGGACATCGTACTATTTATTTATTATATATATCCAATTATCCATATCGCGGACTAAATTACTTCGGAAGAAATGCGGACCCCAAAAGAGTTCCGCTTTCCCTAAAATGGCACCCCCAGAAAATTATGGAACGCCACTGGTGTCGGTCTGCAGTCCGCCTGGTGATGGTGTCTCATATCAGGTCCCAAGCTTTCATCTCCTTTTCCACGGTTACTTCACCATATTTCCTCCGGGCGATCCCGTCTCCTTCTTCCGTCCGCTGTCCGGCGTAGTCTTGCGCAGTGCGCCAGGGCACATTCGGCACATAAGCCCTAACCATCTCCGTCTCTATCCGTGTGGCCAAGGATGTCGCTGTGGTAGAAATAGGAACTACATTTCTTCCAACTTTGACTCGTGTTGATTTCTTCTAGTTCTGCTAATCTCTAACGTATTTATCTATTTCAAAACATCATATAAAAGTTTCTTGTAGAACTACACACCTGTAGAATGACCCAACAGCATCCTTTACAATTAGTCCTGAAACAAGAAACTCCATTCTTCTGACCATCTTAATACGTAACGGAACACTAGTTACTGTTTTGCCAGGCGGGTCCTAGCTGCCCTTTACATAGTAAAGAAGTAGGCACAGATAAATCAAAATTATCTTTATACGTATTTTTATTACAACATCGATAACATCGGACATCCTTTGTCTGGTATTTCAATGCTTAATTAAATATTGACTTATATAATATTATATGTATATATATATATATATATATATGTGTGTATATATATATATATATATATATATACATATACATATATATATATATATATATATATATATATATATATATATATATATGTATGTATGTATATATATATATATACGTATATATGTATATATATATGTATATATATATATATATATATATATATATATATATATATATATATATATATATATATATATATATATATATCAATAAGTCACCTTAAGGGACACGCATGTCATTAAGTTATTCAAGAAGCAATTGTTGTGCTATAAAAATAGACATAGGTAATTTGCGGTTTTGGAACTATCTACGTAGCCAACGACGCCCACGTCACTGCGTGCAGTCCACGTTACGTCAGAACACAAGTCATCATCGTTGACCAGACATTTCTGCTACTCAGGTGCCGATCTCAAGTTACACTACACGTTCTCGTAATGGTCCGTATTCAGGTTCAAGTCCGGCGATCATCCGAACTCAGGCGAAATGAGCATCAACATCGATTCCGTTCGGGGAGGAGTTCAGCGGGATGTTTGTCTCCTCCTTCGTGACGGGGTTGTTGTGTCCCCAGTCCTCGTGCGGTGTCGTCAGCACGCGTAGACGCTGTCGGGAAGACACGACCAACACCATTGACGTATGGGTGACATTAAAGACAACTTAGTAAGACCGATATTGATTATTATTTTCTTCCGCTGCGGAAATGTTGCCGCATGAAACAGATAACATTTCAGTATAGTTCTCAGCTGTCGTTATGTTATGGCCGGTGGCAGATGTTCGATCTCGGAATGGGGGGAGCAAGCTTATTCACCACAACTGATTATTCACAGAAAATTTTCCTATACCAAAGGCAAAGGGGGACCATGGCTTAATGATCAACTGCATTTAGTGTACCACGGTATATGATTACTCCGCATGTAACAAATATATATTCTTTGTCAGTTTCGTTTGAATAGCCAAGGTGATGCTTACCTGTATTAGCGACTTGCCACGTTCCGTTGTGCACAGCTTGTAGAGGGCTACCCCGGGTATACACATGAACTCGACCGTGGACAACAGCCAGCCGATCACCTCACAGACGGGCGGGAAGACGTAGTCTCCATACGACGTCCGCTTGAAACCCACCAGGCTGAACAGCAAGATGAACTGGAACCGAAAGTGAAAGTGCTTAGTTTCGGTTTAATTTCAACATGGAACGACCACAACTACGGTGTGTCGTAACGGTAAAACTGCCGTCCTCGCTGCGTGCCGTCAGCAATACTTTGATGAAATCAAACGCATTGAAAAAATCCTCGTTACGATGACGTCAGACATGACAAGACGAATGTATAATCAACAGAACTGGTACAGTGTTCGCCACGATAAGAGTAGGCTTATGACTGAAAGAATCATCATATCATGACAAAGTACTCACGATGATGACGCCAGGCGTCACAAACCGCCACATGACCACCCAGTAGAGTCCCAAACGTCGGTTAAGCATCATTTCAACGTCAGAGAAGTAACGCTTCAATCCTGAAATAGATCAACTGTATTTAGCAATGTTACACACAAGTCAAACGTGTTGTATAATGAAATGAAAACCACAGCCACGACTGTCTCGTTAGGAGGGACAATCGCGTCTTTACATTTTCATTACAATATTAAGTTTCACTGTACACAGGTTATTCATAAATGTCATCAGAGCTTGTTTCTGAAATGTTATCAGTGTTCTGGTAAATAATGTATGTCTGGATGAATGGATGTAAGCATGTATGTATGCATTACTCAAATATAGCACACGCACGTACGCACACGCGCACGCACGCGCACACATCTGGATTAGGACAATACGAAAACCACGCAAAGGGGATATTCCACTGGGACACATGTAAATAATGTGTTTAAAAAAAAGAAAAAGGCGCTGTCAAATTGCCATCATTTGAAGTTTCAAATTATATATTTTCCAGCATACAGACAAACATTTCAAGTTCTAATAGTTTTTGAACAATGAAATTAGCACAATGTTATGAAAATTAATCAATAATAGTTCAACTACCAGACACATAACAAACCTAGACAGGTTCTGATTTGTTTCCCTTTACCGATTGATGTGAAACGAGACCAGGTGGTGTACTGCTAATTAAACAATATCTGGTATATTAATCTGCCGGACACGAATGCAACAGGTGACAGTCATGTAAAAATGCAAAGTGGTTTACTAACCGTAGACCCAGGCTAGACCCACAGACATCGACAGACCAATGGCAAGGATGGTGTACGTCGCGGCGTACTGGTCCATAAGTTGCAGCATGTACATTCCGCCCTGCTCAACAACAATGCGTCCAACGTAAACACCTGTGTGCGTGAGTGTATGCATGCGTTCGTGCGTGCGTGCGTGCGTGCTGCTGTGTGTACGAGCATTTGTGTAGGTGTCTGTGTCATCATCAAATGCCAATGGTTGTCACTTTGCCGTAAAGTGACACGAAAAGTCATCGTAAGTTTAACCGAAAGCTGATTGACAAAAGGTCTCTCTGTATGAATGCACCTTAAGTCTTAAATGTTATGTCTGATGTACGATCTGTAATTAGAAACTTAATATGTAGTTTTATGTCAAGTCGTGATAGATCGGTTAATTATAATATATATTATATATATACTATATCGCTGTTGAAGAGTCAACATAAGTCCATTTTGATTTGCAGCATGTGGTTGGTGGGATATGCGTCGCACGCACGCGCGCGCGCACGCACGCACGCACGCACGCACGCACGCACGCACGCACGCACGCACGCACGCACGCACGCAAGCACGCACGCACGCACGCACACACACACACACACACACATATAAGCCAAACTTTTGTCAACGCAGCATGCCGCATCCATACATGTGACAAGGGCGTCAATGACACCACTTGTGTTGGGGTGCAATGTTAATATTCCTGGTGACCGAATGAACGATGCTGAGCGATTAAATGTCACCAGCGCCGCCTGCACGTGCATCCCACGTGCACACGCATGCCGTGAACTAACTGGGCTGGACCGTGCGAAGCACGTGCGTCCTGCATGAGATTTTCGACTTTGTCAAGCCAACATTTGTAGATGCTTCACGCAGCGTTGACAATTGTTTGGCCAGTTAATTTTGTCGTGATAAAAACTGATGTTGAAATATTCGCCGTTTCTTTTGTTGTTACTGTGTTAACGTCACTGTGTTTATTCACTTTTTCATTAGACCTTTCAATCGGTAGCAATGACCGTCGCTCACTGACTCTCTCAAGGCCATGTTTACTACACTTTCTACTCGTATCAACACAGTGACTAATGACCCGACTAATGATCCGAGCTACATTTAGGTCAAATAGCAATTCCACGTTTGTTAGGGTGAACCCCCCAGGGGTGACAACAATGTGTCCCCTATTTCATGAGGATGTCATCCACATTGATATTACTATCACACTTTTATGCGAAACAGAAAACTGATATCTTAATGTCGACCCTTGTTAACCGTAAACATTTTCAAGTGACGTCTGTAACCCATAAAACCTTCATGGCAAGTATATGAGAGAAAAACGCGTCCATCCGTTACCGCGAACTGCACAGTTTTTATCGTTTGCGATTGCTTGCTACGTTGTGACCTCGACGACTGAAACCAAGGTCGTGTGTACTGCCTGTTTAGTATCGTGGAGGACTATTCCATGAATACTCAGCGCGTTTTTGCGTACACTTGAGATCAGTAATCGCATACTATGTGCGATGGGCATAGCGATACAGCCCACAGGGTCGCAAAATGCAAGAGAAACACCAAACTAGTGTTGCATGGTTATTTATCAAGCAACATCAGACATGACATGTCTCAGATAGAGAACAAATGGACGTTCGCTGTGGTGCCCTTTCCTGCCGAGTATGTAACCTTTGTATTACAAATTACGGCAAATCATGTTTTTCTGTGAAGTGTTTATTCGTGTAAATACATTGACGTCCACGTAGGCCCAAGGTCGACTAAAATCTCACATAATTGTCCATCTACATTTGTTGCCAACAAAAATGTAATAGAAAAGGAACACGGCGGAGACCACGTCTAACGTATGTGTCATCGAGTGGAATACGTCTAGGTTAATTCGGCGTAAGACGCACTAGGAGAAATGACACGCCTTTTGGATGTTTTCTAGCTTCTTTATCTGCTGTTGCGTCAAGCTCGTGTGCCACACCTGGCAGGCATGCATCACTACCGATCGCACGAGTGATGTATGTACGTACGTACGTACGTTCTTATATTGCGCGGTATCCAGTCCGTAGGACCGCTCAAAGCGCTTTACACTTCACCCCCTGGCAGACCTGTTCATTCCAAGGCTTCTCTGGGAAGCATTCAGCCACGCTGCAATTGCGCGAAGACTATTCGTTCACATTTCCTTCTAACCGGTGCGTCATCGCGCCCCACAACGATGTACTCGTGTGTGCTGCCAAGATGGTGGGAATCGACGCCAGTTCGGTTGTGGATGATGATAAAAAATATAGGCGCCGCGAGTGCAGTTCACCTGTTTGGTCGGTCTGTCGTCTGTGGTTAGTGATGCAATGTCTGTCGGCGATGTCTTGAAGCAGGTGCGCAGCTCTTTGGTTCCGATGTCAGGATACCGACTGTTATACAAGTTGTTCGCGTTGGTATGGAAAGCATGTCAGCCATTTGGACGACATTTGGAAGCCAGAGTGACGCACTTTTAAACCTGCCATTGCTTTCAGATCGACAAGTTCGCAGAGACATGTTCGCCATCAGATGGACATAATCGATCATCACCGAAACCGATTCCTGAACGCGTCATAATAGACACATGTCACAGTAACTGCTGTTTTGAGTCGCAAGTAATGCGTCGCGAAAAGCTCCACGGTGCGCCAAAGAACAACACGAGGAAAGTAAATATACACTACAATCGACCTGGTTAATCTCGTGCGATTATTTGGTACAGGCCGACTGTGATTGCCCTTGTTACATTTTCCCGCCGTTAACTATTTTCCGCTTGGTCTATCTGCGCATGCGCGAACCGGTAGTTGACATAATTTATTAATAATACAGACAAATTATAGCTACAATAATAGGCGCTGTATATAATAACAATGAATTATAACGGAGAGTATCAACCACGGGACGTAGTAGATGAATTTACCCTTTCTGCCGTAAAATATTTTCTTCCCTATGTGCACACGTAAAAGTTGCTTTTTCAGTCGTAAATTATTTTCCCCATGCACAAACGTTGGTGCAGCTAATTATTACTTACATATTATATATATATATATATATATATATATATATATATATATATATATATATATATATATATATATATATATATATATATATATATATATATATATATATATATATATATATATATAATATATAACATATATATAATATTATATATAATATTATACGCTTTATAACTAACAACGCCCATGCTTCAAGATACGCGCATGCGCAGATACAAGAAGCGAGAAATATTTGACGGCGACAAAATGTTAGTATGACAACGTAAACAACAATATTGATCGTGCAGATGTCGAGGTCACCCCGGACGCCTCCACGACTTAGTTCTCCTCGGCGCTGGTCTTGTCAGCCGCGCCTGCCTCGTCACGCGTACGATTTAACCGGTGGCGATAATATATTATTTACGATGATGATGTAGACCACATCGCCAAAGCCACCACCCACGCGGCCTGCAGGCGTATTCTGTTTCCACAACAGAAGGCGTGCAACTTAGTTCTCATTGGCGCTGGTCTTGTCAGCCGCGCCTGCCTCGTCACGCGTACGATTTAACCGGTGGCGATAATAATATATTTACGATGATGACGTAGACCACATCGCTAAAGCCACCACCCACGCGGCCTGCAGGCGTATTCTGTTTCCACAACAGAAGGCGCGCACGTGTTTGTTGCGCCGGTGTGATATTTTATCTTGCAAAAACCGCCCAGCAGAGGAATGTATCGCTTTACAACCTAAAGTACTCGTACAGCGTAATCGGGATTCGTGAGATGACAGCAAACTTGTCAAATATACGCTTCAATTATAGGGGGTTCGGAAATAACTAAGAAGAAAGTTCGACGGAATCTCTGGACGCCTCTCCATGCGCTACTATGGTATTCTTGTTGTTGAAAGGGCAAACTATAATGCATTGAGGGAAATAACTAAGCAAAACGCAAGCAATCAACACCATCGTGTTGATTACTCGTTGCCAGTGCTGACGTGGAAACAAAATGACCCCTTTACATGTAACGCGAATGTGTCCCAGAGAATTTTTTTATTTGAAGCTAGAAAAATAGTTGGTGATCGTCTAATAATGACAAATGTAATTATCGTCATACATGCCTCACATATTCCCAATTTGTTTATAACGTAACGTACATTTTTATTTTATTAAGTGTAATGCATCTAATCTGGCAGACCACACATGCCTTTAAAAGAGATTTATCACCTGTGCTGATCCTATACGATCAGTTAAAATCCAAAATTGTGGATATAAATCCCTACTTGCTGAGTGACTATATAACTCGGGATTCATCATTTATAAAAACCATACGTTAAATGTGACCGCAGCGTATACCATAACGTTTGAACTTGTGTTTTAACAATATTATCACAACAACAGATGCAACTTGTGTTTTAACAATATTATCACAACAACAGATGCTTTGACTAATTTAGGATCGAAAGAAGTGGGAGGAAAATGCGGTGCCCAGGGCTACGGACGCCGAGCTAGGTGGTACACCAACCACACCCCATCGCCCCCAACACATACGCACGCACGCACGCACGCACGCACGCACGCACGCACACACGCACGCTCGCACGCACGCACACCAGCTGCACCTACTCTGGTTGTTAAGGGCAACCCAAGAAAGAAGCCCAGTAGACATATGACGAGGAGCAGGATCTGCGGTCGTCTGCCATCGGCCAGTTTGCGCGGGAAGGCGTCAACAAGGGTCGTCTGTACTGTCTGGACCAGGGCGAACTGAAAGCACGCGGCGTATTCAACAAATACGAAGATTTCTCATGAGGCTAACTTTATAAGTCTGTAGTAACAGTATATTGTATATGTAGCATGTGCACGTACTATTGACGATTGTGTTGTTTGTCTAACATTTGAACACTTAATAAGATGTTAGCAGGCTATGCTAGTTATATTATGATTATCACCATACTTTCTTTAATCTGAGACTACGTGGCTAATCTATAAACTGTTTATTAGATTAATTAATTCATCAATGACAGTATTGAGTTTATTTTCGTACAGTAACAGTAGAAGAATTTGTTTTGAGAGATCGCCGCTTCTGCATACTCAGCAAAAACAATCTCCCATGACCGGAGATCTCGCACAGAAGATCAATCAACTTTGACAATAGGGCCAAGGCCCAAGAGCGCCAAGAGTGAGGTCTCTCAAGACAAGGTTTCTCTCAAAAGTCTCCTGTAATATCCTGGACTATGTTGCATGATTGAGTAGGCACTCATGTGTGAGTTGGCTAGAGCACTGTACCGATGTAGACAGCCGTTCAAATAAACATTACAGTTAGTTGAAAAGCTAGCCTTATTATACTGAACCCAGAAAGCGCTAGACAAGATGGTGCAAGATAAAGTCATCAAGCGAGTCACCGAACCAACAGAGTGGGTATCTAGTCTGGCATTCTCGCGCAAGAAGGACGGTTTGTTGAGGATATGCCTGGATCCCAAGGATCTCAACCGAGCCATAAGGAGATGCCACCACAAGACACCGACACTTGAAGAAATCACTCACAAGTTCACAGGCGCGAAGCACTTCTCAAAGCTAGATGCAAAGAACGGCTATTGGTCAGTGAAACTGGACCATGAAAGCAGCCTTCTGACGACCTTTAACAGTCCCTTTGGCAGGTACTGCTTCACAAGAATGCCGTTTGGTCTCGTCATGTCGCAAGACGTGTTCCAGCAGAAGATGGACGCGATCCTCGACAACTGTCCCGGGACGGTCGGCATAGCTGATGACGTCGCCGTATTTGGACGCACAGAGGCGGAGCATGACGCCAACCTACGGAATCTCATGAGCGTTGCCCGTGAGTACGGCTTGGTGTTCAACAGCAAGAAGTGTGTGGTGAAGGCATCACAGATCAGCTTCTTTGGTATTTTGTATGACGACAAGGGCGCTCACCCAGACCCGAAGAAGGTGGAGGACATTCAGATGATCCCAGCTCCAACGAACAGAACGGAACTACAGGAGTTCTTGGGAATCGTCACATACATGGGCCCGTTCGTACCCAACTTGTCGCAGAACACGGCAATGTTGCGCGACCTACTGAAGAAAGACGTCGAATACCAGTGGTCACAGATGCACCAAGAAGTCTTCGATAAGGTCAAGTCCTCGATATGCGCTGAGACGACACTCGCGTATTTTGACTGTGATAAAGACTATACAATACAAGTTGATGCGTCAGGAAGAGGATTGGGAGCTGTCCTGTTACAGGAAGGAAGACCAATCGCATACGCTTCCAAGAGCCTGACAGACACCGAAAAGCGGTACGCCAACATAGAACGAGAACTACTCGCTGTTGTGTTTGGCGCAGAACGTTTCAGAACATACGTTTATGGCAAACACTTCGTAGTTGAGAGCGACCACAAGCCTTTGGAAATGATTCAGCTGAAGAACTTGATGGCAGCCCCACCTAGACTGCAAAGGATGCTACTGAGGATTCAGCACTATGACATCACTATCAAGTACAGGCCAGGAAAGGAGTTGCTCCTAGCCGACGGGTTGTCGAGACTGCCAAACCCTCGAAGTAGAGAAGAAATTGACCTCGATGTGATGGTCAGCATGGTGCAGTTCTCGAACAACAAGATACTGGAACTGCGAAGGGAGACGGACACGGACACGATTCTCCGCGACTTACAAGAAGTCATCATCAGAGGTTGGCCAAAGACGCGTGCCGACATCCCGATAATCTTGCGACCATTCTGGTGCTACCGTGATGAGCTCTCGGTAGAGGACGGAGTCATCCTGAAAGGCGAGCGTGTAGTTATACCACAAAGTATGCAGGCGGACGTGATCCAGCGCATACACGACGGTCATCAAGGCATCGAGAAATGCAAGATGCGGGCGAGAACTAGCGTCTTCTGGAATGGCATCAACAATGACCTTGAGGACGTAGTGAAGAGATGTGCCGTGTGTCAGGAACACCAGCACACCAATCCCAGAGAGACACTGTTGCCGCACGAGTTGCCAACACGATCGTGGCAGATCATGGGGACAGATCTGTTCCACTACAACAACTCGGAGTATTTAATAGTAGTTGATTATTACTCCAAGTTTCCGTTTGTACGCAAGATGCCGACACCGTGTACCAGTCACGCGGTAGTAGCGGCAACGGCAGACATATTCTCAGAACACGGGGTTCCAGAGAAGGTCGTGAGCGACAACGGACCACACTACGATTGCGTCAACTACAAGAAGTTCGCACAGGAATGGGGATTCGAGCATGTGACAAGTTCTCCTCACTTCCCACAGTCAAATGGATTTGTTGAGCGCACCATACAGACGGTCAAGCGCACTCTTCTGAAGGCGAAGGAGAGCAACATGAATCCATGCAAGGCGATGCTGTGCTTGAGGACGACGCCTCTCGATCATCATCTACCGTCACCCAGCGAACTGTTGTACGCACGGAAGTTGAAAGGCGACCTCCCCATCCAGATTCGCAACCCGTTGACGCGTAGAGACGACATCTACAGGCGACTGCAGGAGCGCCAGGACACGCAGAAGACGTTTCACGACGCGCACGCGCACGACATGTCACAATTGACGGCAGGGCAACATGTGCGCATACAAGACCAAGCGTCTGGCCGGTGGCAGAAAGCCACTGTAACAGCGACCTGCGAAGAGCCGCGGTCGTACCTAGTCGAGGCGCAGAACGGTCGCATCCTGAGGCGCAATCGACGTCAGTTACAAGCGACACCATCGCCAAGAAGGGTACACTTCGCAGACGAAACACTGACAGCGGTAGGCGGCGATGACACACCCCGCGCACAGCCCACAACAACGGGGCAACACGATGAGCACACGAGAAGAGCTGACGACGCGACGCAACTGGCATACCGAACGCGGTCTGGCAGAGCTGTCAAGCAGCCGGACAGGCTTGACCTGTAACTATTTAGAATAGTGTGCCATACTAGAATAGTTGTGCCATACTAGAATAGGTGCGCCATATTAGAATAATACAATACATGCAGAGACAATAAGTTATAGTTTACTGTTCTTGTTCACTATGTTAAAAAGGGGGATGTAATATCCTGGACTATGTTGCATGATTGAGTAGGGACTCATGTGTGAGTTGGCTAGAGCACTGTACCGATGTAGACAGCCGTTCAAATAAACATTACAGTTAGTTGAAAAGCTAGCCTTATTATACTGAACCCAGAAAGAGAACTTTACAAGACTGTATTAACGTGAGCGTACATAAACGAATTTATTCCCAAGTCGGCTGAGTTGAGCTGACATAGCAAGATAACATGTGCTAACAGCCTGCTTAAAATATTGAATTCATTGGAATGTCATTCATATGGGGTTAAATTCCATGTTGTCATTACTATCTGTCAGACGGAGTATGTATGCGTGAAACTCTTTGTTTTTATATTCGCTTGGATTGCCGTTTCGAGTATGGGTGCATTGTACAACATAGACGATATGGGTGCATGTTACAACATAGACCATATGGGTGCATGGTACAACATAGACGATATGGGTGCATGTTACAACATAGACGATATGGGTGCATGTTACAACATAGACGATATGGGTGCATGGTACAACATAGACGATATGGGTGCATGGTACAACATAGACGATATGGGTGCATGGTACAACATAGACGATATGGGTGCATGTTACAACATAGACGATATGGGTGCATGGTACAACATAGACGATATGGGTGCATGTTACAACATAGACGATATGGGTGCATGGTACAACATAGACGATATGGGTGCATGTTACAACATAGACGATATGGGTGCATGGTACAACATAGACGATATGGGTGCATTGTACAACATAGACGATATGGGTGCATGGTACAACATAGACGATATGGGTGCATTGTACAACATAGACGATATGGGTGCATGGTACAACATAGACGATATGGGTGCATTGTACAACATAGACGATATGGGTGCATGTTACAACATAGACGATATGACGAAGAGTAGTGTTGATTGGTTGTGTTTAATTATATAGACATTATGTTCTTACATACAAATTATATTGTCCTCTATGACACATTTTAACTTCACACTTCACTCACTGGAAGCATTCAACCATATTGCAATTATTCACGTCATTCACGTCACCCACACAGTCAGATAGTCATTCACGTCACCCACACAGTCAGGTAGTCATGTGTGCAGCTCAGTGAACTGTACTAATGTAGAGTGAACAAAACTACTCAGGTTTGGAACCGGCGGAAATGGGTTTCAAACCCTAGTCCCCTCAATGATGGCCCCATCCTCTACTGTTGACGGTCATGAACATTATATGAATACAGGGATGCTCACCATTGTGCCGAGTCCTACATTCATGAGCATGAGCATGAAGAGAATGGACCAGAGCTGCGAGATGGGAAGTGTCGTCACTGCCTGGGGGTAGATGATGAACGCCAAGCCGGCCCCTACACACATCAACAATCGTCAATAGTACGTGACCTACTGTGACATTCAAATATACACAAGTAATTATGTACGCAAGTAATAATGATTTCTTGTCAGCATAGTAAAGGAGTGTATTAATTACTGTTTTTTGTGATATTCAGTAATCCCACATAGATTTTTATATGTATTTACCCATCCACCGTATATATTGATAAATAACGATCAAGGGTTACCAGTGACTGCTAGGAATATACCAGAAGTATCTACCTCTTAGTGAACACAGATGACAGCCGGGTCCAAGAACACATGACCAGCTTGTGCAAATGTGTGCGAAGATAAAAAAATTGTTTAACTGGATGAAACTATGAATGAAACATTCAACATACAACACAGTAGTAACGTCATTACTAAATTACATAACTGTTGGACATCTTGGGATATTATCCCACGTGCTTGTCTAGGCTGCATGCATAGTCAACGACATTACGACAATACGTTGGACTACCTTTTGTCGCGACGTCCTTCACCGACACGTTGAGAGTGTTCGCCATAGAACCGATGTATGAGAATATCACTATGCCGCCGAAGACGCTGGTCAGAGAGTCGCCTATGGTGACCACAGCTGCGTCCCTGTACGGCGAAGAAGATATTTTTAATTTTTTTGCACCACAACATTTATTTTATAAACTGTAGCCATCTGAAGAAAAAACTCTTATTCGACTAAAGTAACATTTAGCCACTTTTTACTGGTATTTGCACAACGGTAGACGTCTGACGATCTGCTGCTAAGCACAGTAATGTTTGTTTCCAATGAAGCACCTTGAAGTGGCTGACACCGACTGGTTATGTGGGCCCCGCATTCAAACAGCGACGCGTGTGTGCTATTTATATAACGCACACCAGAGCCGGTAAGTAACGAAGTAGATCTACTTCGTTACTTTACTAGAGTATTTTTTTTACTTTCTACTTGTAACGAAGTAGATTTTTATGGTTCTACTTGTAACGAAGTAGAATTACGTGTTGCTTTTGTAAATGTAACGAAGTACCGACACCGGGCGTTTGATTTTTTCTGCTGCATAATTATTCCGCTGCATACAAAAAACATCATACACAATACGCGCGGAATAACCGCGCGTAAATCCGTAATCTGTCTTCTGATTCGCTAATTAAAAATTGACCGCGGAGCAGGATCGCTGACCTACGAGTGTAGCCGATAGTCGACATTTCTCTTTTGACTTTCCGTTTGCGCGACCTGTTTTTCTACACTTTGTTTCGTTTGTAAGAGCGTTCTATGCTATAATCATGACGGCGCCGACACAACTACAGCACCCGTGGCCTTATTTGTCGTCGGTATTTCGCATAAAGTCCGCACTGCGGGCGTGCATCGGAGATGAAGAGTTTGCGCAGCAGTTGCCTTACAAGCTTTTGCTGTCTTACCAGTGTGTGGAAGTGTGTGTTTGTCTGTATATGTTAAACTTAAAAAGTACTATTTTCGTTCTTATGTTTGTGGGCTCGTGAGTCGTGGTCTACTTTTGTTTCTACTTCAAGTAGACATTTTTACTTTCTACTTTTACTCAAGTAGATTTGTTGGTGTACTTTTACTTCTACTTGAGTATATCTTTCAGGATCTACTTCTACTTTTACTCAAGTAGAAAAATGTCTACTTGTTACAGCCCTGACTGAGTCACTGCTGCTGAGCCGGTTAACGTGGGCTGGACACGTGGACGAATGGAAGGGGACGGTTGACGAAGGAGAGGGAGACCGCGAGTAAGGTGGGAGGACTGTGTGAAGAAATTTAGCGGGATTGGGAGGGGAGTGGAGAGCGAGGAATAGATGGGAGTGGAGGGCGAGGGGTAGAGGGAGTGGAGACAGGTGGTGGAGAAGGCAGTGAAACGGGATCAGTGATGGAAGGAGAAGGAACACACAAATCGACGACCAGTATCGGGGGCCAGCCTCACGCCGGACTTCAGGGATAAAGAGGAGAGCAACACCAACGAGAGTGGCGGGTAGACGAACCTGAGACTGTTGTTGTGGAAGTCGTTGTAGGTGGCGAGAGTGATGAGACCGCCCCAGCAGATGGACAGCGAGAAGAACACTTGCATGGCCGCATCTCCCCACAACTACAACACAGACCCGATGACCGGTACATCGTATACTAATATAATTGTTACGTTTGCAATCAATCGAACTACATAATGATAGTGACACGTTTATATGTCCCTCCGCAATTCTCTTAAAGGTCCCTCCTCAATTTTAAAGGTCCCTCCTCAATTCGATTATCTGCTCGACTCATTTCAAATTCATTTTTCAAATTCATTTTTCGAATCTACCTAGTATGCACTACGACATGCTAGCTCGTTTGTGCAACGCTTTTAGGAAGTTTTTTTAATAATCAGATAAACTATTAAATTATTTAATGCTTGATCCAGCATTTGGTGAAGTTAAAATGGAAACGCTGAAAACTCAGGAATTTCACCCGTGGTGAAATTTTATAACTTTGTCATGTGATCGGCGAGAGGATGGAAATCACGCCCATGATCAGCCTTGACCTCCATAAAATGCTTACCGTTTTGGATATCCACTATTTCGAGCCTTACCAGATCTAACGACTAAAGTCAATTCCTTCGATGATTTGAAAAAAATACGCACCTTTTTATTAAACCGACTGCCGGTATTACACATACTACATATTAGAACATCAACGCACCGGATTCGCGACAGGCTACATTAGTTGAGAATGGAGTTTTAACATAAGTAGCACGTAGATGAATAACACATATAGACACCCTGCTCCACGTGTTCACGGGACACTAAGACGGACGAAACACAAACATATATTACAAGATTATCAGACAGAGAAGAAGCGCACAATATTACTACCATTCTGGTGTAAGAGCGAGCATATACAAACATGTATATCATATGATAGTGATAGAGCTGTACCCTGTTTGATCCAACAAACATGTATATCATATGATAGTGCTAGAGCTGTACCCTGTTTGATCCAACAAACATGTATATCATATGATAGTGCTAGAGCTGTACCCGGTTTGATCCAACAAACATGTATATCATATGATAGTGCTAGAGCTGTACCCTGTTTGATCCAACAAACATGTATATCATATGATAGTGCTAGAGCTGTACCCTATTTGATCCAACAGACATGTATATCATATGATAGTGCTAGAGCTGTACCCTGTTTGATCCAACAAACATGTATATCATATGATAGTGCTAGAGCTGTACCCGGTTTGATCCAACAAACATGTATATCATATGATAGTGCTAGAGCTGTACCCTGTTTGATCCAACAAACATGTATATCATATGATAGTGCTAGAGCTGTACCCTGTTTGATCCAACAAACATGTATATCATATGATAGTGCTAGAGCTGTACCCTGTTTGATCCAACAAACATGTATATCATATGATAGTGCTAGAGCTGTACCATGTTTGATCCAACAAACATGTATATCATATGATAGTGCTAGAGCTGTACCCGGTTTGATCCAACAAACATGTATATCATATGATAGTGCTAGAGCTGTACCCTGTTTGATCCAACAAACATGTATATCATATGATAGTGCTAGAGCTGTACCCGGTTTGATCCAACAAACATGTATATCATATGATAGTGCTAGAGCTGTACCCTGTTTGATCCAACAAACATGTATATCATATGATAGTGCTAGAGCTGTACCCGGTTTGATCCAACAAACATGTATATCATATGATAGTGCTAGAGCTGTACCATGTTTGATCCAACAAACATGTATATCATATGATAGTGCTAGAGCTGTACCCGGTTTGATCCAACAAACATGTATATCATATGATAGTGCTAGAGCTGTACCCTGTTTGATCCAACAAACATGTATATCATATGATAGTGCTAGAGCTGTACCCGGTTTGATCCAACAAACATGTATATCATATGATAGTGCTAGAGCTGTACCATGTTTGATCCAACAAACATGTATATCATATGATAGTGCTAGAGCTGTACCCTGTTTGATCCAACAAACATGTATATCATATGATAGTGCTAGAGCTGTACCCTGTTTGATCCAACAAACATGTATATCATATGATAGTGCTAGAGCTGTACCCTGTTTGATCCAACAAACATGTATATCATATGATAGTGCTAGAGCTGTACCCGGTTTGATCCAACAAACATGTATATCATATGATAGTGCTAGAGCTGTACCCTGTTTGATCCAACAAACATGTATATCATATGATAGTGCTAGAGCTGTACCCGGTTTGATCCAACAAACATGTATATCATATGATAGTGCTAGAGCTGTACCCTGTTTGATCAAACAAACATGTATATCATATGATAGTGCTAGAGCTGTACCCGGTTTGATCCAACAAACATGTATATCATATGATAGTGCTAGAGCTGTACCATGTTTGATCCAACAAACATGTATATCATATGATAGTGCTAGAGCTGTACCCGGTTTGATCCAACAAACATGTATATCATATGATAGTGCTAGAGCTGTACCCTGTTTGATCCAACAAACATGTATATCATATGATAGTGCTAGAGCTGTACCCGGTTTGATCCAACAAACATGTATATCATATGATAGTGCTAGAGCTGTACCCTGTTTGATCCAACAAACATGTATATCATATGATAGTGCTAGAGCTGTACCCGGTTTGATCCAACAAACATGTATATCATATGATAGTGCTAGAGCTGTACCCTGTTTGATCCAACAAACATGTATATCATATGATAGTGCTAGAGCTGTACCCGGTTTGATCCAACAAACATGTATATCATATGATAGTGCTAGAGCTGTACCCTATTTGATCAAACAAATATGTATATCATATGATAGTGCTAGAGCTATACCCGGTTTGATCCAACAAACATGTATATCATATGATAGTGCTAGAGCTGTACCATGTTTGATCCAACAAACATGTATATCATATGATAGTGCTAGAGCTGTACCCGGTTTGATCCAACAAACATGTATATCATATGATAGTGCTAGAGCTGTACCCGGTTTGATCCAACAAACATGTATATCATATGATAGTGCTAGAGCTGTACCATGTTTGATCCAACAAACATGTATATCATATGATAGTGCTAGAGCTGTACCCTGTTTGATCCAACAAACATGTATATCATATGATAGTGCTAGAGCTGTACCCTGTTTGATCCAACAAACATGTATATCATATGATAGTGCTAGAGCTGTACCCTGTTTGATCCAACAAACATGTATATCATATGATAGTGCTAGAGCTGTACCCGGTTTGATCCAACAAACATGTATATCATATGATAGTGCTAGAGCTGTACCCTGTTTGATCAAACAAATATGTATATCATATGATAGTGCTAGAGCTGTACCCGGTTTGATCCAACAAACATGTATATCATATGATAGTGCTAGAGCTGTACCATGTTTGATCCAACAAACATGTATATCATATGATAGTGCTAGAGCTGTACCCGGTTTGATCCAACAAACATGTATATCATATGATAGTGCTAGAGCTGTACCCTGTTTGATCCAACAAACATGTATATCATATGATAGTGCTAGAGCTGTACCCGGTTTGATCCAACAAACATGTATATCATATGATAGTGCTAGAGCTGTACCCTGTTTGATCCAACAAACATGTATATCATATGATAGTGCTAGAGCTGTACCCTGTTTGATCCAACAAACATGTATATCATATGATAGTGCTAGAGCTGTACCCTGTTTGATCCAACAAACATGTATATCATATGATAGTGCTAGAGCTGTACCCGGTTTGATCCAACAAATCAGAGAACGGACCAAGGTTCGGGTTTTGGTCCACATTGATCGGTCATTTCTGTATTTTTGGCATTCCTATCCGATAGTGGTCAATCGACCGGTGAAAGATGCGGAATACCGAGACCACCATATCTGAACGGGGGGGGGGGCTTACTGACAACGTCACGGAACCTAACCTACAAGCAATCAGTTGTTTGTCGAAGACGCCCACCTACGAGACTTCAATGTCGTTCAGCATTTTGTCTTACTTTGTTACACCCGTGTATTACAAATACTGGTCAAAAGCTGATTCCATACTTTTTAAATTGTAACAACAGATTGGATTCGTGTAATTAAAACGCCCAAATTATTATTATTGTACAAAGCGATAATTTGACAGACAAATCAATCATCCGATGAAAACATCATAGTTCAAAGGTGAAGATTTATTAGTCTGTGAATAATTGCCGTACAACTATCTCTATAGTATGTCTTAAAACTGGGATATTTTATTTCATCGCCAAATCGTGTATTTTCGATAATGTCAATATATCAAATATGACGATAGTAACACGTTTCGTTTATATATAATTTTTTAAGCAACCGAAATGCTACGAATACTATTAAATTCAGTGCCGCGTTGCCCCATTCAGTTAACCAATACAAATCGTTGTGCATTCTTGTTAATGAGGAAATGTTTATATTTTAACTATCCACACTGCACCCGTCGCATTGACTGGTTCAAAAGGCCAATAACCGAACAGGTCAATCACCCATTCAACTTTCGCTTTACCGCAGCGAGCCGCTGACACTCTCAAATACCTTGTTTTATTTATAACCGAGCGTTTCAGTCAGACATTTCCACAATAGAACAATAGGTAGGGGACCTATTTGTGGCTAACGTAGTATTGACAGTGGAGTCAGCTGGACCATGAATAACACCCGCCTGTTGTCCGTAATTCATCGCATCACATTGTCGCCGAAGGCACGCAGGACAACGTAGAAGCAGGTGTTCACCGACGAGAGTGATTTACAGTGTAGTGCTTTGTCAAAGAAGACAGTAATTCCGACAAATACAATAGTGTCATACGCCATTATCGCTCGTTGTCTGTCATTGAAACGGACTCAAATGCGGAACAGGTATTATACTGTGTATAGCCACGGCGAAATGACCGATTTACGATGTTTATGTTGGCAATGATGCCCAGCTCAGCTCTTAGCATAATACAATTCGCATATATATATATATATATATATATATATATATATATATATATATATATATATATATATATATATTATGATATGCTGAAATAAAAAATAACACGACATTTAAAATTATTAAATTTATTAAAATTGTCTAGCGACATACCTTTGCCGAGAGTAGTTTCTGCCAGTCGGGAGTGACGTAGAAGTAGATGCCCTCCAACGCGCCCTCCAGCATGATACCACGCACGAACAGGATCGCCATGATCACGTATGGGAATAATGCCGTCACGTACGTTACCTGCGGACATCAACACAGTGTACGTGTAGTACGTAGAGTTTCGATGCATTTAACTCGACACACGCATACATGCACGCATGCAAGCACGCACGCACCAATGACGTGAAAATCGCCACCACCACCACCACCATCGTCACCACCATCACAACCACCACCCACAATACACGCACACACCTACTAAAACTACTGCACACGTCCGCATACATTGCACGCCCGCCTGCGCGCGCACACAAAGGCGCGCGCACACACGCACACCCACTCACACACATTGTGCAATTAAATTGTTACAAGACAACAGTTTGATGCATACACAGTCTATTGCATCAACATTTAGTTACAAATTAAGTTCTCACTTTTCCCGATGACTTGATGCCTTTGCTGAGCGTAACAAGGACGATAAACCAGCACAAGAGAAGGCACAGTGCGATCTTCCAGCTCGGGTAACCCATCTCACTCGGCCCGTCAGAGATGTTCAACATGTAGTTACTGTCATAGAGACAAGTTACTGTTAGACATATGTTAGAAATACAGATACTGTATTGTTGTTTCTGTCATATCAACCGTCTTTCTAAAAACATATATTCCGTTCGGGCGGAGTGTTGATCATAATTATGTAGTAACGTTATTAGTACTACTAATACATTTATATATAATGATTATATATAATGGCCAGTAATTAAGACGTTATTTATGTTATGCACCAGTACTACATCTATTCAGCAGTTTCATCATGTGCGTCGTAAAGAGTAACTGTGTTTACAAGATAGGGAGAGGGAGTGGGAGAGGGAGAGGGGGAGGGAGTGGGAGAGGGAGAGTGAGAGTGGGAGGGGCACGGGGGGACGAGGATGCGGGGGCGGAGTTGGGAGGGAGAAGACGAGGGAGAGACAGAGACAGGGAAGATGCAGAGGAAGAGACAGACATACAGAGACACGAGGACAGAGAAAGAGCAAGAGAGGAGACGCACTGGAGTGTCCACAATGTTTGTTCCATGTGTCTTACTGGAAGTATTCGTCACTCGGTAACCTGGGAGTGACCGAGCCGTTGAAGGCAGTCAGGTTGGCTATCGTCCTGTAGACTTGCGGGTCAGTGTGCGCCTGAGTGTAGCAAGTGTTGTCGTACCATGTGCCATTCTGTGCAGTACAGTTGTGTAGCAGACGCTGTTGAGCTGGGTCACTGCAGGCTGCAAGCACACGACTGGCACTGTCGGTGGTAATGTACAGATAAACATCATAGACACAACTGTTACACATTACGAGGACATCAAAGACAATTACTGAAGCCGATACGAAGAAGACAGTTGCAAATTCTATGACGTATATTGAGAAACAATCAATTAGATAAATGTAATTGACGGGAAAAATCGAAGGATGCAAAGCAGACAATGAATAGTCTAAATATATGGCTTGAAAGACCAGCCAATGACACCCAGCTGCTGACACCTACAAATGAGAGAATTGTGTGGAGGGCCATGACCACTAACGTCACCAGACATGACACCTGAAGAAGAGACCTGTGTGGAGGGCCATGACCACCAACGTCACCAGACATGACACCTGAAGAAGAGAACTGTGTGGAGGGCCATGACCACCAACGTCACCAGACATGACACCTGAAGAAGAGAACTGTGTGGAGGGCCATGACCACCAACGTCATCAGACATGGCACCTGAAGAAGAGAACTGTGTGGAGGGACACGACCACCAACGTCATCAGACATGACACCTGAAGAAGAGAACTGTGTGGAGGGACACGACCACCAACGTCACCAGACATGACACCTGAAGAAGAGAACTGTGTGGAGGGCCATGACCACCAACGTCACCAGACATGACACCTGAAGAAGAGAACTGTGTGGAGGGCCATGACCACCAACGTCATCAGACATGGCACCTGAAGAAGAGAACTGTGTGGAGGGAAACGACCACCAACGTCACCAGACATGACACCTGAAGAAGAGAACTGTGTGCAGGGCCATGACCACCAACGTCACCAGACATGACACCTGAAGAAGAGAACTGTGTGGAGGGCCATGACCACCAACGTCACCAGACATGACACCTGAAGAAGAGAACTGTGTGGAGGGCCATGACCACCAACGTCACCAGACATGACACCTGAAGAAGAGAACTGTGTGGAGGGACACGACCACCAACGTCACCAGACATGACACCTGAAGAAGAGAACTGTGTGCAGGGCCATGACCACCAACGTCACCAGACATGACACCTGAAGAAGAGAACTGTGTGCAGGGCCATGACCACCAACGTCACCAGACATGACACCTGAAGAAGAGAACTGTGTGGAGGGCCATGACCACCAACGTCACCAGACATGACACATGAAGAAGAGAACTGTGTGGAGGGACACGACCACTAACGTCACCAGACATGACACCTGAAGAAGAGAACTGTGTGCAGGGCCATGACCACCAACGTCACCAGACATGACACCTGAAGAAGAGAACTGTGTGGAGGGCCATGACCACCAACGTCACCAGACATGACACCTGAAGAAGAGAACTGTGTGGAGGGCCATGACCACCAACGTCACCAGACATGACACCTGAAGTATAATAAATTATTGTATGTTTGCAGCAGAGACTGCAAACGTTTTATTTGCACCACGGGTTTGGTTGGATATGAGTCTATCTGACTAACTTCTAACATGAAAATGGGCTTTCAATGTTTTGATTCTTCAACAACCTATCTGTCGAGGAATAAAAACAATGAAAGCCCATTTTTTAGTGTTAGAAGTAAGTGTAAAAGGCACATGTCCAACCAACTGCATGGTGCAGATCAAAATAAACTTCCTTTCTTTTGACTCTTCAACAGCGATATACTGGCATGCGTCAATAAGAAGAAATGGAACACCGGACACTGGCCCACACCCGTAGATCCTCAAGCGAAGTGTAACTAACGTTGACACCCGAGACATAACCATATATACCAAACATTCATGTCATTAATAAATAATAAGTGACAATCGTCGCTCATTGGCACGTCAACACAGAGGCACGTCAACACAGAAGCACGTCAACACAGAGGCACGTCAACACAGAGGCACGTCAACACAGAGGCACGTCAACACAGAGGCACATCAACACAGAGGCACTGTCAACACAGAGGCACGTCAACACAGAGGCACGTCAACACAGAGGCACTGTCAACACAGAGGCACGTCAACACAGAGGCACGTCAACACAGAGGCACTGTCAACACAGAGGCACGTCAACACAGAGGCACTGTCAACACAGAGGCACGTCAACACAGAGGCACGTCAACACAGAGGCACGTCAAAACAGAGGCACGTCAACACAGAGGCACGTCAACACAGAGGCACGTCAACACAGAGGCACGTCAACACAGAGGCACTGTCAACACAGAGGCACGTCAACACAGAGGCACTGTCAACACAGAGGCACGTCAACACAGAGGCACGTCAACACAGAGGCACGTCAACACAGAGGCACTGTCAACACAGAGGCACGTCAACACAGAGGCACGTCAACACAGAGGCACGTCAACACAGAGGCACTGTCAACACAGAGGCACTGTCAACACAGAGGCACGTCAACACAGAGGCACGTCAACACAGAGGCACTGTCAACACAGAGGCACTGTCAACACAGAGGCACGTCAACACAGAGGCACGTCAACACAGAGGCACGTCAACACAGAGGCACGTCAAAACAGAGGCACGTCAACACAGAGGCACGTCAACACAGAGGCACGTCAACACAGAGGCACGTCAACACAGAGGCACTGTCAACACAGAGGCACGTCAACACAGAGGCACGTCAACACAGAGGCACTGTCAACACAGAGGCACGTCAACACAGAGGCACGTCAACACAGAGGCACGTCAACACAGAGGCACTGTCAACACAGAGGCACGTCAACACAGAGGCACGTCAACACAGAGGCACGTCAACACAGAGGCACGTCAACACAGAGGCACGTCAACACAGAGGCACTGTCAACACAGAGGCACTGTCAACACAGAGGCACGTCAACACAGAGGCACGTCAACACAGAGGCACGTCAACACAGAGGCACGTCAACACAGAGGCACTGTCAACACAGAGGCATGTCAACACAGAGGCACGTCAACACAGAGGCACGTCAACACAGAGGCACGTCAACACAGAGGCACTGTCAACACAGAGGCACTGTCAACACAGAGGCACGTCAACACAGAGGCACGTCAACACAGAGGCACGTCAACACAGAGGCACGTCAACACAGAGGCACTGTCAACACAGAGGCACTTTCTACACAGAGGCACTGTCAGCACAGAGGCACGTCAACACAGAGGCACGTCAACACAGAGGCACTGTCAACACAGAGGCACTTTCAACACAGAGGCACTGTCAGCACAGAGGCACGTCAACACAGAGGCACGTCAACACAGAGGCACGTCAACACAGAGGCACTGTCAACACAGAGGCACGTCAACACAGAGGCACGTCAACACAGAGGCACGTCAACACAGAGGCACTGTCAACACAGAGGCATGTCAACACAGAGGCACGTCAACACAGAGGCACGTCAACACAGAGGCACGTCAACACAGAGGCACTGTCAACACAGAGGCACTGTCAACACAGAGGCACGTCAACACAGAGGCACGTCAACACAGAGGCACGTCAACACAGAGGCACGTCAACACAGAGGCACTGTCAACACAGAGGCACTTTCTACACAGAGGCACTGTCAGCACAGAGGCACGTCAACACAGAGGCACGTCAACACAGAGGCACTGTCAACACAGAGGCACTTTCAACACAGAGGCACTGTCAGCACAGAGGCACGTCAACACAGAGGCACGTCAACACAGAGGCACTTTCAACGCGCGTGTAAGAAACATGCGCGCGCCACCACTGTCATCAACATCGACACTGTTAGTGACATGTCACGTTACTGTTCGTTACCCGCCCTGTCAGCGACCCGTACCTGGGGTGTTCCACGAGTTGCCGCAGTGCCGCCACGGAACATCCTTGGCGAACGACGCAAACACGTAGAAGACGCACCAGGCGACCAGCATGTTGTAGTAGATGGACACGATGAATGACACCGAGAACATTGCCCAACCGACCCCTGCAACAGAGAGGCCAACGTCAGCGAATGAAAACTTAAGGAATTCCTTTATTTAGTCACATTTTTCAACGTTTCAACGATCATCTGTCGCCTTCATCGGGAACGATGCAGGGACAATTAGTTCTTTTTCTGATCACCATGTGATGGAGCAAGTTTTCCTGTTGATGTCGACCGATGGTTGTTGAAACGTTGAAGTGAACAAAACAGTTGTGTATTCAAACAATATAAATCGTTGGATTATCATCCAACTTGATTAATATCTTCATCGAGCCAAATTGCATGTCTCTAACTGAGACATTGAGAATGGAAACTACAGCCTAATGAGCCATATGCTGCACGGTACATCTCCGTTAACCAGTTATCGTTATTATCCCTGGTGGATCCTGCGTTATCTCAGTTGCCGCATCCACCAGGTGGACGCGTTGCTAAGGGTAATATTATTCACCATCACGTGGCGTTGCTAAGGGTAATATCATTCGCCATCACGTGGCGTTGCTAAGGGTAATATCATTTCCCATCACGTGGCGTTGCTAAGGGTAATATCATTCACCAGCATGTGGTGCCACCTCCGTTCGCAAGGCTCGCTACCAGGGATCGCCCCTCCTCTCTGTTTTGTGCCGTTCTGACCAGATCGTCATATTTCAGGTTCCCCATCCATGCCCTGCAGCTGCCTGTTCGTGCGGCTCTTGGTCTTCCTCCTCTGCCTCTTTTACTGGTCAACCATCCCTCCAATGTATCCCTCTTAATTCCTTTTGTCTAATGATGTGACCAAACACGTTTTAGTGCGTGTTTCTGTATTGTATTGAAGAATTGCTTTTTTATTCCCGCCAGCCTTAGAACTTTTATATTCAGTCCAACTTACGTGTAAACATATGCATTTTGTCCCTCCACCACAGATTCACATAGATGTTAGCTATGACATAACGCTCTCCTTCGTCGGTGATGCGGTGGAGAAACTGTAAATATACCCACCCTCAAAGATCGGGCACGACTTCCAGATGGAGACGATGCCCTGACGTCCGTATTGGCCGAAGGAGAACTCGAGGAACATAAGCGGAAAGCCGACCAGGGCGGCCAGGAAGAGGTAGACGAGGAGGAACGCTCCTGCAACAAGTTATCATCAAGATACCATCACTATAACTACGTTCTGTCATGGAGGCCAATGTTGTATTCAAACACATTCAAACAATATCATTCGCACGATTGTGAAAACTGTGCGCCAAGTATTCGTACTTGCCCTCGAAAGCACTCGGTGTATGTCTGGCTGCTATATAACAATGGCATTACAAGCGTATTGTTATTAATCGGAAAATCACGTTTAATTGTCAACAGTATAGAATATATTATCTGTTGGAACGTAGACCCAAACTGTTGACATTTAAGCTCTTCGATTCAAATGTTTTTGTCGATAAACCGATGCATTTCAAAGGCTACGCGTGTTATATATCACTAACAGCTGGTCATAATTACGACGTGATTGCAGGCGAGCACGGGTCAGACCCTGACGCCATTACAATCAGCAAAAGTACTTTGGCCTCAGTTTTTTAACGGGACTTGAGATACAAAAGGAGGGAATGGTGATGGGAAGAGATAAGGCCACATTTCGTCTCCGAGTTTCTATCGCAAAATACTATGCATATTCGCGAAACACCACCAAGCCGCCTGGCCCTCCTCGCGGGCCCGATGCTGACCTCCGCCGTTGCTGTAACACAGGTAGGGGAAGCGCCAGAGGTTGCCCATGCCGACGGCGAAGCTGAGCGCTGACATGACGAAGTCCAGCTTGCCTCCCCACGTCCCCCGCTTCCTGCCCTCCGTTCCCTGGCCGTCGCCCGGCGCAGCTGGAGCAAGCTCATATTTGTCCTGAAACAGGTAACATCGGCTGGGGTGATAACCACAATCCGGGGTTGACCCACAGGTAGAAACAGCGAACGTACAGACAATCCGCAATCACTGACGTGCGCTGGTTTCGTGTTAATATGTTATCAGTCAATGTCCACTCCGTCTTGTTAGATTCTACAGTGGACTGCGCTTGCTATAATCAGTTCAAGTCATAATAATTTTATTATACTAAGCGACTGATTCACTTAAAGAAGCTGCGTTTTAAAATAGCAGGATTTGGAATGGTTCCACCTCAGCCATCATACGTGATTCTACTAAACGGCTGATTCTGTTATCCGTGTTTTGTGAAGCGGAGTACACCGTATCTGTATATTTTGCTCGGTTTCAAATTGGGCTATCAAGAATGGAGATTATTTGCACGTAAACAAGATGTAAGATCATGCCTGTTAAACACATATGACATTCTAATGACGTCTATTATCATAACATCGTGCAACAGTTCGGATACCTTATGTGACATTCACAATCAGACAACACATGTACTGGTCATTTGCAGGACATGCTATACCAGTAACACTTCATAACTCGCGCTTGAGTTACTAAATCATCATAGAACGCGCAACGTTTATAGCATTAAGACATTGAACATACGAGGATGCGTCACGATTGAGTGCGCAGACTGCTAATAATTAAACAGCGCGAGTGTTAACACAAATGAGACTAATGTAACTAAGTAAGAGCAATGTCGACAGTTCACCGACAGCGCGAGTGTTAACACAAATGAGACTAATGTAACTAAGTAAGAGCAATGTCGACAGTTTACCGACACCGCTGCACGCATCTTATCTGCATGAACCCGTTGAAACCCAAGGCGGGGACGCATACTGAATACGACACAGCTGTCTGGTTTGGGGATGGGGCGGATTGCGGGGGGGGGGTGCTCGCGTAAAAACGCTACGAATAATTGCAAAAAAGCTATGTTTGGAAATTGTAAACGGCGTGCCGGAAAACAATGTGATGTGACGTCATAGCGTGGTGTGTTGGCAAACATAGACAGTATAATGTGTCCACAAAATGGAATTTTTCCCCTGGCAGCCACTGTGAGCACGTCATATCCCGTGCACGCCGGTGTAGTATTGTAAATGGACCCCGTGCAAATGGACCCGCCCACTACCACGGATGTATTGGTACATATATTAAGCAATGGTACTTAGGGGCATTATTTTATTTGAATTTAAATTTTAGCACTAAATAGCTTTTGATGGACTGCTTGGATATGGGGAGGGGGGGTCTGTTCTCAATGAGCGTGGAAAATGTACCCCCTCCTATCACGTATCTCAAAGTTCTGCTTTTGAAATAAAAGAGTATTATTTAAATAATATTATTACTAGTATTAGTATGAAGCGTAGTTGACTGAATGGTTATAAATAATTGAACGGCCAAATATGTATGCTATAACTTACAGTTAAAACCCACTTTGTGTGAATACGGAGAGCAGAGACTCAAATTGGGAACATCTGTCCACAGCGCGACCTCAGCCGATAAAGGTCATATACATCAGACTCGATCAGGCTGCAGACGCTCGCAGTCTGGAGCAACGTCATTGCAAGGGTGGTTTTTTTCTCTGGGCCAGTTCCCGTGATAACCTGGGTCAACTAGTGCAGCTCATGCAAGAACGGGGACGTAAACGCTTTCCGGGTTACACAAAACTGGCACGAGCTTCGCTGATGTTCAAGAAGTACCTTAATTTGAACCCCTGTCCCAAGTAGCTGTGTTTCAAATTTACATTCACGAATTTTTACAACAGAATATTCCCGGAGGGATCAGTATAATACGTTTTCACAAACGTATTTGGCCCAAGATACGTAACTGCCGGGCTAATATAATACGACATTAATCTTAACGTTCATCCGTTTTATGGACAAACAGCAGAAGAGGGCTTGGTCTAGCCTAGAGTACACAGTTCTGTCCTAGGACTTGAGTGTACATGTTTCAGTGTTGTGTATGTGTGATAAATTGCACGTTACAACTTGCCCATTTACGACATGGTCGAAACAGGGCGTGCTCGCGCACTCGCCCGAAATTCTCGGATGGTCCACCGTATAATTAAGCCTACGACTTGGTATTTGGACGAACGTCACATATCAACACACCGGTCCCGCGTTATTTATCATGCGTGTCATTAGTCATTGTGATTGTCTGTTCACGTCGCAGCTGGCACAGTGTCATGTTACAAGTTCAGACCAGTATAATATAGCCAAGTTAACGTTTCGCGTGATTTTGGACAAACAAACCCGTCTATAATTCTACCATTTCGTGATATCCATTGTCAGATTGTTGCGGACATACTGAACGACGTTGGTTAGAATCGCGTAGCTGTTACGTAGCTGTTACGTAGCTGTTACGCTTCCAATCCACTCTGGAAGGGTACGTAGGCCTATATTGTACAGTATATATTCACAAACCGCTGCTAACGATACGTTTGGAAAATAACAATAGACAGTTTCAGCTATAAGTTTCCCGGTCTACGTATCGCTAGTTCCGTTCCGTAAGGCTCAGCTGGATTAGCAGGTAACATGTTCTTTATAAGTTTCGCGCCGATGTACGGAAACGAAAATACCGACTGAATGACGTCAATTAGTGAAAACGCTGCTTGTCAGTTTTTATACGTTATTTCATAGAAGACGACATGCTTAAATGTTACATGTTATGTAATCTAGATATCTCAGAACAGTAATAACTTAACATGACATAGAAAACACCAGTGATTTTACTGTAGTTTATGTATTTAGGAACGCGTCGACGCCCACGCTGGTGGAAATACACTCACGGTGAAGGCCGCGTAACAGACGGCAACCAGAAGGCATGTGGCAGGGGCGTCAACCTCAGTCCCGTCTGTTTTGGGGGGACGCCCTCTCACGTCCCACTAATTTTGAGAGTCCACCTCCCACCTATGCTGTGGCCAACCTCCCACTTCTCACCAACCTGACAACCTCCCACTTCTCACCAACCTGCCAACACCTACTTTTCACCAAACTGACAACCTCCCATTTCTCACCAACCTGACAACCTCCCAATTCTCACCAACCTAACAACCTCCCACTTCTCACCAACCTGACAACCTCCCACTTCTCACCAACCTGACAACCTCCCACTTCTCACCAACCTGACAACCTCTCGCTCCTCACCAACCTGACAACCTCCCACTTCTCACCAACCTGACAACCTCCCAATTCTCACCAACCTGACAACCTCCCGCTCCTCACCAACCTGACAACCTCCCACTTCTCACCAACCTGGCAACCTCCCGCTCCTCACCAACCTGACAACCTCCCACTTCTCACCAACCTGACAACCTCCCACTTCTCACCAACCTGACAACCTCCCACTTCTCACCAACCTGACAACCTCTCGCTCCTCACCAACCTGACAACCTCCCACTTCTCACCAACCTGACAACCTCCCAATTCTCACCAACCTGACAACCTCCCGCTCCTCACCAACCTGACAACCTCCCACTTCTCACCAACCTGGCAACCTCCCGCTCCTCACCAACCTGACAACCTCCCACTTCTCACCAACCTTACAACCTCCCGCTCCTCACCTACCTGACAACCTCCCACTTCTCACCAACCCGACCCCCCCCCCACTTCTCACCAACCTGACAACATCCCACTTCTCACCAACCTGACAACCTCCCACTTCTCACCAAGCTGAGAAAACCTCCCATTTCTCACCAACCTGACAACCCCACTTCTCACCAACCTGACAAACTCCCACTTCTCACCAAGCTGAGAAAACCTCCCATTTCTCACCAACCTGACAACCCCACTTCTCACCAACCTGACAACCTCCCACTTCTCACCAACCTGACAAACTCCCACTTCCCGCCAACCCCCTCACACTTGCGCTTAATGGGCAAGTCCACTGACTGACCACCGGATAACGACGCCTCATGGAGTGCCACTTCGGCGTGGCCGGATAACGACGCCTCATGGAGTGCCACTCGGCGTGGCCGGATAACGACGCCTCATGGAGTGCCACTTCGGCGTGGCCGGATAACGACGCCTCATGGAGTACCACTTCGGCGTGGCCGGATAACGACGCCTCATGGAGTGCCACTCGGCGTGGCCGGATAACGACGCCTCATGCAGTGCCACTTCGGCGTGGCCGGATAACGACGCCTCATGGAGTGCCACTCGGCGTGGCCGGATAACGACGCCGTGTTGTGGGAAGTGTTGGCGTTTGTTGTGTGCATTTATTTCTAATGTCAACAAGACCACATAATGTGTTGTGTGCACTTATTTTTAATGTCAACAAGACCACATAATGTGTTGTGTGCACTTATTTATAATGTCAACAAGACCACATAATGTGTTGTCTGCACTTATTTCTAATGTCAACAAGACCACATAATGTGTTGTGTGCACTTATTTCTAATGTCTACACGACCACATAATGTGTTGTTCAGCTGTTACGCTGTGCAAGCTGTCTCCACGCGACCCACTGGCTGGTGTGGGCGATAAACTGTTTCGACTCACTGAAAATTATCAGGTAGATCTCCGGAAATTGGCTGGCCCAATTTAGTGACAAATTATCATAGTAAAGGTACGTTCGTATACAGAGCGGTATCCAGTCTACGGACTGTTCAGAGCATTTTGCACTTCGCTCCTGGCAGACATTCATGTATACTCCAACGAAAACTATTCATTCACATATCCACCTCTGTCTGTTGTTAGATACTCGTTTATACAGCCGAGTGAACTAGAGAGAATAGTCGTTTATACAGCCGAGTGAACTAGAGAGAATTGGAGAGAATGAAACTGCACAAGCTTCGATACGGCAACAAGAGGATTCGAACCCGGATTCTTCCGAGTGAGACTTATGGGGGACGCGGTGCTTCCCCCCCCCAGTAGTCACGAAGTATTACCAGCCGTACGCTGGATAACCTTGGCATTTTGCTGGCAAGCAGTCAGTTGCTGGCAGATAAATTACGCTATACCGGCCCCTATTTTATAAATTACTAGGGGAAACTGATTGGTCCTAATCTAGTCTGGTGTCTGGGTAATATGGCACTGAGTCAGGTTTCAACACGAGTAGTTGCTATTGCATTATGCGGACGCCAATGCAATACGTAGGTACGATTGCATCATGCATTACGCCGGGGGGCGGGATTTGTCTGCTACTGGACGTCAGAAGTAGAACTTGTTACTGCTTCATGCGAGTACCATCGGGAGGTTCAGTGGGTAGGATAAAGCATGGGTATCGTGTTGCGCTGCCGTGGAGCATACGTGTAGGAGAGCACTGGCCAAAAATCGATACCAGATAAAGCGATCATGCGTCAAGGTATTCGTGCCAGAAACATGTTGTCGTCGTAGACGCTATTTCAATCAACCAATCACAACGCAGTAGTATTGTGACGTTACTGGCTAAAACTGGGTAATTTCGAAGTTTACGAAGCTTACGTCCGTCACGGGTCCATCGTTCCGAGTGGAAGCCTGCTGCACGATAACAATCGATATCATCTAACCGATCACGCACGCCTGAACCGTCTGTCTGCGACAGGTCAACCGTTGTGTGTTGGAAGTTTTCTCGTTCGAGAAAGCAACAACATGTGTGTGTGTGTGTGTGTGTGTGTGTGTGTGTGTGTGTGCGTGCGTGCGTGCGTGCGTGCGTGCGTGCGTGCGTGCGTGCGTGCGTGCGTGCGTGCGTGCGTGCGTGCGTGCGTGCGTGCGTGCGTGCGTGCGTGTGTTTTATAACAGTGTACTAGTCTGCCATTGAGATACGTAACTGTTAAACGTAAAAAATTGCAAAGCATTCACCATTTTTTACCCCGTCGATCTTGCTAAGTTCTTATGTTTGTTGTTCGTTAAATCGTTACCTTGTGGGTTAGTCAAACAATTTAACCCTGATGTGGGAAGAGACAAAATGGAGAAATCTGGGATAGTGGGTTCAATATAACAACTGCAGGTGGCATCTTGGATTTTAACAAAGGGGCGCAGCTCTCATGCTAAAGTGCTAGCCCCTGAAAACTGATGCCAGTTCGCGAGAGAATAGCAATAGTCAATACCATTGTAAGAATCCCCAACGGTATCAGCTTGAGCGCGCATGATGATCTCGCGGCAACTGCAGAATCACACGCCAGCTAAAATAGGCCTAGCCGCGAGTACAAACCGGCTGTGCCCAGCGACGCGGCGTGAATCAACTAGCGTACGCTGACCTAATATGGCAGAAGCCACATCCCACCGCTGCGGACGCATCGGTCAAACGTCGTTAAACGTCGCCACCACGTGAACGTTGAACCTTGTCCAAGCATCACGTTCAGGTAGCCGACCGGCCAACGATACCCCGGCCCCTTAAAACTGTTCTCGATGCACAACAACTCGACCCATATGACGAAACTTACCTTTGTGCCCATCATTCAAGCCTTCAACACGCCGTCTGCCGCGATGTCACTGTCTCACATATTAGGAATTCATTAACATATAAGGGAGGTGCTCGGTCGTCACGTGGGGCGCGCTTCACGCTCGCTGGCCAATCGCTACGCAGGCGATGCCACGCGCGTATTACCAGCACTTGTTTACTAGTTCGAATAGATTATTATCCAAGAACGAGTGCTCGGGCTTGTTTATGTTGTTACGAGGAACGGTCGTTATAGGTCCATTGTGTAATCAGGACATGTAACCGTACACAACAAGTACAGCTGCGTAGTTCCGTCGTGAATCATTGCAAGACGTTCGGTTTAGTAGACCTATTTTGTAGTTGAAGGTTGAACCAAGGAATTTTTTTTAGAAAAAAAACTGTGTACTATGTGGAACTGATATAAATTATACCAATGACATGTCAGCAGTTTAATTGTAATTAATCCACATTGAAAAGCCCAAAATTATCGGAACCGTATAAATCGTAGTAGGGCCTACATCGATTTATCCATACACTTTCCTTTGTTCTCCTCACCCACCCACCCACCGTTGTTGTATATGGCGGTCTGTCAGCGGTGTCGTCATGATAGTTCAACTTCAAGTATGACAAGGCCATTTTAAGTAATGCCAACTTTATGTGTCCTTATGTGTACGTATAATTATCGACGTATACTCGGTAGCACACAGTAGGTTGACGGATACATATCTGGCGTAGCAAGTTGACGAGTTAACGATGTCGAAGTAACGAGTAGGTAGTGTGGCGATAGCGAGTGTGAGTGCGAGTTCGAGTGCGAGTGCGAGTGCGAGGTACAATCTGCAAGAATGATTGAACGAAATCAGTCATAAAGTACAGACAATATAACAGAGGCTATATAAGTGACATTACATAAACGTCTTGCTGTATTATTAATAAGACGACATACAGTAACATAATCAAGTTATGTGCACCAATTAAAAAAATAATACGACCAAACAAGACACTTTAGCCTGTCAACAGATTAACGAGTTCTAGATGGACACGAAGTCCCACAGATGGCGCTGCAGGGGAACCAAACCAACTCCACCAGAGGGAGCCAAACACATGGCAACATACTTCCCAACAGAAATAATACATTCCGTCCGTAACCATCGTTATATCTCTCTTCTTCCTCTTCCTCTTCCTCTTCCTCTGTCTGTCTGTCTGTCTGTCTGTCTCTCTCTCTCTCTCTCTCTCTCTCTCTCTCTCTGTCTGGCTGGCTGGCTGGCTGGCTGGCTGTCTGGCTGTCTGTATGTCTCTCTCTCTCTCTATCTGTCTCTCTCTCTCTCTCTTTGTCTGCCTGCCTGTCTGTCTGTCTGTCTCTCTGTCTCTCTGTCTCTCCGTCTCTCTCTCTATCTCTCT